>JADMNL010000022.1:16675000-17875000 GCA_016271365.2 Neoceratodus forsteri
GATCCTCTCAATGCCCAAGAATAGGGATTTGTGTGAAGACCAGTTATGGAACTCATGAATGTACATGAGCCATTCATGAACATTCCACAAAGTTCAGGTTTCTTTCTCTGCCTCCCTCCAAGTCCCTCCCTTCCTCTGTCTCTCCCCCCTTTCCCTCCATATCTCTCTCCCGCAATCCCTCTTCCTCCTTCTCTCTCTCCAGCTCTCCCTCGATTTCTCTCCTTCCCCTTTCTCTCCCTCCCATCTATCTCTCCATCTCACTCTCTCCTGCCATCTCTCTCCCCCTCCACCTGTCTCTCTTTCTCTACCTTCATCTCTCTCTCTCTCTCTCTCTCTCTCTCTCTTTCTCTACCTTCATCTCTCTCTCTCTCTCTCTCTCTCTCTCTCTCTCTTCTCATCTCTCTCTCTCTCTCTACCTTCTCTCTCTCTCTCTCTCTCTACCTTCATCTCTCTCTCTCTTCTCTCTACCTTCTCTCTCTCTCTCTCTTTCTACCTTCATCTCTCTCTCTCTCTCTCTCTCTCTCTCTTCTCTACCTCTCTCTCTCTCTCTCTCTCTCTCATCTCTCTCTCTTTCTACCTTCATATCTCTCTCTCTCTCTACCTTCATCTCTCTCTCTCTCTCTCTCTCTCTCTTTTCTACCTCATCTCTCTTCTCTACCTTCATCTCTCTCTCCCTCTCTCCCTCCATCCATCTCTCTTTCATTCTCTCCCAGGGCTCAGATTTAATAGTATTCCACTCTGTTTTGCATATCCGTTTTCAAGGTGGAATACCATTCCCATCATGCTGGTATTCCGGATGGAATACCACTCTTCCATGCAGTCACTCTGCAGTTTAATCTGTAGCATGCTCTTTTGGATAGGTGGAATGCAAGACTTTGAGACAGAACACCAAATTTAGGTTTTTGGTATTCCGCCTCCCACACCAGATTATTTTCTTAATTTTTACCTTTACCTCTTTTAGTCTCACTGTGGTCCATACCTCTCAACCTCTCATCATCAACATGCATAGCACTGCCCATCAAAATTCAGTGCAAGCGGACAGAATGAATTGCACTTTCTTATTTTAAAGAATAATACATCTCAGAATAGGGGTCTCAATATGTTCAGTGTTCAGCAATATAGCGCAATGTTTTATTAGTCTGTGTCAAGACATATCTCTAAACGTATGAGGAACATCTGTAAACCTTCGCTGAGCAAGGGTCAATTTAAGTTAAAATTCATAGCCCTATACGAAATTTGTTCACATATTGGTACATGCAATAGGGGTACAGAGTGTAAATTTTTATACAACTAAACTCCTTTCCTCTGCCTCCTTGATACAGCTATGAACAGCACAGGTAGTGTCACTCTCAATAATTTCCAGCTCGCAAGTTTCAAAGTGACTTCAAAAGAAAACCACAGCATAAACAGTCATAGTCTCTTGGGTGTACATTAACCCCCATCAGTCAGATCCTGTCTGATGCACATGCCTCCCTGCTACTATGGCTAATGCATCCGTTTCTTGGTGACCTTGTCCCTGAACACCACAAACTGCTCCCCCAGAATAATTCTTGTATATGATCACCTGCGTCTTACATGGGCGCATTGAGCCGGAAGGCGAGGTGTTGAGGTGATCCCCTTCCTGCACTGACCAGATGGCTCGGTAAAATTTATTGCCCATTTCCTCAGCCTCTAACAGCTGCCTGCACTGGAGGTGCTTTTAAGCATCATCATATTAAAAGAATTTACGGCTGAAGTCACAGAACCCTTCAAAGAGAATCCAAGGACACCTGTGTAAGCCAACAGATTTGGTTTTAACAGTTTTGTTTTTGAATTGTCCTTGCCTTTTCCAGTTCCTCTGCTACCCCCTCCGCCTCGTAGCTCTTCCTTACTCCACCTCTCCTGTAGCTATGTAAAGACATTATGATTGTAGCCAGATTCTTCCCTTTACCATTGCCACAGTACCTGTGGTGGTGAGGAGGAGTGGGCAATAACCCTAGGGGCAACTCTCTTGTCTACAGGTATAAGATGGTGCAGTGCCACTGGCAGCCACCCCTTGACTTTGTTACATTCTCGAACTTGGCACTTAGACCCCAGCCCTGGAGGCAGAGCTTGGATGGACTGCAGCATAAATGTGCCTGCAGAATGGGCGTGGCTTTGCTTGGCCACCTCTGTGCCTGTGGCAAGGAGGAGCACTGCTAGCCTTTCTTCTGTTCAGTGGCCCTTCTACTAAAGGGATGGAGGGGAAGTCATGGTTGCCCCATCTCTTGTCATGCCAGCGCGGCCTGAGCACCATGTGTGGTACTTCGTTCATCTTCCTTCTCTAGCTGGGATGAGCTTTATTGAACTTGGGTTCTCCACAAGCCTCTGTACTTGCATTGTTTCCACAGCATCTCAGGAAGCAGGGAGCCTAGTCACCAGCTCCATCATCTTCTTTGTCACCCTTTGGCCCCGTGGGTAAAACAGGGCAACCTTTTGTTGGTCAAAAAATAGATTTAAACTTGCACCATGCACTGTACATTTTCAGTCCCCTGCAAGGTAAAATGGGGTAGGCTTCAAAATTAGTTATAAGGTGGGTAGGGAGAACCCTGCTTCAAGACTAGTGGACAGAGTCCCAAAGCAGTGCAATTTAGGAATAGTAACCACACTGCTAAACTTAATATTATGTTTATTGTAGATCCATTTTATAAGCTCAATAAGAAACTCCCTGGTTTGACATACTATTCCTGAACCGCACTTCCAGGTGGTTGAAGGCACTCAACAGAAGTGCCTCTATCTTACAGCACACCTGGGCATGTGGTTCAGGAACAGTAACCCATACTCTGTTGTGTCTTATTGCTTACTTATTTAAATGGCAAGATGAAATCCAGTAACCTAATTGGATAAGACATGTTATATGACCATGTAGTGAAGTTGCCCACTACAAGCTCAGCCTGGTATTAGCCTGCTAACATATCCCTTCACTACGCAGCTGAATGTCTCTAAAAAATTCTGGAAGTCATGTATTCCCCTCGCAAACGGCAGCATGAGGTGAACACTAAGCTGTGTACAAATCTGCACCCCACACACTCAGACAACACACAAAAGTACTTTGTGGCTAAATCACCTTTTTCTGACTATCAGTCAAAAGAACAGTTTAGCATTTTCTTTGGTTTTTTGTTCTCCTTTGAAAGTCGCAAGCAGCAATAGCTGAAAGCCGAGAGCAGCGATCGCACTTTCACTTTCACTCATGATCACGCTGTAAAATACAAGAAAGCTTCACTTAGTTTTTCTACAATCATAAATACACTTCAGTACCTTTTCAATAGTGTTTATGTTCCTGTCTCCAGTACACAAGGCGGGGGCTCACTATAAAGCAATAAGATCTACTGGAACTACAAGTACGGTAGGCTCATTTGGATAAATGTCTAAAAGCAAAGGCATAAATGCAATATAGTTCCAGTAGGTGGAGGGACTACTTGAGCAATTTTTTGCATAAATTTTGTATTTTCTACATATTTTAATCAAGAGTATTTGAATTAGTAAACATAGTTAAAAAAAATAGCCATTTTATAAGCACAATAACACACTCCAGGGTGTGCATTTTGGTAGATTGCTACACTTCATGGGTGGTTGCAGGCACTCGGCCTCATGCCTCTCAATACACCTGGGGCATGGGGGCGATCTACCATAATGTACATCCATGCAGCTCATTTGCATTTTCGTTGAACACCACACATTTTACTTTCAGTTTGCAGTAGCAGGATGCACTGCAACACTACTCTTCAGTAAACTCACAGATACACACCAGAACTGGTAGGCAGAAGTTGCTTGCAAAACTCTAAACATTTATTTACAGGCTGGTTCAAACACAGCTTGAGGCAATGGGACACTGCCCTCACAGCTCCCTGTTGTGGGCCCAGTTCAGAGCAGCTTATCTCACAGCTGCTGTACATTTCCTGTTCCAGTATGTTACAGGTTTGAGTCTGATTAACGGCTCACAGCCACAGTATTTGTTAATGACCAGCTAGTTTTTTCCAGCAATAATTCTTGGCCAGCAAAAATATCAAGAAATCCCATTTTCTTTTCATTTTCTTTCATTCCTGAACCAAGATAAAGGATTTTAAAGTTTTTAATTGTTCTCACTCCTGTACTGTATCATGCAGTAGTGCAGTGGTTTAAGGCTCTGAACTGCCAATCTGGAGACCTGGGTTTGAATCCTACAGCCCCCACTTGCATACTATGTGACCCTGAGCAAGTCACTTAACCTCCCTGTGCTCCCAGGTTGCACCTGTAAATGAGCTTTCAGCTTAGTGTGTCTCTCCTGGTTAAACAATTTGAAAAAAAAAAAGCTTGGTACAATTTTGTGCTGTTTCCCATCAGAAATATGTGGTAACACCATCCTACTAGATCCACATTATGAATCTAGCATGCATATTCAACAGGCATCCTCAACGGAAGTGATATTTAAACACTGTGAGTGGTGGCCATCTTTATTGACATGAGTAAGTAATTAAATATAGAATAATGCATGATGGGGAAGTGTGTGTAATGAGGACTTTATGCACACCTGGGGTGTGAGATGCCACATAAACCCCAAGAGTGAAGATCGATGGGTTTATTAAGGCATCGCACACCAGGGGTGTGCATAAAATCTGAGTTACCACACTTCCCCATGTTTTATTTTTTATAATAAATGGTCTCTTTATTCATTTTGATTAAATTATTTAGTAAAGAGAACATGAATAGAATGTCAGTCTGAAGGAATTTTATTAGTTATCAACTTATACATGTGTTCTTTAAGTTTTTTTTTACTGTAGAAACACATAAATCTTTTCAAATTCTGAAGTTTAAGCATTTAAAGGGTTTTTTGCAGTTTCCCCTGCTCAACCCCCCCCCCAGTCCCATCAAGCCAAAATTGGCAACTAGGAAAAGTTTATGTAATTAATTCAAAAAGTGCATAAAGTAACAGACTGAACAACTTTGTGAACAAGAACAGCGAATCTTGATGTCTGTGCCATTGTCAATGTTTTATGTTTCTAGTCCGTTGCTACATTTTTTTGGGACAATTTTTTGTTTTATGAAGCACCTACAAATGGGACTGCCAATCGACAGTTTCTGTCAAGGCTGTGCGAAGCAGTACAGAGTGTGAGCTGAGAGCGGGAAGTGACAGCTCGAGCTAAGTCCGAGAGGACTTAGTAGGGGTTCTAAAACATTGATTTTAGGATTTTTGGTAAACGTGGTTAATCAGGCCGTGTTATACATGGCAGATTATACACAGCCATGTATAACACAGTTTGCCAGTCACTGTCCACAATTTATAAACGTCACTAACCATTTATTATAACAGAATAGCTGTAAAAGCTGTTGTAACAATATCTGGGAAACTAAAATAAACTGAGCATTAATGTAAGGATGTCAGAAATACATTTCTGCTAAAAAAAACCTTATGATGACATTTTTGGCCGACTAACACCTACTGCTGCTTTAAGTTACTTTAAATGGGCCGGCCCGGTGGTGCTGAGGGTTGAGGCACTGTACACCACACCTCGTGCCACGCTGGCGACCCAGGTTCGGAAGTGAGCTCGGGTCAGCAGGGAAGGAGAGGATTGAGGGTCCGGTGGACTGCTCTCCTCTCCTCTCTTGGGGAGGGTGGGTGGATGACTCCCTGGCATGAGCATCTCCCAGCAGAGGCTGGGAGTGCTGCAGTCCAGGGATCATGCAGACATAAGGGGAGATGCCTTGGCAGATGTCTGCGGGCTGGGTGTGGGAGCGTGCCCGGCCACACTGGATGACATTGCACGTCCGGGCTCCTAGGGGGAGCTCAAGAACAGGGAAAATACCCATTGGCTGGGGGAGGGTAGATGTCACCTACCCCTGCCTCCAGCACCAGATCCTTTCCCACTGTGGGGCTGGTCTCTGCATCACCTCCGCCCGTGGAAGCACCAGAAGAAAGCGCTGAGGAGCAGAAGGCGGCCCCACTCTGGGGGGTGGATTCTGGAAGGATTGCTCCATGTAGCGTGTCGCAGGTGAGCTGAGGACCAGTTCACAGTTGGTAGGATTTCAGGTAGGAGGGAATCAGGTAAGGTGGACTGAAGGGGCCGTGACGGGAGGAGAAAAATAATTTAAAAAACCAAACTACTTTAACTGTATTTATAGTCTTGTTTCCATTCTCTCCAATCTGTTACCTTTTACTTTTAGTTTGATGACACATAACCTCATACACCTCTGATGACATTCAGGGATAGTTACTTAAATAGTGCCCACTTGCAGCCTCAAGGGAAACCAGGGAATCAGACTGTGCTTGTCCCTACAGAGCAGAGGGATGAGAAATGCTGCCTGGAACTATAGGACCAAAAGGGGTTATACATTCACGAATATATACTCACAATGAATATGAGGTAGTAGCTGCTGCCTCAGCAGCCTGTCCTGAACCCCCATACGTGCCTCCACAGGGAGTCGGAGTCAGGCCCTAATGCGGTCGCAGATTGACAGTAGCGTTCCAACTGAACAAGTCTGTCCTGCCTCTGGGGTTCCGAAGTTTATTCCTGTGGCACCTTAACTGTAACTGCTTCAGTAGTTTCTCACAGTGTTTGCAGAAATGCATGTAAATAATGACCATGCCAACTTTGTTGTGATTTATGTTGTACTGTGCAAAGCAAGATTCTACTGATACTGCTGTCGCCCATCTTACCCAAGAGGTAGCTGAAAATGGAACTTTGTCTCAGCTTCGTTTCTGGGTAATTTGTAATATACATGTAAACCGCCATCACCCGGCTGGGGAAGGGGGATGGCTCTCAACATGCTGAAGGAACTGGCCAAGTTCCTTGGTGTAGAAATACACTGGGTAAGGGATTAAATAGTGCAGCGGCTACACCCGGGTGGGTCCTAGAGGTACACAGTTGCACAAAGGATGTTACCCCCCCCAGAAAACTGTAGATTGGGGATCTGGTGGTCTTGGGTATTACCATGACAGTCCTGCCCCAGTCCAGAAGGTCACCTAATTTCTTACTGGTCTCATATCATCAAAGAACACAACCCAGATATTGGGTAGGTGTCTAGTTTCTTTAAGGTAGTGTCTCTCAGGTCACATTTAAATTGCCTTTTCAACTCTCAGGTCTTATGCTGTATCTACACCCTTCAGTGCCCCAACCAGGTGTTTGAGCCCCTATGTGCAGGGTTATGGCCCACCTTGAACTTTAAGGGATACCTGTGACTGGGGTCCCTGCCCTAAGGTCTAGAGGAACTATAGTGTCCTTTGTCCCAACCCCCACTTAGGTGGACACTTCTCACCTCTCACTGTACTTTGTCCCTGCAGGAACCTGCGCAGATCTCTCCACAGTCCTTGGACCTCTTCCTGGACTCTCCCCTAGGCTTGAAGGCCATCAGGACTCCCCAATGGGGTGAGATCCCCCCAGAGTCCTTCTCCTGGGTTAAAAGCACGAGACAGGTAAAATATTGAACAGTTGCTGGGGGTCTCACTGCATTTGTCATTTAAGATCCTGTTAGCAGGTAAAGTTGGTTTATCCTCAGTCAACTTGCAACTACTTTTTCAGTGTGGCAGGTGCTAGAATTTCTTCTGCTCTGATTTAATACACTTTTGAGTGCACTACCAGTTCCCAAGGTGACTACTTTGTTTTGTATGCATTGCAAACCCCAGTCTCCCAGACACCAGTGGAACACAGTACAGCTACACTGTGGTGCTTTCGCCAGATCAGCTGTGTTATTTACAGTAATGTCTTTCTTTGTATGTCAGTGTACCATGATGTGTCACTGTCTGTGTCTCTGGCCTGATGCATCATATGTAGTCATTTACATTACATCCATTGGCTGTGTAGCCCCCATCAGGAGCTATGTAGTATCCCTTTAAGAGCGTCTACCGACCTCTAGGGTATGCCTGTTTTCTATGCCCTTGGAGCACTGGGTCGGCTGGTCTGACCTGGGCATTTCAAACAGGAGGAGCCGGTGTTCTCTGCTGTAGGGCAGAGACTCTGCTGGGTCAGAGTAGGTGGGAGAGGTTTTACTGGCACACAGTGCCAGCTCCCACTGTCTATGTAGTTTCTCTGTAGAGCCTGGTGTTGGGTATAAATGTCCAGTCTTCACGGCAGCCACCTTCTACAGCCTCTGAAAGGGGGGTGCCCCTCTCTATCAGGAGAAAAAACTCATCTAAAGTGAAGTTAGAGGTCTGCCTGTGAGGAAGTTGGAGACAGAGGCCCAGATATTCAAACTGTGCCATTCTGAGGCGCAAGCCCCTGTGCTGCTCAAAATAGTTGCGCAGGGGTGTGGCCGGGGTGATATTCAAAGGAGTTGCGCTGTTGAGCAACTCCTTTCAATATCACCCCCCAGCCACAGCACTTGCGCATGGCGCAGTGGAACTTGCGCCACCGCAAGTTGCCAGAGTTGAGCATTAAACTTGCGGTGGCGCAAGTACCATTGCGCCATGCTCAAATTTCCGATATTCAAAAGGTGACATGCAAATGGGGCCATAATTTATGCAAGGCTCAGGGGGGGCCATTTGCATCTATTTATGGCCCCATTTGCATGCCATTTGCATGTAGGTGCGCCGATCTCCGAGGACTTGCTCCTGGCCACCCTGCTAGGCAGCAGCCTTCGGGGACCGACGCACAATGCAGCCCGATCGCGGGCATCACAGTTACATGAAACCCCCCACACATCTCCCACAGCCCAATCGCGGGCATCACAGTTACGTGGAATGACATCATTCACAAATCTGACTGTCATGTACGTATGGCTGCATGCCCATTGGCTGTAGCTCTGCAGCAATGGGCGGCAGCCCCACCCGGACAGTCAGTCGGGGGCGGCGGGCGGCAGGCGGTGGATAGCCGCGCCGCGCGCGCGGGGAGCGGGTGGAGGGGCTTCGTGGGTGGGTGGGGGGACACTAGACACCAGGGAGATGTTTGGGGGGTTGTGATGTGACATTCTGCCCGCGATCGGGCTTTACGGTCCACTGGACCACCAGGGAGATATTCTGGTTGGGGAGGGTTACATTTCTGCCCGCGATCGGGCACTGGGGGTTCATACACGCTCTGCCCGCGATCGGGCTTCGGGATATGTGGGGTTTTGTAATTGTGATGCCCGCGATCGGGCTGTGGGAGATGTGTGTGTGTGTGGGGTCTATGTTACTCTATGCCCGCGATCGGGCTGGTGGGGTTGATAGGTTATGCCCGCCGATCGGGCTTCGGAGATGTGTGGGTGGGGTTGTTTTTACGCCTGCCCGCGATAGGGCTGGTGGGGGTCATAGGGACCGAGTTGGGGGCCAGCCAGTGGTGGCAGCTGCTGTGTTGCGCCCTGCAATCAGCAGCTCACCTGTGGGTGGCCCTCAACTTGATCCTTTTTTTTGGCTCAAGGTTGTGCAGGCGAGGTTGGTTAGATGCACAACTCTGCACAACCCGACTGAATATCGGGTCGCGCAGGTTATGCATGGTTCCTCCCCCTCCTGTTGAGCATGCATTCATTTGCATTGCTCTTTTGCGCAACCTGTTGTCAGTGGTGTAACTGCCTCCTGCTGAATATCGCAGAATGGCGCAATTTTGGACTTGAGCATGCACAACCCTTTTGAATATCTGGGCCAGAAAGATTTGTGGGTTCCAGATCTGAGGCAATGTTGAAGCGTTATTAAAAATAAATTGACTGGTTATGGTACTCAGCTGAGTTTCCCTCCTCAAGAGAGGGACAGCTACTGGCATGATGCAGATACCTGCCAGTCAACAGCAATTCACCTCAGACAGTACTCAGTGTGGGTCAGATTGCCCAAAATGGAAGGTGTGTGGTGCCTGCTGGCACCTCCACTATGCTCAGGTGAGCACAATGTCTGTGGTCTTAAAGATAAAGAAAAATGGGTGAAAAGCAGAAGAAAGTATATACTCGGTGGGGGGACAGAATGGGTCCCCGAAATTCCTCACAGGATCATTTGGTGCCATATTGTGCCAGCCAGAGAGACTGTGAAATTGCCAAGTGGCTAGCAAAAATGAAAATGGACTAAAAGAAGCCTGTGGAGTTCCCAGAGTTCAGTGCCTCCTCTTGAGACTAGTGAAGTGTCAAATAAAGTACCCCACTAGGGTTGAAGCTGGCCCAGAAGAAGGAGAGTAGTGGATAATCCTTCTGTAGTGATGTGGAAAAAGAGGCTGTGCCAGCCGGAGAAAGTGCCATCTTTAACTGAGCTCGAGCGGGACAATAAAGGATCCATTTTTATTCAGTACTCCCCCTCCCTTGAAGATTGTTGTGTTTACATTCTGGTAGCCCCTTAAATCCCCAGCTCTGTTTGCCCAGCTGTGTGCCAGTGGAGCCCCAGAAGTCACCTCAGGCTTGGGAGGTTAAGTAAGGTATGTGGTGCTGTTGTTTTTTTTGTGGGCTGCCCTCCCAGGTATCTGTAACATCCCAAACCCTTAGACAGCCTGGAGGGTGGGCTTACAGTTTTAAATATTTTTCTAACTATAATGTTTTACCCACTGTTTCCAGTTATGGAATAGGAGGACAGATGCAAAAATGGAATATATAACACACGGATGAACAAGTAAATGAAAAATAAACACAACTGCTGACCATATCCTGCAAAAAGAAATGTATATGTATATATAGAAATGTAACTTTACTCATTTGATACATAGTATCACTCAATAAAGAATATAGAATATATAAATAGAATTTATAGAATTTATAGAATAAAGTTATCCATTGTATTAACCAGAAACTTGGTGCGGCTTATCGGATAAAGTCACTCCTGACCAGGGAAGCCTGTTTAGTCATAGCTCAAGGGAACCTGCTACACTTGATTGACTACTGCTCCCCTATTTACTCACACACATCCACAGCCTTGAGTGCATGCCTGTGCGCCACGTACAACAACATATGTCATTTCACTCTCCTGGCACCATATTCCACTCACCACTGCCACCTCTACCAGGCTCTTGGCTGGCTCTCACTACACCGCAGATTTGATTACGGGCTTGGCTGCCTCTTGGACAGCGCCATCATACATGGCGAAGCCTCCCATTTTACGTCTCTCCTCAAGACCAGAACTCCCTCCGGTGGTCTCTATTTACTTATCAGCCACTGCCTGGTAAGTTCATTTATTAATATCTGAAAACTGCCTGAGCTTGTATTTTGCACTAAATGCACTTTAATAAAGAGTGCTCTTGTACGTCCTGATATTTTGTGCCATTTTTCTTTCGTTTTTACTTTTGGCAGATGAAACTGGATGAGAAAAATTATGTACAGCGTAGCCAGCCACGATGCAACGCGATAACTTGCAGTAAGTGACACGTCACAAAATACCGCATGGCAAAAGGGCTCAACTGCCACTGAATCACACTGTTCCCTGCAGCATACTGAATCATTTTGTGATATACTGCAGCATTACTGCGTTACATCCTGGCTGGCACTGCTGTATCTTTGTATATTTTACACCCCAGAAGAGAGGCATCTGTTTTAATGCCTGCCACATGGATTCTGGTCAGCATCAGAAGTTAATCCTAAAGAGATTCATATGTTATGTACTCATGTAGATACTGTCCAAACTATGACAGTTGATGTGATCATATGGGGCATGGCACAAGAGGAACAAGTTCTGCATTTGCGTAAGGTCCTAGAAGCAGTGAGTAAGGTAAACCTTATGCTGTATAAGGGCAATTCCGAATTTCATGTTGGTGACCTGACAATTGTGGAAGGCATGATGTTAGCATCTAGTGTAAAACCAGAACCTTGGAAGATTTCAGAAATATTCTGTATGGAGACAGCCACTGACAGAGGGCTACTTCAAACATTTCTGAGGATAATAGATTACGGGAGCAAATCTGTGCCAGACTTCTCCACTAAAAAAGCTTCCTTGCGCTTTCTAGTGGAATAGAAACATTAGGGTTGCCACTGTTGGATAAGGCAAAAACTTAATGCTAAACTGTACCCCAATATCTTTCCCTAACCCCACCGCTTTTTGTGACTAGCGAGGACATCGCTTGGTTCTCAACTCTGACCCACTCTATTTATTCAGAATAGTGGTCGAGATTGCAGTTTGGGACATTTCATTAAATTATGTCATGATTATTTTTTTTTTGGGGGGGATGTGATTTAGATTTAAATATTTGTTTGCTGTGCTTTCAATATGGATTGAGGCTAGGCAGGGGTGGAGATGGAGGAGTTTGGAGGTTTTGCCCTTCCCTAGCACACATTTTAATTTGCACATCGAGTGACTAAAACAGTAAAAGTGGACAAGATTAAGTATGCATTTCATCTGCCATTTTAAAACGAGTCACTGTACTCACTCCCATAACTAGTCCTCACAAGCCATTTATAAGGTCTGAGAAGTCTTTAATTGGCCTCAAAGTGTCTCTGGTTTAAAAAAAACACAAGTTATGATCAGTCACATTCTGTAAAGAGTGCTGATGTAGCTGGTAGTTTGATTCTGATTCTCCATTTTCTTTTTAAGAAGTAAAAAATCCTGCCCATCGTGCTTTGGTTACCACACAAAAAATATGTTTATTGACAGTCCTTGATCAACTTTCGCTGCATGTTTCCTGGACTTGGGAACACCCCAACACAGTCTAGACACTCATGATGCAGTGAAATGAGCAAAGACTGTTGTAGCATGAGGGGTTGCACTGTTTGGGAGTGTTCTAATATTCAGGAAGTATGTAATAAGAGTAGATCAAGGATTTAAAACAAAACACGGTTGGGTATAATTACACCACTAGCATAGATTTTAGTTCTGCTAAGAAAGGAGGCAGATAAAGCAGCCAGCAACACCAGTGGATTTTAGAGAAGGTAAGCAATCATAAAATGTGGGGGTTCAACTAGAAATAATATGAAAAAGGTTGATGGTGTCCTTTTAGTGACAGGAAATAATATCTATACTGCTAAATACTCTCACTTTTCCCCGTCTCAGTCATGTGTTGCGATGTGTTTTGACCACTTTTTGATAAATTAATTAACCAGGTTTGGGGTGCTCTCCAATCCAGAGAGCGTTCCTTCCTCCCACCTCATCTTCAACTACTGATCTGCATTGTTTCCTTACTCCACGACATGAGTCACACCATTTCACATTGTTCATCTCTGAATGGCCAGGAACGGTGTCATTTTTATATCGAGATAAAACTGAGAGCAGTAGCTGCAGAGGAAAGAAGGACAGAATGGAGTTACAAAGGTAATGAATCATTAGGTTACTAATTTAACAAAAAATGGCCCGTCTACAAATATCAGAATATAGGACCGACCCTAACAGGAAAACACGAGAGCATATAAAAGTATAAAAACTGTTTTCCATCACAGTCATCAAAGTCCATACTTAAAATACAGAATGGGCAGGATTAAGCTAATTTACTGTTAAAGATCTTACTAGCTTTACTGTTTATGTTGGCTTGCGCCCACGCAACATCTTGTGGTAGTAGCACATTTCAGAGGTGTGTCAGTGTTGTGGCAAATGCAGGGGATGGTTTAGTGGGCGCGTCCCTCAGCCGCCAACCAGTGAGCATGCTGCCAATGACAGCAGTTTCAGAGAGAACCACGGAGTTGAAAGAAATCTGTCGCTGCAATCAGAGACAGGCTCGTTATTTCAGTGGCAGATGACACACCTCCATTCCGTGCCTTTCCTTGTGAAACATTTCAATAAATATGGCGGCTCCTGTTGTCCACCACACAATCCCCACAAAACCAACATCGGGGTGCCCAATCCCTGTGTTGGCATGTCTCCCCCAACACATTATGTGGCACACCATAACATGGTGGCTCCTGCCGCCCACCACACACTCCCAAAAAGCTGACATCTGGGTGCCCAATCCCCGTGTTGGCATCCCCCCCCTTAGTGTGTCTTTCCTGGTTAAACAGTTTCCCCTTTCTGACACTGGGATGCCCACTCCTGGTGTCCGCATCCCCTCCCCGAATTGTGGCACACTGGGAGCCCAACCCAGCATGCCTTTTTTTTTTTTTTTGTGTGTGTGTAACCTGTGTAAATAAAGAAAACCTTCCTTGCAGTCTCTCCCCTGCAAACAAGAAAATGGTCCACCGTTGTCTTCCTCGTCCCCTCTCCCCATCCCCACCCTCCCTCTGCACAGCCACCTCCCCGCACCCCCCACCCACATTACCTCCGGAAGTCAGGAGCCATGATCTTCCCTGAACCGGGACACGTCTGCACTCTTCAACGCTGAACTGCAAACTGCAGAAATGACGGTAAGCTTTATAACGGATGTTTCAACTTAAGTTAATATCTCGGCCATTTTTAGGAATTTTGGCCCCAAATTTTCAACATGGGGTTCTTGGGACCCAGCCTCATGGACATGTCACTGTCATTTAGTTTCTTGGTCCCAAAAGGTGATTTTTGCAGTTGCTGCATGGAATCACCTTTTGGGACTGATTAATGAAACGACAATGCCACTGTTCATGAGGGGCGGTCCCAAAAAGCCCATGTTGCAAATTTGGTGAAAAAAGTCCAAAAATGACTGCATTATGAGCGTGCATTGTGCAGTTTCTACGCATGTTCATAACTTCGCCAATTTTTAATATTTTCTTTTCAGATTTTCAGCATTGCCATTTTTTCACACCTCCTTATAAACAGCATAGCTGTCATTTTTCACATCCTTCCTGAAACACGTTTTCACACCTGTGGTGCAGAAGGGCGCCGTTGCAGTGGGAAATCAACTTTCAGGACAGAGTAACAAAATTACAGTGCCACTGTTCATGAGGAGAAGTTCAAAAATGCCCATGTTGAAAATTTGGTGAAAAAATTCCAAAAAATGATTGTGTTACTGGCGTATGTTGCGCAGTTTCTATGCACGTTCGTAACTTCTCCAATTTTTCAGATTTTCACTTCAGATTTTCAGCATTGCTGTTTTTACACACCACCTTATGAACAGTACAGCTGTTATTTTTCACATCCTGCCATAAATGTGTTTTCACACCTGTGGCACCAAATGGCGTAGTCGCTGTGCGAAACCTTCTTTTGGAACTGAGTAACGAAATTATAGTGCCATTGTTCATGAGGTGGGGTCACAAAAAGCCCATTTTGAAAATTTGGAGTGAAAATACCAACAAACAGCTGGGGTGTTAGGGTTTCCAACCATAATGCCCTACTCTGTAGAGACTGACAGGTGTCAAGGTGTGACTTGGGATTGTCAGCCGTGATGCTCATGCCATTCCACCGCCACCCTGCAGCCAGTGTCAGGCATCGAGGTGTGCCTTGGGGTCTTCGGCCCCAATGTTCACCCCATTCTCCTATACAGCACCCATCTCAGCGTATTTCCTTATGGAATGGGGTGAGTATAAGGCCCGAAGACCCCAAGGCACACTGCAACACCTGTCAGTGTCTACAGGGTAGGGTGAGGTGAAATGACGTGAGCGTTATGACTGCCGACCCAAAGCCACACCCCCAATGCCTATCAGTCTCTGCAGGGTGGGGTTGGCATCAGTTCAATACTTCACTGCCATTCCTGTAATGCATCTCTCTAACTCCTGCATTACCAATGCCAATGCCAGCAAGCCAACATTTGGCATTGACAAATGCTTGTACAACTCCCAGACTGACCGGTTCACAAAGGTCTGTATCACATCAAACTTATTTGTAATCTGGACTTTTAGGCAAAACAGTAAATTATTTTAGAGTCTGTCATACAAGTGTTTCAGCATTCAAAATGACTAAAAAGACAGATTACCTCTGAACAGAACCGGATGACCAGATAAGGACCCTGAGAAATGGATTATCTGATCCATGACTTGACATGTGGCAACCCTAAGAAATGTGAATGGGAGTGACTGCAAACACATGAACATTCCTTGGAAGAGTTAAAGGATCTGCTAACACAGTAACCAGTGCTCAGTCTTTTAATCATTAAAAGCCAATAAAGATCTGTCCTGTCGCGTGTCAGAGTGGGTTGAGTGCAATATTGCTACAGTTGTTAGCTGCTCAGTGCCTACAGCTACTGGTGGTCTGTGCCTGAAATGCTTTGAAAGATGACAAGATGTGCTATGCATAAAGAGAGAAGGAATAATTAGCTATTCCACTTGCTTATGAATAGTTTTGTCATTATATTTATGGTCAAAGAGTGTTGAGAGAGAGAGAGAGAGAGAGAGAGATTACAAACTGGATGCTCACTCTTCAAAAAACTCTTAACTGTCCCATTAAAATTCAGAGAAGGAGAATAAGGGCACAAAAAGACAGACTGCCTATGCAATACACTCCTGGCAAATTTATGTACACAGCAGAGACACTACACTACCTTGTAAAGTGGACCAAACTTCAACCAGTGACAATTGTTTTGACAAAGACATGCAAACATATGCTGATTTGGTGGTGTCTTCAATCCCACTGTCTCAGGAGAGAATAGGGCAAATTCGCCTTACAACACAAACACACACTTATTTTTCTATGTAACTTTTTGCTTTTTTCACACCCGGCTGCCCCTGCCTCTGGCTGAACTTTGTCATTCAGGCTACCCCAACCCCGTCACCCTGACTTTGCCCAGGGCTTACCTAACCATGCTTGTTCTAGTGTTACCTGAGTCATCGACTGCAAGGCCTGCAGGTGGCTGGAGTCATCCTCTCAGCCTTGGGTGTGTTTTTTTCCACCTCGATTTTCTCCCGTCTCCAAGGTTAGTGCATGTTCAAGGGCATAGTATTCCCAAACCCAGGTCGCTGGGTCTGGCAGGACATGTGGCCCTCAGTGGCTCTGCCCGCCATGCCACTGGGCCAGCTTGAGTGGATGACACTTTGACCCATCTTATGGTTATTTTGGCTGGCTGTCCTCCTGAGAGAAGTAACCGTCATCCCGGTTTATGGACGTCTTGGAATTACAGGGTGGAGCTCATTGTTGTGGAGGGAATAGTTTCTATCTCTGCAAATGCCTTTTTATTGAAAATCTTTTCATGCAAGACAAGAAAACAAGACAAAGACAGTAACAGTGCCACTGATACACTGAGACAGTGCTTTTGGTTTTACATTACAGATCGTAGGAGTATCCCTGACCAAGCACAGTGCTTCCTTCAGTTGCACGTGTTGTACTCTTATTGCCGTTAGAGTACTTCGTGTGCTGTGCACTGTAACAGCCTTCTCGATGACTGCTTGTGCCACTAACTTCATTAAATAAAAAAGTGTTTTTTTATTTAATAGCGTGAGTGATTTATATTAATTTTATGGGTCCTGTTGGAGGGCTTTTTATGGATAAAAGAGTGTTGCCTCGTGCATCCTTGGGACCACAGATCTGCTCACCTTCAGCTTGTAGTCATCTAGTCCTACCAACATGCCCAGTGATGCTCTTATAGCCATAAGAGCCCCCCCCCCAAACTGACCCATAAACTTATATTTCAAGATTTACCAAGACGGACTGATGTTATTCCATACCATGTGTCCATACCCGAAGTTCATTTACAACTTGAAGTATTAACAGCTTATTTGACATGGCTACAAAGTCTTCTGTATTATAGGATAAATAAATATTTATTTTACGGAGCAAAGTCTGATTTCTTTATCACTATATGAATTACCCATCTACTCCACTGTAGTTCAAATTCAAAGAAAGTACTGGCTAGGTTAGCAGTACATTTTTCCATAATCCGAATGTGGATCACTAGTTCTCTCCACGTATCTAATGTGGGAATAGGTTGTGTGAGCCATTGTTCCGTAACTGGTTTGTTAGCTACGACTAAAGCAATATTCAGTAGTTTTCTAATATCTGGGGTACAGTATCCCTCTGGGACATCTAGAAATAAGAGCAAGCTGTGAGAGAGTTCGATTTATTTACCCAGAAAGTCTCTTAACTCCTGTGGGAGATCTCTGTAGAAGGGAGCCAACTTCGGGCATAACCAAAATATGCGTCCTGTAGGGCTGCCACAATTCAGCTAACAGGCTGCCCCCATGTGGGTCAAGTACTTAACCTGTCTCTGTGGTGTTACAAAAAAAATAAACAGCTCTTTCTCAAGAGAACTCCTTCCATGCATACGAGGAGGTGAAACTGTTTATATTTTTTATTCCGTTATCCCATTGCTGGGCTCTAATGGCTCTCCCGAGGTCCTTCTCCCAAGCTCTGTGTAGATGTAATGTGCAGTGACCCTGTTGCATTACCAGTGCTTGATACGGATGGGAGATAAAGTGTTTGGTAAACCCCTGGGCTTTAAGGGTTTGTATTGCCATCTGTACAAAGAGGGTATCCCTTGTTCAGCTGGCCAGTTTCTCGAGAAGGGGCGTATAAACACCCTAACTTGTAAAATTTGAAAAAAAAAATGTGATCTGGGGATATTAGAGGTTTTCTCCAGTTCCTCAAAAGAATGGGATGGTAGCAGCCAGGAAGAGTGCTGCCACAACAGCGCGGTCTGTGGGGGTGAACCTGAAAGTGCTGCTGCCTAAAGGGTGAGCGCACAGAAAGGCAGCCAGACAGTAGAAGAGCGAAAAGCACTTCCACACCGTAAGGGCACAGGTAAAGCAAACAAGCAGCAGGATCGTGAGTACCAGCGGGCCAGCCCACAGGGGAGGCGAGTCCCAAACACAGGCTGCCCAGAACACCGAGCACAGCCCTCCAGGCTTCTATCTCCATGTTCGTGGAAGGGTCCCCCATTATGTGGGTCTGTGTCCCTCATTGTCCCTGTGTCTGTGTGGCTGTGTCCCTCATTCCAGTGCCAAAGGGAAGAGAGGTATGCCCCCCCGGCCCCCTGCCTTCGCCAGCCATGTGGTTGTCCATTCCACCGGCTGTGCCCACACCTATGCCTCCCTGCCAACTCTGCTGCATGCACAGGCCACTCTGCTGCTCAGTAACCAATCCTTGTGCCACTGGTGCCATGTACTGCTTTGGCCATGCCACACATGTGCACATGCTCCTGCCCGTAGCCCTCCTGGGTGGCGGTGCCTGCCCACTGCCTCTGTCCGCTCATGGTGTGGGATGCAGCCAGTGCCCATCGCTTGGTGTGTGTCACCCTTCCTTAGATGCCCTTGCTACTGCTGCCATTGCACCCTCTGCCCTGCGGCACTCACCTTGTGCATGGCGCCCATCCAGCCACTTCCTGCTGACGTCGCTCTCTTTGTCGTTTGGTGTTCATTCCAGTCGCCCATGCGAGGGTCGGCATTTTCCATTCGCCGTTTAGGACTGTGCCATTCAGGAGGCACCTTTATCACATAAAACTGACTGGGATAGTTTTAAGGGGGACCCATTTGTGAATACCAATTCCCTTAGGGCAGAGATTTATTTATTTATTTGAAAACTGGTACCAGGAAAGGCACACTGAGTCGAGGCTCATTACCAGGTGCGACCCGGGTGCAGGGTTACAGAAGGAACAGTGAAACAATAATACAGTACATTACTTGGTACAGACAAAAAGTGCAGACACAGTAAAGTAAATAATATTATACCTGGTGCAAGCCTGGAACATATTAAAGTGCAAGAATTCATACAATATGTTGTGCAATACAAGTGCAAGAGAAAAACTGAAATTACGTCACCAAATTGGTACAACGGCAGGCAATGCAGTGCTCGAGGGAATCAGTTTAGTCTTGGAGACCCAGGAACCTGAGCTACCATAATCACATGGAGGGACCTCCTATAGGAAACAGGTGCAGGTGGGTTGTGGGAGGAGATTTAGCAGGCACTTGCAGGAGCCTGATGTGGTGGAATAGTGGAGGTATAGGGGCATCCGGCTCCAGAGTATTGGCAGGCGATAGGAGAAGGCAGGTTGCCCAGCAGAAGAAGGGTGAGTAGTGGTGAAAGTTCTCTGGTCCCTGAAGTGGAGGGAGCATGGAGCAGGAGGGGACAAGAGAGAGGAGGGAGGAGAGGTAGGAAGGAAGGGAACCAAGGCAGAACTTGGGGATGAAGGATTTGCAGTTTGACGGGCAATGGGCAGGAAGATCGAGGATGGAAAGGAAGAAGTAGAGGGGGAGTGGGGCATACAAGAAGGAGAGTTTGTTGCAAATGACAAGAGGCATTGTAGAGGGTGTCCAGTCTGGCTAGGCAAACGGAGCAGGCTGTACCATGGACCACACTGGCACAGCTGAAAACCGGGAGCACCATTTTGGTGACCAGCTTACGGCAGACCAGCAAGGGTAGGCAGTCTTTATTATGGTACAGAGCACCCAGTTTAGGGTGGAGTTTTGCATGGGTAGCATTGATTGTGTGCTGAGAAGTCAAGCTTACCATCAAGCCACCCGCTGAGGTACTTGAAGGATTGCACAACTTCAAGAGGGGAGCCATCCAGCATGGCGAAGACTGTAAGTCTCAAAAGCCTGGTCAATTTTTGACTGGTACCAAAGGTCATTACCATCATTTTGTTAGTGTTGACCTTGAGATGGTTGGAGTGGAACCAGCATAGGATGCAGAGAAAATCATGCAGGGGCAGGTCTTCCACAAGAGCAGGAGCGGGACTGGAGGTTAAGATGACTGTATCATCTGTATAGATGTGAACATGCGAGTTGACACAGGTGCAAGGGAAGTCACTCCAAAAACTCAAGAACAGGATGGGTCCTAAAATTGAGGCCTGCGGAACCCCAGCCTGGATGGGAAGGGGTGGTGATAACATACCTCCAACGTGTACCGACTGTTTGCAGCCCATTTGGTGGTAACGGAACCAGTCAACAGTGGGAGCTGAGAGGCCAGCTGAACTCAGCTTATCCAGGAGGAGTGGGTGAGGCACAGATTCAAAAGCTTTGGCCAGATCAATGAAAATGGTAGCCGTGATGTGCCCCTGGCAATCCCAGAAAATGTGGAGTCAGTAACATTTAGCAGGGAGGAGTCGGTGGAGTGCTGCTTCCGGAAGCCAGACTGGAAAGGTGAGAAGAAACTGGAAGAGGTGAGGTAGTCTAGAAGTCTAGAGCGGACTAATTCTCTTGCAATGTAGCAAGGGAGGGGAGGAAGGAGATAGGGCAGAAGCTGGCTAGGGAGGAGGGGTCACCCCCTTTGTGAAGTGGAAGAACTTTGGCTATCTTTCAGGATTGAGGAACAGAGCAGAGGGAGAATGAGAGGTTGAGCAGGTGAGTGAGTGGAAGTGCAGTTGTAGGTGATGAGAGGGGGAGGAGTTTAGGGTCAAGCCCATCAGGACAGGACTTAGAATGGTTGAGGAAGGAGAGGGTAAGCAGGTTTTCATGAGTGGTGAGGGGAGGAAGTGGAAACCTGAGGTGGACATATGGGGAGAGGAGCAGGGAGCAGGAGGGGAGCCTGTAGTGGAGGGAGAGGGGAGGGCACATGTGGTGCAGAACTCATTGAAGTGAACAGTGAAAGTGAAAGGGTCAGATACAGGGGAACCATTAACCATAAGGACAAGAGAACCAGACTGGGTAAGGGGGGACAGTGGTGGATCCAGGTTTGGGAGTATTTGGGAGCCGGGGGGGGCCATTCAATGAGTCATGGGCTCTACAATGGGCACTAAGCATTAAATAAAGATGGTGGTGGGGCACCATTACTCACACTTGGGGCAGCTAGAGGGGCGATCGTCACCAGCCTCGGCTCCGCCAATGGGGCCAAAAGGGCATGGATTACCTTTCAGAATTAGGCTGAGGAGTTCAGATTGTTCTGGAGATTGGTTTTAAAATAATGAGAGCTCACAGCCTGGACAGCCTTTGTGCAATTGTTTCTCAGGGCCCTGAAATGAAGAAGATCAGGAAGGAAGTGGGATAATTTGTGGAGGGCCCAATCGAGATCACAGGACTTGCATGGATTAATGATTTCAGTGGAGATACAAGCGAGATGAAATGACTTGACCCTAGATTTCCCGAGGAGGGCGACAAGTCCCAGATTGAGGAAAATTTGGAATGAAAAAGATGTTGATAAAAATCTATATTGGCATCTGGGGGAAAAAGAGGAAGTACACAGTTAAGGAGGTCCCACTGCTCTGAGTGGGAATGAATGCAGACATCTGCCAGATGTTGCATATTTTAAATCCTGTGCAATATGCAGAACAGTTCAAAAAGCAGAACCTTTAGAACTTCATCTAATGACTGTAATGCCTTACCAGGAGGTTGGACTGATTTATTTGGTTGTAATAACAGTACATACCTACAAGTGACTGACTATTATTCATACTTTCCAGAGGTTGTGAGGTTGACTTCCAGTCTTCCACCATGAGCAAGGCAGTGATTCAGAGCTTAAAAACTATATTTGAAGGACAATTAATTCTGTAAGAACTGTTCACAGACCATGGGTCACAATTTAGTAGTCTAGTCTAGACTTTAAGCACATTGCACTGGAATGGGACTTCTTACTTCCACAAATCCGAACTATGTGTAGGCTTCCCTCCCAAATTGGGGGCTTACCTTTTTGGCCGTCTCCCGTTTCGCTCCTGATCCTGGAGCACCTCTTGTATGCCTGCAGGGTTCCCCGTTCTTGTCCCCCATGCTCACCACCTCAGCCCCAGGTTTGATTGCCCTCCATGGACTGTTTGGAGCAGCCACGGAGCTGCCACCTCTTCCCTTCTCCTCTTCTCGGCTGGGTGGATGCCTCCTACACTTCCCCAGTATGCCCCAAGCTCTCTCCGGTGGCTCTTGTGCCTTCTCGGCCCCTCCTTGGATCGCAAACCATGACTGTGGGCGGACAGCATTCCTGGGTCAGCTGGCAGTCCCACATAAGCGCCAGAAGGTGCACTTTGATTTGGACCACAACGGTGGTCTGCTAGGATGGCTCCTCCAGTAGTCCCGGTCCCCGATAATTGCAGGACTGGAGCCAGTGACTTGATTGGCCCATAGGGAGCCTCTAATTATTTAAAAAGATAGTGCCGCGTGCGCAAAAGGTTCTGGGCCCAGCACATAATATTAATGAGGGCTGACATTAATAATCATGAGCGGGAGTCGCTTAAGTCTGTGTGGCTGCAGTTTTTGGTCATGCCTGCCCTTGTGTAAACTGTAAATAAATGAAGTAAAGGCAGCACAGCCAATGGACGTTAAAGGGGCTACAGTGAAAGGGGGAATGCTCAAAATAAAAGAAAATATATTTTCTCCTGGCTGCTGTTCCAGTTAACACGAGGACTCAAACAACAGCCTGTCTGCTGCCTCGGGGTACAGAATTACAGCAGCAGCAACATGTTCAGGACTGATACAAAATGTTAAATCTGGGCAGTGATCTTGAGGGCACAAAAGGAGCTTTAGGACTGTGGGGCAAAAAAGTAGAATAAGCAATTCATCTGGCTATAGCGGGACTTTTATTTTGGGACTGTGTGAATCTGCTTAAGGACTGTGTGTATTAGCAGCCATGATATTGCTGCAACAGCCAATCGGAATGCCAGGATTTCAGGCCAGACCTTGTGGGACTTTTTGCCAGAGCTCATAGGACATAGCAAAGTGCTTATAGGGAAACTGCAGGGACCTAATTTCAGGCACCAGAAAAGGGAGCCTATAGAGCATCGAGTGAATTTAATGAATATTAATTTCTTGTACTGACAAGCAGGATTAGCCAATCGTGATGGGAGAAGTAGATCGCTCCAGCCAATCAGGAGCTTCAGAAGAGCTCCATAAAAGACAGTGCTTCAGGCTGAAAATCAGTGAGTTTGAGCAGGAGCCCCCCACAGGGGTGGGGGCTCAGGCCCCCAGCAAGTAAAATTGGGCCTAGCAATCCAGTGCAAGCCCCTCCACAGGGGAGTGGGCCTTTCTTCTGCCAAGAGAAATAAGTGGCTGCCAGAACCAGAAGTCGCTAGCCTGGAGGTTGCCAGAGAATGTTCTCCAGGGCTAGTCAGAGCCTTTCCACATTCTGGGAAATGTGGGCCAGCGACCTGATGCAAAATCAGCTGTGAGAGAGCTGAACCTACCTCAGCGGCGAGAGCGTTGATGAAAGCCTGAAACCTCAGAGAAAGGAAAGCCACTTCTGCAAAAAAGTCTGAGTGAGTAAACGCTTCTACTGAAAGTACAAGTTCTGAGAAAGTTCTGCAAGAGGCAGCGAAGCCCAACGCCTACTGTCTTTCTGCACCCTAAGTTTTAAATAAAGCACGAAAAGGGTAGATAATGCCTAGTGACCAGAGAAGGGTCCAGTAAAGTATATAAATGTGTCTGATCTATTAAGTGCCTACAGGACTGGAAGGGGAGTACTCAGACTGTGTGGATCTTCCTGACATTGCCTGGGAGGTCCAATATTAAGTCTGCGGGAGCTGTAAGCGCCAGCGAAGACCACAAGGGACTGCATGTTGTATTGTTTGAGCCTGAGAGAGCTATAGTAAACAAGTTTATTGGCAAGTGCAATTGTTTGCATCAAAAGAGTCTATTGCATCAGTTTGCCAAGAGCAAGTCTGCAAAAAGGTAGTGAGCAAGCCTCAAGCCCCGTCCCATGTGATAATGACCATTGTGCTTTAAGCTCCAGCTTCATGCTGCCAAGGAAGGTGAAAATTTGCCTAAGAGACTGTGTCCTGTAATCCACGTGGGAGCCATAACCTGGGCTCTGGTTATTCACTCTGCTGTGTGGAGTGTGGATACTTGTCCCTTAAATGCTTGGGAAGGCGCCTGGTTGAATGTTCTGGCCGACTGGAAAAAGGGCTGTGTCTGCCACGTGGGGCACATGGAAAAGAACCTGCAACTATTGATGTAGTTACCACAGACATATAAATATGCTGACTTATGAATGCGCTGAATGTGACAGATCTGGCCTGATCACGTTTGGGACACAGCCTGGTAGTGTGCCAACCTTGGCACTGCCATATGCATCTCCCCCTTGGGGGTATGGCCAGAAGTAGGGGGTTGAGACATGCCGGCCCGAGTCCCAGCCTGGTCATCCAGAAGGAATGCCTTCGGCCCAGAGAGGGACGCTGCTTCAGAAGTTGTGTTGTTTCCGTCATCAAGCTTTAAGACCCTTGCAGTCAGATAACGGGTTACCTGGCTGTTGGCTGGCTTGCATTTTGGCCTCCGGGAACAGAGCCTGCCTGCTGAGAGCATTTAATCCTGCCTTGTACAGACCAGTGAAGACATCTGACTGTAAATAATGCAGGGTCCTGCCCTGTATCAAGGAAAGTGACTTGTAAATAGTTAAAGCATGCTATCTGCTTATCAGGCCAGAGTGTTAAAGTGTTTAAACAGACTGGGCCATCCGGCCACCGATACAATTATTTTTTGAGTTATGTGTATATTGCATACGATTAATTATCCTTCTTTATTAAGGGCCCCATCCAGACGGCCAACATACAGATGCACTGAGAATCAGGCCTGCAACTTGTGAGAACTTTAAAGTACTGGGTACCCAGGTTAAGGTATGGGATTGCGGGGTCTTATGCCCACTCAGGTACTGGTATATGAGGGCCAAACCTTGTAAATATGTTTAACAAGCATGCAGCTAGCTAGGTAGTCAGGGACCTGACTTCATTAGAGGTTGGTGGATGGCCACTGGGGCTATGTGTGGATCGAAATGCAAATGTTGATTTAATCTTAACCCTTGCAGGGCCGCAGACTGATATATATCAGTCCAAAATTCCTACAGGTTCCAATTCTGTTGGCAGCCTAAGGGTTAAACCAAATCAAACCAATCTAAATAAATTGTAAAAAGTATAATCTCTACTCCAATTCACCCTTCTTAGTCCCTTCCCTATAAATAAACTTGTTATTGTTGTTTTTGCATAATCCTGTCTCGTGAGCATGTTATTAGTGTCAAGTCGCTAAATGCGAAAGTGTTGAAATGTGGGGAAATGTTTGTTGGGTCATGCTTGGGGTGGCATTGTAGTAGTGTGGGTAAATATAACTTCCCAGAGGGCTGCATTAGCTAAAGTTAGACCCACTTAAACGTAATCTCTGGGTGGAGGCACTGCACAAAATGTTATCTTGGGAAAGAACCTGTTTAATGTTTAAAATAGGAACCCAGGCCCCTCAGCCTTGTTCAGGCATGCAGGGCAGGGGTAGTAGCCCTTGGTATAGTGGTACCAGGGTTACATATGTCAAGTCAAAAAAGAGTATTTAAAAGTTCTGAGAAAGCTGGTGACCCTTATAAACAAGCATTTATCAATGCCGAATGTTGTCGGCTGGCATTGGCTTTGGTAGTGCAGTGCGGAAACACATTTTGGGCAGGATGTGAAAAATGACAGATGTACAGTTCATAAGGAGGTGTAAAAAAATGGCAGTGGTGAAAATGTGGCATGTAAATATTGCAAATTTGCGAAGTTACAAGGGTGTGTGGGAAATGCGCAACGCACACTTGTAACACAGTCATTATATGGAGTTTTGGCACCAAATTTTCAACGTAGGGCATTTTAGCACCTCTGCTCATGTACAGTGTCACTGTTATTTCGAACTGCTTCAAAAGTGATTTTGACAGCGATCACGCTATTTTGTACCGGATGTGCAAAACACATTTTGGGCAGGATATGTAAAATGAAAGCTGTACTGTTCATCAAGAGGTGTGGAAAAATGCCAATGGTGAAAATCCAGAGTGAAAATATTACAAATGCACAATGTTACGAGTGTGCGTGAAAACTGTGCAATGCACGCTCGTAACACAATCATTTTATGGAGTATCATCACCAAATTTTCAACATAGGCATTTTAGGACCTCTGCTCATGAACAGTGTCACTGTGATTTCATAATCTGCCCCGAACACTGATTTCCCACAGCAACCACGGTATTGTGCGCCGGAATTGCGGGAACACATTTCGGCCGGGATGTGAAATATGACAGCTATACTGTTCACAAGGAGGTGTAGAAAAATGACAATGTTGAAAATCTGGCATGAAAATATTGTGAATTTGTGAAGTTACGAGCATGTGTAGCAACTGCGAAATGCACGCCCATAAAACAGCCATTTTTTGGATTTTTTCCACCAAATTTGCAACATAGGCTTTTTGAGAGCCCACCTCATGAACACTGCCACTGTTCTTGCACTACTCGGTCCTGAAAGGTGATTCCATGCAGTGACTGTGAAATCACCTTTCGGGACCGATTAACGTCATAACAGTGACAGAATTCATGAGGAGGGGTTCCAAAAACCCCATGTTGAAAATTTGGTGCAAAAATTCCCAAAAATGCCTGAGATATGAATCAAATTTGAAAAAAACCCTATTTATTCCATTATACAGCTTACCGGCATTTCCTCAGTTCGTGGTCGGCTTTGAAGAGTGAATCATAGGAATCATAGGAAAGTATTCAAGCAATTATGGACTTACATCCTATTTACTTGCCATATCCCCAGGTATATCAGTGCTTAAAATTCATAAACCATTTCCTTAAATTTAATATCCAATCTAGATTTAAAAGTATCCATATTTGGACTCTCTATAACCATCACAGGAAGATCGTTCCAGGATGAAACCACCCTTTGGCTAAACCAATGTTTTCTTATTCTTAAATTCCACCTGGGTTGATACAGTTGTTTAGGATGTTTTCTAGAGCTTACTCTATCAACCTTAAATATAATTCCCAGCTCCTTACGCAATGAAGAATCCCCAATAGCTTTGTAAAGCATACACATTTCCCCTCTGAATCTATGATAACATAGTGAGTATACACCTAGAAATTCCATCCTTTCCTTATAGGATCTGGTTCCAATTCCTGTGATAGCCTTAGTCATTCTTCTTTGAATACCTTCCAACCTAATAATGTCTTTCCTCTTGTATGGTGACTACACCTGGGCACAATACTCCAGGTGGGGCCTAACCAGATGTATTTACGGTCCACTGAACATCGTCGCGCTGAGCTCCGGAGGTAAGTATGGAGTGAGGGGGGTGTGCGGAGGCACGGTGCACAGTGGTTGGGTGCAGGTGGTGGGTAGGGAGACAACAAGGGACCGTTTTCTGTTTACAGGTAGTAGGAAAAAAAACATCATGGACAGTGTTCTTTTTTACAGGTGGTTTCTTTTTGGGGGGTACAGTAGCCAGCGGGGGATTGGGCACCCCCATTGGCACAGAAGAAGGGGGGGCATCATGCTGATGGGGAATGGGCTCCCCCGTCGGCACATTAAAGCAGGAGGGGGGACGGATGCCGACGGGGATTGGGCACCCCCATTGGCAAACAACAAAAGCAGGGGGGACACATTCTGCTGACAGGGAGTGGGCTCCCCTGTAGGCACATACTTGAGGGGCAGGGGAAGCCGACCTGGGTATTGGGCACCTCCGAAGTTGGCAGTTTAGCGGCCAACTGTGCCACCATGTTTCTAGCTGGTGAAGCACATAGGACGGGTCCGCTGCGTGTGACGAGCTTTGCCCGCATTGCAGCGGACCTTTCCTTAGATGTGCTTGCCACATTAGTATGCATGGTGTGGCGCCGGCATGCAGGCTGATTGGGGAATGAGGGACACACCTACTGGTGCATGCCCTGCATTCGCCCAACAGTGACAATGCCTCCAAATCTGCACTACCGCAAGATGTTGGCTGCACAAGCACGCCAACATAAAAAGCAGCTGAAGGGCAAGAAGATCGGTACAGGGTTACTTGCATACCATAGCACATCACTGAATAACGGATATTCATTTGCATAGCTGTTTATGGACAGGACACTATAATCTAATCTATCAATTTGTATTGTATTGTAAAATTTTATTTAGACAGTAATACAGCCATTAGGGTTCAAAGAATCCCTATTTACAAGGCGTACCTGTATGTACAAAAGTGCAAGTAAAATAAATTACAATAATCGTGGACATTCAATACATAACATTCACATTCAACTTATACATATAACACAAATAAAAAAAAACACCTGACACAATATAAAAATCACAGACAATTTACATCAACTTATATAAAGATATCATATGGAGGTGTGGCATGGAGAATTCACCAATTACATAAACATCTAAAACATAACTCCTGCTTTACTGCTGTTTTAAACACAGCAGTGGATAGCGCTAGGTCACGTAGGAAAGGCAGAAGTCCTGCTGTTTTAAACACAGCAGTGGATAGCACTAGGTCACGTAGGAAAGGCAGAAGTCCATTCCAACTTAGAGCAGCTTTATGCTGAAAAGTCATATTACTAAATCGATTTTTTATTTTTGAAATCATCAAGTCTCTAGCACCTGATTTTCGCAGATTCAATCCATGTTTTGGCTTATGAAGTTTAACTTCTAAATGATGTTGAGGCATGTTTTTAAATAATTCCTGGATCTGATTCAACCAAATACCCTCAGCCCTCTGGTGTAATGCACTCCATCCTAATTTAGTGTACATTATACAATGATGGGTACTAAAGTCACATCTTGGTATAAATCTCGCCAATTTATTATAGAGTACCTCCAAACTCAGTAGTTGCTTTTTGGGGGTATGTCTATAAATATGGCTTCCGTAATCTATTACAGGTAGTATTAGTTGATGTACTATACTCAGACGCATTTCTTTAGTTGTACAATTTGATATACGTCTCATTGCACCAATTTTTGCATTTGTTTTCCTGATCAATTTAGTTATGTGCTGTTCGAAGTTTAAATGTTGGTCAATTTGAATGCCTAAATATTTATATACCGACGTCTGCTCCAATAGGTTCCCTTCCTGAGTCTTTATAATTATTTTTGATATGGTTTTATTATTCCATTCTGGGCCAAAAAACATTGTCTGTGTCTTTTTATTGTTTATCAAAAGCCCAAGAGAGGAGAAAAAACCCTGCATGGTCAAAAAATCACCCTGCAGTTTTTGTTCTACTTCTTCTGGGTTTTCACCTACAGCTACCAATACTGTATCATCTGCATAGAGTCTAACTTGCGAGTGCTTTATATTATTTGGTAAATCATTTATATAAACTATAAACAAGAGGGGACCCAGTATGGATCCCTGGGGTACCCCTCTTGTCACAGAACCCAATGAGGACTTCTGACCATTTAACATTACAGATTGAGATCTCTTATCTAAATATGATTTAAACCATTTGCAGGTTTCTTCCTCCACTCCTGTTTTTTTTCAATTTGCTTAACAAAATACTATGATTCACCAAATCAAATGCCTTTGATAGGTCCACGTATACTGCACCCACGGACCTTGAATCCTCCAAAGGAGTAGCTATTAAATTCAAGAAGTCCGTGAGTGCAGTAGCCGTGAACCTACCCTGTCTAAATCCAGATTGAAATGGGGTTAATTTTTTATATTGTTTGAGATATTCCATCAGTTGACCATAAACAATTTTTTCCAAAATCTTGGAAACTGTTGATAACAAGGCTATTGGCCGATAATTTGTGGCAGCCGTAGAATCTCCCCCCTTATCTATAGGAATAACTTTAGCCTGCTTCCAACTCAAAGGAAACAGACCCTCCCTAAGACTCCAGTTGAAAATGCCCCTCAATAATGGAGACAACTCTAGTAATAATCTGTTTTCAATATTATCAGGACCACTAGCATTGTTAGCCTTTAATTTATGTATTATTTTTAAAACTTCGAGCTCTGTAACTATCCTAAATCTAAACTTTGGTACAATATTCTCCTGTATGCTTTCTAGACCTTGACTATAAGCCACAGTTTGTGTTTGATTAGTTTTAATGGCAATTACTGGTTTCAGAGCAGGAAGTTCAATAAAATAATTATTCAGAATCTCTGCAGCACATTCAGCTCCAAGTACTATATCATTTTGACTAAGTGTTATCTTGATTTGGTTTCTGACAGGGTTTATAAGTTTCTTTACTAAGGACCAGTAAGTTCTTGGATCTGTTGATTCCCTGATCTTTTGTTTATAATAAAATGCCTTAGATTTTCTTATTTCCTGATTGACTCTATTTCTGTTTTTTTTTTAATTTATCCCATACTTCTGGATTCAGGGATTTATTGGCTTTTTTCCAACTTTGGGTTTTCATCCTAATTAACTTCTTTATAGCTACAGTTATCCATGGCAAATGATTTTGTTTTTGTACAACTTTTTCCAAAGGAACAACTCTATCACATGCCTCAGTAAACATTGATGTAAATTCCTGTACAGCCAAATTTAGGTCAGGAATTAAAATAAATCTGTGCCATGGTAACCTCTGTACATATTTTCTAAAAAGCAATTTATTAAGCTTAGTATAACATCTTTTATACATCGCTGATGCTTTAACTGTTGGGATAACACTTGTGTCAGAAGAAATAATACATTTGATCACATTGTGGTCCCCTAAATTGGGTTCACCTACCCCTTTTTCCACTACAATCACTTCAGGAGAAACAAAAACCGGATCCAATATACTTCCTTTACTTGTTAGTTTACCTTTTCTTGTAGGGGAGTTTATTATCTGAACCAAGTTTAAACCCTTCATAGAGTTTTCCAGTGCATGACCCCTAGGACATCCCCAAGTGGCATTAAAGTCACTAATCAATATCGCGTTTGAGTGTCCTATACATTCCATCATAATGTGTGAAAATTTATCAAAGTGAATAATATTCACCTTAGGCGGAGAATAAACAGCACCCACTACCAGATTTAATGTCTGTATCTTTATCTATAAACATTCAATTCCTTCAATTTTCCCTGAGTATGTAATCCTAGAAAAACCTAAACTGTGTCTTATGTAAACTAGAATCCCCCCCCATGTCAAAAGAATTCTTGTATTCATTATGTAGATGCTTACAAGGCAGAAAGGAGCTACAGACAATTTGATAGAAATGGTTCTAAGACAGAGATACCTATGAGCTGCCAGAATCACAACCAGGTGAGAGAGTACTTAAGCAATATACCATGATGGACAGTGGGTATATCGGTGGATTTACCACGCCTGGTGTGGTTCGGTCACAGGGCGCAACCGAGTGACTTAACTACACCAGAAGTGGTAAATCCACCCATATACTCACTTTCTGTCATGGTATATTGCTATTATACAATGTTCAACTTTTTTTTTTATAGTGATTTAAAACGTTTACAGTGGGTATACAGGAGGATTTATCATGGTCATGTAATGTGTTTTGACCAATGAGGTTACAAGATTTTCATACCCATTGTATAATTCTTCATAACTACAAGGACAATCTTGGAACCAAAAGGGTGCAATGTCCTCATCGGTGACACCTCAAGCATTCCATAAGGAACTTGAGAAAGGACATGTGGTAACGCAGAATCATGTGGATGTCAGAAAGCAGCCTGATAATGCTACAAATACCTGCCTAGTGCCTGACTCAGGGCCATCTGTTATGAGATGTGGTCCTGAAATGTTAGTACACACTTGACGAGCAGAGATGCCAGGGCCAAACTTAACAGATGTGTCCATTCCAAGGGTGATAGGGCTCCTCCTGATATCTCCAAATTGGGCAACCAGCAAGCATTCAGGAGACCCAGTCATGTGAAGAAAAGGCACTAAGGCTTACTGAGTCTGGTTTATGGTTGTATAGAAAGCAAAAAGGGTGAAGTAATTGATCGTCAGCTCATGTGACGTTTGCTTATGCGGTCAGACCATCAGATCATGTGATATTAGCTTATGTGGTAAGAACCTTCAATCTCAGACTAGACAAATACTTTAAAGAAAATTAAAGATGGTGCACGGTATGCAGGGGAAATCATATGAGGAGAGGTGGAAGGAATTGGATCTGTACCCATTGGAGACTAGAAGGGAAGGGGGGACATAATAAAGACATTTAAGTACCTGAAGAGGATCAATAATGTAAGGGAAGGGAGCTTACTTAAGAGGAAGGTGGGGGTTAAAACTAGAGGACATAGTCTAAGATTGGAGGGAGGAAGATTTAGTGGCAATGTGAGGTGGCTTTACTTCATGGAGAGGGTGGTGGAGGCCTGGAATAAACTACCGGAGGAAGTGATGGGGGCAGAAATGGTGGAGGGATTCAGGAGGGCATGGGACAGACATAAAGGGTTGGCAAGTGGGGGGAAGGGGAGGTCCCATGACATAGGTAAAAGGACAGACCCAATGGGCCAGAGGGTCCTTTACTGCCACCAGATTTCTATGATTCTATGAAAATGGTGGTGACAGAATATCTCAACTGAGCTAGTGGCATGGAGGAACTCAATAGGCCACTGCTCTTCTTTCTTCCCTAGTGGAGCCTGCCAGGATACGATGCAATGTCTCAGGTTACTGCATGACAAATGGGATAAACTGCCATTGAAATTGCCTTGCTTCCTGCAGTAACTCTGCTGCAGGATGCTGCAGTATTGTTTTGCATTCTGGTGGGCTCCACTCTATGTGTGTTTTTAATAGTTTGCCAGAGTGTGCACTCTATGTGCGTTAATGTGGCTTTATGTGCACGCCACATTGTGTGTAACTGAGTCTGTGTTTATGCAGGATGCCGTGTGTGTCACTGCCTCTGCGTGTACATGTGGGTGCGTGCGCATCACTGACTTTCTGTTTGTCACTCTGTGCACATTTGTATGCCTGTGTGTGCATGTCACTGTGTGCATTAGTGTGTCTGTGCGTGTCTCTCAGAATATGTGCATTAGTGTCTGCTTGTGTCAGTGAGTGCCTGTGCACATATTGCTGTGTGTCCATTACAAACAAATACATGGGCCGCAAATCATCTCACACATTTGCATTAATACTGCAGGACCAGCTATTAGAGCTACCAGACAACTATTGTTTTTTCTTAAGCCATTGGCTCGACAACATGAATTTATAAGCCACTGTTTCTTGTAGGAGTTGCTTTTTTAAACACTGGTTCAAATTTTGTTACTGATCCATCCTTACTAACCTTTTAGCGAAGATAGTAGCTGTTTGTGATTTTGCACGCTGGTGGCCAGTTCTATTTTAGAACTGTGTGACGATATGGCTTACATCATCAGTGACTTAGTTCTATAGAACACTGATGCATTGTGACAAGGCAAGAGTTGACATTCTTGCTAAACTACAGTAGATCATACAGTTTTAAAATGGTTTATAAAATGGTAAGAGAAAATCCTGAAATCTGATTGGCTGTTGTTCATGCAGCAATTATGTTCCATGCATGGAAAATAAAAAGTGCTGCTAAGCCGGCCCAGTGGCGTGGAGGGCTGAGGCAGCATGTCTTACCTCCTGCCATGCCGGCGACCCGTGTTCGCGGTGTGAGCAGGCCGTCAGGGGTCGGCTGGGGAGGGAGAGGATCGAGCATCTGGAAGATAGCTCTCCTCTCCTGGGGAGGCGGTGAGACAGAGTCCGCTGCATGCCTGACCCCTAGCAGAGGCTGAGGGTCAAGACCAGTGGCTCACACCTAGGGGTGGTTACAGGGCAGTCACCCGATGTGTTGCGTGTGGGAGTGTGCGCGGCTCAGTCATTGGTGGCATTGCACATTGCTGTGCCACTCGGGGGGATGGAGAAAAATGGAAAATGACCCCTCGGACGGATGACTGCCTGACGCCGCAGGCCCCACTCCCGCGATAGCAGCAGCCCCTTGCACCGGATCTGAACCGGCGGGTTGAGAGGGAAAGCGAGGGGACAATGCTGCGAACAGGAGACGGAGCTGGGCGCCTTGGCAAGAGGGAGCTCTGTAGGTGATGGGTAGGAGAAAATAGATTAACAGAAAAAAAAGTACTGCTAAATGTAGACTGATCACCATTAGAATCATTACGCTAATAGAATGTTAAGAACTCAACTGGCAGATTTTGTTTTTTGCCCTGTAACTGTAAGCATCACATTTACTTGCACTGGGCCCTAAAAATAAAACTACCTTAAATACAAGATAAAACCGATTAATTAAATGTTGCTTCCATGATCATCACATTCTCCTTACACACATAAACAAATTAGAAACATTAAGTATTGTTTATAGTTTTCATTACAACTGTTTCTTTGCTGACAAAGAACAATCCCCCTACTATCTTTACCTGCTCATCAGGGAAATCTCTTGTCTTTCCCCTCACAGTGAGATAGTTGAGTCGCTGGCTGTAACAGAGGCCTTTGTCGTGTATGTGTGTATAGTATGTTAGGAAAGTAACATTCTAGCAGTGGAACTGAGCAAAATTTTGAATCCATGTATTCCATGGTAAACATTTCATGACAAACATTCCATATCTTGAATGTGGGGAAAAACAGAGAAAAAAACAGGAAGAAGAAAGTAGGCAACAATACAATGACATCATTTGTTGTGGGTGGAAGGACTATTTGATCATAAATGCACACAAGTAAATCTATTGTTTCTACATATAAACATGCTTTTCCCAACTGTAAAAAGTTTTTAAAAAAGGAGCCCATTTTATAAGTGCAATAAGGCACTCCAGGATGTACGTGGAACACATTTTACTGCACGGCCAGTGGCTAAAGTCACTCGACCTTTGGCCTCGTGCTTTATTATGCCCCGGCCATGTGGTAAAATGTGTTCCATACACACCCCATCATGCCTTATTGCTTACTTGTTTACTAGTTTCTTCAATTTTATTTCTGTGAAAGCACTAAATGATTTTTTCCACCAGTGTGTAGCTCAGAAACACCCAGTGGCTTTACTAAAAGGCCATTACAGGGCAAAGGAGAGCTGCCGACCAAGCAGATCGCTCCATTCCCCTGCACTTCGGGCACTCTTATTCAACAAAGAACGTCTCACGTGCAGCTGCCCGGAAAATGAGCAGGTTCTGAGTGTCTATAGAAAAATTTTTTTGAAACCTAAATATGTCAGCTCTGTAATTTGTTAATTGTGTTACTATGTCCCCCAGAGCCACTCAATGCAGTGTAAGACTGGTTTTACTTGCATACATTGGGTGGCAGTACATCCTGGCATTGCTTCACTGTTCTCTCACTCAGTGTACTCCTATGAAACCACTCGAACATTGCAACAAGTGCTCAATGTGTCCCAGTAACACAGAGTTAAGATACAACAAACAACAGAATGCAAAACGGCATTGAAACAGGGATGGATGAGCCAGTTTGGATTAAGTTCAGAACCTTCAAGAATATTTATCATTTTCTGTAAAAGAACCTTATCAGAACTTGCTTTAGGATCTGATGATTTTTGAAACCTTGGTTGGTATACTCCACCAAGCAGAAAGAAGACTGCTGGTGGTAGAAAGACTCACAAAAAGGCTGGAGGTGTAGGAAAGGACCCAGTGAGTCAGACCTGTATAAAGTGATCATATTCACAGCGTTACTACACAAAGGGTACTAACTAAACCAGCTAAGACAGTGAAGCATAACTTTCGAAGGATGGGGAACAGATTGAAGGCACCCTCAGTTTACCTGACCCTTTCCAAGGTCCTCCCTGAGTGGGGTAGGGGGCATGGAAGGGATAGGGTATGAAAGGAGGAGTCTGAGGAATTTAATGTGTGGTTGAAAGGATGTATCAGGAAGAGGGGTACCATTTTATGGAAGAGTGGATTTTTAAAGGGTGACAGTCCTCAGCTTTCAAGAGAGGAGAGCAATGCACTTGGGCAAGAGTCTGATGTCTACATAGATGCATATTTAAACTGAGTCAGGGGAGACCAAGGGTGGGGAAACCACAGAGGATGGAGAGAAAAAGGTGAACCTTGCTCGGACCTTCTAAACATGGGGTCTAGCAGCAGTGGGGATGGAAGCTGCAAAGCAAGGGCCCATAATAAGTTAAGTAAGGTTCCAAGGGAGATGGCTCATGAAGCCAGTAGGGACTAGGGAGTAGGAAAACTAGTAAGTTAAGGAGGAAGGGAGTGGACAAAGGGAGAGGAGCTCACAAGAGGGGGAGAGTATAGGCACAAGCTGGAAGGCAGTCTGCCAAAATGCCAGGAGCCTGAGAAATAAAATTAGTGAGCTCCAGGCGATGGTTGCCGATGCGGGATGAGATCTCATAGCCATGACGGACACATGGGCCACCAGGAATTAACGACTGGGACCTAACAGTACCAGGGTATACCATGTATAGGAGAGACAGGAGTAGGGAAAAGGAGGTGGAGTAGTCCTCTATGTCAAGGAAGACATAGAGGCAATAGAGAATGGGCTCATTAAAGGAGAAAATTGGGAGACAGAATCACTGTGGGTACAACTCACGAAGGCATTGGGAAAGAAACTGCACATGGGGTTGGTTTATAGACCACTGGGACAGGGACAAGAGGAGGATAGGGGACTAGGAGCAGGAATTGAGAATGGGGCAACAAAGAGGGAAGTAACGGTTGTGGGGATCTCAATCTACCAGACATAGAGTGGGACATCTAGCAGCTAAGAGCGCCAGAAGTCAGGCCCTGCTAGACATGTTGCAGGACTGCTTGCTGGTGCAGCTGGTCAGGGAACCTACAAGACAGGCTGCCGTTCTTGACACTGTACTCACCAACTCACAAATGGTAGGTGGAGTGTGGGTTGAGGAACCACCTGGGGCCAGTGACCATTACACCATCCATATGGTTTGAACTGGCCATGGGTATAAGTATACCCTCATTAAAAGTTGTGGTTCTGGGTTTCCAACGAGCAGACTTTGACTAGATGACGGAATTAGTTAAGGGTAAGTTACTTAGAGTGGATGAAATCAGGGGGGTGGAGGAGAGGTGGGAAGAAATTAAAGGGACCATTCTTAAAGCAAACAAACAATGCTTGAGAGCGCTTACCAAGGGTAATAGGCACAGGAGACCAGTCTGGTTCTCTAAGAAGGTCAGGAAGGCAGTGAGGGCCAAAAAAGGGCCTTTATTGGTTAAAAGAAGAAACGGGGATGAGGAATGGAGAAAATACCAGATAAAGGTGAAGAAGGCTAAGAGAGCAGTCAGTGATGCAAAAGCAGATATAGAGCTGCATATTGTGCAAGGGATCAAGGAAGAGGAAAAACAGTTCTTCACGTACATCAAGGGAAAAAGGGAAGATGAGAGGGGGAATTATTAGTCTGACAGAGGAGTGCAGGGTAGTAGAGGAAGATGACCAGAAGGAAGCCATTCTAAATGACTACTTCTGCTCAGTATTCACAGTAGAGGACAGCGAGCCTCTAACAGAAAGTGGCATAAAGGCTGCTGCAAGTGGGAATCCCAGAAATGGGATGGGTGGTAATTACAGGAGAAAAGGGTATGGAAAGAGCTTGCAGCTCTGAAAATACACAAGGCTCTAGGGCCAGATGGGATGCACCCAAATGTCCTCAGGGAACTGGCATCAGAACTAGCCAAACCCCTGGCAGGGCTATTCAACAGCCTACTGCAGTCAGGGATGGTTCAGATAGACTGGGGGACAGAGGATGTGGTGCCGCTTCACAAGGGTGGGGACAGGGAGGAACCTGGAAATTACAGGCCCGTCAGTCTTACCTCCATTGTAGGTAAGCTGATGGAAACACTAGTCAAAGAGGACCTTGTGGACTACCTGGAGAGAAATGGACTCCAGGATAGTAAGCAGCATGGGTTCTTGGCATGGAGATCTTGTCAGACCAGCCTTATAATATTCTTTGACTGGGTAACAAGGGCGGTGGATAAGGGACGAGCAGTAGATTTAGTCTGTTTCAGCTTCAGCAAGGCATTTGACCCAGAGCTACACAGAAGATTGTTGAAGGAATCAGACAATCTGGAAGCAGAAATGCACCTAGTTAAATGGGTGGATATCTGATTAGAGGGGAGACTGCCGAGGATGGTGGTAAATGGGGTCAAATCAGGGAAGGAAGGTCATGGGTGGGTACCATGGGGGCCAGTCCTGGGACCAGTCCTTTTCAATATGTTCATAAGTGACAGAAGAGAAGGAATATGGGGGAAAATGTTTCTCTGTGCAGATAATACTGAGCTCTGTGGCAGAGTAGACAGTGAGGAGTGGGTAAGGGAGTTGCAGAGGGACCTGCAAAGGTTAGAGGTGATCCAAGGTCTGGCTGTTGACATTCAATGCCAAAATGTGCAAGGAGATGCACATAAGAAACAAGAGCCACAGGAAGGAATATTGGATGGGAGAAGTTAAGCTGGCCACTACTTCAGAGGAGAGGGACATGGGGGGTCATCATAAATGACTCCCTTAAAACAAACTAGCTAATGTAACAAGGCCTACAACAACCAGAACGGTGGGGTGTATTAGAACGGATTTTGATAGCAGGAGGAAAGAGGTAATGCCACCTCTCTACACGAGATCATAGATCACTGGTGAGACCCCATCTGGAGTACTGTATCCAGTTCTGGAGCCCTCACCTGAGGAAAGACAGAGACAGACCGGAGACAGTGCAGCATAGAGTAACTAAAATGATTCACGGTCAAGAGGGCAAATCCTATGAGTATCATCTTAGGTCACTGAAAATGTACTCACTGCAGGCAGGAGCGGAGAGACATGATAGAGACCTTCAAGTTCCTGAAAGGAATTAACAAGGTGAAGTGCTAAGAACTATTTAGCAAGAATGGTGGGTCACAAACGAGGGGACATGAATGTAAGCTAGCGGGGGTGGGAGACTTCTGGAGAGATGCTAGAAAGTTTTACTTTACTGAGAGAGTAGTTGAGCCATGGAACAGCCTACCAGCTATGTAGTGGATACAAAAAACAGAAACGGGTTCAGGCATGGCTGGGATAGAGAAAAGGGCCTAGTAGTTATTCAGGGGGTAGCAGTAAGGCCGGGAACAAGGCGGGGGAAGGGCGACAACTCCGTCTGCACAATAGGTCACAAAGTAGAGTAAGGTAAAACTGGGCTGACTGGATGGATCAATGACCTTTTTCTGCCAACACTATGTTTCTATGCAACAAGCTTTCTTGTCACAAACTATTTTTACTGCAGTAGGACTCCATGGTGTTTTAAGAATCCTCTCCTTTCACTAGCAATAGCTTATGGTTGGAAATAATAGTTAAAACAGTGTTTGTACTTTGAACTGAAAGGTTCATAAACCTGATTCTTACAGCTCTGATAAGTTTTGGATGATTATCTGACATTTTCATGGCTTATCAGAACCTTTCAGAACCTCAGAACCTTTTGTGGTTTTCCCATCACTAATTTGACACAGCCTCTACAGGAAACACAGTACTGAACGTTAAATACAGTTCTTCTTTGATGTTACTGTGCAACATAAAACACATTCAGCTGTTATCACTTTGTTACCATCCGCTCCCACAGTTCTCTCCCCCTGTAAGATTTACTTACCCTTTGGCCTCGGTGTGCTCCCCCCCCCAGCACTGCATAGCTGCTGGATATCTCCAAGCAGAGAGGGGTCCAAGAATATGGGTCATCCCACTGACAGTCTGATGGTATTTTCAGCCTGATAGTCTGTCACTCCCTGACAGCAAAGCACATGTCAGAAGGGCCTCACAGCTCTCCCCTGCACAAAAGGAAAACTCTGCACTGCCCACCACAGGGGTTAATGTGGCCACAGAATTCCATGGCACCCTGCTCCCATCGTAACAGCTTTAGTGCCAGCAGAACTCTCCACCCATGGCTCCCCCCCATTCACTGGTGACCTAGACTTGTTCCTGAGCGCAGGCCACCAGTGTCCGTTGACCTCTTCAGTAGATGTCCCACGAGTACCGTACCACTATAAAGAGCTGTACTGTCATATCATAGTACCTGTGTGAGGCAGACTGTGGCAGGCTGTAGAGGAGAGTGGTGGTTCGGTGTCAGTTGCCACCATGGAGGCAGGGGTTATTTAGGGGTAGGAGGTGGGCATATGACTGCAGGATCTGGAGGATGGTCCACTAGGGGGAGGGATTTAAATTTTATATATTATATCCAACACTGATGGGGATCAGGTGAGTCCACTAGACTACCAGGGAGGGATTTATATATTAAATATAACACTGACGGGGACTGGGATGGGAAGGGAACCCTAGCACCATGTGTGTGCGTGTGTGTGTGTGTGTGTGCATGTGTGTGCATGTGTGCATGCATGCAGTTATATACACGGCACCACAGATGCTTGGGGGTTAGGACAATCAGCCATGCAGACCATGGAGCGAAAACTAGAGCCTCACAATGCAATGAAGCCATAATGGAATGCAAATGTCCTCTTAGCACTCTGCAATGGCAAAGAAGTAATTTGCATGGAACCGTCTGAATATAGCAACTTAGTGCAAAAGCTCTTACAGGTTTGGGACACCCTTACCATGGTTGTCCTTTGAAAATCCTATATTTAGTATAGTCACCTCATACCCCTCCATGGCCAGCAGGGGTTGTGCTTTGTGCTGAGAACACCAATTAGGGCCTTTGCTAGTGCTGAGATCTAGCGGCAATATTCAAATAAGTGCATTTACACTGTGCTCCAGACTTGTTAAAATACAGCAAATTTAGGGTAATGTGCTAATTTATGTTCAGGATGTGGACTTTGCAAGGAGCAAACCTAGATTTTCAAATAGATTGTGCAATAAACAGTGCATTAAACTTTAAGGCTTCATCTGTTCCTTCTGCATCACCGTTTTACAAATATTACTGCTTTGAGCAGGCCCAAAGGCATGCAGGGTTGCGGCACCTGACACCGCAACTCTTGCCACACTAGCAAACCCAGTTCTGGAACAAGCTTGGGCTGCTGGGGAACGATCAGGGTGGGACAGGATTGAGCATCTGACACAGCTCTCCTGTCCTGGGGCGGTATGCTATGTCATCTAGCACTGCCACCACGTAGAGGTGTGGTGGCAGGGCAGTGACTGTGGCTCAGAAGAGGTTGGCTGACGGCAGGCTCATAACGCGTGTGTGCCTCCATGCATGACTGCATCCCTGCAGACCGCCTGGCCAGGGAAGTAAAAGAGGAGATGTTGCAGCAGCAGGATGATCCCTTGGTTGATGCAGCCCCGGCACCACCTATAGGGCCCTGGGGGGTCTCTCTCGATTATGCTTCGAGGTGGGGAGGATGGACCTCCCTCCCCGACCTTGCCATGGTAAGAATATCTTTGGGGGATTCCCTCCCCGATATGTCCCTGTGACAGTGGGATGACCAAGGAGGAAGGGGTCAGCTGCTAGAGGAAGAAACACATTCATAAAATAAAAAAATACATATATTGCTTTATCTTCTCCCAGCCTCAACAACCATTTGCCTCATTGGCAACTGTCCAACCCTGTTGCCTTCCCCTGCTTGCCAGAGTGGCACAGGGACCCTTTTGTGCTAGGCAGACATGCCTAACAGGACCTAAGTGTACCCAAGTGACATCCTGCCAGGCCAGGAGGAATTTTGTCTCCTGTTTGCTGTCCCACCCTCGAGATGCCAGCTGTAAATACACATGCTGCCTGCATGCAGCAGATGAGCGTGGCATGCTTGAAGTCTGCAGCATCTCCCCTCCTACATCATCCCCATCAGTGTAGCGCCACCAGTAGGCCCCCAGGTGGCACTCCTGTTGTGAGGATTGGCTGGCCTCCTTCCCCTTCCTGTGGGATGCTGAACCTAGCTCCCGTTGCTGGTCCTCCAGCATCCCAGGCTCGTTCCTAAACCCATGTCGCCTGCGTCACGGCTCCGTCTGGTTCCCTAACATCCAAAGTTGTAATCTCCTCCACTGATGATACGCCACCTGCTGGTGTGGAAATACTATGATGTCAGTAGCAGAGGAGTTAGAGCTTGGACATTTCTTGTGCAGTAGACCAACTGCAGGAGCACGTGCAATCTACGGGATAATTGCCTTATTTTATGAGGAACGGATTGGTGGACTTATGTTTACTGAAGTTCCTTTAATCCAGGGGACTGGGCCTAATCAGCGGATTAAGAACTGGGACTAAAGACTCCCGAAAGAACGTTTGTATTTGCCTCTACACAGACAGTGTATTTGCTCTCGGCACCCGATTGCTCATGGCCAATAAAAGTGCAGTTCATATCTGTTTCAAAGTGACAGCATTATGTTTTCCTCTCAGCTCTCTCTCTCTTCCCTCCCTCTCTCTAATTTGTACCAGGTGTTTGTCAGGTTTCCAAAGTCATGAGACTTAGTTCCATCAGTAATTCCGCTGATGCAAGGTCATTGGTTTCTCCCCAACCATCTGGCATCTCTCTGATTTTAACAGCCACAAAATCTCTACGAGGAGGCAGTTAGGAGGAGAACAGAGAACTTGGTGAAATAAAACATCTTCCTTCCTGTTTATGGTTTCCCTCCTAATTTCCTGCTAGTTATCTTAATTTAACTTAATAACTCTCCCCTTCCCCTTTTCAGAGTAAAATGTTTTTACTGTCCCCCCTCAACCACCATTATTGTAACCCCAGAATACATGATAGCCACCCACATAATTCAACTGAGGTGGAGCTTCTCGTGAGGTGCTGCTGCTTCAAACCCAGGTTTTTGCTTTCTGACATACAATTTATCCCTCTGTACTGTCTCGACCATCAGTTTGAATCCAGCGCCGCCCTAAACATCTCTAACACTTATATTCTCTTCTCCTTTAACCCCATGGGCTTGCCCCTTCCCCCATTGGAAGGTCTGGCCTTGCAAGATTCAACCTCCCTCCTCCTCTGAGTGTGGTGGTAGGAATTACCGGGGTTGGGAGAGGAGTGAGTGTGGTGGGGGTGGGGCCCATGTGTGCCCAGCATCATTCTGCACAAGAGAGGGTGTGTCTTTGTTTTTGATCCTCTCCCCTGGGACTCCGTCACTCCGGCATGCAAGGAGCTCAATGCTCATGCACACAGAACGTGCAGAGTGTATCCTGACCAGTGTCCCCCCTCCCTGCTGCACTGCAACTGCACTGCCACCCACAGGCACCCACATAGGGTATCACATCAAAATAACAACTCCAACTGTGTGACTTGATTTTGAATGACTCAGTTTGAGTGCTTGAGATTTGAGCTACCCTGAAAGGGTAGTGAGCGCAGTTATAGCGACGAGGTAAGGACAAAAAAAGCGCAAACTAGTAACAGGGCGAAGGACTGCAAGAGGATGGTCCAGAAAGCAGAGTCCAGGAAGCAGAGGTATGAGGCCTGTGGTTTGGCAGTGTGGTGCCAAGCTGGTGCTCTGGTGTGGTGGTGAGGGTGGTGGCCTGCAGTGATGGAGGGAGGTCCAGGGCTGGGTAGGGTAGATATTTTATTTTTTGTTTGTTGTGTGGGACTTAATTTTTTTTGTGTTCACAGTTTTTCCCCCTCCCCGACATGCACCCCGCTTGGGTTGAGAATCTTAATTAAGGGGTTGTGTGGGGCACAACCCATAGATAACATTTTGTTCTGTGGTCGCTGTTGTTGGGTTCGCGGGGAGTGTACATTGCCGTTTGCTTTTCAGCGATGTACACTCACTGTAACAGCGATCGCTGTTTTGTAATTGCTGTTATGACATGGAACCCCCATGTGGAATGTTGTAACATAGAAACATAGAATTTGTTGGCAGAAAAGGACTGCTTGGCCCACCCAGTCTGCCCAGTTTTAGTGGCCACAGCTACCCTCCCTTCCTGGAGTAAGAGAGTGTCCAGTGGGATGTTCGATCTTCCTCCACCTCAACCAGTCCCTGATGACTCAAGCTCGTTGTTGAACTCGAGTCACCAGCGTTGCAAACAGTAGCCTTACCATGGCATGGATGGACCAACCTCAAACCCAGTTTTACAACTAGGACTGTGGCACAGGGAGATCTAGAGGCATACTCAAGGGTCTACTGAGAGTCAATTTCCGTCTTTCGGATGAGACGTTAAACTGAGGTCCCATCTGCTTGGATTGGTGGTAGTTCAGGTGGATGTTAAAGATCCCATGGCACTTATCGAAAAGAGTAGGGGAATTTCCCCAGTGTCCTGGCCAAATTTCCCTCATTCACTATAAATACCACCAACAGCTTAATCTGGTTCAAAGTCAGTTGGCATTCATCTGTATCCCCCTCCCCCGGGTCGTGCCTGAAAATAGGCAGGATTTGTCTAGTGCACTTACCCGGTCAACAAAAACTAACTAAATAAATAAAAAATAAAATTACGGGATTCAAACCTAACCACTAGGCCTTCTCAGACAAGATCTGGGAGCGAATGAGCTAAATGTAATTTAACAATTTATTTAAAGCGTAGTAAGCGCTCTGGAGGATCCTCAGCCTTAGGGCTGGTCAGACAGCACCTGCTCTTCCCCTGCTCCCGGCGACCGCGCTCTCAGCTGCATCTGCTGTGGGCATCTGGAAAGGGAGTCAGAGTAAACTTGATTTGGCCAGAACACTCATGTAAAAATGCCACTAATGATTCTCACTGAGTGAGTCACAGGGATATTATTCTGTAGTGCACTGAGATGTTAATGTACCTAGGGCTTACACTGTATTTTCTCTAGCATTTTGACTGTTTTTTGCTAGCATCTTGCCTATTGTTAGGTCAGGATTCCTCAGGCCGGTAGTGTTGCTTGTGCTCTGAACTGCTAACTGTTTACACTTGGTCCAAACTGAATTGAATTAGAATTAAGACTCGCTGCAACTAAATTTTTATGTGAACACTGCTATGTTATTTTCTGAATCTGCTACCTGCCTTCCACCTTAACTCTGAATGTACTCTCTCTCTCTCTCTCTCTCTCTCCTTCCCCCTCCCCCTTGTGTGCATTTACCTGTGCTGTCCTGCCTCTCCCTGTAACTAGATCTGCTTGTCCTTGCACCCCCCTTGAACCCTCCCACTCGGCTTCCTATTTATTTTTTCTCCACAGCAACCCCTTTTCCTCAAGGGCTCTCTGCCCTCGGAGCTGCTGTGGGACCTCCAGTCGAGCAAACCACCAAGTATTAGAACGGACGGCGTTTGCCCTGAACTCAAATTTGGCGCCTTTTCTACGCGGCTTTAATTCCCACTGAAGCCTCTGCATTGCTTTTCCTAAAGACTGAGCTAGCATTGCTCTACTGGGTCTAAGTAGACTGTGATCCTTTTTAAAGTAGCCTGTCATCGTGGGATCTGTACTCTACATTAGCCTATACACGTTGAAATTACCACTTTACTGTAAGCCTGAAGCTGCTTCAGCCTGTCCGTGGTTGGTGTTTTTTTAAACGCAGCAGCACTGTCTCCCTGCGGCCTGAAGGTTGCATCTTACCCCCTCGAGGCTGTAGAATTAATTTGGAAGTCTCTGTGGTAAATTGTGCTGGCTACCCACCTAATTTATGACCTGTACATTGCTAGTGAATCCTGCGCTCAGTCCCACAAGAGGGCTTCATAGTTTCCGTGGGGCTGCAGTAGGATTTTTGGGAGCGAATGAGCTAAATGTAATTTGACAACTTATTTAAAGTGTAGTAAGCACTCTGGAGGATCCTCAGCCTTAGGGCTGGTCAGACGGCGCCTGCTCTTCCCCTGCTCCCGGCGACCGCGATCTCAGCTGCATCTGCTGTGGGTAGCGTGAGTGTTAACTGCCAGATGGTGTGCAATGCCATTTCTCTACATTAAAGGCATTTCATAATTATTAACTCCCTATAATAATATGCTCATGAGACAAGATTATGCAAAAACAAACAACAACAATTTATTTACATGGGGAAGGGCTAGGAAGGGTGAATTGGAGCAGAGGACAAGCTATTTACAACAATTGCATTTGGTTTGGAGCAATTAGTTTGGATTGGTTTGATTGACATAAATTACATAATCATTATTTAATGCTTTACCTTTAAGCATCAATCCCAGTAGCACCCACCAACCTCTGATGTAGTGAGATCCCTGGCTAGCTATCTGGCTAGCTGCAGTCTGACCCAATTGACCTTGGAAACTGGCCTTCGTGACAGGGCGTCAGCATCAATGTGGTTTAGTCCCTGTCTGTATTCAACAGCATAATCTTAAGTGGATAAGGTAAAAAGCCAACGGTGCCCAGTGGTGTCCAGTTTAGCTGAAGTCTGCACATTGGTCAGTGGGTTATTGTCAGTCTTCATTAATATCTTTGCCCCATAGAGGTACTCATGAAACTGGTCAACTATGGCCCATTTTAGGATGAGGAATTCCAACTTGTGGACCGGATAGTTCTGCTCTGATGGGGTCAAGCTCCTACCGGCGAAAGCTACAGGTCTCAAGCCATCTTCATAGTCTTGATATAGCACAGCCCCAAGGCCCTGCAAATTAGCGTCCGTATGCAGAACATAGGGCTTGATAGGATCAGCATAGGCAAGGACTGGGGCGTGGGTGAACTAGTATATGACTTCAAAGAAAGCTGCTTCACATTTGGGTGTCCACTGAGTCCCAAAAGGCTCACCTGTTCAAAAATATATTTTCTCTTGGTCTTTGATAGCCCCCTTTTTATGTTTGCTTGTGCACATGCACAAGAAACATTTCATCACAGCTTAGGAGAGAAGCAGGGTTTTGGAGGCGCGGCACTGTGGGGGCCAATGGCCCCAGTGCCTTTTGAGGCTTGACCCGCTTTCCCCAACGTCGTGGCACACTGCTGCTGGCACTAGTTCAGCCAGCATGCTACCACCTTGAAATGAATCCACAGCTGCAATAAGGGAGCGACCCATCATTGCAGGGCAGTACCTTGCCATCCCTCACCCAGTTCATTTGCTGACGGGGGAGCCCACTCCCCGTTGGCATACTGTAACCTTCTCCCCCATTTGTTGTGTGCCAAGGGGTGCCCAATCCTCCTTGGTGTCATGCCCCCCCAACAGTCTTTCTTTGCCGATGGGGGCCCAGTCCCCATTGGCTTCAGTCCCCCTTCCCAATTCAATTTGCCGATGGGGGAGCCCACTCCCTGTTGGCATAATGTCCCCACTCCCAATTTGTTGTGTCTTGAGGGGGTGCCCAATCCTCCCCTCGGTATGTGCCGATGGGGGTGCCCTGTCCCCCACCAGCTACAGACCCCCCAAAAACACTCAGGTGGAATGCTGGAAGCCCACCACATTGTGCCAAACGTCCCTGTTAAAAAAAAAAAAAAAACTGTCCCGTGGTGATGGTTTTTTTTTTAAACCTGTAAAACAGAAAACGGTCCCTCGTTGAGTTCAGTGGCCCCTCCCCCAACTCGCGCCCACCCTCTGTGCACCCTGCCTCCCCCACACTCCCCTCACCCCATACTTACCTCCGGAGCCCAGTGCGACGATCTTCGGTGGACCAGGAACACGTCTGCACTCTTCAAAGCCGACCGCGAGCTAAAGAAATGCCGATAAGCTGTATAATGGCATAAATAGGTTTTTTTCAACTTTGGTGCATATCTCAGACATTTTGGGGAATTTTGGCACCAAATTTTCAACATGGGGTTATTGGGACCCCTCCTCATGAATTCAGCCACTGTCATGGCGTTATTCAGTCCCATAAGGTGATTTCACGGTCACTGCACGGAATCATCTTTCAGGACCGAGTAACGAAATGACAGTGCCAGTGTTCATGAGATGGGCTCTCAAAAAGCCTGTGTTGCAAATTTGGTGGAAAAAAAATCAAAAAAATGACTTTTACAAACGTGCGTAGCGCAGTTTCCATGCATGCTCATACCTTCATGAATTTGTAATATTTTCACTCCAGATTTTCAACATTGCCATTTTTCCACACTTCCTTATTAACAGTACAGCTGTCATTTTTCACATCCTGACCGAAATGTGTTTTTGCACTTCCGGCACAGAATAGCGCAGTCACTGTGGGAAATCAGTGTTTGGAACACATTAAGAAAATCACAGTGACACTGTTCATGAGCAGAGGACCTAAAATGCCTATGTTGAAAATTTTGTGATGAAAATCCATAAAATGACTCTGTTACAAGCATGCAATGCACAGTTTCCACGCATGCTCGGAAGTGCGCAAATTTGTAATATTTTCACTCCAGATTTTCAACACTGGCATTTTGCCACACCTCCTTATGAACAGTACAGCTGTCATTTTTCATATCCTGCCCGAAATATGTGTTTGCACAACTGGCACACAATGGCGTGGTCGCCGTAGGAAATTAATGTTTCGGACAGATTAAGAAAATCATAGTGACAGTGTTCATGAGCAGAGGTCACAAAATGCCTATGCTGACAATTTGGTGAAATAATTCCACTAAATGACTATGGTACAAGCATGTGTTGCGCAGTTTCCACGTACACTCAGAACTTCAAGCATTTTTAATATTTTCAGTACATATTTTCAACATTGCCATCTCTCCTCACCTCCCTATGGATGGTACAGCTGTCATTCTTCACATCCTGCCTGATCTATGTTTTCACACATCTGGCGCAGAATGGCACATTTGCTGTGAGAACTCAAAGTTCAGGACACATTAACAAAATCACACTGCCACTGTTCATGAGGAAGAGGTCCCAAATGCTTTCATGAGGTGGGGGTCACAAAAGGCCATGTTGAAAATTTGTAGTGCAAATACCAACACACGCCCGGGGCATTTGGGTTTCTAACCATAACGTCACACCCTGTACAGGCTGACAGGCATCAGAGGTGTAACTTTGGATCACCGGCTGTAATGCTCTTGCCATCCCAACCCCACCCTGAAGCCAGTGACAGGCATCGAGGTGTGCCTTGCACTCTTCAGCCCCAGACTTCACCCCATTCTCCTGTACTGCACGCATTTCTGCGTGTGTTCTTATGAAATGGGGTGACTGTGAAGCCAAACACCCCAAGGCACACCTCAACACTTGTCGGTGTCTACAGGATAGGGTGAGGGGAAATGCCGTGAGCATTATGGACAACGACCCACAGGCACACCCCAATGCCTGTCCATCTCTGCAGGGTGGAGGTGAGGTTGGCGTGAGTTCAATACTTCACTGCTACTCCTATTCTGCATCTGTCTAACTCCTGCACGTCTAATGCTAATATCAGCAGGCAAACATTCGCCATTGACAAATGCTTGTTGTATTTGCGGTTGGTTGGGGGTAGCCTTGGGTAAGGTTAAGGAGCGGTTGAATCATCTTTGAATAGTCTTTGATGAACCTGCGGTAGTAGTCACAGAACCCCAGAAAACGCTGTGGCTCTTTTAGGTTATTGGGCTGGGGCCAAGTGGTCAAACTTCAACTTTACTGGGATCTGTCTGTATCCCTTCCACAGACACTATGTGTCCCACATATTTCACAGATGTTTGAAAAAACTGGCTCTTGTCTATGGATAACGTGAGGCCGAATTCTTCCAAACGATCGAGGACTTTCAACAGTCTGGTCTCATGTTCCTCTAGTGTGTGTCCAAAAACAATGACATCATCCAAGTACACTAAACATTTCAGCAAGTTCATGTCTCCCACCGCACGTTCCATCAATCTCTGGAAGGTGGCAGGGGCACCCGAAATCCCCTGTGGCATCCTCAGGAATTTGTAGAACCCCAAAGGACAGATGAAGGCTGTTTTTTCACGGTCCTCCAGGGCCATCGGAATCTGATAATATCCACTGCGGAGATCCAGTACTGAGAACCTCTGACTCCCATTCAGGCAATCCAGGGCATCCTCTCTGCATGACAAGGTGTATTGATCTGGGATAGTCCGTTGATTGAGGGTCCAATAGTCCACACACATCCTCACTGATTCATTCTTTTTTACACACCACTACGATGGGGGATGCATATAAGCTTCTTGATTCTTGAATAATGCCAGCAATGAGCATTTCCTGTAGGTGCCTCCTAACATCATCTATGTTAGCTGGGGCAAGGCGTAAGGATCGCTCTTGAAATGGTCAGTCATCATGCAGACTTATGTTATGCTTGGCACCATGGACACACCCCACGTCCCACTCTTTTAGTGAGAACACTTGGTCTCTCTGAGCAAGTTTCCTGCTAATTCGGGTCTTCCATTCAGCTGACAAAGGGGAGTCACTGAAGTCAAATAATTCTGGGGTCACTTTCTCCCTTTCGCCAGAGTACTTGTTACTGGCTAACACTGTAGTGTCTGCGTAGTGTACTGTGGCCAGCATACATCCCAGGTTCACACGAACTTCCCTGTCCGACATGTTTCTCACTTGAACCATCACTCGGCAGGCACAGGAAGGGGCACGTGCAGATAGTATACTGGGCTTAACCATCAACCCCTCTGGCAGCTTCCCTTCACCAGGGGCATCTATCATCAATATTTGTTCTTTACACCTCTCCTTAGGTGGACTTCTCCATGGATTATACACTGGGTGTTGGGGGCCAACACTAAATAGACAGGATCCTTTTTCCACACTATCCCCACTGGCTCATCTTGGTTCACTTCATCGGGTTTCTGTTGCAAGTCATAAGCCCTTTTGATTAATGCTGGAATTCTTAGGGCCCATCCAGTCTATTGCCCTTGTTTCTCATGGCAGAGTTGTACTAGTCTCCCAAACATGTGGGTGTTTGTTCCAGTTAACAGGGGAACCCCATCATACAGTCCAATAGGAGGGCACACCAGGACTAGTGTCTACTTGTTCATCTACACCAGTTACAGTCACAGGAAAAGACAGCCAGAGCTGGACATATCCTAGGTAGGGATAAGACTTGTCACTCAGGCCCCACACATGTGGACTGTCCAGAGATTGTAATGGCATATCAGATAAATGTTTGTCATACCAGTCCTGGAATACATTGGTCACTTGAGACCCACTATCGAGCATAGCCCAAGCATGGATACCATTGACAGGCACGGTAGTTTCCATTGAGGGGCCTACTGTTTTGGACCAGTCTGGAGAGACAGTAGCAGGGACCTGGACAGACGATTTAGCCATGAAGAAGTTTGAATTAGGATTTCTTGATCCTTCACTGCGGTTGTTGCCAGCGCCCCTTGGCCAAGGTCTCACTTTCCTGAGCTCTCCTTGAAGTCTGTACACAACTTTATCTAAGTCTTTCTGAGACCAGCATTCTTTCTTCATATGGCCATCCTTTCCACAGTTGTAACAAATGATAGACTCCGGGGTCATCCTTGGAGAGGACATTGCATGAGGGACTGAAGCAGTAGCAAGGGATCAGAGTCCGATATCTGTTTGCAGCAGCGAAGGTGATGCAACGTGTCTTAACAGTTCCTTTAGAGTGGCAGTCAATTCTTTGACCTCAGCCTGGGGGTCACCCTTGGTAGAAGATGCCTGAGGGTGCACTCCCACCCCCATGGCAGTCACGTCCTGAGAGGGACCAGGGTCTTTGTCTGTAGTGGAGGCCTCCGTAAAGGAACCCGTGGGCACTTTTCTGACTTCCTTCAGCAGCTCATCTCTCCACCGCTCAGCCCATGGTGGAATATCCTTAGTGGTCTCCATTTCAGAGAGGTCTTTCTGTGCTGTGGTCACTCGGGCTGTGCCCACCCCATAATCACACTCTCTTTCTTCACTTTCAACCTTCCTGATTTCTTTTATCAGGTCGCAGTAGTCAGGTGGGTTATCTCTCCTATCGTGGAGCTTTAACTGCAATTTAGAGTGCTTGGCGTGCTATAGTATGTGCCCCAGCCTCACACGATTCGAGTCACTGGCAGCTACTCCACCCTTTCGATAAGCTCCCTGCAGGTCCCCTCTCTAGGTGAGTAGCATACGCAGACAGACTTTCCCCTCTCCACTGTTTGGTACCCTTGAATTGCCACATCAAAGTCGCCCCTCACTCAGTGCTTCCGAAATTGCCTTCCAGGGCAGACAGGTACTTCTGAGCAGATGCCTCAGGATTTGTGGACCACAGAAATCTAATGGCTTCCAGGGCCAGACCCCTCAAACTTTCCATGATCCTTTTTCGCTTCTCAGCCTCTGCACACTGCCACTCAGGTACCAAGAGGGCAACATAGTCAATCCAGGTCTCCCAGTCATCCTCCCCCTGTGGGGTGGAGAGGGTACCTGAGAACATCCTCAACTTACGGTATGTGTCATGACTAACTGCAGGCACCAATGTGGTTGCAGGCACTAGAGCCAGTACTGGAAGGGGCGGGGGCATGGGGGAAGATACACCCCCAGGTGGCAGGAATAATTGCTTAAAGTCCTCTATGGTTTTCCCTTCCTCCAGCAACAGCTTAGCCAAATTCTCCTCAAAAGTCTCAAATAATGGTGGGGGCTCATCCTCTAAGGGACCCTTACTATCTTTAGTTATTACCCTCCAAGCAGTTGGGGACCCTTCAGGGGTAATAGTCGTTGGCACCTTAGTGCCGTCTGTGGGGTCACTCCACTCCACCAAGGCCATGAGGGTTTGGGTCATTAAATCAGCCTGCCAACCCACCACCACAGTGTTTTTCAAACCTTCGACTTTGGAGAGAACCCCTTCTACTGTGTCCTTACTAATACTCAAGGGACTGTCTAGTATAAGTACAGCATGATGGGGGTCAACCTCCTGCCCCATACACCACCCCACCAACTGGTGCACAACGGCTTCTACTGGTGTGGCCATATTCCAGCAACAATGATTCTAACGTCTGACCACTAGGGGGCACTAATCCCAGCGGTGCCTCCAAGATGTAACACCTAGGTGGTGCTATCCCAAGGGCTAATACCCCTGCCTGCATAGCTAGTTGCAGGTTAAGGGGCCTGGGTACTGAAACAGGTGTCTCCACCAGAGGACAGGGTTGTTAGTAACAAGGCTAACCTGGGTACAGCCCTCCAGGACACTGTTACCCTCCTCTTTCCCCTCTAGTGGCCTAGACAATATGTAACAAACACTTTCACAGTAGCCCCTATTCAGCATATAAACCCCCACACTGTTTGCACTTACTACCAGGGCTGGTTCCACCAGTTTGACCATGGAGACCCCCTGTAAAACAAGGTTAGGCACAGCAAACAACAACAGTACAGTGCTTTTGGTACAAACTGGAACCACAGTCAGATTAAATGAAAAAAGAGATCTGATTTATTCAGGGGAATTGAACAAGGAAGGGATGTAATCAGGTTGATTGATTCTGAAACTGATCTAGTCAGGCAATTATGCATGCACTTTTAGTCCCTGCACAGTCACATGCTCTGGGTACCCAGTTGGAAGTAAGGTGGGCTAGCCTGGAACGTTGCCCGGGGTAGGACAGCATCGCAGCTGGTTGGGGCCCTATGATGAAAAGAAAAGGTATGCATAACCACACACAATTTGTAATCCAGAGCCTGAAGGCTCAGTTTTTGAAAGGAAAAACAACAATGCAATCAGATGACAACACTTGAGATTAAGCTGTTGTTGCAGGGAGCTACCCTGATTGTTACTCACGCTATCCAATACGAGACACAGGCTAGATGAAATGGAGACTGCAGGTTGATGACTGGTTTGCCAGGAGAAGCAGGGCCCACACGAATCACTGAGGTGTCATTCCTGTTCCAGATGGTTGTGCTGGGGTCTGATCCCCAGGTGAATCTTTCGTCGATGATGGTTGCTGTGCCTGAAGCAGCTGGCGGGGCCAGGTGGCAAGGCCCAGGCCGGGTGGAACAGTTTGGATTTTGAGTCCGGTAGTGCTGGATGCAGCTTCCAGCAAGCGTGGCACATTTACACAGTGGGGAACCAAATCACGACCCACTAACAGCACACAGCACATTTATAGTAAAGCAATCACCATACCGCAATGTGGAAGGCAGTCTGGCCGCAATATCAGTGTCTCTGAGCAAAACCAGGAGTTCTATGGTGAATGGATGTCCTGACAGGCCAATCACGTACAGCAAATCTTCGGTCTTCTTCAGGTTTAAATCCGGTCACTCTTCAGTGGCTTTGTCACGCTCAATTCAGATACAGTCCGATTGCTAAACCTTTTCAAAAAATTACCTATCTAGGGACAGCAGGCAGACAGGACAAACTCAGCCGTTCCACCGATTTCCCGGGCTACTACGCAGGGGCAGCTGCTCGAATCACTCGAGCTGTTTACTCTTCAAACTCTAATTCCAGACTGCACACTGCAGCAGGCAGCTTGAGAATTTCCCTTCGGTCCAAAAGGTTCTGGTTGGTTGATCCATCAGTCTGTCAAAGCAAGGGCTCCCCCTCCAGGGCCATTTAGGCGCCAAAGTGCAAAAACTACAAATCCTACAGAAATTTGCTCCCACAAGACCCCTGGAGACAAACACCATTTTAGAGTCTTCAAAGGTACTGATTGGTCCCAATAGGCAGTCTAGAACCAAGATGGTGGAGCAATACTGAAATGCCCATGCTACAAAGGAAGGCAGGTTAGACAAACTACAATATTATTATTATTGAAATAGAGAAACAGTGAACAGTCACAGTTCCTATCATGGCTCCCTCTGAGCAAATAATGATGGCAGAGTGGGGTGATAACACTGCAGCCCGGGCAGGACTCGAGCTGGAAACTACTCGGTCCCTACCCAGATTAATTTTACACCGCAAGATAGGCAGCTCTTAAAGAGACAGGCATGGAGGCTAACAGGGCACTCACATGTAAACACTTTTAAATCGCTAGGACACAGAACACCACCCTGGCAGTGGGCATTTGGGCAGGCCCAAAGAAGACTTTCTGGAATCCCCATTTGTAGGGGGGTTACACCCAGATTCATTGAAAACCTACTTTTACATTGATGCTTCAGAACGTCTTGAAGAGTGAGTGTGAGCTAATGTTTCAAGTAAATAAAAGTAATCCCTATTTAGAAACTGATTTGAATCGGACTTACAGCAGTAACAAGTACCGTATGTCACCCAGTGTAAGCTGTGGTTAAAGACCGAGTGCCTTATGTTCGAGGGTGGCATTCATTAGAGGGCAGCTTATATTCGAAGAGATATGGTAAGCCTTTTGGGGGCCTAAGTGCATGTTTCCTCTAGCTGGTGGGGCACAGGGCCCCTCATGCTGAGAGACAGTGATGTATATCCTGTGTGGGGACCTAAGAGTGGGTTTAAAGGGCAAAGGAGACCCCTGAATTAGAAAGGACACTAAACCAGAAATGCAGAGGACAGCATCCCAGGGGTACAGAGCTGTGGGGGGGGGGGGATCTACAAATACATTTACCCACCCTTACCTGCTGGATACAGGGCCCCCTGAAATGTTCACCCAGTCATGGAATGGAAACTTGGGAGATGGGTGTTAGCTGCCCATAATGTGGGCAACTATGAAATACTGAATACTGACATGGACAAGAACAACTGATAGGCAGACCTGTAAACTGAGAGTCAACCTGCTATGTGATTGTGGTCTATCAGGTAAAATAACCCATGGAAATTAGGTGCTAAAATGAAGAGGAGAAGGATGCACAAAAAAATTCCACCCTTACTTGACTCAGAAACATTTGCGTTAACATTCCTGTTATTTTTAAAAAAGTTGGAAAGTAGTATGGGTGCCTTCAGGTTTCCCTGAACTCCCTCAGAAGTAAAAAGATTGAAGAATCCAGGTTGCCCTCCGATACACTACCCTTGAGGGGCCTCGACAAGCATTATAACAATAAATGACATCTCGCAGAGCACATACAAACTTATATAAAAGCACCTGGAATGGTTAGAAATAAACACTCCTGGCTGGCTACAAATGAGGTCATGATTTATAACTACGAAAGTGAAGACCACAAATGTAAGGGAACTCGTCACAGGATTGAGCCTGTGTACTGTACAGTGTGTGCGTCAGCATGCTCTCAGAGTTTCAAGTGATGCTACCACCATGAAACGTTCAGCTGTCCTGCAAACAGAAGGTTATATTTCTTGATGCAGCACCCTCATGACTGACCGTCATTTATCACAGCCTAAAGAGATTCACTAAGATTAGTGCTGGCACCTGTGTAAATGGTGACTAACTGCCACCGGCGTCTGTACAGGTAAAGATGCCCCCCCCAAAACGCAGCCTTTTAAAAGTTGTGACCTTCGCAAAATTGTTTAAACCTGGTCCGACGGACTTCCCTGTTTTTTGTGTGCTGCCAGCTCTGCCCCCGTGCTCACTGGCGTGATGACGAGATGCCAATGAGAGCGCGGGGGTGGCGCACCCCATAATATTCAGTGGGTGGCAGCTTATTTACTAATGAAACGTGGGCACCGGTCAACTACCAAGGCCCTTGGTAGTCAACTGGTGCCCATGATTCATTAGCAAGTGGCCATTATGCTAATAAAAATCTTTTCAAAAGCTTCCACCATTGAATATAATGGGGCGCGCCCCCACCCTCTCACTGGCATCTCTTCATCACGCCGGTGAGCGCGGGGGCGGAGCTGGCAGCACACAAAAAAACAGGAAGTCCGTCGGACCCGGTTTAAACAATTTTATGAAGGTCACAACTTTTAAAAGGCTGCATTTTTGGGGGGCATCTTTACCTGAACAGACTCTGATGGCGGTAAGTCACCATTTATACACTGGCAGGGACACTGCAAGAACTGTTGGTGAATCTCTTTAAAGTAATCCTCGAGTACCCAGCAACAATTTGTAAAATCTAACATTCAGACATAATTCAGCTTAAATTTTAAGTCTGTGTATTCAGCCCCCCCTCCTTTATTTCTGAGGACATTTGCATGGAAACAGGATCTTTGTGTCAGAGTTTATTTCATCTTTCTGCTGTACCTACCACTTTAGTTGTAATCCTCTATCTGTGAGATTGTATTTATTTACATAACAACATACGAACATATGAATTTGCCAGCAGAAATAGGACACCTTGTTTATCAAGTCTGCTTGAGTGTGCAGCTAGCACCCTCACCTTGCAGCTGCCCTGCCCCCTTCCCTTCCCAATTACCTCCCCTCACCTTGTCCCATCCTCTTTTTAAACTACCCACTGTCTTATAGGCTACCATCTCCTCCTCCGGTAGAGCATTCCATTCTGCCACAACCCTCTCTGTGAAAAAATGTCTCCTCATTTCCATTCTATATCTTCCCCCCCTCCAATCTAAGACTGTGCCCTCTCATGTCCCTCCTGCTCCTCAGCCTGAGTATCCCCTCAGTGCCTGCCTTGTTTATCCCCTTTACGTACTTAAAGGTCTCAATCATATCCCCCCGGTCCCTTCTCTCCTCCAAGGAGTACATGTTCAGCTCTCTCAGCCTTTCCTCGTATGGCCTGTCCTCCAATCTCTGGATCATCCTTGTTGCCCTGCGTTGTACCCCTTCCAGTAATTTCACATCCTTCTTCAGATATAGGCACCAGAATTGCACACAGTACTCCAGGTGCGGCCTGACCAATGCCCTGTAGAGAGGCAGGATCATCTCCCTGCTGCTGGAGGAGATCTCTCTCACGATACAGAAGGTTATATTTCTTGGAAGCAGGGTCTTTCAGTAGGTTCAAGGTCAGGTGGGACAGATGTAGAGGACTTATAGCGTCAGCCTCCTTCAGCAATCTATTCCATTCTTCCACCACCCTTTCAGTGAAGAATAACCTCCTGATGACCTTGAACAACAGTTTGTGGCGTCACAGGCAGAGAACTATTACTTCAGTGGAGGGAAAATCATTAGGAACAAATGAAGTCTGAGGGAGGAAAGGGTCCTGTTTTCATGCAAATGCTCCCATCAGTGAGACCCCCTCCACTTTCTACTGTCTTACTCCTTATACTCTTTTGGCACTATAAGCCCTCTGCATCTGTCCCACCTGACCTTGAACCTACTGATAAAACCCTGCCTCCACAACCTCCTTCGGCAATCTATTCCATTCTTCCACCACCCTTTCAGTGAAGAATAACTTCCTACTGTCTCTCCTAAATCCGCCCCCACCTTGTTTTCACCCATGCCCCATCCTGGAATATTTCAGTCTCTTTTCTGAGGAAGTCTGGACTACTGAGTCATTGTGCATGCCTATCATATCTGCTCAGTAGCTGGGATGCTGTTCACTGCTACACCCCCCGGGGTCAGACTGGGGTACATGGGGCCCTCCTGGAAAGTTGATGCAGGGGCCCATGTGGAAAATCAATAAGGGAAGGACCAGGGTGACACATTCCTATTAGTATTCCTCTTACATTTGATACATTAGCTGTATGTTTGCATCTTGATTCTACTTGCAGTGACCAACAACCCCATTTAATTGGAAAATAGGTGACACATGCAAAGATTCTCACAGTTCAGAAGGTGGCCAGGCACCTAACGGGGGGGGGGCTCACCTGGCAATTTCCAGGTTCCTGAGTGTGCCATTCCAACTCTGTGCCCCCCAACCCGACAGAATAAAATGGGGAGGATGTGTTCACCAGCTCAGTCTTGACTGGGTCGAGCTCAGAAGAATGCAGCAATACTGGCACAGTGAAAGAAGCAAGAGAGACCAGCAGCTTCTCCAACCCCTTGTGGGTGGAGGTGCTTTCTGGCAAGACGCAGTGAGAAAGTTAAAGAGGAACAGTCAGCATAAAGGACCCAACGCTAAAATGTAGGGCTGGTCCCAATGTATACTTTGCGTACAAAAACAATTGGTTTACTTACTGTTTACTGTAGTATAGTAAATTGTATCCAACTAATTTTGTTAACTTTGAAGCTGACATCTTCTGTTACTAAAAATCCCAGAATCCCCTGCAGCTAACATCAGAGCAGTACCCAGCCGAAAAGATGATTTTTTAATGATGTATCATGAATGATCATTATCCAGTTACATTCAGAGATCATGATTAAGCTTCAAAAATTATCACTGTGATCATCATAAACAATAATTAACCATCAACGTTAAATGTCCACCAGTCAAAAACCATGAAGATGGTGATTATGATTACCGTATCTCATGTCATCATGATTTTTCATGATTAAGATTACAAAAATAAATTCAATTTATCTGTTTTCTACATTTTTGTAATTTGTCTTGTATTTAGACATCTTTACTGGAATGCTTTACTGGAATACTTTTTCTCTAGAAGCCTACTGCTTTCAGTTATGCTTACTCTGATACCTCACATCTTACTGGAGTTAAAAGGGCTCATATTGGTTTATATATCCCGATTAAGTGGTTCTCTTTATGGTTGTGGTGAGTTCCTAAAAGTACTTGGTTTGTGCTCAGAACCTTTCCTAATAGTCTGCAAACTAATTGTAACCTCCCCCCACCTGCCCCACCTTATTTCTACTAGCAGGGCTGCTCCTCTCACATCTAGGCACCACCGAGAGGGATGGGGGTAGTCACTACACATATCTCACAGACTCTGTGTAGACCCATTACTTCTACTTCATAGCCTGCCATTCTTAGACAGGCAACCCAAGTGTGGCAACTACCTAACTCACACCTGGGGGGACCATTTAGCATGGCCATCAACCTGGGTCCCTGGGAGAAAATGTTTGCTCAGCATTATGCTAGGTGTGTACTTCTGGTCAGTGGCACCCAAGTAAATCCGGACACTGGAAGCAATAACTGTAATGTCCAAACCAGGTTGGGATTCTAGAGTGTGGCTTTTATTCACATAACACAGAGAATAATAAAGCAAAGATGGACCCCCTACAGGTCTACTCTCACTGGTAATGCAGATTACTGAGTTACAGAGCACACTTCCTCACTATGAACCCTCAGGTTCTACACAAATCTGGGCACACACAGCCCAAACTGGTACACTTCTCTTCTATTCCTTGACATGGCACCCCGGCCAGTACTAGGACACTTTTCCATATTGCATGGAGGTTGATGGTGGCTCCCTAAACCACCCACGAGCACTTTCCGGCTCTCAGGGAAAATCCAAAATCCTACATCTGGGTGCTTTCCTCAGGCATTGGCCAAATGCACTAACAGAAAACATAGGTGCCCAAACTGAACCTGGAGAGGTAAACCTGGTTACTCCAGATGGGGGTCTCCCGCCTTTTGCTCCCAAATCTATACTCGGCCATTCCTTTGGTTACAACACCTTTCTCTGAAACTCTGTTTGCAGATGCTCTCTCAAAATGTTTTACACATTTAACATTCTACTTTCCACTGGCGGTGTCCTGACTTCAAAAGTGCTGTGTGTGGCTTTGTCTTTACTCTAGACCGCCACTGCTGCAGACGCTTCTAAGTCATACACAGTCTAAAAGTTCTGTACTTGGCAAGTCTCTCTTGGACCCCACAGTAGACAGACACTTTTATTTGAAACACTATCTCGGTGAACATAGTCTCTTTTTCAGAGAAGAACTCAGCATGGTATGCAGGTGCCCTAGGGCTTCTTTCCCACAACACAATCTGTGGTACTCACAGAACGAAACAACTCTCAGGCAGCTTCTCCCTTTCCAGGCTGGACCAGGGGATTGCCCTGAATCCTGGAATTCCCCCCATTACTCCAGGGATGGGGCACTGGAACAACTTCCCAGGAACAGTCTCTACCACTTCCTTCTGCTGGTCTTCTGTGTTCCTCTCTAGGATGAGAACACACAACCCCTTCTCTCTAAGGTAGCTCTCTCTCAGAGCTAGGTCTGAGGAGCTGCACACTGCAGCACTCCTCACTCCCCTGAGTCTCTCTCGAAACTGACTTGAATCTCCCAACATTCTACTGCTAACCCCTGCAGCTAGCATTCCAATGTGGCTTATGCTGCTGTGAGAATTCTAAGGTGACATCATCACTCCAGCTGAAAACAGAGTGTGACAGTGTGAAACCCATTTAACTGGCATCTCACAAGCTGCCTCTCCCTGCCTGCCACTGATTCTAAGTGGGATTCTAGTAACCCCTGGGAACAGGGGGGTTATATAATACTGTCAATGCAAAATCAATATAAAAATAGAAATTACCATTATTTTGTTCCATAAACTGTGCTGCTAAAATATGCAAATTAGGTATGCAAATATGTATCCTATACCAGACGTTGCATGTACTCTTCCTAATGAGATTAAAACTTGACCTCACATGATTTACATTATAATTCATAATTAATTTGTCTTTGCTGTTATGTGACATCCATATGTTCATAATTGAAGAATAAAACTTAAAGTATTACTTCTGTGACTTGCAATCTTATAATACTGAACTAATAAAATCATCAATGATCATCACTTGATCATCCACAGATCATCAACAATCATCATGTTGATTTAAGCTTACAAAAATAATCAGTAATCATTAGTTGGTGATTTGAAAGTTCATGTTTGATGATTAGATCATGATCCAGATGATGATCTTATGGTAACGTTTGATGATGAACAATAATCAGTCATGACTGACCTTCAAAAATCATGATTGATGATTTACAGATTCTCCTGGGTTGAATCCATGGGGTGCCCACCTGTAATGTGGAGCTGGAATGCAACAGTTTAGAAAGGACCCACCACAGAGCATTATGAAACATGACTAGGAAAACACACCTTCACCCTCTGTCTCCAAGAAAACAACAAACCCAGTCTTTATCCCTTGCTGCAGTGGTAAAAGCAGGGTAATTGGAGTGGGGAAATAATAAAAAAACAATTCAACAAGTTTATTAATTACATAAAGAAGACGCCCATATCAAACACACTCCCGACCTTGATCAGCAACACCTCAGTGCTTCAGGACACTCTGCTCCTTCCTTAAGAAGGGGCAGCACACCTTGAAATGCTGAGGTATTGTTGATGCAGGTTAGAAATGTTGTTTGTATGGGTCGCTTCTATAGGTAAACAATAAACTTTTTGCATTTTTTTAAATTATTTCCCCCTGTGTGCAGTAGCTTTGTTTTGTTCGAATTACCCTTTCATCTCCACCCAGCCCGAATGTGTCATGAGATTTCATAGGTACTCTTCAAAGCCCATCAGGTCTTGTACAGCAGTTCAGTTTGGCTCTACATGTGTCAGTGTGGCTTAAATGGTAGCACATCTGCCTCTGGGCCAGATGATCATGGATTGTAGTCCCACACTGGGATTGGGCACATACCATAAATTCTGGCAACTGAGTGCAGTACTAGGGGGTGCTGTACTGTTGGGGTGTGTCACCCTTCAGATGAGATGTTAAACCGAGGGTCCTTCCACCCATCTCTGGTGTTGTCCTGGTGGGTGTCTAGGTGGAAGTAAAAGAACCCAAGACACTTTTCCCAAGAGCTGGGGTTTTTCCCTGGTGTCCTGCTCAATATTCCCCTTCCCATAAAACTGGTTCATGCAATTGTCCAAGGCTGTTTGTGGGTGCTGCTGTGCGATATAGTTGTCACTACACATTTCAGTCACTTCACTACCAGTCTCTCATTACTTGAAAAACACTTTGGGATACAATGCATAAGAAAAGTGCTATATAAACACTAATTCTTCTTCTCCTACTTCACCTGACCAAGCCAAGACCTTCCCATTTCAGATTCTAAAATTGCCTTCCTCTGCTTATTTCTGCAGCCTCTGTTATAGGAAGATGCACCCCCAGGACCTCATGAGTTACAAGAATATATGGTTATTTTGCACCACAAGGGTTAATTAGAATTCTGTCTGCCCATGTGCTGTGAAGAGGGCCCTGTGCGGGGGACAGGGAGCTAGATGGAATTTCACTGCTGCACTGGTAGCAGAAGATCAGATTGTTAATATATTTTTTTATTAAAGTAAAAGTAAAACAATTAAACATTTACACATAACAATTAATTCACAAAGTGTAACAAAAGAATACAGTATACAAAGATTGTACAAGAGTATAATACATTTCCAGTTTCAGTAAGGTCATATACATTCTTAGGTTAACAAAAATACAAAGTTTCATTGTGGTGATGAAAATCAAACCAACAATATTCTCAATTTACAATTTCCTGGGTTCATTTTATTTTTTATTTTATTTATTTTTGAAAGTCAGATTTACAACCTTTGAGTCAGGGACTCATTTACAAAGGCACCTTGTCGCAGGGAGGGTAGACATGGTTACAGTGTGAGATACAACAGTGGTAACATACAGGTGCAATACAGATAACTAAAAGAACACAATATAACAGTGGTTTATGGGATAAAGTTACATGCAGTAAATAGCAATCGTATAAAGTATAACAATAGTAGAAGTCACAACCCTGGTCGTACCGGGGAAATACCTAAGTGGAAGGGTGGGTGGGAACAGGGGTGAGGAAAAGACAGAAAAAAAAGGGGGGGGAAGCAGTCCAATGGACATTGTCAAGGCTGTGGGCAAGAAACAGGGAGGGACCCCCAACATTAGGTTGATTAAGGGCAACTACAGCTTCAGACGCCAAAGAGGTGGTTACGGAGAGTGACTTTAAAGGGACCAATTTTGGTAGACTTAGTGACAGAGGGTGGGAAGGAGTTGAACCATGTGGGGGTGCAGTAGTGGAAGGACCTTTGGGCTAGGGAGGTCTTGGTACGGGGCACCAGAAAGGTGGCTTTAACTGAGCTATGCGTGGCAACAGATGGTGATGCAAGCCGCAGGGACGCGGTGACCCCTGGTGGGGAAGAGTCCTAGCAGGGATGTTTTGGCAAGTAAGCAGGTTTGGTAGCGCAAGCGCTCCTCCAAGGTTCGGTTGTTGTGAGCAGAGCTGATGAAACTGTCCTCAAGTGATCCAAAGTATTTGGCAAAGAAGTATTTCATTGGGACAGGGAGAAAATTTAGGCTTTTCCATTTAAAGCATTTGCTTTGGTAAACAATAAAGTAATGCTATATAAATGTATTCATAACCTATTTTACTTTCGCACACTAATGCATAAAATGAAAATCACAAGTGACGTCAAATGTCCTAAATGTGGAAGCCCAACTGCAACATCTTTTCACGTGCTTTGGGAACGCCCTAAAATAAATCTATTTTGGGAGCAAATTTAGCAATATTAATACATGGATTTTTAAAATAATAGTATAATAAAGCATACAAAAAATTCCAGTAATAGCATCTCTGTAAAAGCAATAATAGTATCGATGCAGACTGATAATAGTATTGTTCCGAGCTGGTAATAGTATTGTTCAGAGCTCTGAACAATACTGTTATCACAAAAAGTCAACCGCGCAAGCGCAAATCTGCCTGTAACACAAACCCAGTTGCTAGTACACAAGAGACATCTTCCAAAGCGTGCCTTCTGATTGGCTGCTTTTTCTGTGTGAGCAGGTGGAATACTTTTCAAAAACAAGGTGGCTTTCTCTCGCTAACTGTGAGAAATATCTTTGCCGATAGGAGCAGCAGTTGTTTATTTTTTTTTCTTGTTGCTTTTATTTTTTTTTTCCTTTCCAACACCTCTAAAATATCTGGTTGATCCTGCTTTCACTCATCTTGGCATTAAAATGACAGGTAAGACTCGAGTGAGCGAGTTTTCAGCGTAGCGCAGTGCAGTGCCCATAGCTTAGCAGAACAATCGTTGGGCGCCCGGAGCGAGTGTTAGCTGAAGTAGTCAAGTGCCCGGTTTTGATCTGAGTAAATGTTCTAATCAGATCAATATATTAAAAAAATATATAAAATAGGTGAGTGTGTATCCCTCGGTAGTAAAACCATCTCGAGGCTCTGGGGACAAATGAACCTCTTGAGCTTCGCTCTCAAGGTTCCCTTGTCCCCAGAACCTCTCAGTTGTTTTACTACCTTGTAATACACACTCACCTATTCATTATTCTACTTTTTATCTAGGATTCCTTCATTAACTAACCTATTAAATAACTAGACTTGCATTATTGGACAGTTTTCGAAGGTGTGTTCATATTGGCTGAACTTAAGTACATGAGCTCTGTGATTTCTATGGTTGCTAAGAAATGTACATTGAAATCATAGATAGAACCTATGTCCCTACCATTTTTGAATGGAAGAATGCCTTAGTGGAGAACCTGAAATGCAAAAAATTAGCTAGAGGGGGCAATAGTGACAGTGGGCCTGTCTGGAATTGTTTGGAATTCTTTGTGTGAACTAATTGTCTCCTGAATGTCCTATAAAGGTCTATGTCTGATTACTAGTGCATGATAACATGGATACACAGCTACAGATCTCTTGTGTACACACTCCACTTCTTTTACACTTTCCTTCACCTTATTGCCTTCTACCTTTCTCACCTATGTGCAGGCTCTTTCTTTATTATTAGAAGAGCAGATTGATCATAGAGTCCGAAAAGAGGAAGAACAAAGCTGAAAGAGAGAGAGGAGGAAGCTGACTTTTGGGCCAGAGGGAGGATGACTCCCACATTCTGATTTTGGCTCATCCGGTTTCTCTTCTACTGTATCAACCCCCGTAAGAAGAGAAAAATCAGAGGCCATCAATTAGCATCACCTCTCTTGGGGTCTGGCAGAAATTAACTTTATTAGAACTGCAGATTATTCTCATGATCCTGTTCAGTGATAATGCCACAGAGACTGTGAGTACATGCACTTCCATGCCAAAAAATGAAGGCGTAATATGTCCCAGTGGGATTCTTGCCTCATGGGGCTGGTAAGGATGAGGTTCGAGGATTAGGGCCTGTGCATGCCTATGGTTCTCTGCACCTGACTAATGGTACCCACTGTACTCTAGACTTTCTGATGGAGGCAGGTTTGAAGTGCTGGACAGACTGATGGAAATACTAATGCCTGTCTGTATACTGAATTTGGATACTTTGAATCCAGTCTCTGTGTTATGCTGTTAGCATGAAGTTGTGTCTGCGTACATGTAAATAACCCAGAGCCAGTGTTATAGTTTTCACTTTCATGGGGCCTTCTGCTCATGGGACTAGTGACAGAGAAGGTGATGGTTAAGGGACTGGTGCAGATCATGGTCCCTGGAGGGACCCTGACACCCAGTGCACTGTGTGCCCACAGGTCTTCTGAGTTTCCTCCAGAGGTGGGGGTGACTGAATCATAACAGAAAAAGAAATAGTAGCATCTGATGAGTTAATAAAGTGGAAGATGGCTGGACTCAATTTATGGTCTTAAAATGACAACCATCATATTTTAGGGTTGCCTAGATAATGCACGCACACACACAATGTCCTCTGGATTGTGGTTTCCTGTGAGGAACTGTGGTTATCCCCTTCAGTTTAAGCGGATGTGTCTATAAAAGATCATTTTCTTTGTTATATACAAATCACCCTCTGTCTCTGTGCTCACCATATACCATTTATGATTAGTGTCCATAACCAAGGCTCCATCCTTGATTCCTTTTCCACAGCTAGCCAGCCCCGGTGGCACTGAGGGCTGAGGCACTGGATGCCACACTTCACACCATGCCGGCAACCCAGGTTCATAAGCAAGCCCGGGTCATCGGGGGTTGCCGGGGAAGGAAGAGGATTGAGTGTCTGGGGGACTGCTCTCTCTTCCCGGGGAGGGATCCAGGGAGCTCCCGCTCATAGAGCGGCCTCTGGCAGTGGCCGGAGGCACCAATGTAGCAGAGCGGCATTTGCCGGGGCGGAGTGACAGCATAACATTGCCTTGCCAGCTGTGCTCTACAGGGACTGTACCTATACAAAGAAACCCACCTCCCCACCTCTGATAGGCGATGGCTCCCTACAGGACCATCTGTCACATGCCTAACACCGGGACTTCATCTCCGCCCCTTCAACCACCTCACCAATCCAGCTGGGCACTCTAAATGTAGATAGAGTGGCAGAAGTGGTTAGGTGGTCCCACCCCAGGGGGCTCAGAGCTGGGGGGAGTGCCTGGCTGATCAGCGGGGGGCAGTAATATATATGAGTAACGGAGGTCACGGTAGGCAGTAGAACAGACCGGCAAGTTAGGGTAGCCAGAGAGAGTTCAGGGGAGTAACGGAGGTGATAAAAAGAGTTAAAAAAATTCCTTTTCCACAGCAAGTGGATCTAGTCTAGTTTGTAAAGTACCATGCACTAAAGTGGAAAGAAGTGGAAATAATGAAACTGCAACAGAAACCAGCTGTGACAGAGGAATCAACCACCGCAATGGCTAAATAAAGACAGCTGTCACACTACACTGGTCCTTAATTAGTGTGGCCACCTAGTAACTTCCTTCTTTAGTTGTTCATTTGTGAGGCATTACTATATATATTTGCTGCATCATTTAATGAGATGTGAGAAGTTTTATAGAAATTGATAGGTGGTTTTCAATAATCTTTTGGGGACTCTCCAAGAGTGATTGACTTTGAACACCTTGCTTGGCAAAACCCAGACTTTCCTAATTCCAATCATAAACATGTGAACGTAGAATTGGACTGCAGATAAGGAGAACTTGGCCCATCCAGTCTGCCCATTCCTCCCTACCTACACTGTTACTACAGACCGTACGCGATCTACAGCTCTCTCTCCCTCCCCTTTCCTTTCCACTGTGATTTCTTTGTGCTTATCCAATGCATTCTTGAACCCTACCTCTGCTTTCGCCCCCACCACCTCTGCTGGAAGTCTGTTCCAGGAATCAACCACTCTTTCTGTGAAGAAGTATTTCATTACATCTCTCCTGAATCTACCCCCCTCCATCTTCATAGCATGTCCCCTCGTTCTTGAGCACCTTTTCTTCTGAAACATACTTTCCTCCTGTACTCTGTTTACCTCTGAGAGGTATTTAAAGGACTCTATCATATAACCCCCATTCCAGGGTGTACATATTGAGGTGCTTTAGTCTCTTCTCCTAGGGCTTTTGATGCAGACCCTGCACAATTTTGTTTTCCCCCCTCTGGACTGCCTCCACTCTGGCTATGTCCTACGCTCCACAGCCATTGCACTTTTAGCCTAATCCTTGAGTCTGTGTTTTTTTCATTGAGGTTCTTCTCCTTTCAAATTTATTTCCTCTTTTGGGCTCCGCATGACCCAAATCGTTCCCATCATGTGGCTGGTCAAGTCTGTGTGTCCGGGGCCAAGACAAAGACTATTGCATACTAATGGCAATGAGTCCTAAAAGGGACAAAACTCCTGTCTGTGGCTCACAGTTCTCAGATTTTGGCAAAGCGAACAAAAGGCCCTGCCAGACTAGATGCAGTGCTTAGTGCACACTAGTTGAAACTGGAAGCAAAAACACAGCACCAAACCCCATATGTGCTTAAAAATGTAATTGGTGCAAGGACAAAAAAGGAGATATAAACATTAAAAAAAAAAACACCATCAGTACTGGAATGGCTCAGCCACTCACTCACCCACCACAAATACACCCCAACATTACAGGAGACCTGAAGAAGCAACTTGTGAAATGCTAGGTGTGCTTGTGGACAGTTGAGCCCTTCCAGTACTGATGGCTTTTTAATGTTTGCATCTCTTTATATGTTGGCTCACGCTGTGCACCAGCCAACATTTTGAGGTAGTAGCAGATTTGGAGGTGCGGTCACTGTGGGTGAATGCAGGGCACGCATCAGAAAGGTGCGTCCCTCATTCCCCAATAAGCCAGCCTGCAGGCGCTGACACCAGCAATATGTAAAGTGGTCAACACATCTAAGAAAAGTGCTGCTGCAATGAAGGCAAGCTTGTCATGCAGCGGCACAATAACACGCCTCCCGACATGCCCTTCCTGGTGAAGTATTTCAATACACATGGCGGCAGTGACTGATGCCACTGCCTGCCACACTGATGCCGACTTCAGGGTGCCCAATCCCCTGTCGGTATTCCCAATCAGTTCATGTGCCGGCCAGGGGCCCACTCCCTGTGGCATATGCCCTCCATTTCAAATGTGTGCCGAGGGGGTGCCCAATCCCCCTTGGAATCATGCACCACCCCCACATTTCTTTGCCGATGGGAGGCCCAATCCCTGTCGGCTTCGGTCCCCTTCCCCACAAATGTAGGTAGTACACTGGGAGTCCACCCCAGTGTACCAAGCACACCTGTGAAAAAAGAAAACTGACCAACGTTGTCCATTTTTTCCCCCTGTAAAAATTAGAAAACGGTCCCTCGAAGTCTTCCGGTGTCCCTTCAGCAACCCGCACCCACCCTCTGCGTACTTTACCTCCCCACAGCCCCCCCTCACCCCATACTTACCTCTGGAGCCTGGCGTGGCAATGTTCGGTGGATCGGGAACACATCTGCACTCTTCAAAGCCGACCGTGAACTGAAGAAATGCCAGTAAGCTGTATAATGGCATAAATAGGGTTTTTTCAACTTTGGTGCATATCTCGGGCATTTTTGGGAATTTTGGTACCAAGTTTTCAACATAGGGTTATTGGGACCCCTCCTCTTGAATTCAGTCACTGCCATGGTGTTATTCAGTCGAAGGTGATTTTGTGGTCACTGCGTGGAATCACCTTTTGAGACCCGATTAATGAAGCAGACAGTGCCACTGTTCAAGGTGGAGCTCTCAAAAAGCATATTTTGAGCTGATGAAAAATCTAAAAATGACTGTTTATGAGCGTGTGTTGCGCAGTTTCCAAGCACACACGTAACTTTGCAAATTTGTAATATTTTCACTCCAGATTTTCAAAATAGCCATTTTCCCACACCTCCTTATGAATGATACAGCTGTCATTTTACACATCCTGGCTGAAATGGGTTTCCGCGCATGTGGCGCACAGTCCCTCGAAGTCGCTGAGCGAAATCAGTGTTCTGGACACATTAATAAAATCACAGTGAGACTGTTCATGAGTGGAGTCCTAAAATGCCTATGTTGAAAATTTGGTAAAACAAATACCCAAAATAATTGCATTACAGGTGTGCATCACGCAGTTTCTATGCACGCTTGTGATGTCACCAATTTTTCATATTTTCACTCCAGATTTTCACCACTGCCATTTTTGTACACCTCATTATGAACAGTACAGCTGTCATTTTTCACATCCTGCCTGAAATGTGTTTTCGTACGCGTCACACAATGGCGCCGTTGCTGGGGAAAATCAATGTTCGGACCAGATTAACAAAATCACATTGACACTGTTCATGATGGGAGTTCCAGAAATGCCTATGTTGAACATTTGGTTAAACAAATCCCCCAAATAATTGCGTTATGGCCGTGCATTGCGCAGTTTCTACGCACGCTCCTGATGTCACCAATTTTCCAGATTTTCACTTCAGGTTTTCAACAACGCCATTTTTTTACACCTCCTCATGAACAGTGCAGCTATCAAATTTTCACATCCTGCCTGAACTATGTTTTCGCACCTGTGCCACCAAAATGCACAGGTGTTGTGCAAAATCACCTTTCGGCAAACAAACTCATAGTGCCACTGTTCATGATGTGAGGTCACAAACGGCCCATGTTGAAAATTTGGAGTGAAAATACTAACAAATACCCTTGGCATTAGGGTTTCTAACTGCAATGTCCCACCCTGTACAGACTGACAGGCGTCATGGGTGTGCGTTAGCATTGCCGGCTGAAATGCTCACGCCATTCCACCCCCCCAACCTGCAGCCAGTGACAGGTGTAGAGATGTGCCTTAGACTCTTCGGCCCCAATGTTCACCCCATTCTCCTATGCTGCACCCATGTCAATATATTCCCTTATGGACTGGGATGTGCGTAAGGCCTGAAGACCCCAAGGCGCATTGCAGCACTTGTCGGTCTCTGCGGGGTAGGGTGAGGTGAATAGGCATGAGCGTTATGGCCACTGACCCAAAGGAACACCCCAGTGCCTGTCACTCTCTGCACGGTGGGGCTGGGGTCGGCATCAGTTCACTACTTCACTGCCAGTCCTATTGTGCATCTCTCTAACTCCTGCACTACCAGTGCCAGTGCCAGCAAGCCAACATTTGGCATTGAAAAATGCTTTTTTTACTTCCAACAACTGAAATGTTTTGAGCACACAACCTGAGGTTTACTATTGCGTTTTGTGCTTTCTGTTCTCAGCCTTTGCACATTGGTTTGTAAGGCTATTTGGCACCTTATGGGATGGTCCTGCTTAAAGCAGCAGTGTTTGTTTGTTAGTCACCATGTAGTTTGACCATCAGAAACATGTGATAGTACATTCCTAATACAGTAACAATATGAATTTATCTACATTCCCAAAGTAGCCTCAGCATAAGAGATTATTTTAAAATTACGAGTTGCTGTCAACTTTAATGACTTTTTTCACAGATTCACAGAAATCTGACGGCAGAAAAGGACCACATCAGCCCATCTAGTCTGCCCTTATATACACCCCCCTTCTCCACCTTCTTTTACTGACTCAGAACCTTCCCCCTGCTGCCAACCCCATATGTCTGTCTGTCCCATGCCCTCTTGAATCCCCCCACCATTTTGGATCCCACCACCTCCTCTGGGAGCCTGTTCCAGGCCTCCACCACCCTTTCTGTGAAGAACGTCTCCCTCACATTGCCTCTGTATTTCCCTCCTTCCAATCTGAGGCTATGCCCCCTTGTTCTAGCTCCCTCCTTCCTTTTGAACAAGCTCCCCTGCTTCACCTTATTGATATCTTTCAAATACTTAAAAGTTTCAATCATGTCCCCCCCTCTCCCTTGTAGTCTGTAGTAGGTAAAGATTCAGCTCCCTCCACCTCTGTTACATATGTTTTCCACCGCATCCCATTTGAGTCATTAATTTCAAAATTTTGCTGTAACAGCTGTTTGAAAAATATCTAAGGAAGTTGGAAAATACACTGAGGATGAATCCAAAGATGCCACAAATGCATTTTTGCTAAAAAGAAAAGATATTATCATTTTTGCTGACTAACAAATGCTGCTGCTTTTAGGCCTGGCCAGCCTAAAATCCTTCATGGTGATTTACATATTTTACCCATCATACAGTGTATTATGGGATATGTGTAATTGTGTCTTTTGTTTAAAACTTGACTCCACAGTCAGTGTGCTTTTAGTGTAACCCTTGCTTTGTTGCATTTGCCGTGAGATCCTTGTCCTTTTGAATAAATCACATCAAAGGAAGGGTAGGCAGCAGTGGGAGATTCAATAGCCTGCAATGCATGTTAGAGCTTTCATAATCTCCAATCAGATCTTTTGCAGTTCTGCATTTCTCCAGGGGCTAAGTATAGTCCTATGTGACTGTACATAGCCCAGGGAGGACATCGGGACCAGCAAACAAAAAATTAGAGCTTATAATAAACTAACATACACTGTACGCTATTGAATCTCCCACTGCTGCTTACTGCTTTAATGTCAGCTGCAGGGGATTCTGGGATTTGTAGTAACAGAATTTCAATGGACCTACACAATTGAGTATGGTGTTATGCTTGTGCAGCTTGGAAAGTCTTTGGCTGTTCGCCTCTCTATTCGTGGGCTATATCACCCTGTAGGAGTATGAATGTGAGGAACCCTAGAGGAGGGTTCCAGCCCTAGAAGTGCTGCAAGAATGATTCCCTTGACTAAAGGTACCTTAGGAAGAAGCCCTGGAAGAGAGAGAGAGAGAGAGAGAGAGAGAAAGAAAGAGAGAGAGAGAGAGAGAGGGGTGAGCGACTGGAGGAGGAGGAGGAGGGGAGGATGGTGGGGCAATGAGAAAAATGCTGGAAGAGACAGTTGGGATGTGTGGCCTTTATGGTCCAAGCCAGGGGAGTGGTTAGTTGCTCCGCGCCAATGAACTTCAGGCACTGCCTTCCAATTCAATGGACCTATGCAACTGAGTATGGTGCCATGCTTCTGCAGCTTGGAAAGTCTTTGGCTGTTCGCCTCTCTATCCGTGGGCTATATCACCCTGTAGGGGTATGAATGCGAGGAACCCTAGAGGAGGGTTCCAGCCCTAGAAGTGCTGCAGAATGATTCCCTTGACTGAAGGTACCTTAGGAAGAAGCCCTGGAAGACAGAGAGAGAGAGAGAGAGAGAGAGAGAGAGAAAGAGAGAAAGAAGAGAGAGACAGAGGTTAGCCACTGGAGGAGGAGGAGGAGGGAGGATGGTGGGGCAATAGAAAAATGCTGGAAGAGACAGTTGGGATGTGTGGCCTTTATAGTACAGGCAGAGGTAGTTGGTTGCTCCGCCCCAATGAACTTCAGCACTGCCTTCAATTCAATGGACTTATGCAACTGAGTATGGTGTCATGCTTCTGCAGCTTGGAAAGTCTTTGGCTGTTCGCCTCTCTATCCATGGGCTATACCATCCTGTAGGGGTACGAAGAAGAGGAACCCTAGAGGAGAGTTCCACCCCTAGAGGTGCTGCAAGAATGATTCCCTTGGCTAAAGGTACCATAGAAAGAAGCCCTAGAAGAAAGAGACAGGTGAGCTGCTGGAATAGAAGGGGAGGATGGTGGGGCAATGAGAAAAATGCTGGAGGAAACAGTTGGGAAGTGAGGCCTTTATGGTCTGTGTGGGGGGAGTGGTTAGTTGCTCCGCCCCAGTGAACTTCATGCACTGCCTTCCAATTCAGTGGACCTACGCAACTGAGTATGGTGTTACACTTGTGCAACATGGAAAGTCTTTGGCTGTTCACCTCTCTGTCCTTGGGATATACCACCCTGTAGGGGTATGAAGGCGAGGAACCCTAGAGGAGGGTTCCACCCCTAGAAGTGCCACAGGAATAATTCCCTTGGCTAAAGACACCTTAGGAAGGAGCCCAAAAGAGTTTAAAGCAGAGCAAGTAAGGTGAAGAATGCTTACCTGTACTGAGGACTTGAGCGAGATAAGTAGGTGTATAGAAGCTTGAGGTTCTGTAGCAGGAGATGAGGGACAAATAGTGACCCACTTGTAGGTCTCAATGAAGGACACGGAGGCATAACTTCCTAAGGAAAGAAGGAACAGCTACAGAGGCCACTATCCATCTTCATGCAACAGCGGAACCTATCTACATGACCTAGGGAATTACTAAACCTATCTAAGTATTATGACCATTGGTATGGAGGAGAGGAAAAACCCCCTTTGAGGAGGAAACCTCTAGGGATCTGAGGCCTAGGTTGCCTTCCCTCCAGGCTTCGGTATATTTTGAGTGGACAGCAGATAGTACTACAGACAGGACAAGACTGACTAGACAGAACAAATCCCAAAAAGGACGTAGGAGAGGAACAAGGTCGGAGGAAGCCATAGCCTACTATGGCGACACACAGATGTGCTGTATTCCACTACAGCCACACATGGATGCGCCATAACCCGCTATGGCAACACACATACTGTACATGCTGTAACCTGCTATGTGACACAAGGACGCACCACAAGCCGCTATGGTGACACACATACATGCTGCAACCTGCTACGGCTACACACAGACGTGCTGTATCCCGCTACAGCTACACATAGTAGTGCCATAACCAGCTATGGCAACACATACATGCCGCAACCCGCTACGGCTATACACAGATGTGCCATATCCTGCTATGGCTACACATAGATGCACCATAAACTGTTACGGCAACACATAACATGCTGTAACCCACTATGGCTATACACAGACACACCATAACCTGCTATGGCTAGATACAGACACACTGAAACCTGCTACTGCAACACGTGTACATGCTGTATTCCGCTACAGCTACATATAGATGTGCCGTAACCCGCTATGGCTACACATAGATGTGCCATAACTCGCAATGGCAATACATGTATGTGTCGTATCCTGCTACAGCGGTCTCCGGTGAGAGAGAACGTGGAGTCAGGAATGCAGGATGATGACCCTTCATGGGTCTGGTACAGTATGTCGAGTACGAGATCACGAACCCTGGGGGGGCAGTCTATGCAATTAGGGGACCTGCACATGAGTCGAAAAGAGGGGAGTCAGGAAGACTGAGCCCCCAGGAAGGCATGCCAACTAATTCCATTAAGCCAAATTGGAAATGATAATACTAACGTGTGTAGACTGTAATAATAATAATAATAACTTTATTCATTTAGCGCCTTTCAAATACCAAGGTGCTGTACAGATAAATCATAAAATCAAAGTATACATATAAAATCAACAATTCAGAACAGCATCAATCAATAAAAGCCTTATTCCATAAAAAAGTCTTAAAATCCCGCTTAAAGGCTTCCACGGTCGCGCATTCTCTAAGCCGGTGAGGCAGAGAATTCCAGAGGGTAGGGGCTATGAACCCAAAGGCCCTAGCCCCAGTGGACTTCAATATAACCCTCGGAATCTCTAGCAACCCCTCGTCGGCTGAACGGAGCTGTCGCATGGGGCGGTAAGGGACCAGAAGCTCTTTCAAGTAGTCAGGGCCAAGTCTGTGCAGGGCTTTGAAGGTCAAAAGACCTACTTTAAAGGTGATCCGCCACTGTATAGGCAGCCAGTGCAGATCGCGCAGCTCAGGGGTGATATGTGTCCTTCTAGTCACTCCCGTCATTAACCTTGCAGCAGCGTTCTGCACTAGCTGCAAGTGGCGGATATCAACCCCAAGAAGCCCCAAGTAAAGGGAGTTGCAATAGTCAAGGCGAGATGTCACAAAAGCATGGACCAATACGGGTAAGTCACTGGACGGAACAAGGTGTTTCACCCTGGCGATGTTCCTAAGATGGTAAAATGTGGACTTAATGACTGCTGACACCTGATGACGAAGAGTCAGCCCGTCATCAAGTACCACACCCAGATTATGCACCTGTTCAGAGGAAAGGATCAGATCCCCCCCCAGCAATATGCCAGAGGGCTGACCAGACCCCAACCCACCTGTCCCATGCCCCGGATCCATGACCAAAACCTCAGTCTTACTGGCATTCAACTTCAACCAGCTCACATTCATCCAGTCCTGGATTTCAACGAGGCAGCTATTAAATACCGAGAGAGCACTAACCTGGACAGGGGCAAAAGACAGGTAGAGCTGGGTATCATCAGCACAGCAGTGAAACCTCAGCCCATACCTTCTTACAATGTCTCTGAGGGGCAGCATGTACACTGCAAGCAACATGGGGGAGAGCACCGAACCCTGGGGGACACCACAATGCAGAGGGAAAGGGTCAGAGGAAAAAATCCCAGACACATCTCTCTGCGTTCTCCCAGATAGAAAAGATGAAAACCATCTGAGCACTGTACAAGACAGGTCACAGATGGACTCCAGACATTCGAGCAAAACCCCATGTCTACAGTGTCAAAGGCTGAAGAGAGATCAAGGAGAACCAAGATAGAATGGTTCCTCTGATCTCTCGCCATCAGGAGATCATTGAGCACCCGAACCAGAGCAGTCTCGGTACTATGCCTCTTACGAAAACCAGACTGGAGAGGTTCATAGATATTATGGATGGTCAAATGGTCCTCCAGCTGGTTTGCCACTACTCTTCTCAATAACCTTCCCAATAAAGGGAAGGTTAGAGATCGGTCTGTAGTTAGAAAAGACATCTGGGTCCAAAGAAGCCTTCTTCAAAAAGGGAGTCACCACAGCTTCCTTTAGGGAGCTAGGAAACTCACCCAATTCTAGGGAGCACCAGATTATTTGAACCAGAAACGGGCCGAGTGTAGAGGGCCGAGTGAATCCAGCAGCCATCGATTAGGTAGGAGGAGGTTACGAATGCCAGTATGGGAATAAGTGAGGATAGAGAATGAATTGAAGTGTCAAACTGATTGTGCCAATGCCATGAAGGCAGGTATGGCATGGAACCACGGACGAACAGAGTCACTATGCAGAGTGTGGTAATGCCAGAAAGGCTGGTATGGCTTGGAGCCATGGTGCCAGTTGCAATCTCGCAGTCTCCCACCATGGGAATAACAGAGAAGCCACAAGCTAGGCACCATGACATCAAAACACTAATTGCAATAGTAAAGAGGAAATAAAGAGATTAAAGGCCAGCAGCTGTAATCTGGAGTGACCTACCATGGATTGAGTGAACTGAGTGTTCGAATTATGAGAACATCAAATGCATATGAGTCCTGTATGTAGGACTAGGAGATGAACAATTAGGAATGAAGGAATACCAATGGTAGGGTACAGACTGGAGATGGAGGACAGAAAATCCCAAAACAGGGAGAGGTGACCGCAGGCGACAGACGTGCGGACCGCAGACATAGCAGAAGGGCGGCATGGGTGGAGGCAGTGCACAGGGAGGCCAGGAGCCAGGTCACAGCTAGTGGACCAGGGTGAGGTACAGACGGAACATCACACAGGAGCCCCCAACAATGCCCAAAGCAGCACAGAAGTAGGATATGAGGCATGCCATCCAGCCCCACATACAGGGTACTGGGGGGGGACAAACAAGAGGGAACTAGACAGCTGTGGGACAAGTGATACAAAAACAGGAGGAAATGAAAGGAGATGGGACAGGGGAGAGGTGGAAACATGGACACACAAGACATGGTGAGGCAGGCCAAAAAGAGCAGCAATGAGTACAGAACACAAGGACACACAAGCTGCGGGGTGACAGAAAAATGAGCAGACCACAGGACAAGCCTCGGGGTGAGCAGCAACAAACATGAGAAGAAACGTGGACAGCTGCAGGGTGAGCAGCAGTGAGAACGGGGGAGAGAGGGATGACACGCACAGTCGTGGGCATGTGGGAAGGGGAACAGAGGAGGAGAGCAGGCAGACAGAGGCAGGGGAAGCAGAAGCAGTGGCCAAAGAGAGACAGAACACAGTGGGAGGAGCAGAAGAACAGAAGCAGAAGTCCACCACAACCCCAACGATGGAGGCACAGATGAGTGGAGATGGCAGAAATGAGTAGAGTCCAGAGCACGGGGAGAGAAGGGAACAAAGGAGCCTCCAGCCGCAATGAGAAAAATGCTGGAGGAGACAGTTGGGAGGTGCAGCCTTTATGTTCCGAGTGGGGGAAGTGGTTAGTTGCTCCATCCCATTGAACTTCAGGCACTGCCTTCCAAATGTCAGCAGAGAAGTAAACTAAATTAGTCTGATACAATCTACCATACTACTGTAAACAGTAAGCAAACCAAAATGTTTTTGCACACAAAGTGCACATTGGGACTTGTACTGAATGCTCCCCTTTAAAGAAGCATGGCAGAGAAAGGGGAGATACTGTTGATGGGGAATCTGAATATGCCAGATGTTAACTGGAGCACCTTCACTGCAGCCACATCCAAGAGCAGGGCCATTCTCGATGCTCTACAGGTGGCATGCCTCAGACAGCTAGTTTTGGAACCCACTTATGAGGGAGCAATCTTAAACCTCATATTCTCAAATGGGAACAGTGAGAAGATCTCAGATCTAGAAGTGGGTAGCCATCTGGGAACAAGTGACCACCAAACAGTGTGGTTCACGATAAACTCAGCTACAGTCAAGCCTTACAAAAGTGAGGGTACTGGACTTCAGGAGGGCTGAGTTTGGCAAGATGGGAGAGTGCCTTAGAAAAGCACTAGCAAACAGGCTAGAAGGAGGGGTGGAGCAACAATGGGCAAATATCAAAACTGCCATCACAGAGGCAACAAGCCTTTGTGTGAAGCAAATAAACCAAAATGAAAGAAAAAGCCACTATTGTTCTCAAAAGAGGTGGTGGGGAAGGTTAGGGAGAAAAAGATAGCACTTAAGAAGTATAAGGAAACACAGAAGGAGCAGGACAGAGAGCTGTACCAGTTAAGGCAGGAGGAAGCAAGGAGGGAAGTCAGAATAGCAAAAGCCCAGACTGAGGAAAAGATAGCCAACTCGATTAAGAAGGGGGATCAAACCTTTTATAGGTACATCAGCGAGCGTAGAAAGACAAAGGGAGGGATAGTGAGGCTGAATAGAAAGGATGGTGGGCAGAGAGGGACAGTGAAAAGGCAGGGATACTGAACAAATACTTCTGCTCAGTATTCACAAAAGAGGAGGGGAAGGTGCCTAATCCAATTAACAGAAGCACTCTGGATAGCAGGGGTCGATCCCAGTCCTTTCACAGAAGAAAGGGTTGTGCAAAAACTCCTAAAATTGAAGGTGGACAAAGCAATGGGGCCAGATGGAATTCACCCCAGAATTCTAAAAGAATTAAGGGGAGAACTAGTGACACCACTGACTACCCTTTTTAACAAATCATGGGAGGATGGTGTGGTACCTGAGGACTGGAGGAAGGCGGATGTGATTCCCCTTCACAAAAGTGGGAGCAAGGCAGAGGCAGGAAACTACAGACCTGTCAGTTTGACCTCTGTGGTAGGGAAAGTGATGGAATCATTTCTGAAGGAAAGAATTTGTTGTGTACCTAGAGGCCAGTGGGGCACAGGACCCAAGGCAGCATGGGTTCACAGCGGGAAGGTAATGTCAGATGAATCTAATTGATTTCTTTGACTGGGTGACCAAAGTAGTAGACCAAGGAGGGGCTGTGACATGGCCTACCTAAACTTTAGCAAGGTGTTTGACACAGTCTCACACAAAAGATTAATAATCAAATTAACCATCCTGGGAGTGGGACCCAGGGTGGTAGCCTGGGTAAAAAATTGGCTGGACAACAGGACACAGAAGGTAATTGTAAATGGAGACCACTCTGAAGAAAGAGAGGTTACTAGTGGGGTACCGCAGGGTTCAGTACTGGGTCCAGTCCTTTTTAATGTCTTTATAAGTGACATTGCAGAGGGTTTGTGTAGCCCCCAGGTGGTGCTATCCCAAGGGCTACTACCCCTGCCTGTTGGGCTACTGACAGGTTGAGGGGCCTAGGTTCTATGATGAGTGCCTCCACCTAGAGGTCAGGGTTAGTAGTGATTAACTATCTCTGGGACACTGTAACCTCCCCCTTTGTTCCCACTAGTGGCCCACACAATACACAGGAGTTACCTCCACAATACCCCACATGTGCACACTTTTTACACATAGAGATACCGCTTACCCTCGAGACTGATTCTGCAGCCCGTCTTGGAGGACCCCATGTAAAACAAGGTTAAACAACATACACAGCAATTTGCAATACTGTTCTAGACGTCTTTCGGATGAGACGTTAAACCGAGGTCCCATCTGCCTGGATTGGTGGTAGTTCAGGTGGATGTTAAAGATCCCATGGCACTTATTGAAAAGAGTAGGGGAAGTTTATTGAACAAGAAACAAAACATCACATTAAAAAAAAAACAAAAAAAAAACTTCATAATACAATCAATAAAGAAAAAAAAATATGCTCAAAAGGAAAATTCCTCATATACCAACAGAAGGTTATGATATCAGAAAACAGGAAAATACTTCCATAGATTAACAAATTTATCATTCGAATAATTCTTAACATCTCTTGATCTAAGTGCAGATAAATCAGTTTCCACATAAGTGATAATGACAGAATGTGCTGTTGTAAGACAAACTGACAGCGAGCCTGCCAGAGAAAATATTGCAATAAGGCAAAAAAAACATTTAAGGTACTCCTGTGATACTTATGCCAGATACCTGCATAATCACCCAGAACTAGTGTACCATATGTCAGGGAAGCCAAATGTGGCATATGCCAATGTGATGCTGCAGCATTCCAAAATGCTCTACTCTCCATACAATCTAGAAAAAAAATTGGATTGACTTTCTTCTACATTAGTACACATAGGTCTCAAACAATATCTGTCACTTAAAGGTTTATATTTCATATTACCCCTAACACCCAACCTCCCATGTGCTGAAATCCAAATTATATCCCATATTTTCACCGGAATTCTAAAATCTGTCAATTTATATAAAGCAAAAGTCATTTTTGTTGGGGTACAATCAGGAAAAATAAGAGTTACATTCTGATCATAATCCTCTTTTGTTTTCCAAATTTCCAGTTTTTCCATTGATTGACCTTAGATTCCCCAACCAATAGTTGCTTCTCCCAATTATAGACTGCCATATCATCAGTCCCAAACCATATCCCTAAAATTTTGGGGGTGAATTTGAAAAAGATATACCGAAACAGTTAGTTAAGTCCGGGGGGGGGTTGAACCTAAAGACAATAAAACTTTTCTCTATATTAAGAAGCCCCTGAAAAACAACAAAAGATATGAAAATGTCTAAACCTTCTGTAATGATAAAGTGTCTGCCAATAAAAGAGTAACATCATCTGCAAAAGCGGTAACTTTAACCATTTCTAAATGTGGAGAGGGTGAAATACCTATGATTTCCTGATCCGAGACAATGCATCTGATGACTGGATCTAATACAAAGGTACATAAAAGGGGGCTCAGGGGACATCCTTGCCTGACACCCCTGCCAATCCTAATTTCCGTACCCATAAAACCATTAACAAGTGGGATAGTAACAGCCTGACTATAAAGTCTAGCTATCCATTGAACAAAAGTCCGTGGAATGCCATAATGCAATAAAATAAAACAAAGATAAGAATGACATACAGCATCAAAAGCTTTAGCTTGATCTAACGCTGCCACTAAGCCAGAATAAGAGCTAGATGTACTGATTGCAAAAGATCTCTTATTAAAAAAAGATTATGCTGAATTTTCCTAGTAGGAATAGAACATGTCTGGGAAGGATGTATAAGAACATCTGCTACCTTTACCAGGCGTGTATTTAAAATTTTGGTCAAAATCTTATAATCACTATTCAGAAGACTGATTGGTCTCCAGTTAGTTAAAAGATTTTTATCACCCTTTTTGTAAATGAAATTCAGAAGAGATATAGTAAAATCTTTACAAGATACAGCCGTGGACAAAATGGAATTAAACACCAAAGGTAAGAAATACCCCATATACTGTATGCAAATTTTGTAAAATTCATTAGGGATCCCATCCAAACCTGGAGAAGATACGGTTTTTAACTGTTTAATTACCTCTATAACTTCCTGTGTAGTAATAGGTTTCATCAAAAGTGTTAACACACTTTCTGGAACCTTCGGTAAATACCTTAAAGTCTGTATTGGGAAAAAGTCAGTAGGAGACGTTAAATGGACTGAGAAATACTCCTGAATATGTTGTTGAACAATAGATAACATACCAATATCAGTATTAATTAATTCCCCAGTTGAATTATAAAGACCTGACATTAGTGTATGTGCCAAACATGATTTGCAGGCCTGATAAGGATCAGACATAGGGCTCTGTTTAGTACCGAATCTAAATTCCAGGTCTAAAGACTTGGCTCTATCATACTGAAATGCCTTCATCTGTTTTTTTATTTCCAAAATTTGAGAAGTGTAAAGCAAATGGTCTTTAGGAGGAAAAGACATCAATTTATATAACTGGTTTCTGTGTAATAAATATTGCATATAATCTGAATCAACCTTAAATTTACCCCAACTAAGGAACAGGTTTTTAATTTCCTGTTTTGTCTGCAACCACCAGTCATACAGGGAATTAAATAAATCCATGGTAGAAAATTTAGCAGCAAAAAAGAATTCTAATTTAGAAAAGAAAACTGGACTTTCTAAAAAAGAGGTATTCAATCTCCAACGTTGAGTTGTAGTGGACAATTTAGGAGGCATATTAGTTAAAGAAAGAGTACAAATTAAAATAAGGTGATCTGAAAATTCAGTGGGTGTAACCGTACAAGATGTAGAAAAAAGATAGTGGGAAATAAAAAAATATCAATGCGTGTAGCAAAGGTATGCCTATAGTAAGTTGCTCCAGCCTGTGAATGCATGCTCCTATAAACGTCCTGAAGACCAGCATCTCTAATAATATTAAGAGAGTTTGTATCACAGTATATTTTTTTCCAAGAAGCTCTACAGAGTTTCACATCTAATGAACAATTAAAATCCCCTCCCCATACCACATGTCTCCTAGTAAAGAGAAAAGGTTTAATCTCCTCAAATAATTCTATGTGACTCAGCTTTGTTTGGGGGGCATATAAAGTAATAAAACGAAAGTAATAATCTCCCAAAGAACAATCTAAAATTAAAGCTCTGCCTGGCCTAACATCAATTAATTTAGAAACTCTAAAAGCAGAATTCCCAAATAATATGCCAATGCCATCTGCAATATCTGTCCTGAAAGTCCAAAAAGAGGGCCCCCAGATCCACCTTTTTTCTAATTGCTCAACTTCAAAGAGAGAGGAAATTCTGGTTTCTTGTAAAAAAATTATATCCAGGTTCAAAGAGCCTAAGTACATTAATATAGAGATCTGTTTTTGAAATGCTTTTAAACTACAAACATTATAAGATGCCAGTCGTAGTGAAGCCATATAATCAAACAAAAAATTCAAGTACCATGCTTCTGACTAACTTTCCTTTTTTTTCCTTTTTTTCCTTTCTTTTCTTTTGCTAATTCTGTGGCCTTACTATCCTCATCTTCTGTAACTAATTCCGATATATGGGATGTATCAGATTCAAGGTCTGAATCTCTTATTTCATCCTGTAAAGGTAGGAAAAAATTATCAGTGGGAAGTGGACTTATAACAGGCTGTTTAAGAGAGGCTCTAGTAAGACGCCTACTCTTAACTGTCTCAAAAGGAGGGGGCATGGACAATCCAGAATTCTGCTTACCAGATACTGAAGGCCTAGGAATAGGTTTATCGACTGGGTTCTGAGAATCAGTGATTCCTGCAATCCCTTCCTCCGCCTTACTAGAGTCAACTAACCTACTCGATACCTGAGAAACGAATAATAGGTATATTGGGGGATTAGTCCTGAAGAGCCCCTTCTTTTAGTTTGGGCTTTATTCGTAATAAATCATCTTGATCCCAGCCTTCTGTACAATTATGTCTTGCCCAAGGACACTGATGAAAGGCATGACCTTTTCATCACATAAGTTGCATTGAAATATGTTAGTACACATATCTATGGAGTGGCCAAACCCCCCACATAAGGGACATTTCAACACATCACATACACTGCTAATATGAGTCCGAGCTCCACATTTATAGCAGGCTCTAGGTTGACCCCCATAAAAACAGACTCCCCTATCTTTACCCAGAAAAAAACTATTGGGGAGGTGCACAATGTCAGAGTTAACCTGGAAAAGTTTCACCTTAAATTTCCAGCCCCCTGTCCAAATACCCTCGGTATCAAGTAATGCTTCAGGGGGACCTAATATATCACATTTAGACTGAAGCCAGTGATATATGTCGCTTACATTTACCCCTTCATTCCGAAACATAATGGTAACAAAACGAACCTGAGGTCTAGTAAGTGGAATGGCAAAAAAAGGAGACCATAAAGGGGCATTTTTAAGCAAAGCATATTTTTCCCAAAACTTTTCTAGATGTAGATTAGTTTGAAAACTCACATCAAAGGAGTCTTCCCCTGAAATATGTATTAGAGCATACACTTCAGTGGAAAGAAACCCCATGGAATGTTTTAAGAGCTGTTTAAACACATAATATCTATCAGGGTGTTCCCGGAAGACCCCCTTTATATCTCAGCCGCACTGTGTTGCGACGTGGAGCTTGCTCTAATTTATTTTTAAACAACTCTGACATGGGAAGCTTCTTTCCATGAAATTGAGAATCAGTTTCCATATTATTTTGCAATTGAGCTCCTCCTTGATTTTTTGGACTATTGATAACTTCAGCCGTGGAGGTACTTGGCTTAGAAAAAGCCAAATCACTCTCCCCACCCTCAACAACCTTTTTACCAGCATTAACAGAATTAGTGTGCACAAAGTCTGTACCTGAGCTCAGGATTGAAGTTTTGGTGGCATGCATAGATGAAGGAGAAGTAGCAGAAAGACGAAGTCCATGAAAAATCCGGAATCCACTGTCCCGACACAGTCTGTTTCCAGCCAGAATCAGATAATGCTGCAGATGCAGACCAATCCTTCAGAAAGTCATCCTGGGTTGTATCCCGAAGCCCAAACTGCCGTCGCACAGCTTGTGACGCCCGAGGTCCATCCACTAAAGTTTTCCCCGAAGAAACGTTCCCCTGAGCAGGCAGTTCCTTTAAAGAATCTGTTATAACTGAGCACGATGAACTGACGCAAACAGCAGGCGTCGAAATAGGAAGTAAATCAGAAACAGGGCAAACCTCTACAGTGGATATACTCTCCATCGCTGGAATATCACCAGCCAACTCCGTTAAGGTAGAACCTTTCTCCGATGCTGTTTCCAGCATCATAGCGAGTCATAAATGACCCACCATCCTCGAAACAACTTTTGCACTATTTCAGATACCGCACTTTCTCCGACCTCCATCTCGTAGCAATGTTTCAAATCGTCTGCCATAATGCAGACTGATGTCAGCCGGATCCCTACCGGCCACTAAGCAGCAGCCAGTAGGGGAATTTCCCCGGTGTCCTGACCAAATTTCCCTCATTCACTAAAAATACCACCGAAACCTTAATCTGGTTCAAGGTCAGTTGGCATTCATCTGTATCCCCCTCCCCCGGGTCATGCCTGAAAATAGGCAGGATTTGTCTAGTGCACTTACCCGGTAAACAAAAACTAAATAAAACTAAAATAAATAAAGATGCATTAACACCACAGCCAGTATATAGTATAACAACAACAAATCTAGTTTATTAAGGGGACAGTAACAAGGGAGGGGGTAATCAGGTTGATTAGTTTAGATAAGTTCAAATCACAGTACTGTGTACATATATTTAGGGTCCAAAATGTCACTCTCTGGGTGCCCAGGATGGAGGGGGGCTAGCCAGGTCCGTTGCTCGGGGTTGGCCAGCTGGTGCAGCTGGATGGGGCCCTGTATGAAGAAAATATATGCACAAACAAATTGTAATCCAGAGCCGGATGGCTCAGTCTACAAACAGAAGAACACAAAACAATCACTTGACACACTTTGATTAAATGAAGGTAAGGGGAAGTACCCCTATTTGTGCTCACAAACCCCAAACTGAGCTGAATTGAGGAGGTAGCTCTGGATGGCCAGGTTGAGCAGGGCATGGAGATGAGACCCCTGTGACAGGGCCTAACTGACTTGGAAAGCAGTCGGATGCAGTCCGATTAGCTTTGAGTCCAGCTTCCCGCTTCAGCTCACGACTCACAGAACCAGGGGAAGAGGTATCGCGATCTCCTTCAAACACTAGGCACATTTATATGTAAAAGAATTTACTATAGCAGGCAGCTGCTTCTCGATCCTGATCGCAAATACTGCAATACCCAAGAACACGTGCAGCAACAGAGTCCCCAACAGGCCGATTGCACTTCTGCAAATCTTTGGTCTTCTACGGGCAAGCCTGGATCTGCACACTTCTTCCTTTTCTTTCCACAACTCAGATTCAGTCTGATTGAGCACTCAGTAATGGTTACAGGCTGACTTCAGGACCTTACACGTGCTTCCCGCGCTAACTGCATGCCACAGCAGAACAGAGCTCCTTCTCTTCTCACAGTCAACTCGCATCTGAGCTTCCAGGACAGTTTCAGAGCATTTCCCTTAGACTCCAACAGGCTTGGTTGGTGGATTCAACTGTCAATCACTGCAGGTCTCCCTCTGTTGGTGCAAAAAGGCACCAAGGTCCAAACTACAGCTCCCAGAAGCACCTGCCATACATTCCCCTTTAAGCAGGCTCGGTGAGAGTCAAGTTCTGGTTGGCTCTAGGCAGTCTCCATTTTAGGGCTCCCCTAAGCCAAATGGCCCCGATTAGCAGTTCAGGTCCAAAATGGAGGGGCAACACACACAGAGTCCCAGCTGCAATAAAGGCAGGTTAGACAAACTGCAATTTTACTAATGCTCTAAATGATTTCAGGAAAACAGTTATATCTTTCAGGTGGGCTCCCTTTACGCTTTCAGCAACTGCAAAATGGAGCAATTACACCACAGCTCGGGTGAGATTCGAGCATTAAACACACAGTACTCACATATAGAACTAATTATGTCTGCAAGCAGACAGCTGTTAAAGAGACAGTATGTGGAAGCTCTACAAGCACTCACAGTGCCATTCAAATGGCTTAAATGCCAAATGCCAGCAGGCAGGGGGAACATTTAGGCAAGCTCCTAGAAGGCTTTTAGGAACCCCCATCTGTAGGGGGGTTACACCTGGTAGGAAAAGTATGCCTCTTTGCAGATGATACAAAGCTCTGCAACAGGGTTGATACACAAGGAGGCGTGCAAAGGATGAGAAGGGACTTGGCAAGGTTGGAGGAATGGTCAGAAGTATGGTAGCTTGGATTCAATGTAAAGAAGTGCAAAATAATGCACCTGGGAAATAAAGACCCAGGGGAAGATTACACAATGGGTGGGGGAGGTAGTAACAACAACACAAATGGAAAGGGACCTGGGGGTAATTATAGCAGATGACCTTAAGGTTAGCAAGCAATGTGAGAAGGCAGTAGGGAGGGCTGGGGGGATATTGAGATGTATAGGGAGAGGCATCACCAGCAGAAAACAGGAAGTTGTTATCCCTCTGTACAGACAGTTGGTGAGACCCTATCTGGAGTACTGCTTCCAGTTCTGGAGACCCCATCTCTGCAAGGACATAGACAGGATGGAGGCAATCCAGAGGAGGGCAACTAAAATGGTGCAGGGTCTACAAGAGAAGCCATACGAGGAGAGACTAAAGGAGCTGTATACCCTTGAGGAAAGGAGGGAGAGGGGGATGTGATAGAAACTTTTAAGTACCTCAGTGGAATCAACAAAATCCAAGAGGGTAGCATCTTTCAGAAAAAGAGCTGTGCAAGAACAAGGGGACACAATTTGAAGATAGAGGGGGGATGGCTCAGGGGCAATGTGAGGAAGTATTTTTTTACAGAGAGGATGGTGGATGCATGGAACAGCCTTCCTGAGGAGGTTGTGTGGTCTAAAACTGTGGTAGAATTCAAGAATGCTTGGAACAGACATAAGGCAATTCTTGTGGGGGGTAGGAAGAAATAGGCTGTTGGTTAACTAGGATCTGCAGCTTATCCTGTAGGTAGGGAAACGGGCAAACTAGGTGGGCCAAGCGGTCCTTATCTGCCATCAAAGTCTATGTTTCTGTGACTGCGCTCTTTATGATAACCTCTCTCTGTCTTCCCTTGAGGCCCTTCACCTCTCACACTGCCCTTCCTTCCTGGCTGACTTGCACATCTAAGAACCCCCATTACTTTATATTATAAAACAATGACTGGGAAAGGAGCATTCTAATTGGCTGGCTAGCATTCTAAAGGGACTGTTTAATAACCGCTGGAAACCTTCATGTACAACAGAACAATTTGAATTTAAAGTGGAATGTCCATGATGAAAAGCCCCACACCTGTATTAGGCTGCCCCAGTAAGCACTATTAATGCAAACTTCATTGCAAGCTATACTTAATCTCAGCTGGGCAGCGGGACTGGTGGCTGGCAAAACAGAATGATTAATAGCACCAATTACTACAACTTGTACTTAGATCTCCTGCGGCTGATCCCGGGCTGTGACATCAGCCATGGGACATTATGAGATGTGCCCCTGGCAGTGCTTGCCATAAGATGTCAAGTGAGATGGATGGCAGAGTCAATCACATACATATAAAGTACTTAGAAACCGAATAAGATAAAATTTAAGTTTTGCACTAAAAGGGCTAATCGGGGCACCCCACACTTAGGTGTGGGGATTTTCGTCATGGATGTTCCCCTTTAAATGATAAAAATACATGAAATAAAATAAAAACATTGTAGTTTTGTTACAGCATTAAGGCACTCCAGTGGATAAGTTACCTTTGTTAGTCTGACTTTAAGAGCATATCACCCCAGTTCTATTTTAATGGACTGTAACCCGACCCTTGGCCATGCTGTTGCTTAAGAATTCTACAGAATGAGTGCAGATTATTCTCAGACTTGTTCTGGATTGCAGAACACAGATTACTGGAAGTCTCAGTCACTGATTTCTGGATTCTAGAACATTTATTGCTAGAAATCTTGGTCATTGTTCCGGATTCTAGAGCACAAGTGTCTAGATATCCAAGTCACCATTCTGGATTTCATAGAGCATGAATCTCAAGCCACTTTTCTGGAATCCATAACACAGACTGACAGAAGCCTCTAGTCACTCCCCTGGATGAATTCCAGAACACAGGCTACAAGGAAGGGAAGTCACTGTTCTGGATGAATTCCAGAACACAAGCTACAAGGAAGGAAAGTCACTGTTCTGGATGAATTCCAGAACACAAGCTACAAGGAAGGGAAGTCACTGTTCTGGATGAATTCCAGAACACAGTCTACAAGGAAGGGAAGTCACTGTTCTGGATGAATTCCAGAACACAGTCTACAAGGAAGGGAAGTCACTGTTCTGGATTGTACAGCACACAGCTGCTTCAATTCATCATCTGTGTAATGACATAGCACTTGACGTTCAGTGGCCTAGGATCTTAAAATTGAAGTCTGTTTGTCACCCCAGCTCTCCTAGTTCACTGTGTCAGTAGACTGCATGGTCTTTCAATAGCTCTTGTCACAAAAGCCACATGAAAACACTTTGATGTTCACCGACTGCCAAGTGTGGCATGTAGCATGTTAAACCTTTTACAGTTAGAGGGATTTAGCCTTTAATTATCCCCAGCAAGAATAACAACAGCAATACGGAGTTCTGGCTCGCACAGCTGGCTGCACCTTTATAGATGACATTTCGCATACCTGGAGACCTACCAGAATAAACATGGTCCAGAAAGTCTATGGAAACTGCAAGTATGAGGGAAACTCCTGCTCATAAATATACACAGCCACACACATGCACCAGCACACCCATGCATGCATACATACACACAAAGAGAAGCATAAACAGATACACACCTACTGCATGAATGCACATCACATAGAGAATAATGTATGGGCAACCATACACAACAAGGCTGTGTTTCCATCGAGGGGTTGAGATGACAGCATGTGAACCTCGAGAGTGAAGCTTGAGAGGTCCATGCTGTCATCTCAACCCCAAGATAGAAACACATGCTGAGTTGTGTGTGGTTGACCATATTTTATTTTTTATAGTATATGTTTTTTTACACCGGAGTGACAGACCCTCACTGAAGTGAAAACAAAAAATCTTGCCATTTCTTTGTTCTACTCCCATATCAAAATCAAATTTCCAGATTTTTGAAAGGTAAAATGTATGACTTTGGGCACTGAATGGTTAGTAACTAGCTAGGTATAGCATAAATAAGAAATTTAAAATTGTATGACCTTTGAACTGTGCATAACAACTATTTGGAATGCGCATAACAACACCTTAGAATGTGCATAATGGTTTAGAATGTGCTTAACAAGGATTTTGAGCAGGCTGATTTTTATACATAACAAAGGGTGACCATATACTATAGAACTAAGAAAATGAAATTGAATAGAACATATGCCAAAATGCTATACACACACACACACACAAACATAAACAGACTGGGAATGAAAATATATACATGTAGATGCACACACATATATATAACTCTGTATATACACATTTATCCATTCAGATGCAATGTACTGTATATTCATGGCAAAAAAACTATGTTAAAGCATCAGCTTGGGTTGTACCACACAAAGTGTCAAAAGTAGAAAAATGCAGTATTAGGGTAAAAAGTCCACTGAGCCTTGTTGAGTCTGAGGTGTGATGTTTCCTGGGGTTTGAATGACCATGTAGTGTGATGCTGGTGTTGCCCTAACTTTGGCACTGTCTCTCCAGGCAGAGAAACTCCAGTCGCACACCAGTGCTTGGAGGTACGTGAGCCGGTTTTCAAAGACTGACGTAGGGCTTACGTCTAGCCCTGTGTCTACCCTAGTGCATCAACCCCGTTGTTCGATGCGACTACTCTGCTTCTACACAAGCTTAAGGTGCTAGGTGCCTCTCAGGCTACCTTATCCTGGTTTACCACCTATCTACTCAATCAGTCTCAATGTATCTCCTTCTGCAAGGTCCTCTCCTCTCCTCTCCTCTCCTCTCCTCTCCTGCCTCAGTTACTCATGGTGTCCCCCAAGGTTCCATACTTCTCCCTCTGCTCTTTTCCTTATATATTATTGATCTTCCTGCCCATCCTTCACACTTCCGGACCCTACTGTACGCAGAAGATCTGGTACTCTGCACTGCCTCCAGGTCCACTGATATCATTAACAGCCAACTCTCCCTTGCTTTTCAACAAATCCAATCTTGGCTCTCCTCTAATCTCCTAGTTCTCAACATCTCCAAAACCCAGGCAATGCTCTTTGGGTCGCTTAGAAAATCCCGCACTGAGTTCCTAAAGCTTCAAGTACCATACGTTGATGATACTGTTGTCACTGTCACACACTCTTTTAAATACCTTGGGGTCACACTTAACCCTGCCCTGGACTTCTCTCTCCACATAAGTGAGACTTGCAGATCTGTTAATTCTAAGATTGAGGTGGCCTGTTGTGTTTGGAATGCCCTCACCCCTGCAGCTAGGATCTCTGTCACCTGTTTTGCTCCCCGGACTTCACTACTCACTTCCAGTCTTCTCCCAGGCTAATGCGGGCATACTCCAGATGTGGGACACTGCCTATAACAAAATATGCAGGTTGGCTTTGTGTGCTCCTCACCTAACCCATCACTTTAAAGCTTTATTCTGCCCTTCAATAACTATCCTCCTCCACCATGCGCTCCTATACTCTTGTGGGCTTCATAGACTTCATCATACAATACTCCCGACCTGCCTTCCTTAGCCACTATGCTCACCCCTGTAGTTTACTCTCGACATATGAGGTCTGCTACTTCTGCCCTGCTTTGTCCCACATTGCTCTACCAAGATTGGTGAACAAGCTTTCTCCCACTTTGCCGCTAAATTTTGGCACTCCATACTTTATCAAATTCGGAGCTCCAAAACATACTTCATGTTCAAAAAGGCCCTGTTCCCTTACCTAAATGCACCTGACTCTTGCAACTGCACTTGATAACATAACCTGTATTCCGTAATGTATTCTGCCTTGAGTTTTCTTGCTCCAATGTTTTTCTAGTGTACCCTACAACTCTGCTCTATCTAATTGAATATCCCTGCATGGCTATTTCTACTCTGCTATGTACAGTTTACTATTCCCTACATGGATACTTGTAATTCATGTCCTGCTGTTGTTCTATTATGGATGTTATCCTTCATGTTGTAATTTTGTATTCTCCCAGGTCTTGCCTGATAGGCAGGGCTTTGCTTAGTGCATTTAGCCAGTTACCAAAAACAAATAAATAATTAAATAACAAAATAAATAAAATAAACGGCATCCAATTTTAGTACATTTGGCACAGTTGTGACATTTTCCACACTTTGTGGCAGCTGGCGCTAAAGATTTGGTGCAAGAGCTGTAAAAGGGTCCCAAATGGCACAAGTTGAGCCGGCTGGAGCTGGTCTAACTTGCAGCATTTGGCACACAGGAATGAAGACCGTGATTGGTGCCAAGAAAATGCCGCAAGCCCCCTGCGCTTTATGATCGGCGCACCATGGACTTGCTGCGTTCACAGAGCCTTTGAAAATCAGGTCCACGGTGTCAAAGCTAAGGCAACACCAGCGCTGCGTTGTGTAATCATTCAAATCCCAAGGACTGCCACCCCACAGATTCAACAAGGCTCAATGGATGTTTCACCTTAACATTGCATTTCTCTACTTTTGCCGCTTCGCGCTGCAACCCTGATTGATGCCTTAAAGTCATTTTTGTAATGCAGTTCCTTTTTTACGAAGAGGATATTTAACAAAAACTATTCACAACTTTAAGACTGGCATTGTCAATGCTATTAATGGCTGGCCTTTAGGCTGTAGTTTGCTTTGTGAATCAGAAGTTTGCCAAGCCCCCTGTTCTCCCAGGGCTAATTACAGTCCTCTGTGACCAAACGTAGTTCTGGGGAGGACAGCGAGTCCAGCAAACGAAAAATCAGAGTTTATAAAAACTCTAACATACACTGCAGGCTATTGAATCTTCCAGTCTGCTGTAGCCCTGCTCTGATGTCAGCTGCAGATAATTCTGGGATTTCTGGTTACAGAAAATCTCAGCTTGGAAGCCAGTACAGCAGAATCAGTCTGATACAATCTACTGCAGTAAACAGTAAGGAAGAAAAATGTATTTGCACACAATATGCACATTGGGACCAGCCCCCAACTTGGATGTGGGGCTCTTAGAGCTGACTGTTCCCCTTTAAGCTTTATGTCATTAAGTATCAACACTGGGTACCTAAGACCAGAAATAGGCATGTGAAGCAAAACTACTTTAGCCTTACAAAAATCATAGCACTGACAAGGTTTTTGGGAACAGAGAGAACTGGAGGATCCTTTTAAAGATGAAACAAAATCTTTAAGGACTGAAGATTTGCAGATGGCTACTTCAAAATGGTGATGGACTAGTATAACCAAAGACATCTTATATTTAGTGTCTATCACTTTTAGAAGTCAGCAGGGCATTACTGATATAGCCATTAAGCTCCAAGCTAGGATGACAGCTAGCCTGCAGTGTGGTAACAGTTAGTTTGTTTTAGCTATCTGATTTTTTTATAGCCCTTTCTATTATAGGATGTTATTTTATTATTTATTCTGGGTGCATACGTGGCATTGTGTATTATTTCTGTTTATACTGGTCATGCATTATGAAATTATGATTAGGTACGCACACTCTGTAAAATTTTTTATTATATGGGTAGACCACTCTCCCTGTCAAAAAAGACATCTGAAAAAAGATGTAACATGAACCCAATAAATCAGAAGTCACACCATGAAGTTCTAACACTAACTGATCAGAAGTATTGTAGTAACATTAGCCAAATAATCAGTTGTGATGTCATTAATTTAAAACGTTTCAAACCTCTTTACCTCAGCTTCAAAACCATACTTTGATTAAAAAAAAAAAATGTATTCTCAACATTTTATTTGACCCACCAACAAATCTAAAAAGGAAAGCTGAGGACAAATTCTGTTAAAAATAAAGTATTTACTGTGTGACTTTTATATTGCACTTGACCTACCACTGTTGCAGTACATGGAGCTGAAGAAATAGCTCAAAACCAGAAAACAAACAGCAAGCAGGACTTGCATCTCAACTGGGACATCCAAAATTAGAAAAATAAAACAAGATTTAACAAAAAAAAATTATATTTTACACACATGTGAAACTGAAGGGAAAGAGGCTCAGATTCTAGGTGGGAAGTGGTGTGTCTGAACATACAAAGTCTTGGAAACAAGATGGACGACCTGCAGGCACTACTAGCAAGAGGAGTGGCGGACATCACAGCAGTCACTGAGATTTGGGCCACAGCAAATCATGACTGGGACCGCTCAATCCTTGGATATAAACTATACAGGATGGACAGGGTGGTGGGGGGGGGGTGATGATTTATGTCAGGGAGGGTATAACATGCATGAGGTAGGAGTCAGAGGAGGAGAGGGTGGAAGCATTGTGTGTTCAGTTACTATCCAATACAGGGAGAAGGGTGAGGTTGGGGGTGGTTTACAGACCACCTGACCAGGAAGAGAAAAGGGACAGGGAATTGAACTAACAAGTACTGAAAGCTACAGGGAGAGGGGAGGTGGTAATAGTGGGGGACTTCAACCTGCCCAAAGTAGACTGAAGTGTACCATCCACAACATGTGCAAGGAATCAGGTGTTCCTAGAAACATTGCAGAGTGGGTTCATGACTCAGGGCATCACAAAACCCACCAGGGAGGGGGCAATCCTTGATCTAGTGCTCATGAATGGGGAGCATGTACAAGAAATAATAGTCGAGGAGCCCCTGGGTGGAAGTGACCATCGCACAGTGTGGTTCCAGTTGGAAATAGGCAGGAAAACATCCCCACTGTGATCAAAATCCTGGATTTTAGGAGGGCAGACTTCAGGAAGATGGGCGAAGTGCTAAGAAGGCACCTGGCGGGCATCAGAGCAGATATGCGGTGGACCAAAGGTGGTCTATCATTAAGGAGGGTATAATGGTTGCCACAGATGAGTGTGTTAAGCTCAAGGGGAAGAACTCAAGGGCCAAAGCACCCAGCTGGTTCAGTACTGAGGTCACCCAGGCAGTAAGGGACGAGAGGTTAGCCAATAAGAAATTCAGGAAGACTAAGAGAGTGGAGAATAGGGAAAATTACCTAAAGATGGCTAGGGAGGCAAGTAAGGTAGTCTGGTGGGCTAAGGCTCAGAAGGAACTGCAGATAGCTGAGGGAATTAAGAAGGGGGAGAAGGCCTTTTCTGACTATATAAACAAGAAAAGGGACTATAAGGAGTGGATTGTTAGGCTCCGGAAAGGGGACATATTGGTGGAAGAGAATGAGGGAAAAGCAGAGGTACTGAATGAATACTTCTGTTCTGTCTTTACCAGGTAGAAAGATGGATCGATCAATACCTACAAGGGGGAGAAGAGGAGGAGCAGGGGGAGAGGGGAGCACAAATGTGGTGGGAGAGGAGGATAGAGTGAGGGAAGGGCTGCTAGCATTGAAAGTGGAGAAATCACCAGGCCTGGATAGCATACACCTAAGGGTGCTGAGGGAACTGGCAGAGGAACTTATGGGGTGACTGGGGGGCCTGTTCAGTAGTTCACTGAAGTCATGCATAGTACTGCAGGACTAGAAAACAGCACATATAGTGCCCCTCCATAAAAGTGGTCCCAGAGATGAACCAGGGAATTACAGACCGGTCAGTCTGACTTCAGTCATGTGCAAGCTCATGGAGACCATACTTAAGGAAGGCTGGTAGAGTATCTAGAGGAACATGGTCTACAGGATGTGAAGCAGCATGGATTTATGGGAGGGAGGCTGTGTCAAACAAATCTGAATGATTTCTTTGACTGGGTCACTAAAACAGTAGACAGGGGCCAAGTGGTGGACATTCTTTTACTTGGACATCAGCAAGGCATTTGACTCTGTACCCCACAAGAGGCTGATCAGGAAGTTAGTGAATCTTGGGGTTGGGCAGATGATGACTAGATGGGTAAAGAACCGGCTGAGGAGCAGGACCAAGAACGTGGTGGTGGGGGAGAATTATCTTGCACCAGAAAGGTCACCAGTGGGGTCCTGCGAGGCTCGGTGCTCAGACTGGTGTTGTTCAATGTCTTCATCAGTGATACTGGGGTGGAATTAAGGACAAAATGTGCCTATTTCCAGATGACATCAAGCGCTGTAGAATTGCGGCCACAGTCGAAGGGATACAGGACCTACAAGACAACCTGAAAAAACCTTGAGAGGTGGTCCAGGATTTGGCAGCTTGGCTTCAATACCAAGAAATGCAAAGTTATGCACATCGGCTACAAGAATCCCAGGATGGAGTATGACCTTGCAGGGGTCCGGGTATCTGCAACAGAGGAGAAGGATCTGGGGTTGATGATCACTAGCGACCTGAAGCACTCCATTCAGTGCAGGAAAGCAGCAGCAAGGGCAAATAAAATGGGCTGGACAGGCAGAGAGACCAGCAGTAGATGAGAAGAGGTAATACTGCCCTTGTACAGGTCACTGGTGAGGCCACATCTGGAATATGTAGTACAGTACTGGTGCCCACACCTTAAAAAGAACATTAACCTGCTGGAGACCGGCCAGAGGAAGGCAATTAAGATGACCATGGACCAGCAGGGTAGAGCATATGAGGAGCGGTTGGGGGCCCTGAACATGCACTCCCTGGAAGAGAGGAGATGGAGGGGACATGATTGAGACCTTCAAGTACTTAAAGGAGATAAATAGGGTGGAAAAGGAGGGGCTCTTCAAGCTGAGTGCAACTGAAACACAGGAGGGCACAGTCTTGAGCTGGAGAGAGGAAGGTTTAAGAGGGAGGCTAGAAACCATTCCTTCATGGAGAGGGTGGTGGCCAGTTGGAATACGTTGACCAAAGAGGTGGTCTTTTTGAAGACTGTGGGCAGATTCAAGAGAGGTTGGGACAGACTTAAGGGGAAAGTTAGGGTCATGGGAGGGATGGTTGGAAAGGATGGGAGGACTGGGGAGGGGGGGCAGGGTCAGTAGCTTGAGCTGGGACCATGCAATACGAGCAGACTAGATTGACCTAATGGCCTTATTCCGCTGGCTTCTTCATATGTTCATATGTCATCACTCCCCCAGCACAGAAAATGATGCAAACCCACAGCACACAGAAGTTCAGCAGTGAGACTAATTACAAGCCAACTCACACTTTTAAAAATGTATCATTTAAGAACTAAAAAGAATTTGTAAAAAAAAACCTGCTCCCACACAAGTCAAATTGAGAACCCATTTTCAAATTACAAGAGCCACACAAAAAACTTTCTTCACTTCAAAGTCAACATCAAACTGCTCCTTAACAGAACTAAAAATATTAAAAACGGTTCACATTTAAAGAAGTACAGGCTTTCTGACAGTTTTCAACAGCTTGAATAAAAGAAATGTAATACCACAGTTAAAATAGAGCTTTCAAGTGACACTAAATACTTCTGAACCTCCATCTTGGAAACCGCGTGCTCACATAACGAACTATTAAACTAACCTACACCCACATCTCAGAGTCCAAGTCACGCAATATAGAAAATTGAATACATAATTGCCTCATTAACTCTTTATTGTTTAAAGTGTCTAACAAAAACGTAAACTCCAGCTGTTTTTGATTACCCAAATACAGTACAAAAATAAACAATAGTAAAGCTGTGTATACTCGAAAAACTGCATCTTGAAGGTGGAACAAAACAATAATGCCACTCTGCTTTAGCTTCATGGCATATATAAGCAATAATGCCTGACAGGGTATGTGTCGTGCTGGGATAACGTCATGCCTCAGGTGGTTGGGCACGAGGCGCAGGTCGAGTGCGTCCAATAACTGAGGCGTGATGTTATCCCAAACGACACACACCCTGGAAGGCATTATTGCTATTGTACAATGGCTCGTTGTTATACAGAATAAAAAAAAATCATTTTAAAGATGTTTTTGTGTGGAAAAATATTTTTGTTTTTTACGAGAAGATAAAAGAATGAAGCCAAAGTATATCTAGCAAAAGTTCATCTCCAGGTTCACAGTGAGGCTGAGACTAGAGCCGTGATGTTGTACTGGGATAACAGCACGGGGCCAGCCCAAGACTGACCAATCAGAGTCCAGGATTTTTTCTTGCCATTGTATAATACCTCATTCCACCCTCTTGGTGCAATTTCTTCTTGCATACAAACCTATACTATTGCTTATTCTAAACTTTCAAAACTTTATCAGTGACACACTTTTGCATAAGGGAACAGAGTTCATATGGAACTTCACCCAGGGCAAGGGAGCTTCTCTCTCACTCTCCCTCTCTCCCATGACACCAGGCAGGCCCTTTTGGATGTGCAGACAGTCTGGATCAAGAACACAAAGGCAGAGCAGGTTGGTGCACCATTTGTAGCACAAATGGTTCTTTTTTAAATTCCAAATTTTATTGGCATAACAACATGCACCACACAGTATAAAAGCCAGAATAAAAGAAGACAAATATTAAAACAAGAACAGTTAGCAGAAGGGCAGTAGAAAATAATGACAGTTATTGCACCACCTGTACAGCTTTCAAGTACAACAAGCATTTGTCAATGCCGAATGTTGCTTGCTTCTATGTGCTGTTTAGGAATTTGGAAGTCATTGGAGTGCAAATATTGAAAATTTGCGAACTTCTGATATACGAACTACTGTGCTGCATCGTAAAACAGTCATTTTAGGAATTTTTCACCAAATTTTCAACATAGCCATTTAAAGACCTCTGCTCATGAACAGTGTCACTGTAATTTTCTTAATGTGTCCCATACATTGAGTATGCTACCGACTCATGCGTTAATAAGCTACATGGGATGAAACACGTTTTGAGCAAGATGTGAAAAATGACAGCTGCACTTCTCATAAGGAGGTGTGGTAAAATGGCAATGTTGAAAATCTGGAGTGAAAATATTGAAAATTCGCAAGCTTATGAGCGTGCGTAGGAACCGCACAACGCACACTCGTAAAACAGTAATTTTTAGGAATCTTTTCACCAAATTTTCAACATATCCATTTTAAGACCTCTGCTCATGAACAGTGTCACTGTGATTTTCTTAATGTGTCCCATACATTGATTTCACACACCGACTGCGCCATTGTGCGCTACATGGGCGGAAACACGTTTTGAGCAGGATGTGAAAAATGACAGCTATACTGCTCATAAGGAGGTGTGGTAAAATGGCAATGTTGAAAATCTGGAGTGAAAATATTGAAAATTCACGAACTACGGCGTGCGGGAGCTGCGCAATGCAGCTCGTCAAAACAATCAATTTTGGAATTTTTCCACCAAATTTTCAAAATAGGCTTTTTGAGAGCCCACCTTATGAACACTGGCAGTGTCATTTCATTAATCATTCTGGAAAGGTGATTTTGCACAGTGGCTGCGAAATCACCCTTCGGGCCTGAGTAACGCCATGACAGTGACAGCATTCATGAGAAGGGGTCCCAAAAACCCCATGTTGAAAATTTGGTGCAAAAATTTAAAAAAATGCCTGAGATATGCAATAAAGTTGAAAAAACCCTATCTATTCCATTATACAGCTTACCGGCATTTCCTCAGTTCGCGGTCGGCTTTGAAGAGTGCAGATGTGTTCCTGGTCCGCTGAAGATCATCGCGCCAAGCTCCGGAGGTAAGTATGGGGTGATGGGGGTGTGGGGAGGCAGGGTGTGCAGTGGGTGGGTGTGGGTTGTGGGAGGGGGGCAGGGAGAAGCGCCGAGGGACAGTTTTTCTATTTACAGATGTTTTGTTATTTAGAGATGACGAGGGACGTTTGCCACGCTGGGGTAGGCTCCCAGCGTGGCAGCTGAAAGGCTGTTTGGCGGGGCTGGAGCCAAAGGGGGATTGGGCACCCCCGCCGGCTATAACACATTTTGCCATGCTGAGGTGGGCTCCCAGCGTGGCACCTGGATGCTTGGGGAGACAGTGGATACGACAGGGATTGGGCACCCCGTCAGCCATAACATCATTTTCCACGCTGGGGTGGGCTCCCAGCATGGAACCTGGATGCTTTAGGGGCATGGAGCGGCCGGGATTGGGCACCCCGTCGGCCGTACAGTGTGGGGGGGAAGGGGAAGGCACATAAGCATGCAGTGTGTGTGCGTGCTTGCATGCGCGCGTGTGTGGGGGAGGGAGCTCTGCTCACTCAAGTGGAGCTCTCCCTTTCAACTGTATGCCACTGCATTTTCAGCTTGTCATAGACAGCTGCAGCAGTGATTGGGGAACTGGGGCTGCGCCTGCAAACACACTGACTGCATTGGAAGATGGGCTGACACACCTCCGAAAACTCGGATGATGACACTATGTTTCTTTCACATGTGTGCAAGCAACATAAAAAGGTATGTTTTAAGCATTTCACAGGTTGTCCCATTATAACTCCACATATTACCATGCATAGCCTCAAAGAATCAATAAATGACTGCTCCCCACGGATAAGATATAGTACGAGATAATGAGCAAAACCTGAAACCATGTCATGGTATAAAATCTGAATTAGTATTTACAGTATCTAGTAAATTATCCACCTCCTCCAGAATTCTTCGACTTTAGCTGATATATCATGCAAGGAAGCAGTAAAGGTTTCAGTTCTAGAGACAGTATTAACCAAGACCACTCAGCTAGACTTCAGTAGAGGGGTTCTCCGTTGCCAGAGTTTAGTAATAATTTTTCTTGCTGCCAAAAGTAAAATTCACAGCACTTTTAAACTTGACCCCTCAATTGTCCACAGCGGAATAGAAAGAAGGACCAACTGAGGAGTAAGGAAGTCCTGTTCTACAAACCAAAGCATTGAGTGTTTCATTGACCCCTTGCCAAAATGTATGCACAATGGGTCTTGTCCAAAAAATATGAGTATATGTGGCGAGTGCCTCTCTACAGCCTCTCTGACATTTCCCCAGGTGAGAGCCAATATACTTTGCCTGTATTGCAGGAGTGCAGAAATAACACACTCAGCATTTCCATGAATAATCATGCCACTGTAAAGAAGAGGTTAGCCTGTAGCGAAAGGAAGCATATTTTATCCACTCCTCCATTCTTAGATGTACATTTAATTCTGCGTTCTATCGCTCAAGGATTAATAGAGATGAAAAAGGTAAAAGGTCAATAAGACCCTTATAAAGGTTTCCAATTAAGTGTGGCCAGGGAGAACCCTGCTGATGGTCTTTGAGCAAAATAAATAGTAGGGGAGGGTGTTCTGGGAGTTGTTTAAATCGTGAACCCATTCCCAGTAAGTAGGATTTTACTTGTATATGGTATCTGAGGTGGGCATGCCTAGGAAGGGCATATTTCCTCTGAAGATCTGAAAAGGAGGACAAACCCTGAGCCGTATATTATTGATAAACATTATTCAAACCTCTGGACCCCAAGTCCAAAAGATCCCCATCAGTTGTATTAGGTCACGGTGGAAATGTTTTATCATGTACTAATGATCTAAGCCAAAATAAAGTTTGTGGAGGGATATAAGTGGAACAACACTTCCTGCAAAAACCCAAGGTGATGGCTGTAAATATGGTAAATTGAGTTAAAGGTATCTCCTCTAAACGATGTGCAAAAATATATTTGTCAATATCAAATAATAAGTTTCCAATATGGCACATATGTGGGAATAAGCCAGCAGCATACTATTCGAAGCTGAGTTGCCAGAGCATGAAGAAATACGTTTGGTAAGTTTAGGTCACCCTTGTCCTTGAGTAATTGCAAAATAGTGTACTTGAAATGAGGATATCCACCTCCCCAAAGAAACTGAGAAATTATTTGGTTCCAACAATTAAAATACACTTTGTCAGGTACTATTGGGAGAATCTTAAAATAATATAATAATCTGGATAGAACATTTCGTTGTAAAAAGAATTGTCCAGTCGAGCAGAGGAAAGTTGCCTGGAGGACCAACAGGTATATTTCCTAGTTGTTGGGAAAAACTGTCAACAGACATCCAAATATCCCAGTTGGGCTGTCCAGGTTGTAAATAATTTTTGTGCACCTGAGATTCTGTGGTGCCCCCTTGCTGTAGTATCCAAGGTAGGATCACTGGCCAGCTGCCTACTTTTGGAAAGTGGTGCTGTTTGAGGAGGTAATGGGACCGGTATCCCCTGTTTCTGAAAATCTTTTTGAGTCTGTTCAACAGAAGGTACAAAATGGTCCTGTCTGGAAAATGCACCCTGAGCTTGGTGGGGTAGGGTGTCTGAAAATAAAGTCCCACTTCTCGGAGAGCTCGCAGATATGGCACCAAAGCCATTCTCTTGGCTTGAACAGCAGGGATATAATCATGGTTGAAAAAAAAGCAATGACCCCGCCAAGTAATAACGTTTTTTGCCAAACCGCTGTTAGCACAGTCTCCTTAGTGGAACAGCTTAAAAAACACATAACAACAGAGCGTGATCAAGCTCCTGGGACTGGTTTCAGGTCCGTTGCCCTGTGTACTCGCTCAAGGTGAAGTTCTAGTGTAGGAGGCAGATTTAAAATTTCAGCACGTAGTTTTTTTAAAAAGTCCCTTCAGATACTCCATAAAGGTGGAGATTTTTTCATCTACCTCAACCCTCTACATAATTGTAGTTCTCTTCTAACTGCACTTCTTATGTTGGCGTGCTTGCGTAGCCGACATCTTATGGTAGTGGAGATTTGGAGGCGTGGTCGCTGTTGGGTGAATGCAGGGCATGCACCAGTAGGTGCATCCCCCATTCCCCAATCAGCCTGCATGCCGGCGCCACACCACCCGGGCGAGCACATCTAAGGAAAAGTCCACTGCAATGTAAGCAAAACTTGTTACATGCAGCAGACCTTCCTATGTGCTTCGCCAGCTACAAACAAGGTGGCACAGTGGCCCCTAAACTGCCGAGTTCGGGGGTGCGCAATCCCCCAGTTGCCTTACCCTGCCCCTCATGTATGTTCTGACGGGTGAGCCTACTCCACGTCAGCATAATGTGTCACCCCTCCTTTTTTGCTTGCTGAGGGGGTGCCCTCTCCCCCTCAGCTCATCGCCACCCGCTTTTGTTGTTTGCCGGCCGGGATTCCCAATCCCGTTGGCATCCATCCTTCCCACTTTAATGTGCTGGCAGTGGAGCCCTCCCGTCGGCATGATGTCCCTCTTCTTCTGTGCTGAGAGGGTACCCAATCCCCTAAGCTAGTGTCCCCCACTCCCTATGTGCCAATTAGGGTGCCCAATTCCCGTTGGCTACTGTATCCCCCCAAAAACCCAAAAAAGAAACCATTCGTGATGTTTTTTTAACACCTGTAAACAGAAACGGTCCCTCACAGTCTCCCTAACCCCTCCCACCACCCGCACCCACCCACTGCGCACCCTGCCTCCCCACACCCCTCATCCCATACTTACCTCCGGAGCTCAGCGCAACGATCTTCGGTGGACCGGGAACACGTCTGCACTCTTCAAAGCTGACCACAAACTGAGGAAATGCCAGTAAGCTGTATAATGGAATAAATAGAGTTTTTTCAACTTTGATGCATATCTTGGGCATTGTTTGGAATTTTTGCACCAAATTTTCAACATGGGGTTTTGGTACCCCTCCTCATGAATTCTGGCACTGTTATGACGTTAATCGGTCCCGAGAGGTGATTTCGCAGTCACTGCGTGGAATCACCTTTCAGGAATGATTAACGCAAAGACAGTGGCAGTGTTCATGAGTGGGCTGTCAAAAAGACTATATTGCAAATGTGATGGAAAATAAAAATATAGTATTTCTGGGCATTACGCGGTTGCTACGCACACTGTGAACTTCATGAATCTTTAATATTTTCATGCCAGATTTTCAACATTGTCATTTTCTACACCTTCATGTGAACAGTACAGCTGTCATTTTTCACATCCTGGCCAAAATGTGTTTCCGCACTTCCGGCGCACAATAGCGCGGTCGCTGTGGGAAATCAGTGTTTGGGGCAGATTATGAAAATGACAGTGACACTCTTCATGAGCAGAGGTCCTAAAATGCCTATGTTGAAAATTTGGTGATGATACTCCATAAAATGACTGGGTTATGAGCGTGCGTTGCGCAGTTTGCACGCACGCTCATAATGTTGTGCATTTGTAATATTTTTATTCTGGATTTTCACCATTGGCATTTTTCCACACCTCTTGATGAATGGTTCAGCTGTCATTTTACATATCCTACCCAAAATGTGTTTTCGCATGTCCGGCGCAGAATATCGCAGTCCCTGTGCAAAATCAATTTTTGGGACTGTTTGAGGAAATGACAGTGACACTGTACATGAGCAGAGGTGCTAAAATGCCTATGTGGAAAATTTGGTGCCAAAAGTCCATAAAATGACTGTGTTACAAGCGTGTATTGTGAATTTCCCATGTACCCTTGTAACTTCGCAAATTTGCAATATTTACATGCCACATTTTCAACACTGCCATTTTTTTGCACCTCCTTATGAAAAGTACAGCTGTCATTTTTCACATCCTGCCCAAAATGTGTTTGCGTACTGCACTACCAAAGTCAATGCCAGCGTGACAACATTCGGCATTGACAAATGCTTGATTTTTATGTAGAGCCACTACGAGGTCAGCTATGGTGTCGAATTGATTGGAAAGATCCTTAAAGGGGACAGGAAATCTGTGCTAATTGACAGCTGTTTATAACGTTCTTATTCTCAGAAACAATATGCATTCCCCTAAATTATCCACATTTAATTGTATCTGAACAATAAGTGATACGAACAACTGTAGTTTGCATTGTTTTGTTTTTATGGGCAGCCTTCTGTTACAGTTCTCGTCATGGAACCAATAACTTGGAGTTTTTACTGGGTCAAGGTTTGTGCATAGAATGCTAAGTATGAGCTGTTGACCTATCAGAACAATGCTTAGAGTTCTATATACAAACCGTGACATAGTTAAAACTCCAAGTTATTGGCTCCATGAAAGGAACTGTAGCAGAATGCTGCCCATAAAAGCAAAACAATGTAAAATGCATTTTTTCATATAACTTTTTATTCAGGTATGGTTAAATGTGGATAATTTAGGGGGATGCATATCATTTCTGAGAATAAGACCTTTATAAACAGCTGCCAATTAGAAATTATTTCCTGTCCTCTTTAAGTGCAGTCTGCATACTGGCTTGCTCTGTTTTAAAGTTTTCAACACTGGTTTTCATGGACTGTAATGCTGAAGAGATTTTCAGTCCAAAATTCATTTATTTTTGCTAAACATTGTTCATGGGGTCACCTTCCTGCCCTCCATGCTGCTAGGACCACTCGAGGAAGAAGCTGCCCTGTTTGCCGGTGAGGAATCACTCTGGCTTGTCTTACAGTTTTTGAGTCTGGAATCTGTCACAATAGCCTGATTTTTATGTTCTCTACTGCCACCCATGCTGAAACAACATCTCCAAGCACATTTAATTGGTATTTAGTCAGAGAGCTATACTTTGGAGATGAAATTAGACTGTTTGACCTTGGAGCTCTGCTATCAGTGCTACATGCTAGGAGGTAATGTCGCCGAAGTCTGCAGCACAAATGGTTCTGAAGTCAAATTCATGACTGCGCTGTCCACACAAACACTGGCCTCTGGGATGTAGGACTTGAAGTCCCTGGAGCTCAGGCAGAGAGTACTGTACTTCACACTCTCTCTAGTGGATTTGAGGGTTCAGGCTGCAGCTCCTTGCCTTGTGTCTTTCTCTTTAGTCACTCTTGTCTCTTTATCCCTATGATTGTCCGGCACATTATTTGGGGTGGGCTTCTAGGCTTTCCTGCCTCATTCCTTGGTCTGTGTGTTCAAGCTTTTCTGTGCTTTCCCTCTTGCCCCAATTCCTGACTCATGTGTGATCAGGGGAGACCAAGATGGTAGCATCCATGGGCTTTGCTCCACAGAGACCTTGGCTTATTGTGGCTGTGGCCATAAGTTCTATGCACCCTTCTGCATCAGAATGCTGGTGCCAGTCCTTGCTTGTGTCCCAGTCCCCCTTCTACCATCCACAGAACCGAGCAATGTCTGTCATTTACAGCTGGCAGCTGCCATCAGTAGTGCCACTGCTGGCATGGTTTCTAATTGCACTTTGGGGTACCAAAGCTACTTAGAGGTGTATCCTTTCTTATGTAGTTGTTGCTCCCCTTGCTGCAATCTGCAGCAACTGTGATAAAACATGTTGGTTGCAGGTGTCTGGCACCCAAGACTGTGAAGTCTAAAGTGACTCACTGGAGAGAAAGTGAAAGTTAAGCCCCCATGTGGGTGGGGTTACATGAACTTTGACACAATCTAGCAGCTGATTTAATCCTATTGTCTCTCCCTTAATACCAGCAAAACTGTTGCTATGATCTTTGGTACGAAACACAAAGTCCAATCTTCCACTGTCCTGCCCTTGTTACTCTGTATGGCTTCCCCATGGCAATGCAAGGTGTAACCCTCCCCCTTCCCTCTCAGTAGCATGACAACAGTCCTCACCCTTTGCTGGAGGGAAAATTACCTGACTCATTATCGATGGAGTTGGGGGGGGAGGGCACATAACAACGTTTCTATTTTTCCCTGAGTCCCGGGGGGAGTACCTTGGCAATGGTGGATTTCTACACAGTCTGAAAAGGCCCCAGTAACTTACACAGGTCACACATAAATTGAATGTCCACAAGTAGAAGTGGAGTCATGCAGTATGACTTTATTCCTGACAAGCTTGTCTGTCAGAAAGTTGGTGCCCACAGGGGCTTTTGCAGGTGCAAAGCAAAGGTCCACAAACTAGTGATTTACTGCCAGAAACAAACAGTTGAGCTTTCCGTCCTACTCTTCTGGGAAATGGACCAGGACAGAGATTGTCCAACATGTGAGCACACACACAAGCTATGGGTTTACCAAAGCAACATGCTTGTGGGAGAGTTACCACATTGGCATACAATCCCAGGAGGGAGGGTGACATCTGACTTCCTAATTAAATTGTGAAGAAAGATTTCCCCTCTTGAACTGAACCAAGGCATGTAGCTCTTCCTCAGACAAAGGACAGACAACACTTTGTTCACAGTTAGTCGCGAACTGTGATGACTCCATTGGCATTTGACAGTCCCACCTTAGTTCTGACTAAACACTTGGTACTTAATGACTGTAAAGGTGTCAGCTTAGCTTTTAAACTATCCCTTCAGCAGCATTGAAGAGAATCAAGGTTCGCAGACCTTCAGGTGCCCCAAGCTGAAGGACAAACCCATTCGTTCAGTTCTGAAGTAACAAATTCACAAAGTACAGTACTTCTCCATTATTGGAGGGCTCGACCTGGCTAGACCAGTCCTGGGAACACTTTTACACAAATCTTTAGAGATGGGGATGGCCTCAGTAGCTACTCACTGTTTCCAGTCCCACAGGACATTTGAAAGATTCACTGCCTTGGGGCATTACACAGAAAATAGCAGCCACCATGACTTGGTGTCCAGACTGTCCCGTTATGAACTAGGGTGAAAAGGACAAGGGGGGCTCACCTCTGGCACTCAGTTTGCCTATAGGCAGAACACCATCCGAATTCACTTGAACTGAACTCTGAACAGACTACTCACACACTAAGATCAACTCTCAAACTGCAGCAATCCTAGTCGTGGGTCATACTGCTGCAAGAGTTCCAAATTCCATTTTAGAATCCTCCGCTTAGCAGAGCTGACCAGATGACTTAAAGAAGCCCTACAGGAACTCTACCCTTGTGCTGCCCAGGTCCTACCTAGACTACTCTGAAAAATGGGTTCTAGTACATACCCCCATGTGACCTGCATTTTGTGGGTCAGACCCACAAATTGGCATTTAAACCTGCAGACCATCACAGTCATTGCACAACCCACAAAATGTGCAGCTGCCAAGATGAGTCCTCTGCATCTGTGCAGTACATTCCTGAGTTGAGCATGCGCTCGCAGCACACATTCCTGGCATCGCTCAGTGTGCAGATGCCAAGTCCAAGTCTGTGTAGTACAGTGGATCCTGAGTTGAGTGGGTGCTTTAGTGGCACATTTCGAGGCTGTTTTGTGGTGTGACTGGATCATGGGTTGGTACTTTTCTACTGATCTGGTCAGGTTCTGGCCATCCGGTAAGTACCCCTGCTCAGAACTTTATAATAAGCAGACAAAGTGGGACTAGAATGGGTCAGCAATGGACCGAATATGAGTTGCACAAATTTTGCCATTTGGCTGGATGGACTGATCTAGTATTTACGTATCTGGTCCACTGTAGTCCTGTCCCAGGTCTCTAGTTTTTACCCATACCCTTCTACCAGATATAGTCACAGTATGACCTTTAGAGCTAGTTGCCCTACCTCCCAGTGATTCTTTTTACCCAGCTGTAAAATTGGATTAAGGCAGATTCCCTCTCAAAATGAGATTTTGTGTCTCAGCAGGTTATCCTGGGTAACTATTATAGTATGTTTGCCGGTATTGGTGGGACTGTCAACTTTAGGTGGTGGAACTCTCCTATATTGTACAATAGAAAAAGATGACAGGTGTAGGAATTCTCCTGCAATTTTATAAGAGGTGGTGGAACTGTAATTTTAATAATTTAGGTCACATTAAGCACTTTCCAAAATTTTCCTGAGGAAAGGGGGATACCCCGACCCCTTCCCCCGGCTCAGCCACAGCAAAGAGTCTGGACCAGCATTCCAGCTGATAAAACTTGGGACCTGTGTAGTAACCCAGGGGAACCCGGGTGTTACAAAGGCAAGGCAATTTTGTTGATATTGTGCTCTCCCCCTAGGGACCAGAGTAATTTATGAAGTATGGTGCACAAAGTGTAAAATAACATTAGAACATTATAAATATATAAATAAAACAAAGGGAATGCTGAGGTATAGTTGGTAGTCAGTCACTAGTCCAAAACGCTTATAAGAATGAATAGTAGTTTAGCTCCTTTTTGAATGCCTCCACCAAAAGTGAACTCCTAAGGTGGAAGGAAAGGGAGTTTCAAATAAGTGAGGTCACCACTAAAAAAGCCAAACTATAGATTGACAGGTTCAAAGTCCTAGAAATCTGGCTGGACAATCTCCTTGATTTTTTTTCACAATATAAAGGTTATTGGCACCAAATTCCTTCCCCATCTCGGTGCTTTGTACCATCATAAAACCGGTCTCCCTTTGGTGGCCAGATGGCAGATGATCTCGAAGATGGTTTTGCTGGCAATCGATTATGATGACCTGGCACCAGCTGGACGCTCAGGTTAACTCCTTTTGCCATTGCTCTTAACTTCCCTCTCCACACCCACCATTGCTCCTTCTATGGCACCCTCAACTAGCCATTGCTGGAAGGGGGATGCAGAAGCAGTGGGTCACTTTCCTATTCAAATACTGTGCCTCCAGACTTCCCTTCCCGGTTATTGCCTCTCCATCCTCAATGGCTTTCCCTCTTCACTTATACCCTTAGACATCAGTCACACTGGTCTTTCCAATCCCCCAAATCCACTAAGGCCACTGACCAAGTGAGGTTTTCATACACATGTCCAAATCTCACCTCTAATCCTCAAAATGAATTTGAGACCTTTGAAAACTGGTTCTCTATTAATTAATGTGTCCTCAACTACAAAACACACACACACACACACACACACATACACACACAACCCATGCTTTACACTAGCCCAGTGATGAAGAGTAAGGCCCCCCCCTTCACATCTTCACTTCCACCTTCTATCAGACTTTCCTCTTCCCCATCTTCAATTTACTTAGCTCTTCACAATTTCTATTCCTCTAACTGCACTTGTTCTTTGCCCTGTTTCAACACTCCCCACTCTGGCACATTTTCCTTTAGCTCTACTTTACTTCTATTCTCCTAGCTGTACTTGTTCTTAGTCCCCCTTCACAACCCTCCCAATCCCTTGCGCACTATCACCTACTCCTCTATCCCTGACTTACCTCCTGTCTCCTAACCAAACCTTTCCTCTGATTACTCCCTCACATGCTACCTCCTGTTATACCCCCTCCTCCCACCCCCTACCACAACCCATTGCACCATTTAACTCTACTACCATCCACAAGTACTTGCTATTTTGACACTCTACAGCTGTCCTTCTCCCCAAAACCCCCTCTTCCCCCTACTGATGATTCCCCTTTTCCATTCCTAGTTTACTCCTATTTTCTCCAGCCTCCTAGTCCTTATCCCTCTTCTCCCCTCCGGTCACTCGCCACTCCACTTCTCCTCCCTGCCCCCTTCTCTCCTCTCCTTTTCTGCCTGGTTATGTCCCCTTGCAGGGTTCTCAGTCATCCTGAAAGGGTATAGATCTAGGCTCCCTCTCTTCTACCCTCTTCCTCCCCCCACTTTCTAATCCTGACCCCTGGCAGGTTATCTGCATTCTGAAGGGTATAGATTGTCTCTCTTTTCCCCCTCCCTTCCCCCACTTTCAAATCCATCACCTGCCCACCTCCCTTCTTCCTTATGCCTTCCTCCCCTCCTGTTCCCTGCCCCTCTCTCTCTACCACCTCACTCCATTTCTCTCCCCCTCCCTTTCTGCCTGGTCCTAACCCCCTTGCAGGGTTCTCAGCAACCTGGATGGGTATAGATCATGGCTATCCCTCTCTCTCTCTCTCTCTCTCTCTCTCTCTCTCCCCCCTCGTCCATCCCCCACCCTCTACCCCTTGCCCATCCACTTTCGCCCTTGTCTTATAACTGCTCTCCCTTGGGTATACAATAGCACTTTGAATTGTGTGCTCAGCCTACTACTTCTAGCATTTCAAATGTGTTATCCATCCTCTAGCCTTTACCCTACTGGATCACCTGTTCTTGGGTTGTGCAATGTACGTTATAGCCAAACATGGTTTTGTTTACCCTGGCCGGTTGGTCTGCGTTATTTCAGCTCTGTAATTGTACTACACTGTTTTGTGTTAGTAATTGTACTTGTATTGCTCTATAATTGTACTGCACTGTTTTGTGTTAGAAATTGTACTTGTATTGCTGTGTGTTTGCTTGTTCTCCCAATTCTTGTCCCTCCCCCAACCCCCAGGATGCTTCTAGAAATTAGCTGTTTACAGCTCATGTTGTCTTTCCTGGTGAAACATTTTCCAAATAAATAAAAATGAAAAAATACTAAAGGTCAGCTAGAACAAGTGGAAATGTTTAAATATCTTGGAATGGTGCTAAAAGACACTTTATCTTTTGCCCTCCATGTTGATAACTTGGTGTCATCTGTAAATAAAAGGATGGGTGCCCTTTTCAGAAATCAGCACAACCTGACGGCTGACACTAGGTGACTGGTAGCATTCAGCTCTATCTTGTTCCTAGTTGACTATGGCTTACCGGTATACACAGCAGCCCGTGACTCGGTACTAATCAGGGTTAAGGTGGCGTGCCATGAAGCCTGCCGCTTTGTGTTAGGAGCTGACAAATGCACCCGTAGCTGTACTCTATATGAACAAAGGAAACGGCTACCTTTAACTAGTAGAATTAGGCTACAAACATATATAGTAGCCAATAAAGCACTGCTGGGCCTGGCAGTCCCTGCTCTAAAAAACTGCTTCCGCCCTGTTGCAAATCAATACAAAATAAGGAGTATGGCCATGAATGCCCCTGAACTGCCTCTCTGCAGAACTTAGGTGGGTAAATGCTCCTTTGCTGTTAGGGTTGCAGGATGGTTAAAGAACAGGTGTTTACTTGAATAACCTCTCTTCCCCCTTACCCGAATCGGTAGCTTGCTTGTGCTGCAGTTTTTTGCTCAGTAAATTTTACATACAAACACTCGTAAAAACTGATCCAGGGACCTACAGCCAAAATGCTGGTACTTCCTAAGTTGAGCATGCCCCACGCTGTACGTTTTGTGATGTTCAGTACTGGAATAGTCTGAGAGGCTTCAGCAGCTATAATAGGACCAGTTTAGCATGCATTTTAAATACTTTTTAGTGCGGTTTTGAACAAAGAAGGACACCACTCAACTAACAAGGTCCTTGTTGGTTGGTGGTGTCCTCCTTTCAAAACTGGCGCTCAAACTGTTAAAATGCACACCAGAACGGCCCCATTTAGCTGTAGATCTTGGCCCCACACTGTCCAGTACTGAACATCCAAAAGCGATGCCAGCGTGGGAGTGCCTCCATTAGAAACTACAGGCGTTTTGACTGTGAGTCTGGGATCGATATTACAAGTGTTTGTGCAAAAAATTACTGAACAAAATTGTGGCACACATAAGATCCTTGTAATAGAGGCAGTAAGCTCCCTGAATCGATAAGTGGGGAGAGGTTATCTTATAAACATCTGCTCTTTTAAATGAACTGTCTGAATCCATGCTGAACCTCCCCAGGACTGACCAATTCAAAAGATCCCCAAAGGCTGCGTTAGCAACTTGGTGAAGCCACAGCTCCTAGCGAGCTAGCTGTATCACTCTGCATTTATACCTACTGTCTGTGGATGCAGCTTGTGCCTTGAACCTGTCTTTATTTAATCTGAATGATTTTCAGTATTATGTATGTTTACTGACCGCTTGACAGACATTTCCTCTGGAATTTGCCTTGATTGTTTGGCCTTAGTTTTGGATGTAATAATGTAATCTGACACAGCACCTTTGTAAAACAGCAAGTGTGCTCAACGGTAGTGTATGAATCTTCAAATAAATAAATCTTCCTGCACTCAAAGCTCAGCTCAGGGTACTTTTTTGCCCTAACTGCCACAGTGGGTAGCGCCTGTCGCCTCTGCACTTATTGTCTATTTTACAGTATCCACTGATGCTTAGTGGGGCTGTATCTTTTTTTGTCCAAATCTTGCTTTGTGTTCTATTCTACTTTTGGTATTTTATGTGTAGTTTATCTGATGCGGTCTCTCTCAGCTTATGCTGTAGCCAGGCCTTAGAATTTTGTTTCATACGTATTTTGTGGACTAAAAACTTTGCTAGAAATTTCTCCCTCTCCCCTCGGGAGGTGTCTGAAAATTAGCTGGCTGTAGCTCAGCATGCCTTTCCTAGTGAAATTATTTAAATAAATAACATTTATACAGAACCATTATTTATTTAATTTGTAGATTGATGACTGGGAAAAGTGCACAGAGTCTAGGCTCAGTTTCAGGTGAGACCCAGGAGTATGGGTTGCAAAGGAGAATGAACAAAAATACAGCCAGAAAGTAAGCAAACTGATAAAATGCAGCAATCAATTACAGTTTCAGAGAAAGTGCAAACAATTAGTGGAGCAGACAAATAAAACAATCAAGGCAAAAATAGTTACCAAAACATAACATAACTATACATACATTATACATAAAGTTGGAAAAATCAGCTTACGTAGGGTACAAAAACTTGTACCAATAACTGACTTAGGGTGCTGCAAAGCAAGACAGCAAGAAAAATCATTCCGCACTGACCAAAGGAGTAGGGAGAGGACAGGAGGGCACAGAAAAACAGCAGAGTTGGTGTGAAAGGAGTTAAGTGGATAGGGGGCACAGGAGGAGTAAAGGAATCAAAGGGGATAAGCAGAGTGAGTCACAAACACATATGCAGACAGCCTTACATAGGTACCGGAATGGGGCAGGGGGGGACACTAAGGCTGTGGCCCTACCACTTTCATAAGTGGTAAGGCCTGGCCCAATCAGTTTTTGCAGCCACGTTAATGTATTACTGTGAAGGACTGTGCCCTTAAAATGCAGCATGTGCAGTAAGCGGTGTTACTTAATCACCCCCTTTGTTGCTTGCAGGGTGTCAACAGTATTTTGGAAAGTGAAGGGCTGAGTAGTGTTGATGAGGGTTGGCTTGGGTTATGGCTTACTGAGTTAAGGCACAATGGTCAGACTTTAGAAATGAAAATAAAGGGCCAGGCCAACGGTGGGGGTGGGGGATATGAAGGCATTAGGCACATGGAGATGCTGCTGTCAGTCAGTGAGGGGGAGTTATTCAACATATTACAAATCTGATGGAGAAAAAAAAAGGGTGTGGATGAACCCACTCAGCTGGGGGGGATTTACCCCCTACATCTTTGGCCCTATCACTTTTCAGACCCTTCTTCCACCATTGTAGCCATAGACAGACAGACACACACACACACACACACACACACACACACACAATTTGTGTGTCACATAACAGACTAACAGGCATGTCATACAGGAAATTACAGACTTGGGGCCCCTGAAGCATGAGGCACTGTAAGAAGGCAGGAGCTGATGTGTTACATTTTTCTCCGTTTGTACACAACTGTGCATGTGTTCATACACAAACATGCACACACACACACAAATGGATTGCAGACAAAGGTTACTATGACTTTAAGGAAAGAAGATTTATAACTTTTTCCTGAGGGCTGTTAAAGTTATTCCAAAGGCAACACAGACGGAGCCAGGAGGGAGCTGTTTCACTGGAGCTAGGATTCCAGCTAAAGCCCATCCACTCAGACTTGTGGGGGAAGGCAAGATTTCTTGGTCTGTCTGTCTCTCTCTCTCTCTCGTCTTTGCTACAACAGAGCAGATGTTTTTGAGAGTAAAGGTACTTTTTAGTAAAATCTGAAAAACAGATACAGATAAGAAACAAGTCTGTTACGGAACGAAGAAGAGACAAAAGAAAGTGACAGACAAAAGACAAAACAGTGCAAGCAAACTGCATTCCAAACAGGGGGTTGTAATGGGGATCAGTAAAAAAAAAAAAACAATCGTTTAGCGGTATTCTCATTTCCGCTCCAACAGCACACAGCAGAAAACGGCCACAAAATAATATTCATTCACTACTTCCAGCAAGGCACTTAGTTTGGAAAATTAAACAGGGCCCACTATTACTGTACTACCATTAGCAGTCAGAATTGTTCTCACTAGATTGCAGTTGAGGCAAAGAGACTGGGAGTATTTCATTAACACCAATAGGGGACGCTCTCACCAGGTTGGGGCTGAAATGCCCTAAGAGTACAGTGGGAGACAAGTCCCCAGGACTGAGACTTCAGAGAACGGAACTCTTCATTTGGTCCCAGTTAGGAGTGATCTCACTTGGTTGCATATGAGGTGTAGTGACAGCATAATTTTTTTTTTTCCAATTGTTTAACCAGGTGAGACACACTAAGCTGAAAGCTTTTTTACGGGTGCAACCTGGGAGCACAGGGAAGTTAAGTGACTTGCTCAGGGTCACACAGTATATGCAAGTGGGGGCTGTGGGATTCAAACCCACGTCTCCAGATTTGCAGCGCAGAGCCTTAAACCACTGTGCTATACTGCCTCCCTAATGAAAGAGAGGTCCCCAGGACTGAGAGTGCTTGGAGTATGGAAGACTGCTCTCACCAGCTTGGGAATGGGGTGTACTGACAGCACATCTGGAGAGAAGTCCCCAAGACTGAGAGTGCAGAGAATATGAATATTTATTTATTTATTTAAAACTTGTTAACTGGGAAAGGCACACTGAGCTGAGGCTCATTTCCAGGTGCGACCCGGGGACATGAGCAAACATTTACAATACAGGGGAAGATACAATAAATTATACAAAAGCAGGATAACAGAATATGAATAGCCAAAATATAATTTCCATATTTATACATTTTACATATTGTACATAAGAACAAGCATTTGCCAATGCTGAATGTTGGCTTGCTGGCACTGGCATTGGTAGTGCAGGAGTTAGCGAGATGCACAATAGGATTGGCAGTGAAGTAGTGAACTGACGCCAACCCCAGCCCCACCTTGCAGAGAGTGACAGGCATTGGGGTGTGCCTTTGGGTCAGTGGCCATAACACTCATACCATTTCACCTCACCCTACCCCGCAGAGACCGACAAGTGCCACGATGTGCCTTGGGGTCTTCGGGCCTTATGCTCACCCCATTCCATAAGGAAATATACTGACATGGGTGCAGTGTAGGAGAATGGGGTGAACGTTGGGGTCGAAGAGTCCAAGGCACACCTCAACACCTGTCATTAGCTGCAGGGTGGGGGGGTGGAATCGTGTGAGCATTACAGCCGACAATGCCAAGTCACACCCCTGACGCCTGTTAGTCTGTACAGGGTGGGGCATTACAGTTGGAAACCCTAATGCCCAGGGCACTTGTTGGCATTTTCACTCCAAATTTTCAACATGGGCCATTTGTGACCCCATCACATGAACAGTGGCACTATGAGTTTGTTTGCCGGAAGGTGATTTTGTACAGTGACTGTACATTTTGGCGCCACAGGTACGAAAACACATTTCGGGCAGGATATGAAAAATGACAGCTGCACTGTTCATGAGGAGGTGTAAAAAAATGGCATTGTTGAAAATCTGGAGTGAAAATATGAAAAATTGGTGACATCACGAGCTTGCGTAGAAACTGCGCAATGCACACCCATAACGCAATTATTTTGGGGATTTGTTTAACCAAATTTTCAACATAAGTATTTTGGGAAATCTGATCATGAACAGTGTCACTGTGATTTTGTTAATGTGTCCTGAACATTGATTTCGCACAGCGACCGCGCCATTGTGCGCCACATGCTCAAAAACACATTTCAGGCAGGATGTGAAAAATGACAGCTATACTGTTCATAAGGAGGGGTGAAAAAGGGCAATGTTGAACATATGGAGTGAAAATATTAAAAATTATCAAAGTTACGAGTGTGCGTTGAAACTGCGCAACCCACGCTCGTAACACAGTCATTTTTTGTCATTTTTTCCACCAAATTTGCAAGATAGAGTTTTTGGGACCCCACCTCATGAACAGTGGCATTGTCGTTTCGTTAATCGGTCCCGGAAGGTGATTTCGCGCAGTGACCGCAAAATGACCTTTCGGGGCTGAGTAACAAGATGACAGTGCATGTGTTCATGAGGTGGGGGTCCCAAGCACCCCATGTTAAAAATTTGGAGGCAAAATTCCAAAAAATGGCTGACATATCCATCTAAGTTGAAAAAAAAAACATTTATGCCATTACACAGCTTACTGGCATTTCTTCAGTTCGCGGTCGGCTTTGAAGAGTCCAGACGTGTTCCCGGTCCACCGAAGATCATTGCGTCAGGCTCCAGAGGTAAGTATGGGATGAGGGGGATGTGGAGAGGTGGGGTGTGCAGATGGTGGTTGTGGGTTGGGGGAAGGGACCCCACGGCAAGGAACCGTTTACTTTCTTTCAGGTATGTAATTAAAAAAAATTTAAAAAAACGAACACGGCAGACAGTTTTCTTTTTTTACAGGTGTATGAAAAACTGTTGTGCACACTGGGGTGGGCTCCCAGTGTGGTACAGAATGGAGGTGGGGGTTGGAACATGCCGATGATGATCGGCTTTGATTAAGGGGAGGCACACTGGGGTGGGCTCCCAGTGTGCCGCACAATCTTTGGGGGGAGGTTATTTAGCATGCCAACAGCGGGATTATGCACCCCTGAAGTTGGCTTTGTAGGCATTGTGCGGCAGGCAGTGGCAGCAGCCACTGCCACCATGTTTATTGAAATACTTCATCAGGAAAGGCACATCAGGAGGTGTGTTACTGTGCCACTGCATGATAAGCTTGTCTCTCATTGCAGTGGCACTTCTTTTACAAGTTTTGACCACTTTACATATTTCTTGTGTGAGCGCCTGCATGCTAGCTTATTGGGGAATGTCGGACGCACCTACTAAAGCGTGCCCTGCAATCGCCCACACTGACACACCTCTGAAACCTGCTACTACATAGAAGTTGTTGGCTTGCACGGGTGCATGCCAACATAAAAAGAGAGGAAGCTATAAAGAGGGTGCAACAGGGAGGAGTTAGGGGTGGGTGGGAGCAGGGTGTGTGGCAGAGGAGGGAGTGGGTAAAGGGACAGGTGCAGGGCGGGTGGGGAGATAGAGCTGAGTTGTCGTTTGAAAGCCAGGAGGGAGCAGAATTCGCAGTGGGGAGCAGGCAGTTGATTCCAGAGGTGAAGAAGGAGGTAAGAAAAAGTGGAGGCAACAGTTGATGAGCACCGGAGGGGGATGGAGAAAGAGTGGGGATCCCAAAATTTAAGGGGGTAGGTGGGAGTGGGTGCAGAGGAGAGGAGTGAGGAGAGATATGGAAGGAGGAGGCTGAGCCAAAATTTTGCTGTGACTGTAAGTGACTGAATGTGCCACCTATGAGACAGGGAGGGAGATTTAGAAAGGAGAGGAGGGTGCAATCAAGCTTAGAGAGTGAGGATGCAGTGGCGGAGGCATAGATGATGTTCCCATAGTCGAAAATGGGGAGGATAGTCTTATGAACTAGGTTGCAGTGGATATGTAGAGGAATTGCGTGTTTGTTGCAAAAGAGCACACCTAGCTTTGGATGCAGCTTTGAGCAGAGTGTGTCAATGTGGACAGCATAGTTGAGATTTTGGTCTAGCCAAAGGCCAAGGTATTTGTAAGAGGTGACGGTATTGAGGGCAGAGGTATCAGAGACGGTAAACCTGGGAGGGGAAGGGAGTTTGGCCAATTTTTGTGGGGAGCCAAAAATCATGGAGACAGTTTTTTTTCCCTTTCAATTTTAGAGAGTTTTCTGTGAACCATGATAGTATGCGGTTGAAGTCGGATTGGAGAGGTAACTGGAGAGAGTCAGAGGTGGGGCCAGAAATGTAAAGGGTGGTGTCATCAGTGTAAAGGTGAATATATCACTAATACTAGCAGAGGGTGCTCTCACCAGGTTGGAGCTGAGATAACAGAGATCTTAAACAACTAGAGGGGACATCATGTAGAATACTAGGGGATTTCATGACGCCATATGCAAGTGTTCTCAAATATCTTACCTGTACCCTTACAAAAAAGACCCTCCTTGGGCTTTCCCCAGCAGGATTGACCACCACCATACGCCGCTCTGTCCCACTAGTTCATACTTGGACCTCTGGGAAAACCTCTCTTGTTATCCCTACAGCTAGGACCTCTCATGGCCAAAGAGCCTTCAGCTTTAGGGCCCCCTCCTGGTTCAACACACTGCCCCCTCCATCTCAAGCTCCAACTATATCGTGCTTCAAAACTTCCTGCAATAACCACCTTATTAACACCCGATGCTGTAACTGCCACTAGTCAAAGCCGTACTCAATACTTATGACAAAGCTTATTACTAAGCTGCTAAGGACGACATAACTCTGGTATTGTTTGCATCCATCCTACCTGTACCAGCTTGTTTCTATCTATGTCTTAATTTACTGTTATACTTATGTGTTGTACTGCTATACTGTGTATTTTGGTTTGTCTTACTGTGACAAGGTACCTTTGTAAATGAGCCTATGGCTCAAAGGTTTTCCAAACTGCTGTTTAAATAAAATAAATAAAATAAAATAAAAATAAAATAGACTACGTCTATGGGGATAATATGCAAATGAGAGGAGGGATCACTTGATGGCCCCTCTAGTTTTAATATGATCTCTATGGCTGAGATCCATTTACATCACAACATGAGATGAGTCCTCAGGTCTGAAAGTTTCTATAGGCCATGTGCGACAGAGTTGATGACATGCTGTATGTCCGAGGGACTCAGTTCGAACCATCTGCTCATAAGCAGATGGAGTCTTGTCAGCTGCTAGTACTGCTTTATGGAAAGCCATTGGCTCAAAGACCCATGTAGTGGGAGTTAGGTAAACCCCACAAAAGCCAAAACCATCTATGACATGGCTTACCAGTGATTACAATACCATGTTGTCAAAGTTGTTGATGGTTCTGGTCTCCCTTTAAAGGCTCGAGTAAGACCACACAAACAACAGGCAATCAGTCTAGCTTCCAGACACAGTGTCAACATTTCCTGTTGACTTGCATCCACATAGGTTGAGCAAGTAGGCTCTAGCCATTCATCACAAATGGCAGAAACAACATTGTATTGGGAGGAGACACAGAAATAGGCAGGGACTCTCCTGTACAGTTTATACTTACACAAACATACTCATACAGTAGCACCCAAAACTCAGGATGAAGTTGTGTATGCAAGCAAACATGCAAGGTATACATCAGTATACACACATGTACTCATACGTTAACACACACAAAAAATGTAGAAAAGAGTTAGAGCCAATCAGGGTTTACAGAAGAATATAGCTAAATACAGTATATATTTTTTATTTATGGTTAATTTTTTTTTCTTGTGTGTTGTTTAATTGCAGTTATAAAACTGTTTTGGGAAATCCCACCTTCTGATTGACTGGGACCCATTGCAGTCCTGCACTGTATCCATACGGGTCTGCGCACCCTGCCATTGCATGATACAGGGCCATGTAGTCGTGTACGTGAGGGTCTGTATGTTTTATTTTAAATTTACTGTTTATTTCCCTTACATTTTGTCCCCTAGTGTCCTTTTTCACCAGACTTCCAGACTTTTCCTGTCGGCCTCACAGGGCTGATCTGCCTGTTCTGGCACAGGTCTATCTAACTTACAAGGCAAGCCCCTGAGAACCAGTCCTAGGGGAAGTTCATGGCTCATTAGGACACAGTGGCAATCAAAAGCCATGTTTTATCCCCCGTAAGGCCTGCCCACTCTCTGCATAGATGTGATTGGCCAGTTTACAGTGGCAATAGCGCAAGCGGGGGATGGGGCAGGGCATTGTCTGGTCACCAATATCATCCGAAGTCACTCTGAGTCTCCTGCAGGAGGATCTCACCTTCCTAAAAACCTGAAAGTGTTGCCTTTGCAGTACTCCCAGGCTCCACTGGCAAGGGCTGTGGACCAGATTGCTGGCCCGACTCCAGGTCACAACCATGGGGGTATACCGTTACTGCAGCGACTCCTGCACAGTGAAGACCACCACAGTGACAGGAATCAGGCAAAACCTGCCAGTCTGTGGTGGTCTGTGTGCCGATCGGGACTGCCTCGCTGGGTGTTTGCCCTCCCCGGTCCAACTCCGACTCAGAGTTAGAATCCTAGAACCCGGGGGTGTGAAGACGCAATCCCGATTGTCATCTGCCGAACATCCCGTGGCTACAGTAGACAGTTGGCATTGTAGCTGTCGCTGTAGTGGATGTCGGCACTAGCGCTGTCGAAGCGCCATAGGTAAACCCCCAATGGGACCTCAGAGCACTCCCCTGGTGCCACTGAACCAGGCCCAGATGTCAGTAAGCTTCTAAAAGAAAATCTGATTTTTAAATTAAAAAAACAGAAGTAAAATATCATACAGGATTGCAAAACACAGTCACAGAATGCATGTGACTTGGCGCTGTCCGTGAATGCATGCTGACACTTTGGTAGTCATTTACAGAAGAAAAGGTTGGACTGGCCATGCTCCCAGCATGCATGGGTCTCATGATGTATGTGTACGTCACACCTAAGAGTCCAGGCCTGGCATTTGACCTGTACAGCAGTCCTTTGCGCTGCAGAAGTCCTTGACTATACAACTATTTGAAAAACATTGAAGAACACAATTCTTGACCCCACGAGGTATCTCTGACTCTGTAAGGTGTTTCACTCCTAAACATGGATCCCAGCGTTGCCTTTATTTTATAATGACTGCCCACAAGATCTGGCTAAACCTGGCACAATACATAGGAAAAGACTTTGTTTATTTTTTTTTGCTAACTTTCGGCAGATGGCCTGGGCCTCAGTAACAGTATTTCGTCTTATTCAGTTAGGTGCCTTCACCCGAAGTGGCTCCCCTTGTACACCAGGAATGTTGCTGTCCTTGGGAAAGTAACAGTATTAGAAATCACTTGAAGAAAAATGTAAATTATTCAGCCAATCATTGCTCAGAACCGCAGGGCATCTTATCCTGCGCACAGTGTTCTCCTCGTGAAGCAACATTAATGGGGAGCGTCTCCCTTCACAGATATAGGACGAGCATTATACTTTTGAGTGATATATACATAATATGTTCGTATTCGTACTAAGGCGTGCCTCTTATTGAATAGGAACATTCGACTGACAGAACCACTCAGCTTTGCAGTGCTCTTGCCCAAACAGCATGAGAGATCATTCCTATGCAATAGAAGACACCTCTTACTACACATAAAAACATATAACATAGACACAGTGGGTGGGGGAGGGGGTTGAGATTGTTGTAGGTGACCTGGCGAGCACTAACAGCTGCATCTGAGGGATCATTTTGTAACCTTGTAACTTCTGCCCCTTAAGGAGCTCTTGAACCTGGATGACATCTGGTTATTCTTTATTGGACTTGAAACCAATAGACACAAACACATTTGTCCTATTTCAAACAAATGTTGCCACTTTATTGCAGCCTTGTTCCTTTGGATGTAAAGGTCTTTAAACAGGGTCTTGCCATCCCACAGTCTCCCGACGGCAACCTTTGTCACACTCTGCTGAACGCAGGCGCCCTGCTGGCTGGGCATCAGGCGCTTACTTTGGGTTAGCTAGGAGAGATAGCTACATTACAGTATGTGGGTCTTGAACACTTACACATGGTGTTGTCATTAACTTTTTCTTGCAACAATTCGGTCTGTAATGTTAGATTACTTCCTTGTCTCTCTAAACAGTCTTGCCATTAACCCTCTCAGGCACTTAACTCAACCTGCAATGGTGTTGTAGCCTGGACATAGGCTCCCATCACATTTTCTCCGGTGTCCTGAGCTGAACTGGTTCTCTGTGTATCTTGAAAGAGCCCTCTCTTTCTCTGCTCTCCCTTTCACATGGGCATCTGTATTCAGGACCATTCTTTGGGGTCCCTTCTGCATCCTAGGTGTGTACAGCAGACTTATGGCCTCATTATTCACAGCCAAGTGACAGCAGCCAGTACTTTCCCAGTGTCCAGAGGTGGACTTCCCATGAAAGCAGGGAGTGGTCTGGGCCACAGCTAGGCCAAGGGTCTCTGTAATACCCCAGGCCCAGCAAACCCTCCTCTCTCTCTCTCTCTCTCTCTCTCGGGTTTTTGCCCTGCACCCTGACAACTAGCTTGGTCCCCTTTCAAGCCCTGCTCTGGATCAAACCACTATGGTTTCTCTCAGTGGGGAAGGCACCAAGGGGCTGTTCTAAAGCCCTCGAATGAAGGGAGAGTTGCAGTATGTTCTCCTTTCCCTTTGGGCGTCTGCTCGATTTCGGGAAGCATCTATCTTCCCTTCTCCTCCTTTTAGGACTGTCCTTAGCAGGTTTTTGTTTCTCTGTGTACTTGCTTTGGCTGCAGGGTTTTGCTTTTTTTTTTTTTTTTAATCATTTAACACTTTTACCTGCAGCCACAGTCCTGCTCTGTATCCAGCCACCGCTCCTCCATTCCACCTGCCGACCCTGAAGCTCTGCATGCCCAGCTGGCAGACGGAACTACACCTGCGAAAGGGGCCCCTCCTTAGCCCCCATGCCCAGCGAGGAACCATTACTGGCACGTGCCTTCCAGGCATTGTCGGCCATTGAAACTGCGGCCATCAAGCTGCAGCGGACTTGTGCTGCCATTTTTCCTCACTTATCTTCCTGATGGAAGCATGGACGTGCAATGACGTCAGAGCACTAGCATGCAGACATCTGCCATGCTTCACTCCCCCCCCCACTAGGCACCCATACAGCTGCAGTACCTCCGGGCATCCTCAGGGACCAGCAGAGCGCAGTGTGCATCCACCCCATCTCCCCAGGACTAGGAGAGCTGTCATTGGATGCTCAATCCTAGTCCTCCCTTGCCGTCCCCCGATGACCCAGGCTCATTCCTGAACCCGGGTCGCTAGCGTGGAGTGAGGTGTGGCATCCAGCGCCTCAACCCTCAGTGCCACCAGGCCGGCTGGGGTTTTGCTTTTAAGTATGATTGGCAACTGTTTGTATGGCAGGGGCAAGGGTCCTCAACTGGCCCAATTTCTGACATTTATGGCCCAATGCCTTAAGAGAAGATGATGCACCACTGTGTTAAATCGGGGGAAGGGGATCTGCCTCCAAAATTTCACTTTCCTTCCTTCTTGCATAGCAGCTTTGTTTGCAGATAATACCATCACCCAGAAAGTTTGGACTAGAAACTATGTTTTGTAGTTCCAAGTCAGCAAAAGCAGGGCAACCGCTAAACATCAGAGTGCTTGCCAGCTCTTACATGCATAGCTAAATGTTTCTCTTCTGGTTTCTGGCTAATTTCTTGCCTGAACCGATGACTGCTGCCAAGTAATTAAACTGCAAGGTTTGATGTTAAAAAAAAAATTAAAAATAAAGTCTAAAATTTGTAGTACTCAGTAGAGTCAGCAGTTGTTTTTTTTTTAAATAGCAGTCTTAGAGCTTTTGGATGTGAGATACAAAAATACATGACCTCATGTCTATTGTATGGTGCATATATTAAACATCTGGATGTAATTGCGACCCCAGCCAATAGAAATGCTTCCAAAACACAGCTGGACAATTCCAGTCAGATTTTGGGGAGCTGTGCAGGGGGATACAGCTGGAGCATTCTAATAGGATTATGTTTTTGTGGGGGTGGAGGCAGTTAGTGTGGTTTTGTGTAACAAAATATCTATGCATCTAAAGCTCAAATTCTTGTGTCTGAAACTGTAGATGCTGCAGTATTTGAGGAGACAGAACTGGGACAGAACAAGGCCAGCTACTATTCTTTTAATAGCATCAAACTTTGCCCTGCTTCAGCACTCTTCCACACGTTCCCTACTTGTCTTCCACGTCACCTCAATTGGTGCTTGCGGGTCCCCTGTAATTGTAATCTGGAGCTCCCCTGGGCAGAACTCAAAATGCTGGGGTCAATCTCTTTGCCCACCTGGCTGCCTCAGAACATTATTTCAGCAGATTTGTAAGATGAGCCTAAAAATATCCCCCTTTGCCCTTCCCTCTGGTCTGAAAAACATAATGGTGGGCACCCATGGCACCCACTCACAACCCAAGAACATTTGGCATCAGTGTATGAAAAAATCTAGTGGCCCATGGCTGCAAGGGTTATAATGCTTTTTATATCAAGCGGTTTAGATTCCTGCAGCGTGGCTTCCATTCTGTGAGGTAATGTGTCTGTCAATCTCGCAGCCCTGATAGCCAGTTATCCAGAATCCTCCATGACTTGCCCCCTTCCATGGCAGAGTCTTTAGGGGTGGCCCTATCCAGAATAACTCATCCAGGGCTGCAGACTTGTGCTACAAGGGCTAGGAGTATCAGGGCTGTCATTGGAGATCTATGGGGCTCGCGGGTCAGAATGATATAACTTTACGCACTATGCAGCAAAATATGAACGAATTCGCTACTTGATCTTGAATACAGTAGCTACGTTTCTTGGAATATTTGGGGACCCTTTCTTCAGCTTCATGGCAGCTTATTGTCTTCACAACTCATAGACAACCCATTTTAGAGTCTCTTTGTACAGCAATGAGTTAATATAATTTAATAGTACTAACCACTGTATACTTCTGTACTTATGAATCTATGTGAAGTTATACATTCATTTATCTTATGTAGTAACTGTTAAATATATTCTCCCTTCTTGTTTACTGATAATTAAATGTTGAAATTTATGTATGTGCATTGTTATCTTAATCTTAAATTAAATATTATGATGAAAAAAACAGTGACCTATGGGGGCTTTTCCTGGTCTCACAATCCACCCACCCCCCTTCAGTCAAACCCTGCTTCTACAGTAGCCTGGTGGGGGAGATGGGGATGAATGCATCTAATGCCCTCCTGACCCTACTACAGGGGTCACTGTGGATGCAGGAAGATAATGCCCCCCCTCTCTCAGGGCTAGACAGCACTGCTCGTAGCAGCACTCATAGCAGCTAGGCTGCCAGACAAGTGGTGAGCCAAACTTGCACCTGAACTCAGGTCACCACAGCATGGGAGTGCAACACACTGCAGTTGGACTGCCAGGATGGTCCAGAGGTCATTATGTTTTCTCTTTTAACTGACATTTTAACCCCTCTCGGTGTGGCTTCCAATTCCTCCTGCAGGCCCAGCCCCATTTCTCAATGTCTCCAGGACTTATCTCTGCACCCTGACCCTCTGACCTTACTCCCTGTGGTGAGGCTTGCCCAGTGGCCACAGCGAGACATCATCCCTCACCACTCCAGCTAATGTGGTAGGAGACACCACACACTGCAGGGTTGGAGTGGCTGGAGAGGGGGATGGGGGGAGCAGAGAGGGGGACCTGGACGCACTCACTATTATGCTGCATGCTCCAAGGATTTTTTGGTTTTAGGCCCTCTCACCTCCTTGGCATGCAGCTAATGAGTGCCTGTGGCACCAGCCCGAGGCCGGGGAGCTGCTGGTGCTGCGTGATTATCCACAGTGCCAAGGTGATTTCACTTGCTAGCTGCTGGTGATGATTAGAGAATGGGATGCTCAGCACTCTCCTTCTGGGATCAGTGCACAACGCCGCCACATTGTGATCCAGACACCACTGGCCTGGGTGAGGAAGTTGGCACCAAGGATCAATCCTGAGTCCACCATGTAGTGGAACAGTGCTCCAGTAGCTGGCATCACGGTGCCAGGCAAGGTTGTTATGTTTGAGTCCATACAACCACTAAAATTTGAGTGTCTAGTTGGTAGGGTTATGTAGTCCCTAGGGACCACATGACATTTCTGATCAGACCCCAAAGGGTTAACTTCAGAAGCTCCTTCAGCTTCTTGGTTAAGTGACCTGCTGGGCATGAGAGCCAGTAGGGATGTGGCCTGCTGCCTGGGAGCTTGAAGGTTCCAGGCAGTTTTAGGGAATTGGGGAGAGGGTAATGTGCTGCTTGCAGCTCTCTCCAGGTCAGTGCAGATTCTCAAGTTTTCTGTCAGGGAAGGGGACACCAGCCTGTCCAGAACAGGTGACTGTTAACAAAGAGTCCTTGCTAAGGCAAAGTCCTACCTGAGTCTCTGAAACAGGGAGTAAAGCAAGGAATGTGATCTGAAAAGAAGTTGAACTGTTTCAAAGCCGAGATCTTGAAACCTGTGCCCCTCCCTTCCCACTCAGACTCAGAGAATTTGATAGTCTTCTAAGTCTGAAACCAGAGGTAGAAACATGCTGTCAGTTTGTTCCTCTGCCAGGAGGGAGAAGGTGACCCAGCCTCAAAGGAATGAATATCTCTGTGTTCTTGGACTTGTGGACAGGGATGGTGGACGGATGGCCACTTGTCCAATTAGCCCCATAAGTGAGAGTAGGGCTGCCTGCTGGTCCTGTCTGAGTATTGGTCTCCGACTGCTTTCACCATTCAAAGTGCACATTCACAGTGTTAACACAGCCCCCTACTAATGGCAGACACCTGGGAGTCAAGGGGGATAGCGCATCCCAACCAGAATAGTGCCTTTGTTCCTGGGTGCCATATTGAAAAGCCGTCATGCTGACAATCTCAAATTGAATGCAAGGCACTAAAGAGCCATTTGCATGCTGTTATGTGGCCATTAGTTCTGAGCAACACCTCTATGCACAAATGCGGGGAGGCATTGTGCAGAGCCTCTGCCATTGCCCCCCCACTCTCTGTATTGTAATGAAAATATCCCTGGTAGTCCAGTGGTAACCCTAACCCCGATCCCTGATTAAAATAAGATCTTCTCTGATAGTCCAGTGGTACCCCTTCCCACCTGATCCTCAACTGAATAAAACATTCTTGGTAGGCCAGTAAAAGGCCCCCTCCTGCCTGATCCCTGATTAAAATGATAAGATCTTCCCTGATAGGTCAGCGGTACACCTCTCCTGTCCAATCTCTATTATAAGTTTCGTAACCCCCACTCCATGGCCCACCTAGTCAGCATTCCCCACCATCACTCACCCATCATGAGTCATTCTAGGTCTGCTGTCAGACCTGCAGACAGTGACTGGCGCAGATCCACCTTTAACCACCCTGGCTATCTGTTGTCTTAGTGACAGGGAGCGAGCAAGTGCATACATTAAACCAGCTGATCTTCAGCGAGGACATCCTCTCTATTGGGCCATACCTTTGGAACTGTAAGCTGTTGGTGTAGAACCTACTGAAAACTTTTGCCTAGCTTTGGGCTACCCACAATGACATACAACAGAGGTGCCTATAAAATGTGGGTGCCCCCTCTCACCCCTCGGTTCTTTCTTTCACTGTCTACACACTCACTGGACCTGCAGAGAAACAATGTCATTCTTTTGTTTTAATGTTGTTTATTTGTCTTCTGATGCAACTAATTTTTGCTGTCCCGGGGGCACTGAGGGTTGAGGCACTGGATGCCACACCTCATGCCACACCAGTGACCCGGGTTTGAGAACGGATTACGGCCACTGGAGGTCGGCAGGGGATTGAGTGTCCAGAGGACTGCTCTCCTCTTCTGTGGTGAGTCGTGGGTCTCTCATCGCTCCTTAGTGGCCCCTGATGGAGATCGGTGGTACTACACAGAGTGATGCAGCTACAGGGGTCGGAGCGGTGGCGGACATCAGCACGCAGTGTGTGCAGAAGTCACTGCATGTCCATGCTCTAGGGGAAACCACTACAATAATCCCCAGCTTCAGGGATAGGCAATGGCAACCTCCGGTGCCCTGTAGCCACACTCCCAATGTTGGGCTCACTCTGCCAGCTCTCCCAATCCCTCATCTGACCCTGGTCCAGCACATTAGATTGTAGATAGAGCACCAGGGTGGTCAGGGGTCCTACCTCGGGGGGACTCAGAGCTGGGGGTTCTGCTGGGCCGGGCAAGGATGGGTGTATCTGTCCCCGATCTCCCAGAAGAAGAGAGCTTCAGACAGGAGGTAGAGCTGCAGTAGTGTGTGGGATATGCCCAAGAGAGTTCCCTGGGCTTGCCAGTGAATAAACAAAGTTAAAAAAAATAGCGTAACTAATTTTTATATCACCTTTGTCCATGTATGCCACTGTTGATGGAACCTTTATTTATTTATTTATTTTTCTTTTTTTATTTGTGTTTTTGTATGCAGCCTTTGAGTATTAACTCTTCAACAATGGTTCCACATCTTAAACACAGAAACAAAACAATACAGACAAGGATTTCTTACAGTAAAATTAGGTTACAGGCAAGTGGTTTATACTGGTAGTCAGAGTTGTTTCTATACTGGTAATCAGAGTCGTTTCTAGTTACAGCGTGGAGAGCAACTTTACGGAAGAATAAATAGCAGCCCCGGGGCAGCCTTGTCAGAAAATGAAAACGTTGATATAGAAGACCTGACAGCCTTCCACTATACATATGGACTCACTGAAGTGGAAATGTTTCACTATTTGGTGTGCTTCCTGCTCTGAGGACCCTTTTACATGTCCTAGTGTAACGTCCCCCCCAAATGGGGGCTTACCTTTTGCACTGATGTCTCCCATTGCTTCCGTTTCCTGGGGTGCCTCCCTGCTGCATCTCAATTGCCCTCTGGTGCCTGCAGGTTTCCCTGAGTTGTCCCTGATCTTTACCACTGCTGACCTGAACATTGCTGTGCCCCAGGAGCCCCAAATTGCCCCTTTAGTCATTTTCTGCCTTGCATGTGCAGAAGTGTGCTCTGGTTCTCGACCACAATCGCGGTCACCTAATGGCTTCCCATTGGTCCCAGCTCCATTGTAAGGCTGGGTGGGGACTGGCGACCATAGCAGGACCCTGTGTGAGTCTCCTCTAATTTTGCAAATAAAGAGCGCCAAGCGTGCTAAGTCCCTGATCATGAATATTAATAAGGGCTGCATTAATATTCATGATTTGCCTGTCAAGCGCTGGGACCTTAATTAATAGTGCTAGCAACAGGTGCCACATTGTAAATAAATATAAATAAATGGGGACAGTTAAGAGGACTCAGTGGAAGCTATTGAATAAAGGGGGTTATATACATAAAGTAATGTTTGTGCTGGCTGTACTAGAGTAGTAATGGGGGCTTTGATAAGCTGCCTGTCTGCTGCCTGGGGACTACATATTTTGGCAACAGTGACAGGCTAAGGACTGTGAGGGCAGACTTTCAAAGGGCAGCATTTAAGAGGGCACAGTAATGACCACTGAACAGAGGGACAATGGATAAAATTAAATACTTCGCCTGGCTGCACCAGAACTTTGTTTATGGGACTGTGATGAACTACAAGGTGACTGTGTGTTTGAGCAGTCATATTCTGCAGTAAGCAGCCAATCGGAAAGCCAGAATTTCAGTGCAAGGATTGTTGGGACAGTGCCAAAGACTCTTGGGATATTGCTAAAGGCTTATGGGGAAAATACAGGGACTAAATTCAGCTGTAAAACATGGAGCCTATTTAGTGTCGATGGAGGCTAAGGAATATTCATTTTGGGGACTGACAAGTGAATTTAACCAATCGCACTTGGGCTTACAAGTGGATTCATCCAATCAGGAGCCCCAGGAGAGCTCCATAACACCCAGAGATTTTCAGGCTGAGTTCAGTTTGAGTGGGAACCCCTCCACGGGGGAGGAGCCTCAGGCCCCCAGCTAAGAAAATGGGCCTAGTGTGCTTAGTGAAAGCCCCTTACAGGGGAGGGGGCTTCTACTTCTGCCAGGCAGAAAAAGTGGCTGCCAACAACAGAAGTCGCTATACTGGGGGTTGCCACAAATTGTCCTTCAGGGCTCGCAGTTCCTTGACACATTAGGGAATGTGGAAAAGAAGCCAACATCTACCTGCAGTTGGGAGAGAGCTGCAAGGAATGCTTCTGCCTCAGCAGTGAGAGTGCCAAAGAATGCCTGTAACTTCCAGAAAAGGAAAGTGCTCAGAATCTATCTGCGTGAGTAAACTCCTACTTAAAAGTGCAAGCTAGAGAGAGAGATTTGCTGTGGGGTAGAGAAGCCCAGCCAAGTTAAAGTTGTGACTGTCTGTCTGCACCCTGCGTCTAACCAGCGCACAAGAAATGGGTGGGCATATGTTTTCAAATGACCAAGAAAGCATCCAGTAATTCATATGTGCTGATTGTGACTGTATGAAGTACCTGCAGGACTCGAAGGGAGGTTCCCTAGCCATGTGGAACTGTCCCGACAGTGCCTGGGAGGCCAGTGAAAGTTCTGAGAGTCCAAGTTGGAACTATTAATGCCAGCAAAGCCACAAGGGACTGTGATGTTGTGTCTAAACTCAAAAGACACTACAATGACCCATTGTACTACCGAGTAAAGTAGTTTAAGTGGTGGGGAGCCATGCCACAAGCTTCGTCTGTTGCTTCAAGTGTGCTGATTGGTAAAGAGCCAAGCCTCAAACTCTGTCTGATGTTGTTGAAGCTCTTGTGTGTCTTGCGTGGACTGTGACGTCTGGATTGCCCTAGCCTTACGGGACAAGTACCCTTCAGAGAGAGCATCTGTGATCAGCAAGTCTAAAGGACCATGTTGGCCACAGTGGCCAATGGTTGAACTAACTGTAAGCACAGCAAACTATTAAGATGTCTAATTTAAATGTGTTGAATATAGATGTGCTGAATGCAACATGACTATTCCAGATTGGCCTGGGAGACAGCTTGGTAGTGTGTCACCACCTAGGGCACTGCCATATGTGCTTCCCCTGAGGGGTATAGCCAGATGTGGGGGTCTGAAGCATGCTGGCCCTGGTCCCAGCCGGGTCTGTGCCACTTGAGATTATAAGCCCTGAGAGAAGGGGCACCAACTTCATGCTGAGAGGTTTTCAGAAAAAGCAAGCATCCAAGCCTGTTGTCCAGGGGTTATCCTCAGCTCCTGCCTGGATCCACAGCAATGCTTCTCAAATTCTGGATGATGACCTCAAACCATGAGTAGGCAGACTCACCGTCTACTAGAATTGGGGAACTGTAAATAACTATTCAAAGTTTTGCCAAGTTTAATGATGCCAATCTTGAGCCAGCACAAATTTAAAAAGTAATTATGCTTCTGCAACGTTCCAGTGAGGATGTGTCTCAGGATTAAGGAATAAAGTGCAATCTGCTTTCAGTTAAGGGCCCCAACCTGACTTAATGCCGGCCACCACAGCTGCAATGTTAACATGTCTGCAACATGTAAGAACTTTAGTACTGGGTACCCAGAAAAAGGTTTAGGATTGGGAAGCTCTAATTCAGTCTGGGAATTGGAATTTTGTGTGGGCATTCGAATACATGTTCGGCCTTCTCTGCAGCTAGTCAGATAGACAGAAATGCATCTGAATACCTCAGAAAGTTGGTGGGTGGCCACTGTGAATAATACCTAAGGGTAAATGCAAGACTGATTATTTGATTATATTGACAATGTAAGCCAAATCAACTGTAAATAGCTAACCTTTGCTTCCAATTCTCTGTTCCTAACCTTCACCCCATGTAAATAAAACTGTTGTTTGCTGTTTTTGATAAATCTTGGTGCGTGAGCATATTATTAGAGAGAGTCAATAATTCCTAAAATGTTTGAAATGTGGGTTTTGATTATTGGGTCATGTCTGGGGTGACATTATGGTAATGTGGGTGGGTAAAGCATCCCAGGGGGTTGTGCCAGATTTTATTCTAGCCCACGTAAAAGTATACTCTGGGTGGAGGCACTGCGCAATATTGTAAACTATGGGAAAGAACCCATTTTAAAGTAAAATAGGAACCCAGGCCCCTCAACCTGGTTTCAGCTGACAAGGCAGGGGTAGTGCAGCCTTTCAGACAGACGGAGCCAGTGTTACACTATTCAATACTGTACTTGCCAGCCTCTTGTCTTTATCAGATGCTGGTCTGCAGTACTCCTCTATTAAGGTGCACTTGGATGCCATTTTGGCTTCCCATGCCTCTACTGATGGACACACAGCAGCACAACTGGAAATGTCCTGTCCCTTCTTGAAGAGCATTTTTGCACGTGTCCTCTGATCTGTAAACTGGTTCCACCATGGGACCTTAACTTTATCCTTTAGAAATGGACTCTGGCTCCTTTTGAGCCTGTTGCAACATGTAAACTATGTTTCCTTTCTTGGAAGGTGCTTCTTCTGGTTACTATTACCTCAGCCCAGAGGATTTCCGGACTTCAGGCTCTGAGGAGTGTACACTCCTATATGATTTTCCACAAAGATAGGGTAGTACTGTGAAAGAATCCTTATTTTTTTACCTAAGATGGTTTCTGACTTTTCATTGTAAGGAATGATTTGGATTCCATGGACCAACAAAAACCAACACCAAGCATAAAAGTCCAAAAGCTTTATTATGACATAATAAAAATTTGATAACTTACAACAGACATCCAGCCTCCTAGACTGCTAGATTGCATTGGCCTTTGAGGGAGGCATTCAGTACCATAGAAAGGGCGGGGTGGCTGGGGCCCCTGCCTCAGGCACAAGCCTCCAAGGAGTACAGTTTCAAATCTAGTCTATCAGAACTTAGACGCGTCTGCCGCTTAACATTTTTTTTGTACTTTGCCCGTAATTACTATCGCTATCAGCAGTGGCAGCATCTGCAAATCAATAAGTCGGTCGGGGGGGGGGGTCACGTGGTATTCCAGTCTTACCAGAAGAAGACTCATGTGGTACAGACTCCGTTAGAGAGGAGTCATCACATTTGTGGTGTGGGTGGTCCCGTGCCGGTGGCAACTATATAAGGTAAGCGCATACCGTGGCAGCTGCAGAGAGCTGGAGATAGCTTTGGAGAAGGAAGAGAGATCAACAGTGAACAGAATAGAGAGATTGTTTGTGCGGACTTGGGAGTCTGAGTTTCTAGTTCTCTTAGAACACTATGTCGAGGACAGACGAGAGACCCCTGCCTTGCCTTCCTGTCAGTTCCACGTCGGTTTATTAAAATTTTTGTAATGAAAAGAAAAAAAAAATGATATTTTGAATGTATTGTGATTGTTTATTGTGGATCTTGTTGGTGGAGCTGACTGGGTCTGGCACGGCCACGTTCTCCCTCGCCCCCTGATTTATTTTCATTTGTTCTCCTCCATCCAGTCTGCAGCTGCTGATTTATAAATGAAATTAAATTTGAATTATCTCCCTCTCCCTCGATTCCCTCCTGTCAGGGTTCCATCCCCTGGTCTGAGGAGGGGAGTCCCCTCCCCTGCCCGTCTTGCCAAGCCGACTCCCTCCCGTCAAGGCGATGGATTTTATAATCTGCACTGCAGCCTGCTCTGAGTCTGCTGTGCTGACCGAGTGCTGCAAGTAAGTACCGTCGGTGTTGCCGGGGATGCAACGATTCCCAACCCGAGTCCCAACAGGCCTGTTCTAGGCCAGGAGGCCAGGCTACCGCCTGGCCCCCACCCACGCTACCGGCTGGCCCCCACCCACGCTGCTTGCCTTTCTTTCTAGACTGTACTCTCTGGAGAGAGAGAGAGAGAGAGAGAGGGAGCGAGGAGAGAGAGGAGAGGGAGAGAGAGAGAGAGAGAGACAGAGACAGAGACAGAGACAGAGGTGGTAGGGACATCAGAGTCCTTCAGATTGATATATAAAGGGAATGAAATCAACAGTGTGGGCCCTAAAGAGTTGTTCAGATTCGGTGATTCCATCAGCTACGATGAATGTCAGCAAGCTGGCAGTGCAGTGGCTATTTTCAGGAGAGGCACCAGAAAGTACAACTATTTCATGGAAAGTGTGGTGGAGGTGGAGGTGTGGAAAGGGCTATCACAGGAGGTGATAAATGTTAAAACTGGTCCTGGATTGCTTCAAGAGGCAATGGGATAAGTATAAGATGAAGAGCAGGGGGCAGGGATGGAGGAGGGAAGAGGGACTTGGACCTGTAAGAAACCTACACACGCATCAGGCTCATGAGATCACAGGGGCTTTTGCTGGCAAATTTCTGTTTGTAAACTGAAACTGCAGACTATAGCTCATGATAGCATGCCAAGCACGTGGCCCTGACCATCTTGCACCCTGTGCAAATTCCACATGCTACCCACTACACTCTATATCACTCAATGCAGTTCTTCCGAGCGACCCTCCAGTACTGTATACTATTCACATATAGCTTACTGCATTTTCAGTCTTACACTTAATTGAACTGTAAGATTGAAAATGCGGTTAGATATATCATATGAATTAGCCCACAGAAGCCACTTATAGCATACCCAACCCAATGTACACCACACATTTTAGTTCCTCATTCTCTTTCCATACCTCTCTCTCTACATGATCCTCCATCACACACACACACACATGGATCCATTCACATATTGGGACTGTGTAGTACAGTACGGTCTGCACGCCCATTGGCCCATGCTATGGACCAATGGGCGTACAGACGTACTGTACGCTGTCAGTCGGCGGGCGGCCGGACGGCTTGCGGGTGGGGTGCTGCCACCCACCGCTGACCGGGGAAGGAGCGAGGTGGTGGGAATGAGTGGGCAGGTTGGGAGGGGGGTTCAGGTGCCATTGGACCATCAAGGATAATTGACAATATGCATGCCCACGACTGGGCAGGGAGATAGGTCCACTGGACCACCAGCAAGTTTATTTAGTATTACAGCCCATGATTGGGGAAGGTGATAGGTCCACTGGACCTCCAAGGAGTTTGTTTATTATTACAGCCCACGATCAGGCATTGGAGCGTGTTGCTGGTGAGGGGCAGGGGGCGTCGGTCCCTGACGGCTGCTGCCTGGCAGGACGCCAGGCTCAAGTCGCTGGAAATTGGCGCACCTGCATGTAAATGGGGCCATAATGACATGCAAATGCCCCATTTGCGCCTTGCATGCATTATGGCCCTATTTGCATGTACACTGCTGAATATCGCAGTTGATGCACCTAGTGCAATGGCACTAGTGCTAGTGCATCCCCCTGCTCCTCTCTGGCCACTTGTGCTAGTGCAGTGCCACTGCACCATGCACTCTGCGGGTGGCCATGGAACGATATTCAATGGAGCTGATCCTTGGCGCAGCACTGTTGAATATCACCCTGTCAGCATCCTGGCACATCCCAGTTTGCTCTGCACCCAGGCTTGCGCCACAGCCTGATGCAGTCTGAGTATCCCATCCTGTGTTTCTATCTCTAGTGCATGAAGGACTGCAGTTAGTCCTCTCAGCTGTTTGTGTCATTTGCCCCTGGGAGAGAGGGCATACCAGTGACTGAGCAGTGCCTGCCCAAATGGCTGGCTGTCTTATATTTTGTTACAGGAAGTATGGTAAGTTAGGGGTGTGCAAATACATAAATTGTGTATTCATCGAATATTTGACGAATACAGCCAGGGTATTAAGGTATTCGACTGTATTCGGGTATTTGACTTTGTTGGTATTCAGCATAATAGTACATTTATTAAAAATGCTTTAGACATTAACAACACACACCCTAAAATAGACAAATAAGTTTTCTGCTTAGCATGGGTACAGGGCAATACTAGGTTGTTTTTTTTTTTTTTTTTAGTTGTTTAACCAGGTATAGCACACTAAGCTGAAAGCTTTTTTACAGGAGCGACCTGGGAGCACAAGGAGGTTAAGTGACTTGCTCAGGGTCACACAGTATGCAAGTGGAAGCTGTGGGATTCAAACCCAGGTCTGGTCTGCTGGATATCACCAAATTTGCAGCTCAGAGCTTTAGACCACTGCGCTATACTACCTCCTGTTAAAACACACTATACTGATACAGAGTCAGACAGAGTGTGAACATAGTTTAAAAGAAAACACCAGTTACTTTTGTGCACTCTCCTGCTGGTACATATGTATGCTCTCAATTAGCATTTCTGTGAAAAAAAACATTTTCTAACTGTATTTTGATATTAAAACTTCCGTTTAAAAAAAAGTGCTTGAAAACTTCCATTTAGCTAGGCTGCTGCCCGCCGGCAGCTCTCTCATGGGAGCCACTCATTCCCTTGCCCGGGATTTGCTAATATGACCCCGTTGGCCAATGCACTGATTGGTAGGGGCACATTAGACTATCCCGGGTGTGCGAGTACACTGCTTCCACATGACAGCTGCCGGCAGCCTTGCTAAATGCAAGTTTCTGAGCACTTCTTTTAACGTAAGTTTTAATGCCAACATGGCAAAAATGCAGTTAGGAAAAATATATTGTTACACAGAAATGTTAATCGGGGGGCACATGTACCAACTGGAGAGTGCACAAAGGTAACTGGTGTTTTCATTTAACAGATTAGGCATTTTCTTGGCATGTTCTGTTCAATTGGTGTACTGAAAAAAATGAAGGGAATGACTGAAGCAAAGAGTTACACAGCATGCAGAGAAAGGCATTAAAACTGAAAAACTATGTGTGCTTTGTCGACAGAAAGCAAAGCTGAGTTGCACAATGGAACAAATATTCAGATTTTCATACTTTTTTATTTTTGTAAATATTTTATTATTTGTTTTATTTTGATATTTTTTATTTTATTTGTATACTGTTATTTTGATCACTGATTGGACTGAAAATTAACAGCATAATAAGAAGTAAATTTTGTAACCCGGTGCATGGATATACCAGGATAGGAGAAGTCACATTGCAAAAAAAAAAAAAGAATAAGAGAAAAACAGTTTCAGTAATTTTCCAAGATCATTGCCTACAACCGCATCTAACATCTTTTATTGTTATTCCAGAATCTTTGTCAGTAAATCAAGAGCAGAGATCAGAAAGCCATAAGTATAGTACTCAATTCAGCATTGAAAGCTGGCAGGCAGTGACAACACATTGTCAGGCTGTAACTAGTACGCCCTATTGACCTAAAAGAATCAATCGGATGCATACTGAGCTTAAGCATTTGTCAATGCCGAACATTCATTTGCAGGTATTTGCAGTGGTGTTTGGCATTTATGCAGCCCCCCTATTAGTTGTATCCATGTCCCTTTAGCACCCATGTCCCAACAGAGTACCTCTCTGCAGCACCTCTTGCAACTCATTTACATTTCAACCTCATACTTCTTAACTGTCTGTCTTTGAAATATGGGATACTGACGGTCAGAATGAGGAACAATATGAGACACATCCTCAAACAGTGAGGTAGAATCTGGGAACACTGGGGAAACACATGCCTTTATTACTGCAAAGTTTATTTGTCATTGGTAGGAAACAATTGTCTGTTGAAATTAACTGTTAAATAAGTTAGCAATAAGAAACAGTGGCATTTGTGTGTGTTTTTTTGTGTGTTTCAATGTTTAGGGTTCACATTTATTTTTATGCCCATTATGTTAAGCACCATTGGCTTGCCCCTGTGTGTTTTTGTATCGGGAGTCAGCGCGTGGCATGTTTTGAAATGCCCACGTCATAGACTCCCAATACAGCAGTTACTTACAGCATCCACTTCAACTGTACTCGTCAATTGCTGTAACACTGGCACTTCTAACAAGTATTTGTCAATGCCGAATGTTTCTTGCTGGTATTACCATTGGAGGTGCACGAGTTAGACAATTGCAGAATAGGAATGGCAGTGAAGTACTGAAGTTACAGCAATCCCTCCCCCACACTGCAGAGATGGAAAGGCATTTGGGTGTGCCTTTGGATCATCGACCATAATGCTCATGCCATTTCACCTCACCCTATCCTGCAGACATTGACAAGTGTTGAGGTGTGTGTTGGGGTGCTCAGCTTCACAGTCACCCCATTCCATAACGAGACACACTGAAATGGGTGCAGTATAGGAGAATGGGGTGAACTCTGGGGGTGAAGAGTTCAAGGCACACCTCTATGCCTGTCACTGGTTGCAGGGAGGGGGTGAGGGTGGAATGCCATGAGCATTACAGCCAGCAATCCAAATGTGCACCCCTGATGCCTTTCAGTTTGTACAGGATGGGATGTTATGGTTAGAAACCCTAACGCCATGGGCATTTGCTGGTATTTGCACTACAAATTTTCAACATGGCCTTTTTGTGACCCACCTCATAAAATCATTTGGGTCCTCTACTCATGAACAGTGGCACTGATTTTGTTAATCTGTCCGGAACATTGATTTTCCACAGTGACCGCGCCATTCTGCGCCACATGTGCGAAAACACAGTTCGGGCAGGATGTGAAAAATGACAGCTGTACCATTCATAGGGAGGTGTGAAGAGATGGCAGTGTTGAAAATCTGAAGTGAAAATATAAAAAATTCTTAAACATTCGAGCGTACATGGAAACTGCACAACGCACGGTCATAACACAGTCATTTTGTGGACTTCTTTCATCAAATTTTCAACACAGGCATTTTGTGACCTCTGCTCATGAACAGTGGCACTATGATTTTCTTAATCTGTCCTGAACATTGATTTCCCACAGCAACCACATCATTGTGTGCCGGATGTGCAGAAACACATTTTGGCCAGGATGTGAAAAATGACAGCTGTACTGTTCATAAGGAGTTGTGAAAAAATGCCAATGTTGAAAATCTGGAGTGACAATATTATAAATTCTTGAAGTTATGAGTGTGCGTGGAAACTGCGCAACACACTCTCATAACACTGTTATTTTTTGGAATTTTTTCACCAGTTTAAACACAGGCATTTTGTGACCTCTGCTCATGAACAGTGTCACTGTGGTTTTCATAATCTGTCCCGCAAATTGATTTCCCACAGCAACCATGCCATTGTACACCAGATGTGCAAAAACACATTTTGGCCAGGATGTGAAAAATGACAGCTGTACTGTTCATAAGGAGGTGTGAAAAAATGTCAATGTTGAAAATCTGGAGAGAAAGTATTACAAATTCATGAAGTTATGAGTGTGCGTGGAAACTGCACAACGCATGTTCGTAACAGTCATTTTTTGGAATTTTTTCACCAAATTTGCAACATAGGCTTTTTGAGAGCCTGCCTCATGAACAGTGACACTGTTGTTCCATTAATCAGTCCCAAAAGGTGATTCTGCGTAGTGACTGCAAAATCATCTATTGGAACCGAATAACAACATGACAGTGACTGGATTCATGAGGTTGGGTCCCAAGAACCCCATGTTGAAAATTTGGTGCCAAAATTCACAGACATGGCCGAGATATCCACATAAGTTGAGAAAACCCCATTTATGCCATTATACAGCTTTCTTCAGTTCGTGGTTGGCTTTGAAGAGTGCAGACGTGTTCCCGGTCCACCGAAGATCGTTGTGCCAGGCTCTGGAGGTAAGTGTGGGATAGGGGGTGCGGGGAGTTGAGATGCACAGAGGGTGGGTGCGGGTTGGGGGAAGGGGCACCAGAGACAGTTAGGGACTGTTTTCTGTTTTTACAGGTAAACCCCCCCCCAAAAAACCCAAAACAATAATGCGGGAGGCTTTTGGTACACTGGGATGGGCTCCCAGCATGCCACCTGGGTGTTTGCTGAGAGGGGAACTGGAGCTGACAGGGATTGGGCACCTCTATTGGCCATACAATGTGCTTGGGGGGCACATGAGCACGCTGCAGTGGGTTCCCAGCGTGCCACCTCGGTGTTTGTTGTGTGGGGGGGCTGGAGCTGATGGGGATTTGGCACCTCCATCGGCCATACAGTGTGCTTGGGGGGCACATGAGCCGAGGGGGATTGGGCAGCCCCCTCAGCACACAACGTGGGGGGGCAATAACGAGGGAGTGGGGAGGACAGCAGCAGAGGGAGGAAGCGGGAGGGATTTCGAGCAGCCAAGGGTGATGTCAATATGCTAAATACATGCACGTTACCACCGCTGATTGCAGCAGTGGTTTTCTTTCATGTGAAGACCACTGCAGCTGAACTGCTGTCATAGACAGCTCGGCATCTATTGGTGCGGTAGGGTCGTGCCTGTTACACTGAGCACTGCATTGGATAGGAGGGTCACACGCCTCCAAAAAGTTGTACTGTGACAAGACGTTCCTTGTGCATGCACACAAGCGAATGCAATAAAAAGAAGCTGCTACACATGTTCAGGCCACAAATGGGAGCGATGCGGCTGAACAATATTTCCTGCGGTGCTGAAGAAGCACTCCAAGGGTACGCTTATGGGAGAGGCACATGAGGGACCCGATTTTCAGACACCACCAAATGCTGCAAGCCCCAGTTGCGCTGAACACATGGCACATGGGGTTTGTGGCATTGTCCCGGCCGGTGATCAGGATTTTCTATCCCGCGTGTCAGTTGCCACGATTTAGACCAGCTTTTTGTGGCCTAGCTTGCAGCAGTCTCAGGGGCCTTTCTTCACAGAGCTTGCACCATATATTTGGCACAAGCTGCCATAAATAGTAGAAATTGTTGCGATTGCGCCTGAGATTGTAAAATTGAGTGCAGTTGTGGTGAAGGGTTCCACGCACCACCGCGGAACCTAAGTGTCATCATGGTGCAGGACTTGGTGCAAGCCATATGCCATGCTTTGAAAATCCGGCCCAAGATATTTACATGCTACCTGGGACAAAGTAGGACATGATTGCCTTTTTGTGTTCCAGTACGCAAGAGAGTCAACATTAAAGTCCACAATCACCTCATCCAAATAATTAGTGAGCATTTACTCAGTAGAATGTGATAACAAATGTGTCTTCTGCTGCTGCTTGTTCAGCGGAGAACCTGTGAGCAGCTACCAGTCATGATGTGCTTTTGTAACCTTAGGCACAGTGTCATTGGCCTGTGTTGCCGACTCACCCTGTTTTCCTGCATTAGCAGGCAACCTTATTATCAGTGGCATGCCACCACACACACCACTATCACTTGAGCTGCTAGCGCCACTCACTCCAGTTGATCCAGAACTGTTTTATCCCCCCCACCCAGCATCCTTTGAATGGAACAGGTCCATCTCCTTCATGACTCCCTCAAGTACAATACACAGTTGCTGCTGGTGCTCACTCACTCTGTGACTCTACATGGATAGACACAGTGCCTCACATTTGAATCGTGGGCCTAACATGGTTGCAAACACGTAGCTAATATTATCATGTATGGTTGCAAACTGTAATCTTAACTTCCTAGTAAACCCTTCAGTGAGTTCTTTGATAGGTGCTGGAAACAAGTCCATAGTGCTGCACTCCTGGAAACTCTCCATAGCTGACATAAGGAGATGGACAGCTGAAATGACCCGACTCATCATCATTCAATTTTATTGTTCAGCAAAGCTAATACAATTTACACATAAATACAATTGTTCCATAAACATATAATTGGCTACTTGTAAACATTTGAAAAACCTTAAGAATATAAACTTTCACAGCTAAAGAAATGTTGATAATAAAAACTTTGCTACATTTTGTAAAATAATTTTCTCAGTACAAGTAAAAAGAAATTCAATGATCTCATCTGAAGAAAGTTTGAGCCCACTCAATATAGAGCCCAACCATTTTCTTCTGTTTTGTTCAAAAAGAAGGCATAATAAGATGACATGTTTCAGGTCATCTTTACATAACTTACCATATTTGCAAAAGGGAGACATAACATTATTTCTTTTCTGTCTATGCAGAATAAACTGTGCATTATAACTTTCTGTTCTGAATCTTGAATATGCTCTCCTAAGTTTTGGGCACATTAGATGTGTCAAATATTGCTCATAACCCCAAAGACCTTTAAAACGTTTATAATCATTATGTAATTTAGTCTGAGCTAATTTAGAAAAAGTTAAATTAGAGTCAAGATCTCGTATTCTGCATTTAATTGTTGAAACAATCTCATCCCAAGACTTTATATGTGTATCATAAAGAATATGGGCCAAACCCAATGGGAACATGGTTTTCCTAATTAATTTTATGGAAGGATATACAAAGCCCAACTCTTCCATTTTTATCTCCTCCTCGAGACACTTTCTGGGCAAACGATGATCCTGTAACAAAAAATTTTTAAGCAAAAACAGAATTTGGCTTTCTTTTATTAAGGAACTCAGAGAATATTGACCCAGTTCCAATCTGAGAATACAATTAGGAGTTCCTAGGGGTAACACGAGAATATGTCGATATAATTTATTCAGTAAGGTATCCAATAGGTTAATGTTAGCAAATCCTCATACTTCTCCTCCATACATTATACTAGTTTTAATTTTTGTATTTAATACCCTTAAACCCCTTTTATCGAGGACTTCCCCGTTTTATCATGAAATATTTTAAATGCATTCGTAGAAGACAATGTCCTATTTTTTGATATATTCTATGTGTTTAGTCCAATTTAAATTATAAGAAAAACGTATTCCCAAATAATCATAAGTTTTAACTATCTCTAATTTTTCTCCTTTTATTATGAATTTTGGATCGTATCTGGGAGAATTTCCAAAAATCAAAATTTTAGTTTTATTTAAATTTACATTAAGCTTTCTCTCTCTCTGCAAAGAGTATCAAAACACTTCAATTTCCTTCTAAGTCCCAATGCAGTGGTGGATAATAGGACCAAGTCATCTGCATATGCTAAACTGTCAATTCTACTTTCGTTAATTTTTGGTGCATGGAATTCTGTATTTTTAATTTCAAGTAGAATAGTGTTTAAATAGATATTAAACAGAGTAGGTGCTAGTATACAGCCTTGTCTAACCCTGGTATTAGTCCAGAATGCCTCGGTAGTGTGACCATATTGATTGTATTGAATCTTTGCCCAAGTATATTCGTGTAGCCTCATAATAATATCCAAAAGTGTCTTTTCTAGGCCAAGTTTTTCCAATGTGGTCCAAAGTACTTTTCTACTGATACTTTTCAAAGGCTACTGAAAAATCTACAAAACAGCAATATAATTTTGATTTGCGTATTTTTGTATATTTCCATGCTAAATGATGTAAAACATAACAATGATGAATTGTGGACCTATTTCTTCTGAAACCATTTTAAGCCTCATCCAAAATTGAATTTTCTTCTAACCAAGATAACAATCTACCAAGTATAATTTTTGAAAAAAAATTTTGGGACACGTCAATGAGGCTAATGGGTCTATACATCCTTGGATCTCTTACATTACCCTTTTTAAAAATTGGAAATATAATGCTACCGGCCCAGCTCTGAGGATATCTTGAATTCTGGACAAAACCATTGTACATTAAATAACGAATTGGAGTCCACCATTCTTTGAAAGATTTATAAACATCTCCAATAATTTTATCAGGCCCTGGTGCTTTATTAGACTTTAGGGAATTTATTGAATTAAGAATTTCTAATTCTGTGATCAAAATCGGGATTGGAAAATTTGCCTCATATTTTATATTTGTTTCTTCTTCATCTTCATCTTTTGTGAAAAATAACTCTTGGAAATATATAATCCAAGACTGCGGTGTAATATGACTTTCTATTTTCTCCTGATATTTATTAAATCCTTGTGCTACTATTTTCCAAAATTGTTTGCTATTTCTTTCAGTAACTGCTATTCTTAATTTTTCCCATAAAAGGTAGGAGTTTTTATTTTTCTCTTCTTCTAATACTTTCTTATAAATCTCCCTATCTTTATTCAAATTCTGATAATCCATTTTATTTTTATTAATAATCTTCCTGTGTTGTCTTAATTTTTTAGAAAAATTAGCTTTTGCTTTTTTACATCTTTGATTAAACCATGATTTGGTATAATTTAAACTTTTTTTTTTTGATTATTTTATTCTCCTTGCAGAAAGTACTCAATTTTGTTTGAATATTTTCCCAGATATCGTAAATGTCAGAGTTGGCTTTGTCTTGGGAGGAGATTGCCATTATTTCTCCAGAGTATAATATTTCTTGCAATTGATTCTGGTAGATTGGGTTCCATCTTATTCTTTTTTCATTAAGTATTTCCACATATTCGACAATGTTCCCCGTCTCTTGAGTTGTTTTTATAAGATTGTTGTCTATAGTAAGTGACAAAGGGAGATGAGAAGATTCTATACGTTCAATAATTTCCAATTGATGAGTTATTTTTATTCCCTCAAGATTTGCCCATATCAAATCAGGAATAGAGGATCCCAAGGGGCCCTAAAAGTCAATTTTCCCATTCTGTCCCCACTAGTTCTTCCATTCAGGATACAAAAGTTCCTACTGGCCAATGCTATTAATAATTTTACCCTATGGTTAGATCTTTTCTCCAATGTAGATCTTGATGAGTCAATCTGGGGTTGATTGCTTCCAGAGCTCCTGCTAAAGATGAATACAAACCCTCTGAGATTCCTTCCTTTATTCTTGCATTGAAATCTCCCAGAATAAAAATGGGCCAGTTTCCTTCTGTTTCACTAATAGTATTTAATTGTAATTTAAGATTTGAGATATAGGGATCCTCCGTTTCTATAGATTTGAGTTCTGGGGGAAAGTAAACATTACACAATATTATTTTCTGGGAATCCTTAGCCAGTTCAAGAGTTAGGATATTATAGGTCTTACAAGATAATTCTTTTATCTTCAAGTTTAAACTAGTCTTTATCAGTAATATTAGACCCCCCTTATATCTACCAAATTTCTTTTCTCTAGATGCTGGGAAACTATATGGTGCAAAGCTGGGAAATCTGGAAGTAACCCCTTCTGTACACCAAGTTTCTTGAAGGGCAATTATGTCAAATGATTCCAAGAAAGTAACTACCTCAAGGTCCTTAACTTTCAGATGGAAACCTTCAATATTCCAAGACAAGATGGTTAATTTTCCCTCTTTATGACTGAAGCTGTTCCCCCCACTTGGTATAACAGATTCTAAATGTCATTCTGGATCCAAATTTATCAAAGTTTCAAAAACATTTGGGTCCCTCCAGTTCTCAAGGTCTATAAGGGGATGATCTATATCCTTTTCATCTTTCCTGATGGAATCCTCCTTCATTTCTCTACTCATTTCATTTGGATAAGTAATATATATCCCAATTTATCTAAACTTTCCGCCAACCATAAGGATTTTGGCCTTTTCTGGATTTTTAAAATACAGTCAATTTGACTAGAACTGGTTGCGTTTTTGTAAACCTTGATATAATCTACCATGTTCTTAGATATTTTGGATCCAGAAATTCATGAGAGAAAGGAGAGCAGTTCTTCTCTTATGCCAGCATCAGAGACATATCAGGTTGTCTCCCATCCAAATATGACCACTGTTCTACATTGCCAATTCTAATTTTGTTTTTTCCCATATGTATCAATTATTTCAATTATCTTCACCATATCTCTACCCTCGTTCCTTTCTCTTCTTATCTTTTTAGGACTTATTCTCAAGGGGAACGTTTCAGTGAAATTACAGCATTTTTTGAGATCCCTATCTCCATTGTTATCTAATTTATATTCTAAACAAATGTTTTTAGGGACTAAAAGAGGTGACTTAATTGAGATTCCTTTTCCCTCCAGGAACATTTTTTTCTCCATTATCAATTTGGCCATTTCCTTAGCTTCACAATATAGTAAAACTGTATCATGAAATGCCATATTTGGTGCTCATAATGAATATCTCTTCTTTCACTAATTATGGTATTATCTCTAATATATATAAAACCCTCTCCTTTAGATCCTCTCTAGTCTCTGTTAAGGGTCTTAAAATTCCAGATATTTCAATCAGATATTCCGTATCTCCTTCTGTTTCCCCTTCTGTTGACTTAATAGGAGATTTTGTTGCCTGAAGTTGTTCAATCTTGTTATCAATCGCCATGCCAGAAGCCCTTGTTGACATCATAAAACTAGACACATCCTCATAAGTGAGGCTAAACGTTTCCTTTACCTCTATTTCATTTGTTTTTTCCCTATCTTCAATTAGCTCTATTCCAGTATTGCCATTAGTCTTATTACATACTGACAAAATTTCCCCTTTCTTTGCTTCCTTAATATAGTGTTCTGTGATCTTACCTTTCTCTTCTGTTGTTCTTTTCCCAATTTTGCTTTTCCCATTTTTAAATGTTGGTGAAGCTACTGCTTTTCCTGTGTTTGTTGTTTTGTCTGATGTTTTCATCTGACAAAAGAACAAACTGTTTTTATTTAAATTTGCTGGTGATGGCAATGAAACCTGGATTCCCCTATTCTCCATTTTTTTAATTTTTGGTGTCGGATTCTTTTCACTTATAGTCTCCTCTTGTGTTTTAATATTTTTGTTGAGATTTTGTATAAGAGCTCGGTTATAGAATATAACTGCTCTTATATTGGACAGTTCTTCTTTCAAAGCTAGAATATTCTCTAACATAGTAATGTCTGCATAATATTTATTTTTAAGTATTTCCAGCATTTGTTTTGATAATGAAGAACCAACCAAAAAATCCCTCCTAGTATAAGTGAAATCTTTTTCTTGCTCAATAATCCTATTTTGTGGAGTATCCCTAATTTCTGGAGAACAAACTTCAAAGCCCTGCTTAACCAAAGGAGTGTCCCCATTTTGTTCAACCATTTTTTTGAGTGCTTCTATAGTAGAACTCAGTTCTTGGATTATCCCCTTTAATTCTTTACTACCTTTATTCTCTTTATAAAGTTCATCCATGTTAAAAGGATGCAAGGATGATCCTTCAAACCTTAGGTCAGTATCATTTTTAATTCTTGTAGAAAGATAACTTTCCATGTAAGAGGGCTTAAGGGAATCATCAGTAGAAAGGGCTATAATTGAATGGTTAGAGTTGTAATTACTACAATTTTCTCCATTTTCTTTCTGAAAAAAAGTTTCCCATGCATAATTATTGAAAGAAATTTCTTCTGGAAAGTAATTTTGGGCGTACTCATTATGCGCCCTTTCTGGGGAATAATAATCTTTCCTTGTTACTAGCTTCATCTATTTGTAATGAAGTGGTGCATTTTGGAGTAGAAAGATACCTAGGGCCTTCTTTCTTGTCAGCCCATATTTCTGTAATTTTCAACTACTGTCAATGTGATTTTCATCCTGCTTTGCAGACTTATTTTTTGACTTAGATATCAAATTTACTAATTTAGGCTGTAGGCTAACTTTTTTCCCTTGTTTAACAGATTTTCTCCCTTTATAAATATCTTTGGGAGCAGGTTTTATTTTCGGGTCCAGGGTACTTTCAAAGCCAGTTCCTTCAATTCCCTCTTTAACTTCAGTATCAGTATGAGTTCCCCCAAGTATTGAACTACCTTTTCCACTTCTAGTGTGGACTATAATAAAGGAGAGAGAAAAAAAAAAACTATAAGTTAGCTAATTCCAATCTCAAAAGTCAATAGGCTGGAGATGTAATGATCAAAAAAAGCTCCAGAAGCTTCGACTCCTACACCAACTCCAGAAATTCCAATACTGAGCTAATAAAAGCAAATGTCGATGTCAATGGAAATGTCAATAGCAATTCACGATGTATACCACCGGAGAGGTTTTCAGAGTCCTTTGTATTCCTGTTGTAATAAATCACTGGAATAAGTGCAGAAGCTTTATCAAAGCGTTGAGATTGTAGTATCTTGTAATAACTTTAGGTTCCCTTTAAGTCCCCTTTTATAGTGACCATAGAATGACGACCTGTGAGCAATAAGCTTCTTACACAGGTACACCTCTTGTCCTCTTGTCCTTCGCTACATTTTGAAATTTTAGCAAAAATCCAAGAACTCTCAAAAGGTTTAACACCTTTTTATCAGTTTCCAATAGAGAGATTCTGAAGAGCCAACCAGTCACTCGAGTGGAGTCCTGAAACCTTTTGTTTTTGGAAGAGCACCGTCCCTTCACAGTGTCGACCCACAACATATCACGTTTGCGTTGATAGCTTTCAAAACGCTAAACTGTTTTTCATAATAAAGTATAAACAAGGAGGTACCCTGTATTTGTAGACTAAAGTGAAAATACTAGTCTACCTCTAAACAAATCGTTACAGTCTCCCTTGTTCACAGTCTCGCGTTACACCGGACGAACTGAGTAAGTGCCAAGCAGACATGACCCGACTCAGTGAAGCTGTATTTGAGCTTAGGTTACAGGTGTGTTTTTCAAAGGGAGACAGTACCTGGACCATGCCCTCAATGATGCTCCAATCCTGGTGTAGCAGTACCCCTGCTCAATGGATAACTCATGTAGAACATGCTTCTGTTCCAGCAAGCACTGCAAAATATAAAATGTGTTGTTCCATTGTGTACTGACATCTTGGATTAGCTGATGATTTGGTAAACCAAGCTGGTCCTGAACAGTTTGCAGCTCTCTGGTTGTCTTAGCAGAATGATAGAAATGGCTACAGATGTCTCTTGAAGTATTGACAATATGAGAAGTACTCACACTGCTCTGGAGAGCACCAGTGATCACAAGGTTCAATGTATAATCAAAGCAGAGGATTCCCTGGAAGTGGCCATCATGAACTGCTTTTACCATGTTCTTCCCCATTATCTGTAATAAAGAACCCAACATGCAAACCTGTTGTGCTATTCCAAGAGTGAAGCATTTCATGCAAAGATGTAAGAATGTTAACATTGGTGTATTCACTTGGAAGGACAGCAACACTAAGGAGAGCAGACATCCAGTGGGATGAGGTGTTGCTACAGCCAAGGCCAGAGGAAGAGGAGGAGGAGGAGTAAACAGCAGTTATGTTACCATGTGCGACTGGTGTAGGCGAACACCAGTGTGCTGTGAGTGAGAGGTATGCATGGTGGGAGTTTGTACTGGTCCATACATCAGATGTACAGTGGAAAACCCTGCCCACAGCCTGGTTCAGCATTTTGTTCATCTGACTACAACATGCCTCATAGACGTGGTATGACTGTATGAGAAAAAGTAGTTCATGTTGGTATGTGGTCTGTCGAGAGTTTTAAAACTGCCTTGAAAATCTGCTCTGCCTAACTTATCCAGATCTTAATGATAAATAGTTTACTGTTATTTTATATTAAAAACTGGTTTAAAATTATTTCTTTTAACTGTTTTAATACTGTTAATATGGGTTTTGTTGCGTACTGTTCAGCACATTGATCTTTTTGGAACAGCGCTTACAAATAAAGTTGATATGATATATAAAATCACACATGACCCCACAATGCAAAGCATTATGGCTGCATATGCAAATCACCACAGAATATTATGCTGGTTAAACTTTAAGCAAAAATGCATGGTGCCGAAAGGCCTCTCACACAGTTTGCAAAGGGTGCCAACAGAAGACATAGACACGTGTTTTGTCCTACCAGGACTCATCAGTATGCCTCATCTGTCTGACACCCTAGTGGAATGAACCAGCTACCCTAAGATAGTCTATCTGGGTTATGTTGTAGAACCCAATTAAAACAAAAAACTGTTTAAAAGACAAAGAACCTCTATGTGCAAGCACTGAGGCAAGGGTTACCCCAAAGGGCATTTGGCTGGGAAGCCAAGTTTCAAAGAAATACAAAATCACGCATGACCCCACAATGCAAAGCATCATGGGCTGTATATGCAAATCACCACAGAATATTATGCTGGTTCAACTTTAAGCAGAAATGCATGGTGCCGAAAGGTCTCTCACACAGTTTGCAAAGGGTGCTAACAGAAGGCATAGAAACGTGTTTTGTCCTACCAGGACTCTATATGATCAAGGTTGTGAAAGATGTAGAAGTCTATGGAACCCAGTGCCTTCAACAATACAGTAAGGTTGCAAATCCAGTGCAATCATCTCACCTATGAGCTACATGATTCAGACCTAGGATGGCTTCCTCCTAATGAACTATGGCTTCATGCTTATGGCTCTATCATTGACAATATGGTCTGCCTACAAATACCCGAATCCCTTGCAGGACTTTTCCAAAATCTGATGCCTTGCTATGGACTGAGGTCTGCTGACCAGGCCCCCGTCTTCATCCCCAGACACAACACCACTAAAGGCGCTAGTGCTTTCACCTGCCATGCCCCCAAATACTGGAACTCCTTTCCACTAGCTTTGCGCCAATCACTATTTCATGCATCTTTTAAAAGAGGGCTGCTAAATTATCTTGATACTTCCCACAAGTGGTCCTGCTTCAAACCTCCATAGCTCATTTCATTCCCAGCCTCTTCTCTCCATGACATTTATTGATCTGACCTTCTATACGCTATGCACGTCTCCATACCAATCTGTCCCACCTCTCACCTTACTCTCACTCTCATCCCTCTTTTCTTGGCTCTTACTTCTATCCCTTACTAGTATCCCTTCCCTAGTTCTATATCCATTCCCTTATTAGCACTATAATGTTCAATCTGTTCATGTTTTTCTTCCTTAAAGCAGATTGTAGTGTAGTTTTGGGTTTTGTATTGCTCCTGCTTTATTTTTTATTTATTTTTTCTCTACACTGGTTTTACATTTGCAAATTGCTCTGTCAACTATTGCTATTGTCAACTTTTTTGTATTTGTACTGGAATGTCTTCCCTGTATTGTTGTAATGTACCCTTCCAGGTCATGCCTGAAAATAGTCATTGCTATGGCTAGTGCACTTACCTGGTAAACAAAAACTAAATAAAATAAATAAATGATCTGAACAGCTGTGGAGCGAGTTGGCAAGAATTTTGTGCCGGTCTGAAATGCTTCCTTTATTGTGAGAGTAGGCTTTTGAAATGGCATGGCTTTTTTTCTGGCCCCGGCTCGAGAGTGGATGACTGCAGGTGATTTAGGCTGTTGGGGGAGGGGGCATCACAAACTGCACAACTGCTGTCTCGCCATCTGAACTGCTTTGTGAGGGACTTGATGTTGTGCCTGTCAGAATACTTCGGCGAGGACTGGAAATAAAATGTTGCTGGTGTTCTGTAACTTGCTGACTGCCTCTGCCACCACTACCACTAGCAGCACCATACACAGAGTCAGAAACTAGTTTTGCTTTTTTGAAATGCTGCATGCAGTGGCGTGAAGAGACAACTCCAGCAGGGGCTTTATCCAAGCTAGCCACCCACCTCAAGATGCTTTTTCAGAAGGTGGTTCCAAATACATGTTGTGCTCAGTTGATCAACATCTTTATCATGGCTGAGACTCTGGCCACAGTGTGAACACACAACTCTCCTTTTATCATCACCCTGCTCAGTAAAATATGGCCAGCTATCACTAGAACGTGCACCTGACCTCAACCCCCTTGTACGCTACTTGTGCCCATGATCACCAGGTTCAGTTTGGAGTGGTATAGAAGACTGCTGTGAACTGACACCAGATGCACTATCAGAACCACTAGGATGAGCAAAAGTTAGAATGAATTGCTTATTTTCTTTTTAGCTGGAGGTCAACGTGATGGATAAGGAGGAACAGTGGCAGATGTTTTATGCCTGCCTTCAGCAGCTGATTTTTTTGGATCACTTTGACCCAACTGCTTCCTTGTGGAATGATGTGAGGACTCAGTTTCAGCATCCTCAGATTCACTCAGGTCAATATTCTCAGAGGATGTGTCGTGGAACACATCTTCAAGCCTTTTTAAATCTTTGGTAGGAGCATATTCTGACCCAGAAGACATCGCCTAACGGTCCTCATCATGCTTAGAAGAGCCACTTGGATTTAACTGCCAAGGCCATGGTGGAATACTTCTATCATGAACTGTGGTCATGATGGTACTAGTGAGTTTGGTGGTGGTGGTAATAGTGACAGCAGCAGCAGCAGCAGTAGTAGTGGAGGTGATGGGGGTAGTAGCAGTATTGGAGATAGTGCTGATGGTGACACTGGCCGAAGTAGTGGAGGAGGAGGTGGTGATGGTGGTAGTAGCAGAATCAGAGGTAGTGCTGATGGTGGCACTGGCTGCAGTAGTGGAGGTGTTGGTGATGGGGTAGTAGCAGTATCAGAGGTGGTGCTGATAGTGGCACTGGCCACAGTAGTGGAGGAGGAGGTGGTGATGGTGGTAGTAGCAGAATCAGAGGTAGTGCTGATGGTGGCACTGGCTGCAGTAGTGGAGGTGGAAGTGATGGAGGTAGTAGCAGTATCAGAGGTAGTGCTGGTGGTGGCACTTGCGGCAGTAATGGAGGTGGTTCTGATGGTGGTAGTAGCAGTATCAGAGGTAGTGCTGATGGTGGCACTGGCAACAGCAGTGGAGGTGCTGGTGATGGTGGTAGTAGCAGTATTGGAGGTAGTGCTGATGGTGGCACTGGCCGCAGTAGTGGAGGTGTTGGTGATGGGGTAGTAGCAGTATCAGAGGTAGTGCTGATGGTGGCACAGGCAGTAGCAGTGGAGGTGTTGGTGATGGGGTAGTAGCAGTATCAGAGGTAGTACTGATGGTGGCACTGGCTGCAGTAGTGGTGGTGATGATGGAGGTAGTAGCAGTATCAGAGGTAGTGCTGATGGTGGTACTGGTAGCAGCAGTGGAGGCGTTGGTGATGGTGGTAGTAGCAGTATCAGAGGTAGTGCTGATGGTGGCACTGGCTGCAGCAGTGGAGGTGTTGGTGATGGGGTAGTAGCAGTATCAGAGGTAGTGCTGATGGTGGCACTGGCTGCAGTAGTGGTGGTGATGATGGAGGTAGTAGCAGTATCAGAGGTAGTGCTGATGGTGGCACTGGCTGCAGTAGTGGAGGTGTTGGTGATGATGGCAGCAGCAGTATCAGAGGTAGTGCTGATGGTGGCACTGGCTGCAGTAGTAGAGGTGTTGGTGATGGGGTAGTAGCAGTACCAGAGGTAGTGCTGATGGTGCACTGGCTGCAGTAGTGGAGGTGTTGGTGATGGGGTAGTAGCAGTATCAGAGGTAGTGCTGACGGTGGCACTGGCCGAAGTAGTGGAGGAGGTGGTGATGGTGGCAGTACCAGTACTGGAGGTAGTGCTGATGGCGGCACTGGCTACAGTAGTGGAGGTGGTGGTGATGGTGGTAGTAGCAGTATCAGAGGTAGTGCTGATGGCGGCACTGGCTGCAGTAGTGGAGGTGGTGGTGATGGTGGTAGTAGCAGTATCAGAGGTAGTGCTGATGGTGGCACTGGCTACAGTAGTGGAGGTGGTGGTGATGGTGGTAGTGGCAGTATCACAGGTAGTGCTGATGGTGGCACTGGCAGCAGCAGTGGAGGTGGTGGTGATGGTGGTAGTAGCAGTATCAGAGGTAGTGCTGATGGTGGCTCAGGCCGCAGTAGTGGAGGTGTTGGTGATGGGGTAGTAGCAGTATCAGAGGTACTGCTGATGGTGGCACTGGCAGCAGCAGTGGAGGTGGTGGTGATGGTGGTAGTAGCAGTATCAGAGGTAGTGCTGATGGTGGCACTGGACACAGTAATGGAGGTGTTGGTGATGGAGGTAGTAGCAGTATAAGAGGTAGTGCTGATGGTGGCACTGGCTGCAGTAGTAGAGGTGTTGGTGATGGGGTAGTAGCAGTATCAGAAGTAGTGCTGATGGTGGCACTGGCTGCAGTAATGGAGGTGTTGGTGACAGTGGTAGTGGCAGTATCAGAGGTAGTGCTGATGGTGGCACTGGCTGCAGTAGTGGAGGTGGTAGTGATGGTGGCAGTAGCAGTATCAGAGGTAGTACTGATGGTGGCACTGGCTGCAGTAGTGGAGGTGTTGGTGATGGGGTAGTAGCAGTATCAGAGGTAGTGTTGATGGTGGTACTGACAGCAGCAGTGGAGGTGGTGGTGATGGTGGTAGCAGCAGTATCAGAAGCAGTGCTGATGGTGACACTGGCTGCAGTAGTGGAGGTGTTGGTGACAGTGGTAGTGGCAGTATCAGAGGTAGTGCTGATGGTGGCACTGGCTGCAGTAGTGGAGGTGGTAGTGATGGTGGCAGTAGCAGTATCAGAGGTAGTACTGATGGTGGCACTGGCTGCAGTAGTGGAGGTGTTGGTGATGGGGTAGTAGCAGTATCAGAGGTAGTGTTGATGGTGGTACTGACAGCAGCAGTGGAGGTGGTGGTGATGGTGGTAGTAGCAGTACCAGAGGTAGTGCTGGTGGTGACACTGGCCGCAGTAATGGATGTAGTGTTGATGGTGGTAGTAGCAGTATCAGAGGTAGTGCTGATGGTGGCACTGGCCACAGTAATGGAGGTGTTGGTGATGGGGTAGTAGCAGTATTGGAGGTAGTGCTGATGGTGGCACTGGCCTCAGTAGTGGAGGTGTTGGTGATGGGGTAGTAGCAGTATCAGAGGTAGTGCTGATGGTGGCACTGGCTGCAGTAGTGGAGGTGTTGGTGACAGTGGTAGTAGCAGTATCAGAGGTAGTGCTGATGGTGACACTGGCAGCAGCAGTGTAGGTGGTGGTGATGGTGGCAGTAGCAGTATTAGAGGTAGTACTGATGGTGGCACTGGCTGCAGTAGTGGAGGTGTTGGTGATGGTGGCAGTAGCAGTACTGGAGGTAGTGCTGATGGTGACACTGGCAGCAGTAGTGGAGGTGTTGGGAAAAAGATGATGGTGGTAGTAGCAGTATCAGAGGTAGTACTGATGGTGGCACTGGCAGCAGCAGTGGAGGTGGTGGTGATGGTGGCACTGGCCGCAGTAGTGGAGGTGATGGTGATGGTGGTAGCAGCAGTATCAGAAGTAGTGCTGATGGTGGCACTGGCCACAGTAATGGAGGTGTTGGTGATGGGGTAGTAGCAGTATCAGAGGTAGTGCTGATGGTGACACTGGCTGCAGCAGTGGAGGTGGTGGTGATGGTGGCACTGGCTGCAGTAGTGGTGGTGGTGATGGTGGTAGTAGCAGTATCAGAGGTAGTGCTGATGGTGGCACTGGCCACAGTAATGGAGGTGTTGGTGATGGGGTAGTAGCAGTATCAGAGGTAGTGCTGATGGTGCACTGGCGGCAGTAGTGGAGGTGTTGGTGATGGTGGTAGTAGCAGTATCAGAGGTAGTACTGATGGTGGCACTGGCTGCAGTAGTGGAGGTGTTGGTGATGGTGGTAGTAGCAGTATCAGAGGTAGTGCTGACGGTGGCACTGGCTGCAGTAGTGGAGGTGTTGGTGATGGTGGTAGTAGCAGTATCAGATGCAGTGCTGATGGTGGCACTGGCTGCAGTAGTGGAGGTGGTGGTGATGGTGGTAGTAGCAGTATCAGAGGTAGTGCTGATGGTGGCTCTGGCAACAGCAGTGGAGGTGCTGGTGATGGTGGTAGTAGCAGTATCAGAGGTAGTGCTGATGGTGGCTCAGGCCGCAGTAGTGGAGGTGTTGGTGATGGGGTAGTAGCAGTATCAGAGGTAGTGCTGATGGTGGCACTGGCTGCAGTAGTGGAGGTGGTGGTGATGGTGGTAGTAGCGGTATCAGAGGTAGTGCTGATGGCGGCACTGGCTGCAGTAGTGGAGGTGTTGGTGATGGTGGTAGTAGCAGTATCAGAGGTAGTGCTGATGGTGGCTCTGGCAACAGCAGCGGAGGTGCTGGTTATGGTGGTAGTAGCAGTATCAGAGGTAGTGCTGATGGCGGCACTGGCTGCAGTAGTGGAGGTGTTGGTGATGGTGGTAGTAGCAGTATCAGAGGTAGTGCTGATGGTGGCACTGGCTGCAGTAGGGGAGGTGGTGGTGATGGTGGTAGTAGTGGTATCAGAGGTAGTGCTGATGGTGGCTCTGGCAACAGCAGTGGAGGTGCTGGTAATGGTGGTAGTAGCAGTATCAGAGGTAGTGCTGATGGTGGCTTTGGCCGCAGTAGAGGAGGTGTTGGTGATGGGGTAGTAGCAGTTTCAGAGGTAGTGTTGATGGTGGCACTGGCTGCAGTAGTGGAGGTGGTGGTGATGGTGGTAGTAGCAGTATCAGAGGTAGTGCTGATGGTGGCACTGGCTGCAGTAGTGGAGGTGGTGGTGATGGTGGTAGTAGCTGTATCAGAGGTAGTGCTGATGGTGGCACTGGCCACAGTAATGGTGGTGATGGTGGTAGTAGCAGTATCAGAGGTAGTGCTGATGGCGGCACTGGCTGCAGTAGTGGAGGTGTTGGTGATGGTGGTAGTAGCAGTATCAGAGGTAGTGCTGATGGTGGCACTGGCTGCAGTAGGGGAGGTGGTGGTGATGGTGGTAGTAGTGGTATCAGAGGTAGTGCTGATGGCGGCACTGGCTGCAGTAGTGGAGGTGTTGGTGATGGTGGTAGTAGCAGTATCAGAGGTAGTGCTGATGGTGGCACTGGCTGCAGTAGGGGAGGTGGTGGTGATGGTGGTAGTAGTGGTATCAGAGGTAGTGCTGATGGTGGCTCTGGCAACAGCAGTGGAGGTGCTGGTGATGGTGGTAGTAGCAGTATCAGAGGTAGTGCTGATGGTGGCACTGGCCGCAGTAGTGGAGGTGTTGGTGATGGGGTAGTAGCAGTATCGGAGGTAGTACTGATAGTGGTACTGGCAGCAGCAGTGGAGGCGTTGGTGATGGTGGTAGTAGCAGTATCAGAGGTAGTGCTGGTGGTGACACTGGCCGCAGTAATGGATGTAGTGTTGATGGTGGTAGTAGCAGTATCAGAGGTAGTGCTGATGGTGGCACTGGCCACAGTAATGGAGGTGTTGGTGATGGGGTAGTAGCAGTATCAGAGGTAGTGCTGATGGTGACACTGGCCACAGTAATGGAGGTGTTGGTGATGGGGTAGTAGCAGTATCAGAGGTAGTGCTGATGGTGGCACTGGCTACAGTAGTGGAGGTGTTGGTGATGGGGTAGTAGCAGTATCAGAGGTAGTGCTGATGGTGACACTGGCCGCAGTAGTGGGGGTGTTGGTGATGGTGGTAGTAGCAGTATCAGAGGTAGTGCTGATGGTGGCACTGGCTGCAGTAGTGGAGGTGTTGGTGATGGTGGCATTTGGTGTGGTAACATCAGTCACTACAGAGGCTGAGACTTGCACTGGAACAGTGGTGGTGGCAGTGGTACTAGCAGTGCTTGCACTAGTTGAAGTAACAACTGGTGTAGTTGGGGAGAAGGGGACAGCAGGATGGCAAATACGTGTCAAACGTTGACCCCTGTCTGAATCACTTTTGGAGGATCTGGTCCACAGATGTATTTTGACTGTTCTTGACTGCTTATGTGACATTTTCATTCATCACATAAACTGCAAACAAAGTGGATTAATGTTTTCAAGTATTATTTTTCTGATGCTATAATTACTTTTTCTAATGCAATCGTGTATGCAAAAAAAAAAAAAATGTTATGTTCCAGGAACCAGAAACAGGAAGAATTACCGTCTTGTCTTTTGCTTATCCAACAGTGGCAATTAACAAATGTAACTGATGGCTCAGAGAACTTCTGTAGCATCCGAACTCTGGAGACAAGAAGACATCAACAATTTTTTAAATACTGTAGTTTGTTTGCAACTTTTTTACTGTTTTAACAACAGTCAGAAACACAGAAGGCTAATACTGAGCCTCAAGGGTGCCCCCCTGCCACTGCCTACTCTAGCACACAGATAATGTCTGTGGCGTTCAGAGACAAAAAGACTTCAACATTTTATTTTGCACTGCTGTTTGTAAGTTTTTACTCAATGGTCAGAAAGCTAATACTGGGCACTGGCAGCATGGGTGCCCTCCCCCCCCCCAGCCCCTGCCTACTCTAGGGCACAGATAACCTCTGTGGCATCTGGAGAAAAAAATATTTCGACAATTTATTTTAGACTGTTGTTTGTAAGTTTTTATTATTTTAACAATAGTCAGAAACTTAGACAGCTAATACGGGGCTGCAAGGATGCCCCCCCCGCCCCTGCCTACCCTACGGCACAAAGTCTATGGCGAGACAAAAGGACTTGAACTATTTTTTGTATAAGTGTTTACTGTTTTAGCCCTGTTTACACTGCCGACTTGCGTATGGGTCAATGCGTTGCCAAGTTGGCAGTGTAAACATTTACTGGAGTGCCTTAAGTACCCTTTGAATCGTTTTTTTTTATCCGACTCGGTTGTAGGTATCGTCATCGGCTGGCACGCGAAGGGCAGTGTAGACACTTTGCTGTGCTTTGCTCCATTCCAAATACATTTTTCCTCAATTCTTTAGTGATTTACAGCCCTCCTTGGAGCGACATGCAGCGCCATGGGGGGGGGTGCTGTGTGAACAGTGAATTGATCTGGACACAGTTAGCACAGCGGGAAAGGAGGATGGCGCAGATGGCATAGTGCTGCCGCTGTAAAACTCTGACTTTTAAGAAAAAGCAGCTCCGCTAACTACAGGTACAGGAACAAGCGTAAACCCGAAGCTGCAATACAAAGCAAAGAAGGCGGTGCTCTTCCCCCCTTGCTTTCCATACACTGACTGCAGTGGTGGCAGGCAAGCAAGCAGCAAATGCTGAAGTGCACTACCAAAACAAAGAGGGCAGCGTTAGGAGAGGAAAAAAATAAGTGTTTTTTTTTTTTAATAATTTAACTAATTAAAGTACAGAAAGGAAATAACAACCAAGCTGCTCTTCCAGCCTGGCAGCAGCAGCCAGCTTCAGAACAGAGCACAGTAAGATGAGCACATAGGCATTAAGGGGAATGGGACAGGAATCAGGGGTTGAGGAACAGTGGGCAGTATTTAAAATGGGGATTATAAGAACAACAGAATTATGCATTAAGCAGGTTAGCAAGAGGAAAAGGAAGAGGAGACCATTATGGTTTTCCAAAGAGGTAGCAAAGAAAGTGAAAGCCAAAAAGATAGCATTCAGGCAATACAAAAAGACTCAGGCAGAAGGGGATAGGGAGAAGTACCAAGAGAAGCAAAGGAGGCACGGAGGTCAGTAAGGAAGCCAAAGCTCAGACAGAAGAACACATTGCAAAATCAGTGGGTAGAGGGGACAAAACCTTTTACAGGTACATAAGTGAAAAAAGAAAGACAAAGGGAGGGATAGTGAGACTGAAGGGGGAGGATGGGAGTCGCGTGGAGGATGACAACAGTAAAGCTGACATATTGAACAGGTATTTCTGCTCAGTCTTTACTGAGGAAGAGGGGGGTAATGGGTCTGAAGGGAGTACAAGGGGTGAGAATGGTGCAGAAATGGACACAAGTCCCTTTACACGAGAAAGGGTCCTGAAGGAACTGGAAGTAATAAGAGTTGACAAAGCAATGGGGCCAGATGGGGTGCACCCCAGGGTCGTTAAAGAACTAAGAGAGGTGGTGGCTGAACCTCTGGCTATCCTGTTTAGCCAATCACTGGAAACAGGGGAGGTACCCAAAGACTGGAGGACAGCAGATGTAGTCCCCTTATACAAAAGCGGAACAAATAGGAAGCAGGGAACTACAGACCAGTCAGCCTCACCTCGGTAGTGGGAAAGATCATGGAAGCACTTCTGAAGGAGAGATTGGTGGAACATCTGGTTGTCAATGGACTACAGGACCCAAGGCAGCATGGTTTCACCAGGGAGGTCATGTCAGAGCAATCTCATTGAATTTTTTGACTGGGTGACTAGGAGGTGGATCAGGGAGGGCAGTGGACATGGCCTATCTGGACTTCAGCAAGGCCTTTGACACTGTGCACATAGAAGACTATTACACAAACTGGGGAATATGGGTGTGGGCAGGACAGTAGTGTAGTGGGTAGGTAACTGGCTGGGTGGCAGGACACAGAGGGTGGTGGTAAATGGCTGTCTCCACAGAGGGAAGAGTGACCAGTGGGGTACCACAGGGATCAGTGCTGGGACCGGTCCTATTCAATCATCTTCATCAGTGACATTGCGAGGATCTAGAAGGCAGAATTTCACTGTTCGCTGATGACACAAAGCTCTGTAACAGAGTAGACACACCAGAGGGTGTAGACAGAATGAGAAGGGACCTGCAGAACTTGAAGAATGGTCAGGGTTTGGCAGTTGAAATTCAATGCAAAGAAGTGCAAGATAATGCATATGGGGCACAAAACCCTGGCACAATATATCAGTTGGGGGTGAGGATATAGCATGCACCAAGCAGGAAAGGGATCTTGGGGTTGTCATCTCTGATGACCTCAAGGTAAGGAAACAGTGTGACAAGGCATCAGGTAAAGCAAATAGGATGCTGGGATGTATAGGCAGGGCATCACCAGCAGGAAAAGGAGGTCATAATTCCGCTATACAAGACACTAGTGAGGCCCCACCTGGAGTACAGTGTACAGTTCTGGAGACCATACCTACGTAAGGACATAGACAGGGTAGAGAAGGTTCAGAGGAGGCAACAAAGATGGTGCATGGATTGCATCACAAGTCCTATGAAGACAGGTTGAAGGAACTGAACATGTACTCCTGGAGGAGAGGAGGAGAGAGGATATGATAGAGACATACAAGTATCTTACAGGAGAAACAGAGTGCAGGAAAACACTATTTTAAGCGAAAAGATGTTCCAGGACTAGAGGGCATGGATGAAGTTGGAGGGAGGACGTATTCAGAGGAAACATGAGAAAGAATTTCTTCACAGAACGGGTGGTGGACAAGTGGAACCCTGCCAGAGGAAGTGGTGGGGCTGAAACAATCACTGGATTTAAGAATGCATGGGATAGACATAAAGGAATTCTAGAGGTCAGGGGTAAGGGGAAACAGACTTCTAGGAAAACAAACTGAACTTATAAGCTCAAATGGGCAGACTGGGTGGGCCATAGGCCCTTATCTGCCGACACTGTCTATGTATCTATGTATCTATGTACAGTTTTAGCCTTCCCTTCCCATCACACACAAACAGATACAATAGTATATTATTTGCTGCAAAATAAGAAATATATTTTTTCTCAGCACTGTAAAGAACTAAGACATCACAGTAACAGGTCCTTTTTCAGCCAGCAAGAGCTAGCCTGCAACTGCAGACAGACCTCCTCCTCCTCCCTCTGCCCTAGTTTGAAGAATGAAGATTACAACATGATTTGTTCTGTTGTAAAAAAACAGAAAACATACTTTTAGCAATCAATCAGTCAGTCAAGTGGAGCACCACAGTCTCTCCACTGAAGAACAAAACAGAAGAGTGAAAAAAAATCTGTAAAGACTATTTTTTTCCTAAAACTAATTCAGAAAACCACAACCCTGCACAGAGAGAAATAACTTCCTCTCAGCTCGAGTGTCTGTGCCCGGGTCTGTGCACTGGCAAGGTCACATGATAAAACTCTGGAAGGCTCTCTGAGCAGCCTGGGAATCAGATGAGATCTCGAAAGATCTCAAAGCCTCATCGAATACCTCAAATACCCCCAGTATTCAGGTATTCGGGAATTCATGTATTACATCTGTACTTCAAGATGTTCGACGGCTGATTTGAGTTTGACGCACACCCCTAACGGTAAGGAACTTCCTGGTGATGTTCATGACCACTGTACTCGAGGTACAGTATGGCTGCGTCTGTTGCCTGTCTGCAGGGTGTGTCTGCTGCTTATATTTGCACTGCTGCCAGATGGAGAACTGTCCACACTTTTACTAAACAATAGAACTTGGACATTGTCCCACACAGACGTACTGGTTTTGGTCTTGCTGCCCTGCAAGGCATTCTCTCCCAATTGCATATCAGACTTCGCTGGCCTCCCTGGGTACTTTGTACTGCTTTGGAAATCATTCCAAAGCTGTGGCCCAATGGAGGAGATATGCTCGATGAAGATAGAACAGTTAACTACCAGCAGAAGTAGGAGATCTTCAAAAGAATCTTCTCCACTGGGCCACAGTGCACTCACCCTCCTTCCCCCTTCTTTCACCAGTCCCAGCCCCTCCTTGTGTGCCTGGTCCTGGTGTTGTCTCCTGGTTCTTCTCGGTAACTGGCCCTCTGAACTTATCTCCAGTGGGGAACTGGGGAGTGAGGGGGCCACCTACGTTTTATAGGTGCCAGTGTTGTACGTCATTGTGGGTGGTCCCCAGCTAGGCAAATGTTTCCAGAAGGTCCTGATGCCAACAGCTCACAGATCCAAAAACGTGGCCCAATGGAGGAGATTCTCTCAAAGATCTACTGTGACTGGTAGGTAACTGTTCTTTTCTTTTGTTTTCATATATACTTTCCCCCACAGCTCGTCACAGACAGCTGCTCAGCCCCGTCCCTACTCCCCAACCCCTCGCCCAGCATCCACCTCTCCGGTCCATCAAGCCCCAGACCCCCCATGGATTGCCCCCGTGGCAGGGCTGGGCTGGGAAGGGCTGTCCTCCCCACACCCTGAGACTCTCATTCAGATTGTGGATCTGTGAACTGGTGATGGCGTGGCATGGGGGCAGGCAGGCAAGACTTCATATAGCCTGTGACCATCATTTTTCCAGTTTTCTCCCCGCTGTCCCTGCCATGGTGTAAGTGCGTATATGTGGAGGGGTACACATGCTGTGACTGCAGCCACTCCCTTTGCACCACTTGGGCTGCCGGTTTTACCTCCGGACCTCCACCCGGGTGCAGCCAAGGGCCAAGTCGACAAGGCTCCCTTCCCCAGGAGAGGAGAGCTGTTCTCTGGATGTTCAATCCTCTCCCTCCCCATCCGACCCCTGGTGACCCAAGCTGTTTCCTGAACCTGTGGTGGTGAGAGGTAAGGTGCATAGTGCCTCAGCCCTCTGTGCCGCAGAGCCGACTGTTCTTTTTTAAAGTACGCACATGCTCACTCCCTGTCATTCAGATGGCGGTCGGCCAAAGTGGTGAGAGAAGGATTTGTACTGGTTGCCATCTGCAGATCTGCTAGCAGACCTGGAATGGCTTGTGATGGATGAGTTCAGTGCTACACCCAATCCCATCTGATCTCTGATTAAAATAATAAGGTCTTCCCTGGTAGTCCAGTGGGGTTCCTACACATCTCAGCGCCGTGTTTAGAGCATTGCATCAAGACAGAGCCAGATTTCGGCGACTGTCAATTACGGTGACCTGTTTGGGGGGGGGGGCTGTGCCTCGCACTCCTCCTTGTGGTTGCTGTGCCTCCACACCCCCTAACTAAATATACCAGCCCGGGGGGGGCAGACCTTGAGGAGGGGGCACAGAGAGGTCGCTGTAAATGACATTCACCAAAATCTGGCACTCTATTGATGCTGTGCTGTAAAGTGCAATCGCACTGATGGTATATGGTTGTCTCCATTTTAACATCTGTAACCCCCCCTGCCCACTGACTTAGCACCCTCCACACTCTCCAACTTGACTCACCCATCACAAGCCATTTCAGGTCTGCCAGCAGATCTGCAGACGGTAACAGTGCACAGACTTCCTATCATGATAGTTATACTCCATCTCAAGGTTTCATCCCAGGGACTGATTGTAGGGGTGCTGATGGTTATCTACCTTTCAGGGATCCATTGTTGGGCATCTGATGGTCTAATGGATTGGTTTTTGAGGGTCTAATGGATATGCTTCATTTCAAGGATTTTTCTCTGGGGTTCCAGTGGTTATCCTCCATCTCAGAAATTGGTTGTTGGGGATCTGATGACTAAACTCAATCTCAGGGATTCATTGTTGGGGGGGGGGTGTCTGCTGGTTATACTCAGTCTCAGAGATTTTTTGTTGGGGGATCTGATGGTTTTACTGTATCTCAGGGATCGGTTAATTGTGGTCTGATGGCGATATCCCATTTCAGGAAATCGTTGTTCGGATTCTGATGGTTGAACTCCATCTCAGGGATTCACTGTTGGGGGGTGTCTGCTGGTTATACTCAGTCTCAGAGATTGTTTGTTAGGGATCTGATGATTTCACTGCATTGCACGGGTTGGTTAATTGTGGTATGATGGTTATATCCCATTTCAGGAAATCGTTGTTAGGTTCTGATGGTTGAACTCCATCTCAGGGATTCATTGTTGGGGGGGTCTGGTGGTTTTACTCAGTCTCAGAGATTGTTTGTTGGGGATCTGATGGTTTTACTGCATTGCAGGGATTGGTTAATTGTGGTCTGATGGTTATATCCCATTTCAGGAAATCGTTGTTAGGATTCTGATGGTTGAACTCCATCTCAGGGATTCATTGTTGGGGGTGGGGGGGCAGTGCCATAGGAAGGCATTTTGGTGCCCTGGACTAGACACTAATTTTGCGTCCCCCTGCAAAAGAGCTGGGGGTCTAAGTGCCGCAAGGCCCCCAGAAGCTCTGGGGGATTTATATGCTCTGTGGTGAGTTTTGGGGCTTTTTTTGAAGAAAATACAACTTTTGCAATATGTTACCTACCCCTAATTTCAGGGGAAATTTTTGCTCCCCATTGAGTTTGAGGTGTGGGAGACTATGGCTGGCATCAGAGTGTGCAGCTGCAATTGTTGTGGACAACTGGCTGATCAACAGTTCCATCAACCACTCACCCCATACACATTTCTGAAATATACTGTGAAAGATTCTACATAAAGCATGGGGGTCTTTAGGGCCGCTAGGCCCCCAGAAGCTCTGGGGGGTTTACATGCTCTGTGGTGAGTTTAGGGACTTTTCTTGAAGAAAAGACAAGGAGTGCATGGAGCGATGCAGTAGCTGTATTTTAACGTTATTGTCTAGTTTTGTATAATCCCATGGAGTGGCCCGGGTCGAGTCTTCACTACACAAACACATCACTTTTTTTAGCTCTTGCATATCAGTTCAGCCTCAGAAGGGTCTGTGGAGTCTGATGTGGCTGCGAGAACTGATAAGAATAAGTTAGAAAGGTGATATGTTTGTGTGATTGAGTGTCATGGAGAGAGAGAGAGAGAGAGAGAGAATGAGGACCTAACTGTGTAATGTACATTGGGTTGGGTGTGTTATAAGTGGGTTCTGTGGGCTAACTCATATGATATATCTTACCGCATTTTCAATCTTACAGTTCAATTAAGTGTAAGACTGAAAATGCAGTAAGATATATAGAGAATAATGGATAGGCAAGTGTGTGTTAGGGAGTTTTTTTACACACCCAAGGTGTGTGATCACCCTCACTCTCGAGGTTTACATAGTCATCACACACCGAGGGTGTGTACAAAAAAATCCATAACACACACTTGCCTATCTTTTATTTTTTATAATTACTGGTGTTTTGCATTGTTTGCGCAGCTTTGCATGACTTTGCACAGTAGAGCGACTTTGCGTGGGTTGATATGACTCAGAGGCTTGTGCCCGGGGTTGGGGCCCCACCCACTCCGCCCTTCCTGTGGTACTGGGGTGGTCTGCTGGTTACACTCCAGATTTAATGCTATAATTATCTGATAGCGAGTCAGACCTCAATGGCCCATCACACATGTTTACGTCCTCAGCCAATGCTACAACAGCAGCCAAAGTAACTGCCTGCTTAGCTGGTACCAGTGATACCAAAATGTCTTAAGTGGCTGTTTCTTCTAGTATGACTTTTCACTGGTCTTCAGCTCATGAGAATTACTATCATTTCATGTATTCTCAGACTCTGACTTACTAATTTAATTTAGGTTAAAGAGCAACTAGTGCCAAAACCCATCAGGCAGAACACATGGTAATTTTTGAAAGTACTCCGTTATACCTTTTATTTCTGAAGTGTTTCCTTTTTCTATGTGTTCATTAGATGGTTTCTACCTAATAGTATTGAGTGCGATGTGGAAAGCAGTGCTTTATCTGGTAGATGTGACATATCTAGTTCTATTCCTCCCACTACATCGTAAGCATCCGACTTCAATCATTGTTACATCATTAGCCCTGCTGCCCCGTTGGTAATGTGTCACAAGGTACCAGTCAAGCAGCAGAGGATCGGTTGTTCTTGGTTACTAGTGATGTCACAGTCAGTGAGGTCACAATGCTGGCAATGTACAGGGAGGAACAGAACTGACCGTGTCAGCCTCCAGGTACAGTGCTGTTCCATGCATCCCACTTACTGCTATCAGGTAGAAAATCTTCTAATTAGCAAAACAGAAAGAAAAAAAAAAATACTTCAGATTGGGGGTGTACTTGGAGGAGGTGGGAGGTCTGGATAGTCGGCAACATGGGTTTGTGCCAGGTAGATCATGTCAAACCAACCTTGTGGAGTTCTATGAATGGGTAACATCAGAACTGGACAGGGGTCAGGGTCGGACTGGCCCACCTGGATACCTGGAAATTTCCAGGTGGGCCCCCCTCAGTTGGGTAAGTGGTTACCTTCTAAACTCTGAAAACTTTTGCATTTATCATCTTTTTTCTAATTAAATGGAGTATCTGGGACACTGTCAATAAATGTAAGATGCAAACACAGAGCTAGTGTATCAGATTGCAGTGGAATATTGATATGAATGTGTCTACCTGGGCCCTCCTCTATTGATTTTCCAGGTGGGTCCTTGTATCCTCTTTCCAGGTGGGCCCTCTGTACCCCAGTCCAACCCTGACAGGGGTAAGCCTGTGGATGCATTATTCTTGGACTTCAGCAAGGCGTTTGACTCTGTCCCCCACAATGGTCTGGTGGAGAAACTGATGGGGTTAGGAGTAGGCCTTTTGATGGTCAGATGGATTGAAAACTGGCTAGCTGGACGCACTCAGAGAGTAGTGGTCTGTGGGGAGCTCTCGAACCCTAGAGCGGTAGGTAGTGGGGTACCACGGGGCTCGGTCCTGGGTCTGATCCTGTTTAATGCATACATATCGGACATCAGGGAGGGTATAGGGTGAAATGAGTCTCTTCGCGGATGACTCCAAGATGGGAGCAGTAGTTGAGGGAGAAGAGGGGAGGTTGGCCCTGCAAGGGGACCTGGACACCCTGGAAAGCTGGGCTCACACATGGAAATTAAATTTCAATATCACCAAGTGCAAGGTGTTGCATCTTGGTCAGGGAAACCCTAAACACAGATACACCCTGGGAGGGGAGGCGTTGGAGGCCTCAATAGGGGAAAAAGACCTAGGGGTCATGGTGGATACATGTATGAATAACTCTGAGCAGTGCAGAAGAGCAGCTAGCAAGGCAAACAGGATGTTGGGATGCATCGTAAGGGGGATCACCTCTAGGAGCAAGGAAGTGATTCTGCCGCTGTACAATGGCCTGGTTAGATCACACCTTGAGTACTGTGTACAGTACTGGAGACCACACTTGAAGAGGGACATACAGCTCCTGGAGAGGGTACAGAGGAGGGCAACAAAGATGATACGTGGGCTAGGGGATTTGACTTATGAGGACAGACTTGAGGAGCTCTGCCTGTTTTCATTGGAGGAGAAGAGAGACAGGGAGGACATGATTGAGGTCTTCAAGTACCTCAAGGGAATAAATAGGGTAAACATGGAGGGGATCTTTAGACTAAAGCAGGGAGGTATCACCAGAGGGCATGGTTTGAAGTTGGAAGGTGGAAGGGTGAGGGGGAAAAGAGGAGGAGGTTTTTCACTGAGAGGGTGGTGGACCCTTGGAATGCACTGCCTGGTGAGCTGGTTCAGAGATCCACAGTGGAGGGCTTCAAGAGAGGGTGGGACAGACACAGAAAGTGGATGTATCAGATGATGGCCTGTCCCGGGGGGGGGGTGGGGATGGATGATAGGAGTTTCTGGAGCACAAGGGATGGGAGGGTCTCGGCACCCAACTAAGGATCTAGGTTCGAGCAGACTCGATAGACCGTAAGGCCTAATCTGTTGGCAAATAGTATGTTAGTATGTTAGTATAAGAAGTAATAGTTGATTACTTCTGAAAGATACTACTATTTCCAGGCAGTAAACTAGCTCTTTGAACCAAATATTGTTCACAGAGATTTAGCTAAGCATTTAATTAGTTGGGGGCATCAATGGAGGGTCTCATTTTGAATCAGTTTTCATCCAGTTCGTAGAGTGTTGAGGTCTGGGCACTGTATTGGAGTCTCATCTTAGAGGCATTAAAGCAAAAGGAGGTAGCTCTGCCAGCCTCTGATCTTGTCTTCTTCTTTTTCTGGTATTGTAGCTTTACCTACAAAACACAAAGGTACTTGTTTATTTTTTCATTTATTTAGTTTTTGTTGACTGGGTAAGTGCACTCGACAAATCCTGCCTATTTTCAGGCACGACCCGGGGGAGGGGGATACAGATGAATGCCAACTGACCTTGAACCAGATTAAGCTGTTGGTGGTATTTTTAGTGAATGAGGGAAATTTGGCCAGGACACGGGGATTCTACTCTTTTCGATAAGTGCCATGGGATCTTTAACATCCACCTCAACTACCACCGATCCAGGCAGATGGGACCTCAGTTTAACGTCTCATCTGAAAGACAGATACTATTAAAGAAATTGTATTTCAGTGCAGTATGTGTTGTTGTTGGTGTACAATGCTTTGAATTGCTGCCCTGCTGCTCGACTAACCATTGTAGATTGAAGAAACCAGCCCTGCAGGTGTGTCAGGTATGGGCAGCACACAGTTTTTAACTGAAGTACTGAGCTACACTGGCAGTAGCCTAGCCACTGGCAATTATATTTTTTTCTGTTTGTTGCATAGTAAGTTTTTTGATAGAGTTTGAATTTAGGAGATGAGGCAAGAGGGGCTGGCCAGCTGGGGTACTGGGTTAATATAGTTTGACACTTGCGACATTCAGTGATGGTCAGTGCCTGCAGCACTCACAGTGCAGAGAGAGTATATAGACAGGAACTGCTTGCTCATTGTTCAGCTGGTCTGTGTCTCATAAATCACGTTGTCTATAATAAAAGATGACTTATTTGTTTGTTTCCTGTTTCTTTTGGGAACCTGCCTGCAGGACCGCAGCACTTGGCTAGCTGGTAATAACATGGCTGTTTTTCCATTTCACTAATGTATACTAGATAATGCCTATGCTATTTTTTTTTTTATTTCACTAATTTGCACTACATAATGCCTATCTATAGTGCTGGAGTCAGCAGACCCACCGTCAGTCAATGCACTGTGAGTCTAAGATTATAATCTTATGTTTTTTTCTAAACTTGTATGTAAGCGGATTTTTGTGACATTGCCTGTTTGTTGCTGTGTACTGTAAAGCATGAACTATGAATGTATGTGAACTCTTTATCTGTACCAAGCTGGTATAATTTATTGTTATTTTGGAAATTGCAGTGATACGGCAATCCAACATCCTCATCAGCCTTATAGCCTGAGTTACTATATATTATAAAATGGGGAGAGAAAATACTGCTTTCTGATTGGTTATTACCTGTGCATGAAATCTGTTCCATGCATAGGTAATAACAAGTACCTGAAAGCAGGACCGCATTGAAAAAAAAAAAGAAAATCAATGTGCCATTAGAATGCTCATTTTTAAAATGCCGCCATTTTTTACCCCTCACTAATGCAGCTCAGCCCGGACTTGAGGACGATCAGGGAAACGCTGCCACCACTTGCTGTTCACTATTACCCCCAAGTTTTCAAAAAAAGTATGCCCTGCTATGTCACTCTTCTCTTTAGTATTACTGGACCATCTGTGTCGGGCGTACTCCCTTGCGATGTCACTTTGGCTTCGCTGCTGGTCCCATGGTTTAAAATAAAAAAAAAAGTTGCCTCAATTTGTTGTTTAAAAGTAGACTTCCCTCTGTCATCTTCCTCATGGGGGGTTTGAGGTGGGCGGGGGAGACACAGCGCAGTGAGTTAGGTCCCACTTTTGTTGTCACTCCATCCCATCTACTCCAACTGTCTAAATAAGCCCCTCCGCTTACTCACTCAGCCATGTTGTCTCTGTCAGTTTCATCCAGCTAGCCGATCGCTCACTCACTGACTCTTTGTCTTACATAGCTACTGGTTCCCCCAACCTAACAGTACGATCTGTGTTGTGGCCACCCTCATCACTTGTTCACTCATTTACTCGGCAGATCGGCAACTGGCATGACGTGAAAGCACTTGATGAAACGCTCGTGAACTCTTCACTCTCACACAGTTAGCAGGGTGGGAAACCACAGGTGCTCTGCCACAGTTCATTTAGCCATTTAAAAACAAAAAAGGAAAAGCACTAAAACGGTCATGAAAAGAAACTGTATGGCTGTGTGGTGGGGTGGGATGGGGTGGGAACTATAACAACCACATAGAGTTACATTGGCCACATTAGGAAAAACTACTAAGGGCAAAAAAAAAAAATACATAGCTGGTGAAACTATTTTACATAAAAATACACTAAAGATCTTATTATTTTAGTATCTAAACCTATAAATTAAAATGTTTTTCAAATATTTAAATCACAGGAGCCCATTTTATAAGTGCAATAAGACACTCCGGGGTGTGCATGGAACAGATTTTACCAGACTTCCAGGAGCTGAAGGCATTCGGCCTGCAGACTCGTGCCTCTCTATGCCTGTGGGCGTGCGGTAAAATCTGTTCCATGCACACCCCAATCTGTCTTATTGCTTACGTATCAAATGATGTGATACAATGCATAATACATCATTTACTGATATATAGGGGATATGACATGGGATAACTTAAGACGCAATTTTCATCTTCATGAAAGTGTATCGGCCTGTTGACATGTCGCAGGTGGCGAAGCCAAGAGTAAGATAGGAGTAGATCAACACCCTCAAAACCCTTGAAGGAGGCAGTATGGCGCAGTGGGTTAAGGCTCTGAGCTGCAAATCTGGAGACCTGGGTTTGAATCCCACAGCCCCCTAGGTGCATACTGTGTGACCATGAGCAAGTCACTTAACTTCCTCATGCTCCCAGGTTGCACCTGCAAACAAGCTTTCAGCTTAGTGTGCCTCACCTGGTAAAATAATTGGTAAAAAAAAAATGAATATAAAAATTATATGAACATACGACAAAGCTAGCAGAATAAAGCCATTTGGCTTATCATTCAGTGTCAGTAGCTCAGTAGGTAGCACACTCACCTCTGAGGCCGGGAGATCAGAGGGCTGTGGGTTCAGTTCCCACATCTGGCACCTGGGTTAATATCCCAGTACTGACACTGTAGTGCAGCATGAGAAGGGTGCTGCACTTCTGAGGTGCCATCTTTCGGATGAGACGTTAAACCGAGGTCCCATCTGCCTGGATTGGTGATAGTTCAGGTGGATGTTAAAGATCCCATGGCACTTCTCGAAAAGAGTAAGAGAATTTCCCCGGTATCCTGGCCAAATTTTCCTCATTCTCTAAAAATACCACCAACAGCTTAATCTGGTTCAAGGTCAGTTGGCATTCATCTGTATCCCCCTCCCCCGGGTCGAGCCTGAAAATAGGCAGGATTTGTCTAGTGCACTTACCCGGTCAACCAAAAATAAATAAAGTCTGCTCGTATTGCAGGGTCCTCAGCATCAACTACTGACCATGCCCCCCAGTCCACTCACCCTCTCTGTCCACCCCTCTCTTGACCCTTATTTTCTCCTTAACTCTGTCCCAGCCTCTCTTGAAGCTGCCTACCGTTTTCAACTAAATCACCTCCTCAGAAAGTCTATTCCATCTCGCCACTATCTTCTCTGTAAAGATGTGCCTCCTAGCCTCGCTCCTAAACCTCCCCCCCCAGCTTGAGACTGTATCCCCTCATGGTTTGGTTCCCACTAAGCTTGAGGAGACCCCCCTTTGTCCATCTTATTTATTTCTTTCAAACTGAAGGTCTCAGTCATGTCGCCTTTCATTCTGCTGTCCTCCAGGGAGTACATGTTCAGGGCCTTCAACCTCTCCTAGTACATACTACCCTGCTGCCCCATGATCATCTTAGCTGCCGTCCTTTGGACCATCTCCAGCAGGTTTATGGCCTTTTTTAAGGTATGGGCACCAGTACTGTGCACTGTACTCCAGATGTGGCCTCACTAATGACATGCACAAGGGCAGTATGACCTCCCCCCACTTGCTGCTGATCCCCCTGGCAATGCAGCCCTGCATTTTATTTGCCTTTGCTGCTGCTTTTCTACATCATGTAGAGTGTTTCAGGTCACTAGTGATCATCACTCCCAGGCCCTTCTCCTCCTCTGATGCAGATACCCAGACCCCTCCCAGGCTGTACTCAACTCTTGTGTTCTTGGCTCCAATGTGGGTAAACCTTACATTTCTTTGCACTGAAGCCAAGTTGCCAAATGCCAGACCATCTTGCTAGCTTTTCCAGATCTTCCCTTAGGTCTTGTATCCCTTCTGCTCTGTCCACCCTCTCACAGAGCTTGGTATTATCTGCAAAGAGGCAAAGTTTGCCCTTAATGCCATCCCCAATATCACTGATGAAGACATTGAACAGCACTGATCTGAGCACTGAGCCCTATGGGACTCTACTGATGACCTCCCTGGTGCGGGAGAGTTCACCTCCTACCACCACACTCTGGGTCCTGCCCATCAGCCAGTTTTCTACCTACCCAATCAACTTTTCACCAACTCCTAGCTCTGCCAGCTTCCTGATCAACCTCTTGTGGGGTACAGAGTCAAAGGCCTTGCTGAGGTCCGGGTAAAGGATGTCCACTGTTTGGCCACCGTCCACTGTTTTAATGAACCAATGAAAGAAGTCAGATTTGTTTGACATGACCTTGCCCCATAAACCCATGTCGACTCTCATCCTGGACACCATTCTCATTCAGATACTCTCCTAACCTTTCCTTAAGTATGGGCTCCATGAGCTTGCGCACGATTGAGGACAGACTGACCAGTCTGTAGTTCCCTGGGTCATTCTTGGGACTGTTCTTATGGAAGGGCAATAAATGTGCCATTCTCCAGTTCTACAGTACCACGTCCAACTTCAGTGAACTATTGAGCAGGCAAGCCAATGGTTCTGCAAACTCTTCTGCTAGCTCCCTCAGCACCCTTGGATGTATGCTGTCTGGGCTTGGGGATTAATCTACCCTCAATGCTAACAACTCTGTCCTCACCCTATCCACCTCTATCAAAACATCCATGTGCCTCCCCCCTTTCTCCTTTCCTTCCCCCTATCGGTACTGGTCCATCTCTCTCCCTGGTGAGGACAGAACAGAAAAACTCGTTCAGTACCTCTGCCTTGCCCAATTCTCTTCCACCCACCCGTCTCCTTTCCTGAGCCTAACAGTCTCATCTTTCTTGACCTTTTTCTTGCTAATGTAGTGAAAGAAAAACTTTTCCCCCTATTGTATTTCCTCAGCTAGCTGCACTTCCTTCTGAGGTTTAGCCCACTGGAGCTGGACTACCTTACCTGCTACGCTAGCCATATTCAGGTAGTCCTTCCTATTTTCCTCCCTCTGGGCCCTCCTGAATTTCTTGTAGGCTGACCTCTAATCCCTTACTACCTGAGCAGCCTTGGGCTAAACCAGCAGGGTGCTTTGGTCCTCGAATTCTTCCCTTTGAGCCTAATGCACTCTCTTGTGACAACAATTATTCTCTCCTTGATGATAGATCATCTTTGTTCCTCTCCCATATCCACTCAGATGCTTGCCAGGTGACTTTTTAGCAGCTCTGGTCCCATCTTTCTGAAGTCCACCTTTCTAAAATCAAGTATTTTAGTGTAACCCCTCACCCCTGCCTTTTTACCAAACGACAGGTGGCATGCTGTTGAAGCTGACAGCAGTACCTGGTGGGGACCTGGGTTCGGGGAGGATGAGGTTACTCGGCACAGGGGGACCTAGGTTTGGCTACTCTGCACAGGGACACCCAAGTAAATCTGAACACAGGAAGCAATAACTGTAATGTCCAGGACCAGGAATGGGATTCTTCAGTGTGGCTTTTATTCACATACTAGCTGAACAAACAAAGCATAGGCAGACCCCCATGGGGCTGCATTTCCTGGTAATGCAGATTAGAGACTACAGAGCACCTTATCACCATTTCCAGCCCTCAGGCTCTGAACCCACCAGGCACACAGCCCGGACTTGCATGCAGCTTTGGGTACACAGCCCGACTTGTACACACTTGGGTTTTCCCATGGGCCCGACTTCCCTGCCGGCCACTTGATCCACAGTCCATTGGAAGAACAAACCAATTATCATTTCCAGCCCTCAGGCTCTGAACCCACCAGGCACACAGCCTGACTTCTGTATGCAGCTTTGGGTACAAAGCCCAACTTGTACACACTTGGGTTTTCCCCACTGGCCTGGCTCCCCCGCCGGCCACTTGATCCACGGTCCATTTGAGGAATGAACCAATTATCCTGTTATGGCTCCCCACACCACACTAGAGTCTGCGACTCTTAGAGAGAATTTTCCTTACAACCCCACATCTGGGTACTTCCCCCATCACTGTCCAAGTGCCTGAGGCAAAGTAGAAACCACAGAAGAAATCTGTAGAGGTGGACCTGGTCACTAAAGATGGGGGGCCACCCACCTCCAGCTCCCACAGCCCATACCTGGCCATTTCTCTGGAAAATTGAACCATTCCTTTGCTGAACTCCTAAATGTAGATTAAGGGTAGACATCTGTCACATCTCCTCTACATATTATTTGCATCTCACAAAACTCTGGGATTTGACACTACTTTTACTTGCTTGGCCCATTTCTCTAGGCTTCCCAATATGTAGTTCAATCCCTAGATTTTCACACAAGTCCCAGGGTGAAGAAAACATATGCCCTTTTAGCCAGAGCAGACACTCACCCTTAAGTTGCAGGTGCCCCACAGGCGACTCACAAATCTTCCATCTTCCAAAAGAAATCCTGGACTAAACAGGCAGCTTTTCCTCCACTAGCAGAATTAAGGGGATTGCCCCAGGAATCTGCTGGGAATCTTTACACTCCCACCTAGAGGGAGGGGGCACTGAGACCTGAAAACAGCAGTCTCCACCACTTGAGTACAAACTTCACTCCCCTAAGCCAAACTGCAGACTCTCCTTTGAAACTCCCAACGTTCTATCTAACTCCCTTTGCTGCAGATTCCAATGTGGCTTATGCAGCTGTGAAAGTTCTATTGGTGATGTCATCCCTCAGTCTCAGCTGAGGCTGAGAACAGAGTGAGACAGTGTGAAACCCATTTAACTGGAGTTTCACAAGCTGCCTTCCCTGCCTACCACTAGGTCTTACTGGGATTCTAGTAACCCCGGGTAACAAGGGGGTTACACTAGTCTTAGTGGTTTTTTTTTTCCTGCCCATGTCCAACTGGAACCATATTGTGCAATGACCACTTCCACCCAGGGGCTGCTTTACCTTTACATCCTGGATGTGGTCCCCCATCATCAGTACCAGATGAAGGATTGCCCCATCCCTCGTGGGTTCTATGATGCCCTCTGTCAGGAACCCACTTTACATCACATCTAGGATCACCTGACTCCTGCACAGGTCATGGATGGATCCTCCAATCCATCTTAGACAGGTTAAAGTCTCACACTATTACCACCTCTCCCTTCTCTGCAGAAGTCAATATTTGTGAGTTCAATTCTCTTGTCTCTTTCCTCCTCCTGGTTGGGTGATTGTAAACCATCCCCAGCCTCAACAACTTCTCTCTATCAGACAGTAACTGAGTCCACATTGCTTTCGCCCTCCCCCTCTTCTGACTCCTCCCTCATACAAATTATTTCTTCCCTGATGTAAACTGCCACCCCTCTCACTTTTCCTACCTCCCCGTCCATTCTGTATAATTTAAACCCAGGGATCGAGAAGTCCCAGTCATGGTTAGGTGTAGCCCACATCTGCATGACCGTCATAATGTCCACTCCCTTCTCAGCCAACAATGCCTGTGAGGCGTCCATCTTGTTTCTAACACTTTGTTCATTCAGTGACACCACCTTCCACCTAGAGTCTGAGCTTCCTTCCCTTCCCTTCCATCTGCCTTTCTCATTTCTCCCCATTACCCGTGCTCCCACTCCCCACTGCTAACCCCCCTTGCTCCCCATACACCTCCAGCCCTCCCCACTAGTATGAGAGAGGGTCTACTGACCTCCTTCTCCCGGAGATTTGGGGCCTGCAGGCCTGCTTGCCCCTGCAATAGTTTAAATTAAGTTTTTGGTTTATGTACCCCCCACCTTGTCCCTGAGGACCCTCAACCCCCGCCCCCACTACTGAGGTGCAGTTTGCCTGGGGAAAAAAGTGTTTTATCAGACACACTCTCTGAAGTCAAGCCATGTCACATTCGATTTATACAAAAGATATTTAGGTGGTTTTGTGATAGAAATTGTAAAAAATTACAAAACTAACAGAAGTACAAAATGCGAACTGTGCTTCACAACAAGGTCAGCCAGTACAGTCAAAAACTAAACGGCATCTCACATGTGAGACCGCGTATCTGAACATGCTCAGTGTGGCCAAAATGTGTGAAATGTATTTCTGAGCAACTACAATTAGTTTGCTTATGTTACCAGAAATAACCTGTTTATCTTGGCAAATGTATTTTTACACATATGAAGAAGCCAGCAGAAGATGGCCATTTGGTCTATCAAGTCTGCTGATATTGCAGGGTCCACAGCCTGAGTTAATGTCCCTGCTCCTACCTTCAACTTACCACACGAGGGGCAGAAGAGTATGTTTCCCTAATACAGTGTTGAAGGTAATGGACCTAAACAGGAGTGGGGGATAAAGGCTGCTCAAATGTGGAGTTTGAGTAGCACATTAGAGACTGCATTGGGGATGGAGGAACCTGATTTACACACAACCTGCTATGGGATGGGGTGACGGAGGGAAGAGAAGCTTGAGTGGTCCACAGTGTGAAGTGTGCTAGCAGGCTACAGCAGAAGGAATGGGGGTGGGGGGTGGGGGTGGCTACCAGGTTGCTGGCTCATGTAGAGGTCCAAAAAGAGCAATGAGAAGAGGGGAGAAATTATATGAACAAGCCTGGAGCCCCACGGGAGGAATAATGAGAAGCTGTTATATGTTGTTATATTCCGTTATATGCTGTTACATTCCTTCTGTGATAGTGTGGGTTAAGAGGGTGTTTTACTGGGGGGAGTGGCTTGCAGCCGACAGCAGTAGATGCTCTTTGAGTTGCTCCAGATTTTTACAGCAATAAAAGTTTAAAAATTCCTCAAAACGCTAGAAAATTACCTAACTACCTACCTAACTGGGAAGCTAACATCTTCAAGGAGTCGGGAGAGAGATTTCAACAAATCCTATGATGGGGAGAAATAAAACGGACCCTTCTAAAGAGCTGAGCCGAGGGAACGGCACCACGCCATCTGCAAATACAACTACACATGTTCCTTAAGGTTAACTATTATAATCATCAGATTACAGTATATAATGATGTTATGCCAATTAAAAACAGTGCTACTTGCTAAATATTAAATAATAACAATTGGAAACAGCATATACCTAGCCTGTGTGTTTTTCAGTCTATGTTGTATAACTTTCTTTATAATTGTATTTTAAATACATGTAAAACCAGTATAAGGTACTTACAATTGGTGCTGTTACTTAAAATCACTGTTTTATAACAATATCTTGTTTAAAACAAAACATTTTTGGAAATGGCTGAAACAAAAGGTGGCTAAAATATGTGGTGTTTTAGTCAAATGGCTAATTATTTTTTCCATGTAGCGCTAACACAGGCAACCATCAACATTCACAGGGACCCAGTTACCTGAAGAAGAACTTCATGCTAAAACAAGAGTTTACAAACCGCCCCAAACAGACAAGGAAGAAGAAGCAGGGGAAGGATCAAGAAATTGTGTCTCTGTTCTGGGGAAGGCCATTTTTTCTTTAAAAAAGGCACTTCAGTCGTTGTGACATGTTGTAACTAGTGATTACCTAGCAGCTTAGGAGATGAATTCATAGCCTGAGGTTGAGATCATAAATGGAATATAGTTGTTGGTTGATAACACCCAGAAGCAGGAAAGTCCCATCACTACTCCAGTAGGTTACTGATATGTGAAATCTCCCCACTGTGAATTTTATTTAGTTTAGAATTGTCCAGGAAAGGCACATGTAATCAAGACCCTCTGGAGTGGGGTAAGGTGGCGGATGAAGTTGACTCCCAAAGACATGAGGGTGGCCAGGGCAAGGGTAGTGTGTTGCTACCTCAATGAAAAATTGATGGACAGTACCTTCAGGTTAGACCTGTAATGGAGGGAGATGAGTGCTTGAACTTTGGTCGTGTCCTGAAGAAGGACACACAGCAACAGTCACTAAACAGCTCATTTCCTGTAAGGGTGATTGCAGCTCACTCCATGAACTCAACAGTTTGTGCCAACCAGGTAAACTCAAAGATTTTAGTGTTTCTGATGCAAGTTAGCAAGATTATGGTCATACTGCAATCACCCCACCTGGCCAGCTCTGTAGTTCCTACTTCCCAGGTGGCTGTGATTCCAGGCAGTGCTCATCGTGCTGTCAACGGGCAACAGTGGCAGCAGGAGGGCCCATCTGCTTATAAATAATGCTGTTCACAGGGGTCACTTTTTTTCCAAAACACGTTTGCAGATCCTTTTGAGGCTCTGTCTGGAGTCTTGGTTCACACATTCCATGTCCGTACAAGCAGCTCTGTTTAGCTACAGTTTCACAGTCGTTCCAGGGATATCCAAACAGAAATGGTGCCCTTGATGGCTTTGGAGGACCTGACATCCTTGGTCCTGTTGGACCTGTGGATAAGGGAGCACACAGTCTCCCAACGAGCTACATATCATGGGTCTGGCCTGAGCACCCTTGGAACTGGAGTCACAGCCATGGGGCACCCTGCTATCCTCTCCTCTCCTCTCTTCCTCTCTCCACCGCCATACTTCCCTGCTGTGTCCACTGCAGATGCCCAGACAAGCAGCAAATCATTCCAGGGTTTTATTTAACTCTAAAAATTGATTAGTGTTTTGCTCATAAAAGTGCTAAAACTTTGTGAAAATGCATAGCTCTTGCCTCACTGTGTTTAACAAACACAATACTTCTAGAAAACCTATATAAATATTTTCTGTACAGTTAGTATTGTCCCAAGAAAAAAACTGCTAATCAATTATTTAAAACCCTGCATTCCATTTGTTCCACTTCTCCAGTCAGGAGATTCTTCTGCATAGCCCACCAGGGGCCACAGAAACAGGGGCTGGGACTACACAGAGTTCCAAAACTCATTTTGCAATGCAACCTAGGAGGGTTGGGTGGGGTTATAACCACGGAAAGTAAATCAGGCAGAAATTATCATGTCAAATTAGAACTGCAAAGTTGCAAGTTCAAAAATTACATGAGGGTTAAAGCTAGCAATGAAAACCCAGACAAGAAGTGAAAAATCAGCAGTGGACAGAAGAAACAAAATGACAGCTTATAAAAAAATAAAAGTAACATGTAACCTCAGGCCCCACGGTTCAGGTGATGTACTCCAGGGTGTAGTGGTTTGGGGTAGCCCTTTGATTGTACACGAAGGGTTGGAGGGTCCATGTGTCAGGAAGCTAGTTATGATTCAGGGACAGCAGGACCGATCATATGAGAATCGGCTAAAGGCACTGAACATGTACTTGCTAAAGACCAACTAGGGCGACCGATATGATGGAGTCTTTCAAGTTCCTAAGAGGAATAAACAAGGTGAACTGTGAGGAACTACTGTATGTAGCATGAGTTATGGTTCAAGGACATGGAGGCATGGGTGGAAACTGACAGAAAAGTTCAAGAGGTATAGGAAGGGAGAGAGTTTTATTTTACAGAAAGGGTGGTGAACCATGGAACAGTCTGCCATCTGAGGTAGTGGGCACCAAAATCATAAATGATTTCAAGCACCACTAGGACAAAATAAATGGTATAGTGATTGCTCAGGGTGGTAGTAATAGGGAGGGGAAAGGAGGTGAATACTGAGGGCTAGTACCCTGTATGGACAATGGGTCCTGAGGTTTCATAGGGGACTATGAGCAGACTGGATGGACCATTGGTCTTTTTCCTGCCATCACTGTCTGTATTTCTATGACCTGGTGTGGTGCAGTCACTTACATTACAGCCTCATGGTGATCAGACTTCTCACTGGTCACAGCACAGTGCAAGCAGAACCAAAGCAAGGTGGACACACACAGATGATTCACGCCATCACAGTTTCTGTATTTGTTATCACCGAGCACAGTACTTTCAGGCAAGTCTGACGATAAGCGATGACACAGTCAAGCACAGCGAGGTATACACCAGTCACAGTGAAGTGTCAAGGAATGTCTCTGATAGGAAACAGTTACACACAATCTCACAGGAGGAAGCTGGCACAAAAAATGCAAATGACTCCATGCAGGCATGTCCTGAATCTCAGACTGTATGGGCAAAATGGCAAATGGAGGGAATGAGGAGTCCAGCGTGACTACTTGAAGTGAGGGACTTCTTGAAGAGAGGAGCCATAGAGAGTCCTGAAGATGGCATAACGGAGCCTAGCAAGCCTCTGTTAAGTGCCAATGGTCATGGAGACTGATTTTTGTGGCATTAAGAAAGAGTTGGTGTGAGCAGAAGCAACCCTGAACGTTCTCAAAGTCGCACTGCAGAGGTGTTTCCTGCTCAGAAGCTGAAGGAATCGGAGGCATAAAGTACAGTGTCGTCCACATGCATGTGGCTGTTCAATGAGACACAGACAGAGGGGAGGTCATTGAGAAAAATGGAAAGCAAGACTGTGCCCAGGATAAAGCCGTATGGCCACCTGAATGAATGGGGAAGGGTTATGGCCTCTCCTGCTTGGATCAACTGGTGATGATCTGACAGGTAGGAGCAGAACTAAGTGACAGCGATGCCAGAGAGGCCAATGCCTCTGAGTTTGTTAAGGATGCAGTGGTGAGCCACAGTGTTGAAAGCAGTAGCAGTAGATTTTTGGTTGGTCATATTTTTGACCATTACAATTATTACAAAATAGCAATATTACATAAAACACCACAGCACATATACTTTATTGTATATAAAATGATACAAAACTTTCCACATGCAATCAGTTATTTACTTATTTATTGGATTACAAGACCTATGCACTAGAGGCCTGTTTACAAAGTTTCCACCTCAGTGAGAGAACAATGAACGCAAATGAAACAAATACCAATATATACATCAAACTGGACATAATATACAGAGTGAAAACTATAATAGATATGACAATTCTCAAAAGAGTGGTGATAGCAGAGGCAGTAGTTATTTAGTCAGAAACAAAAAAACATTTAAAATGGAGAATAACATGAGCAGCCAAGTCTGGCCTTATCGACAGATCAGAAGAGGGTGGTCAAAGGAAGGAGGGTAGCCAGTGGTGGGGTAGGTGATGGAGAGTAGTAGGGGGATACTGCTAGGACCATAACAGGGGAAGAAATAGATAGGGAGAAGGGGTGGGGAACTAAAAGGGGTGGGGCGCTAGTGACCTGAAAGTAGTAGCAATTTAGGAGGGAACAGTCACGGCTGCTAAGTGCGGTGAGGTGTTGACGTAATTTGCATTTGAAAGGGCCCAGTTTAGGTCAGAGCCCCCTCCCCAACAAATCATACTAAGGAATGACCAGATTATTCTTTTCTTTTCACGTCACCCTTTTGATCTCATCAGTCTAGCAGCTGTGCGAACCACATAATATTAAAATTAATAAGTATGATTATCATAAAATAAAGATGTTACTGGTGCCTGAGAGGCCAGTGACTATCTTCCTTTAATTTTTCACTGAATGACAATGAGCTTATATTAATTATCTGATCCTACCAAGTTAAGTAGTGTATAATTAAATCTCCACTTGGAATTATTATAGCATTACATCTCATTAAAATAGGGCTCTCAGTATTCATACCAGCAGATAGCTACTACCATGCTTACAGTACTGTTCTCCTTAAATTAAAGGTCCCTTCCTAGCCAGTGCTGAAAGTCCCTGCAAGGTTGACAAAGATGGTACTGGTGAGCTAGCCCTGATTCATTCTTGTCAGGGGAGAATCGGCAAATGCTACTAGGGAGGCGACTGTGGAGTGGGATTTGTTGAAACTGGACTGGAAAGGGGACAGGAAGGTGGAGAAGTCAAGGGAGGACTAGAGCTAGGAGAGGACAAGTTCTTCTTGCACTTAAGTGAGTTCAGGGAAAAGAGAGGTGGGACAGTAATTTCCAGGGGCAGAGGAGTCACCGCCCCCTCTTTATGTAGGGTAATAACTATGGCATGCTTTCAGGTGCAGCATGAGAAATCATCCCTAGCCAGAAAGAAAGACTGAGAAGGGAAGTGATATGAAAAGCAACTGCCGGAGCGAGGTGCAAGGGTTTAGGGTCAAGCCCATCTGGGTGGGGAGGGGCAAGGGCAAGATGGAGGCTGACATAGGCAGGGCAGAATTTTAGCTCGGTCTTGTGTGAAATGTAATTTATTTAATGTGTTATTTTGGAGTTATGTTTTGCTTTTCTTTTTCATGTTTTGTTAGTTCAGTCCATTCAGGGTTGCTAGTGAGGTAGACTAGTTTCTAAGCATATTTTTGGGGGGTTACCGTGTATCTGGCATCTTGATAGATCTGTGCCAGGCGGCTTTTGGCATTCTGGACATTTTTGCTGTGATTTGTTTGGATTGCTGCCTTGTAAATGGATTGGAGCAAGCATTGATTTGTGCTTCAACTGTATATAGGATAGTGTATGGCTCCCAAGACTATTCTCCAACTAAGGAGTTACTATGCCGACTGTTGACCTCGAGAGCGCAGGCGCTCGAGGTCACACAGTTGGCATAGTAACTACAAAGTTAGAGAATAGCCTTGTTGTGCATCGGGAGCTCTACACTTTTCTATATAGTGTATGATGAAAAACCTGCACTTTGAGGACAAAAAACAGCGGTAATAAATAACAATTTCAACATCACTGCTGTGTTTACATTTGTTTTTGTAAGGATCACAAACTTCTCAATTTACTGTCAGGGTGGGGATTTGAGGTTGCTATGGAGCAGGCATCAGTCATTTTGATACAGCAACCTTCGATTGGTTACTGAACATGTGTGGTAGAATCAGTGCTGTGAAGATTACCCAGAAGGGAGGGCAGGTCAAAAGACCCAACAACCTGCAACAGATGTACTTCAGCAGATCTTGCATATTATACCATCCTGTAGTCACTGAGTAAAGCAGTGGGAATGCCAGCTTCCAGGATACATTGGGAGTGAGAGGATGGGGCTAGTCCATAAGAGAAAGATCTGAGGTGTGGGGGTTGAAGCTCAGAGATTAGCTAAGCGAGGCTGAGGGACTGGATTTGATGGGTGAGTTTATGTTGAGGGAGGTTTGCTTGAAACAGAGCCTGCTTAAAAAAAATGCACCTATTCGGTTTTGACTTTGTGCGTATTTTTATTGTCAGCACATAAAGTGCAACATGCAAAGAGACTAGTGCATGAAATCTCATGCAAACAAACCCAAGTAAGTTTATTGTTCGTTCATTGAGGGGGCAGGATTGTAAACCGCAACTAGCAACCTCAAAATAGCAGCATGAGAATGGCTCTTTCAAAATGTTCCACAGTAGTTTATAATAATAACAGGTTAAATCCCTCAGTTTTGTAGACAGGGCCATTAGCAGCCTAACCCCAGCACTTCACTCATCTAGAGCTTCCCCTTGAGAAATTTAGAACTAAGAAAGCACATTTGTTATGTTATTAATCAAGCTGTTTCTTCAAGCAGCTGTTAAGGAGTTTATCCGTTTGCTGAGAACTTGTGTCTGCTGTTGGGGATAGCCACCCCTTAGACAACAAACTATCCCTTTCAGAGTGTGTCTGTGTGGTATGTGGGCTCACCAATGGAGGACAAGTGGGAGAGGGAAGAAAGGAGGTCAAGGCAGTCAGGCCTGGTACTATATGGCTCCAGTAGATAGTGCCAATGAATGTGTGGAGGAAAGAAGGGAGAGAGGACCTGCACAGGAGCAGCTCATGAGAGGAGGTCTATGGCATGGGTGAGGCTAGGGTACTCTGCACCCTGGGATTCAAGGACTGGTTGAAAAATTGGTGCCGAACACAGGGTTTTGGCTTCATTGGGGACTGGAGGTCCACCTGGAGAGATACAGGCCTATACTGGCACGATGGTCTGCATTTGTCTGGGAAGGGAACCAGGATCCTAGGTGATAGGTTTAAATGCTTCAATGGCAAGCTCTTAAACTTGCCATGGGGGGAGACACTGAAAAGGAGTAGGGAATTCCCAGCCTACCCCGACAAAACATGGTAGTTAGCAAGGTAAACACCAAGGCAGAGAGGTCGATAGGGGGCAAGGCAGGGGTAAATGGAGAAAAAGGCAAAGGCAGTAGGTACAGGGATGGGCCGGCTAAAAGGGGTAAGGCAATCAAAATATGGAGGGTGATGAGTACCAATGCCCATAGTCTGGGTAACAAGCTTCCTGAACTAGTGACCTTGATGAAAGAGGGACGCCTGGATATTGTGGTAGTCAGAGAAGCATGGTGCACAGAGAACCATGGCTGGGATGTCAACATACTGGGGTACACAATCTACAGGAGGGACAGGGAGGTCAAAAGAGGAGGAGGAGGAGGAGTAGCTGTCTACGTAAGAGAAGGTATCAAAGCAATGGAATTAAAGGGTAAGCAGGGAGGAGAGGCGACATTGTGGGTTACCCTGGAGACAGGATATGGCACCGCAATCTGCATGGGGATTGTATACAGACCCCCATCTCAGGGGGAGGAAATGGACAAGGAAATGATAGGAGGCATTCTTCTGGCTGTGGCTGAGGGAGGTAGGAGTTGAAGTTTTAAATTGTGGTGAGGTTCTGGAAAGCTAACTTTGTCATCAGCTTCTGTAAGTTTTTATTGTTTGTAAGCTGTGTTTTAAAATTGGCCTAACTCCTTAAGAACTCTCTGGAAGAGAGGGACACAAATCCTTAAATCTCTCTGTGCTAGCTGTAGATTGTTCTTGTGGGGGGAAGGGCTTTGGCCAGTAACACAGCCAGCCAATCAAGGTTGTTTGCATTTCAGTAAATCTATGTTTAAAATTCTCACTGAGGAATTTTAAGTCTTCTGGCTGTGGCAGAGGGAGGTAGCAGTTGAAGTCTGAAATTGTGGTGAGGTTCTGGAAAGCTAACTTTGTCATAAGTTTCTGTAAGTTTTTGTTGTTTGCAAGTTGTGTTTTAAAACTGGTCTAACTCCTTAAGAACTCTCTGGAACAGTGGGACACAAATCCTTAAATCTCTCTGTACTAGCTGTAGACTGTTCTTGTGGGGGAGGGTCTTTGGTCAGTAACACAGCCAGGCAATCAAAGTTGTTTGCATTTCAGTTAATCTCTGTTTAAAATTCTCACTGAGGAATTTTAAGTCTTCTGGCTGTGGCAGAGGGAGGTAGCAGTTAAAGTTTGAAATTGTGGTGAAGTTCCAGAAAGCTAACTTTGTCATAAGTTTCTGTAAGTTTTTATTGTTTGTAAGTTGTGTTTTACAATTGGCCTAACTCTTTAAGAACTCTCTGGAACAGAGGGACACAAATCCTTAAATCTCTCTGTGCTAGCTGTAGACTGTTCTTGTGGGGGAGGGTCTTTGGCCAGTAACACAGCCAGCCAATCAAGGTTGTTTGCATGTCAGTTAATCTCTGTTTAAAATTTTCACTGAGGCATTTTAAGTCTTCTGGCTGTGGCAGAGGGAGGTTGCAGTTGAATATTTAAATTGTGGTGAGGATCTGGAAAGCTAACTTTGTCATAAGTTTCTAAGTTTTTATTGTTTGTAAGTTATGTTTTAAAATTGGCCTAACTCCTTAAGAAGAACTCTCTGGAACAAAGGGAGTCAAATCCTTAAATCTCTCTGTACTAGAAGTAGACTGTTCTTGTGGGGGAGGGTCTTTGGCCAGTAACACAGCCAGGGAATCAAGGTTGTTTGCATTTCAGTTAATCTCTGTTTAAAATTCTCACTGAGGCATTTTAAGTCTTCTGGCTGTGGCAGAGGGAGGTAGAAGTTGAAGTCTGAAATTGTGGAGAGGTTCTGGAAAGCTAACTTTGACATAAACTTCTGCAAGTTTTTATTGTTTGTAAGTTGTGTTTTAAAATTGGCCTAACTCCTTACGAACTCTCTGGAAGAGAGGGACACAAATCCTTAAATCTCTCTGTGCTAGCTATAGACTGTTCTTGTGGGGGAGGGTCTGTGGCCAGTAACACAGCCAGGCAATCAAGGTTGTTTGCATTTCAGTTAATCTCTGTTTAAAATTCTCACTGAGGCATTTTAAGTCTTCTGGCTGTGGCAGAGGGAGGTAACAGTTGAAGTTTGAATTTGTGGTGAGGTTCTGAAAAGCTAACTTTGTCGTAAGTTTCTGTAAGTTTTTATTGTTTGTAAGTTGTTTTTTTAAAATTGGCCTAACTCCTTAGCACTCTCTGGAGCAGAGGTACACACATCCTTAAATCTCTCTGTGCTTGCTGTAGACTGTTCTTGTGGGGGAGGGTCTTTGGCCAGTAACACAGCCAGCCAATCAAGGTTGTTTGCATTTCATGGACAAGGAAATGATAGAAAGTATACTTAGTATGGCAGAAAAAGGGGAGATATTGCTGATGGGTGATCTGAATATGCCAGATGTTAACTGGAGTGCAGTTGTTGCAGCCACTTCTAAGAGTGGGGTTATTCTAGATGCCCTACAGGGGGCATGCCTTAGACAACTAGTATTGGAGCCCACTCGAGAGGGAACAATCTTAGACCTGGTTCTCTCAAATGGAGATGAGAGAGGATCACAGATGGTAGAGTGGGTAGCCATCTGGGAACTAGTGACCATCGAACAGTATGGCTCACAATAAACACAGCAATAGAGTCAAACCATACAAAGACAAAGGTACTGGATTTTAGGAGGCTGACTTTGTCAAAAAATGGGTAGTGCCTAGGAATGCACTAGCAAATGGGCGGAAGGAGGGTGGAAGAACAATGGGAATAATAAAAACTGCCATCACGAGGTAACAAGCCTTTGTGTAAAGCAAATAAACAAAACAAACGAGGTAAGAAACTACTATGGTTCTCAAAGGAAGTGGCAGTGAAGGTTCAAGAAAAGAAAGCATTCAGGAAGTACAAGGAATCACAGAAGGAGCAGGACAGAGAACTGTATCAGTTAAACAAAGGAAGCTGGGAAAGGCAGTCAGAACAGCAAAAGGCCCAAACCGAGGAAAGAATGGCCAACTCAGTTAAGAAGGGGATAAAGCCTTTTATAGGTACATCAGGGAGGCGAAGTAAGACCAAGGGAGGATAGTGAGGCTTAGTAAAGGAGAGAGGGTGGGGCAGAGGGTGACTGTGAAAAGGCAGAGATACTAAACAAATACTTTTGCTCAGTATTTACAAAGGAAGAGGGAAGTACCTAAAACAAACAGTAGAAACACTCTGGATACAGAAGTTGATACCAGCCCATTTACAGAAGAAAGGTTCTGAAAGAACTCTTAAAACTGAAGGTGGACAAAGCAATGGGGCCTGATGGGATTCATCCCAGAATTCTAAAAGAACTAAGGAGAACTAGACACCACTGACTACCCTCTTAACAAATCATGGAGGATGGGGTGGTACCCGAGGACTGGAGGAGGCAGATAATTCCCTTCACAAAAGTGGGAGCAAGGCAGAAGCAGGAAACTACAGACCTGTTAGTTTAACCTCAGTGGTAGGGAAAATGATGGAATCACTTGAAGGAAAGAATTGTTGAGTATCTAGAGGCCAGAGGGCACAGGACCCAAGGCAGCATGGATTCACAGCCGGAAGGTCATGCCAGACAAATCTGATAGATTTCTTTGACTGGGTGACCAAAGTAGTTGATCAGGGAGGGGCTGTGGACATGGCCTACCTAGACTTTAGCAAGGCATTTGACACAGTCCCACACAAAAAGATTAACAAGGTTAGCCAGCCTGGGAGTGGGTCTTAAGATGACAGCCTGGGTAAAGAATTGGCTGGAGAATAGGATACAGAGTAATAGTAAATGGAGTCCACTCTGAAAAAAGGGGTTAGTAGAGAGTTGCACCGTGAGGTCAGTATTAGGACAGTCCTCTTCAATGTCTTTATAGACGATATTGCAGAGGGACTGGAAGGAAAAGTATGTCTCTTTGCAGATGACACAAAGATCTGCAACAGAGTTGATGCACAAGGTGGAGTGAAAAGGATGAGAGGGACTTGGCAAGGTTAGAGGAATGGTCAAATGTGTGGCAGCTTAGATTCAATGCTAAGAAGTGCATAGGTAATGCACCTGGGAAACAAAACCCAGGGAAGAGTACACAATGGGGGTGAGATACTAACAACAACAAAATGGAAAGGGACCTGGGGTAGTCATATCAGATGACCTAAAGGTGGAAAGCAATGGAGAGGCAGCAAGGAGGGCTGGGGATACTTGGATGCATAGGAAGAGGCATCACCAGTAGAAAACAGGAAGTTATTATTCCTCTGTACAGACAGCTAGTGAGACCCCATCTGGAGTACTGCATGCAGTTCTGGAGACCCAATCTCCGAAAGACATAGACAGGATGGAAGCTGTCCAGAGGAGGGCAACTAAAATGGTGCAGGGTCTGCACCAGAAGACATATGAAGAGAGACTTAAGGGCTTAATATGTATAGCCTCGAGGAAAGGAGGGAGGGAGACATGATAGAAACTTCAAGTACCTCAAAGGAATCAACAACGTCCAAGAGGGTAAAATTCTTTCAAAAAAAGAGGTGTGCAAGAACAAGGCACAATTCTTGAAGATAGAAAGGGCTGCTCAGAGGTAATTTAAGGAAGTATTTTTCACAGAGAGGGTTGTGGATGGGACCCACCTTCCAGAGGAGGTTGTGGGAGTCAAAACAGTGGTGGAATCTGCATGCATGGGACAGTCATAAAGGCATTCTAGGGGGTGGGGTGGGAAAAGTAGGCTGCTGGTTAACTAGGACCTGCAGCTTATCCATCAGGTAGGAAATGGAGGCAGACTAGGTGACAGCGGTCACTATCTGCCATCAAATTCTATGTTTCTATTGTTTCTATGGGGGTCATGTCAGAGGAAATCTGATAAATTTCTTTGACTGGATGACCAAGGAATTAGATTAGGGAGGAGCAGCGGACATGACCTATCTGGATTTCAGTACAACTTTTGATACCGTTTCACATAGGAGACTAGTGAGCAAGCTGGGTAGTTTAGGGTAGGGTAAAAAAGTAATAAACTGGGTAAGAAATTAATTAGGGGATAGGCAACAGAGGATGGTGGTAAACAGAGTTTGCTCCAAGGGTGGGAGGGTGACCCAGCAGGGTACCTCAGGGGCCAGTGATGGGGCAGGTCCTCTTTAATGTCTTTATAAGTGACATTGCAGAGGAGCTGGAGGGGAAGGTCTGCCTCTTTGCTGATGACACCAAGATCTGCAACAGAGTGGACATGCTATGGGGGTTGGAAAGGATGAGCAGAGACCTGGGAAAACTTGAGTAGTGTTTAAGGGTATGGCAGATGGGTCTCAGTGTGAAAAAGTGAAAAATAATGCACTTGAAACACAGAAATCCAGCTGTGGAATAGAAAATGGGTGGAGTGGTATTGACGACAACAAAGCAGGAGTGAGACCTAGAGATAATCATAATGACTGACCTAAAAGTGGCCAGACAGCGCAACAAGGCAATTGGGAGGTCTAGTGGGATTGTGTGGCACATAGGAAGGGGTATCTGCAGCAGAAAGAGGGAGGTGGTATTACCCCTGTATAGATCGCTGGTGAGACCCCACCTTGAGTACTGTGTCCAGATCTGGCTACCACATCTCTGGAAGGACACAGAGAGAGTGGAGGCAGCCCAGAGGAGGGCAACTGAAATGGAGCATGGTCTGCATCAAAAGCCCTATAAGGAGAGACTAAAGGACAATGTAACATGGCAAATAATGTGTGCTCTGAATCCGGCATAACGATAGGTGGAAACACACCCGGTGGCACAAAATGAAGTGGTCATTAATTCCCCAGTAATGACCACTTCATTTTGTACTACAAAAACTGTCCACATGAAAAGCGCTACCTGAGCACACAAAGAGAAATTTTCCAGTCACTCACTGAGCCGTGACGATAGTTATGCGGTTTCGAGCAGCAGCGCAAATGGCGTCTTACCCGACAATGAGACATGGCCAAAATATCCAGCAATCCAAATGGCTGATCTTGGTAAAATGAGCAGAAAAGCAGTTTGTGCAAATAGTTTTATTGAAAGTCGCACACTGTTCTTACCGAACAATACATGAACAAAACCTCCCATAATCCTTCGCAGCACAACCCACGGAAAACAAATGAAGTTACGAGGAATGGTAATAACTAACCACCATTTAAGAAATGAAATGCATGTATGAAACCATCGTCAACGATGTCACTAGTTCCGGTAGTCGCATCACCGATGTGAGGAATTCCCATGTTGCACTTGTCATGTTACAAGTGCAGTGTAATCCCCGACAGGAGGGTTTCAGAATTAATGCATGGTTGAGTGGTGGAAGCACTCGCCCGCGGCCCTCATGTACCCCCCAAACCATGCATTAATTCCTGGGAAATGCTCTCCTGTCTCGGTAATTAATGCTCACTTAACATGTCCACCCTGGAGGAGAGTCGGGAAAGGGGGGGATATGATAGAGACCTTTAAATACCTCACAGCGGTAAATAAGGTACAGGAAGGAAGTATTTTTTAGAAAATAGGTGCTCAAGTCAAGAACAAGGGGACATGATATGAAGCTGGAAGAGGTAATTTCAGGAGAGATGTGAAGAAATGCTTCTTCACAGAAGGAGTGGTGGATTCCTGGAACAACCTTCCAGCAGAGGTGGCTGGGGTGAAAATAGTGGCAAGTTTCCGAAATGCACAGGATAGGCACAAAGAAATCATGGTGGAAAGGAATGGAGGGAGAGAGACAGATGTAGAACATGTAGAGTCTGCAGTGAAATATAGGTAGGGAAAATGGGCAGACTGGGTAAGCCCTGCGGTCCTTATCTGCCGTCAGATTCTATGACTGAGCTAACCATGCCCAGTGACTCACCAGTCACCAGGAGCTGGGCACTTTCCCTGCTAACTCCCAGCTAATCTAGCCAATGGAGAGTTTCTCAGGCAGGCGAACGTTCATCCTTAATAGTCCATAGACTTACAGGGAAGTTGTAGCTTCCCAGGGACTACACAAAGAACACCTTTTAGGTGGGCTAAGATATTGTTGCAAGTGCCGGGATGCAGAAGAATTGTACTACAAGCCCTCAATGCACCTTTGAAAACCCAGGCCTTTTTTGTTGTTGTAAAGAATGCACCTTACGTGTCTTGGTATTATAATATAGTATGTGTAAATATTAGAGAACCCAACATTTTCTGGTGGTTGCAACAAATTCTCTCTTAATCTCTAAAATTTTGCAACCTCTTTGGGTTGCCTATGATGTCTCCATGAAGAATGTTTTTGCCATATCTTGTGGTTTTTACTGTATAATACATTTCATATAGGTGGCTCTATGCTTTTGTATTAAGATGTAATTGCTCTTTCATTTTAAACTGTTGTGTTTACATAAATATTGTTCTATTGTGTGAATGTCAATGGCCTTCACAAGCTCATTTACAATAAGGTCAAAGAAACAGACTGCTGAATATTTCATGGTGGTTACAATTCAACTATCTAGACTTTTTTTCTTTTTGCACAAAGTGAACTTCCTACTCTATTCTGGACTGATACCATATTTTCCTGCCATTCAAGGAAAAAAACGCAATAAAACACATTCACTTGGTGGACTCACTTGCCATAACTCTACAGTGCAAACCCCATCTGGCCGCACCTCTGTAATCTGCAGTGAATCTCTGGAAAAGCACATTGTAAACACATTCCACACACAGCTCTGAGTGGGATGGGCCAGTACCTGTTTTTACAAGTTGCTTAGTCTGCACCCCTCACCTCCCAAAGATACGAAACTTCCAGTGCTCATGCTTCGGAACTTGAGAACAGAATACTGTAACTGGTTATTCCCATGGCTGAGACTCAGGCACAGTGGGAGAACTTTGCATTGTATTTTGACCTTCCTTTTTCTTCAGTTATGATATTGTTATCAGTGGCGGCTTTACACCAGGGCCCACCAGGGCACGTGCCCCAGTAAAAAAATACTGTGCCCCAGTTGGTGCCCCATATGGTGCAGAGCTTCCCCCATAGTAACAATATATCAGTGCCCTGGCTGCCATCTGTTGTGCCCCAGCTGTGCCCTGGTAACCATTTGTGGCTAGAGCCGCTACTGATTGTTATTAAGATATAAAAGAAATACATGCATAACATTCTAATGCTCTAATTTCATTACTTTCTAGAACTTGCATTCACGGTAGGTTAACAAAATGTAAAAAAATCCTGGCCATCCTGGTGGCGCTGAGGGTTGAGGTGCTGGATGCTTTACCTTGCACTACGCCAGTGACCGGGTTTGGGAATGACCTCGGGTCATCAGGGTGCCAGCGTGGGGGGGGGGAGGAGCAGGATTGAGCAGAGCTGGTAGGCTGCTTTCCTCTCCTGAGGGTGGTGGGAGTGAGTTGTCACCCTCCCGTAGTTCTGCTCCCACTGGGTGGAGGTCCAGTGGGAAAGCATAGGTGGAGGGGGTGGCAAGGACAGGAGGGCAGAAGGGGCTAAGCTGGCTCCATGGTGTGCGTGCATGCCTCCCATGCACGACGGCCGTGTGCTGGGGCCTTGGGTGGGCGGGGTAAAAACAGACGAAAAACGCCATAAACATAATAATTAAAAAAAAAATTCCTTCAGCTCCTACGCTACTGTAAACACACATCCTATTGTCCTTGATGTAGAGTTGTATATATTACCCATGATACCTAAGGGTACGTGCAATTTTGTAATTCATTATTATGCATTCACGATATAGTAGTGCACACAACTACTTGCTTTTCAGTCGCATCACATTTCTGATCTGGAACTCCCTTAAAGGGATACTGCCCCCGTTTTAGGCCTTAAATTGTCCCTTTATTAAATTATAAATCATGACATCATTCCTGGCCAATCAGGATTGTTTATTTCTAAACATTCCAGGTACTCCTTTTTATGTTTGCTTGTGCGCATGCGCAAGAAACATTATGTGGCAGCTTAGGAGAGAAGCGTGTTGTGGAGGTGCGGCACTGTCCGCCACTGCATTGCGGGCTTGGCCCTGTGTACCCAATGTAATGGCATGCTCCTGCTGACACCAGTTCTGCAAGCAGCATGCCACCAACTTGAAATGATTTGGCTGCTGTAATGAGGGAGTGACCCATCATTGCAGTGCAGTGCTTGTGTGGTGTAACATTTCAGTTAACATGGCTGCTGTCACTGTCCGCCTCACACAGTCCCCATGAAAGCAGATGTTAGGGGTGCCCAAGCCCCCTGTTGGCATGCCCTCTACCCAGTTCATTTGCCAATGGGGGAGCCCAATCCCCATTGGCATAATGTACCCCCCCATTAGCAATGTGCTGAGGGGGGTGCCCAGTCCCCCCTCGGCTCATGCACCCCCCCAAACACAGACACATTTTATGTGCCGCAGGGTATCCAATCCCCGCCAGCTCCAGCCCCCCACAAACACCCAGGTGGTATGTTGGCAGACCACCCCAGCATGCCAATTGTCCCTGTAAAAGAAAAAAAATCCCAATGTCTTTTTTCTTTCCCCTGTGAAAACAGAAAACCATCCCTTATTGTCTCTGGTGCCCCCTCATCCAACTCGCACCCGCCCTCTGCGCAGCAACCTCCCCACACACACACCCACACCCCATACTTACTCCGGAGCCTGGTAATGATCTTCGTGGAGCGGGAACACATCTGCACTCTTCAAAGCCAACCACGAACTGAAGAAATGCTGATAAGCTGTATCGAGGTTGGTGGGTGTGGGAGGTGTGGGTTGGAGGACCATCATTTTGCACAGACATGGGGTGTACAGTACTCATCCCTCGAGGATATTATGTGCTTGGATATCATGATATAAGCATACTGACCACACACCCCTTTGCATCATCAATGTCCTCCCCCCTCTGCAGCCCTGGGCTTCACCTCCCCCTATGGTCACCTAACTGATGGTATCGCAGTGAAATGTCACCATGACCCAAACCCATAAGACCGTCATAAGGGCTGGTTCACTTTCTACTGGGTTGAGATACAGATGAAGCACAAGTCCTGAGAAGGAAGAAACATGCATCTGTGTTCTCTGTTTTTAACCTGTACAGTGTGCGCATATGTGTGTATGTATATATGTGTGTATGTGTGTGTATGTGTGCATGTGTGTGTGTGTGTATGCATGTGTGCATCAACATCCTGAAGGGGAAAATCAGGAAATGGCTACCCCTTCTCCTCATATTCAATTCTTTCCTCTCCCCATCTCTTCTCCACCTGCCCTTCTGGGTCACCATGTGCACAACCTAACCCCATCCTTTTTACTCCAACAGCACTTGTGTACTACCTCAAGCCTGCTCCTGGTACACTCATGCACTATAAATGGTTCTATCACATTATTACTGTTTTGTATATTTATACGTTCTTTTGTTATGATTTTGGACATGTATTGTAATTTACCCAATGTTCCACTACTGTTTATTGTACAATACCTTGTGTTCCAACCGTTGCACAGTCTTACAATGTTGTATTGTTTGTACTACCCACATACTATTGTAACTGATCATACTTCACAACCTTATGTAACCCCTCCCCCCAGGTCACACCGTGAGATGAGCAACTTGTTGTTCAGTGTGCCCTCCTGGTGAAACATTTCAATAAATAAATAAAATGTGTGTGGGTGTGTGTGTGTGCGAGTATGTGTGTGCATATCTGTGTTCGTGTGCATGTATGTGTGTGTATGTGTGTGGGGCCATTTGGCACCATGCACTCCTGCTTTAAAGGAAAACTGTGGTTAATGCAGAAAGAGTACCAGTTGGTGGCAAAAATGGCTGATGAGAGATATTAGAAATAATTAAAATTTAAAAAAATATCCATTTATATCAGTTATTGTAATGTCAACTACCCACGCTAACTGTCCTATCAGGAGACTTACCCATGACCATCTAGCACACCCCTGGTGACTTCCTGCATGTGGGTTATGCTAATGGCAGAGTTGGTAGCAGTCATTGGCATAACCCATGTGCAGGAAGCTGTTGGGTGTGTGTGAAATGGCAACACGTGAGCCTCCTGATTGGACAGTCGGTGCAGGTATTCAACATTAAAAAAAACTGAAAAGGGTAGTTAAAAAATTGTAATTATTGCTAAAAGCCCTAATTGGGCATTTCTGCAGCAGCTGCTGCCCTTTCTACATTTACCACAGTTTTTCAATAAAGCAGAACCAGTTTAAATTCTTCCATGGTGATATGCATGCGTCCCATGATGTTGTAAATTACTGGGATATGTGTGGTTTTATATTTCTTTAAAACCTGCCTTAGTTGCTAGAGCTCTGCAAATACCTTTTTCCGAATATTTGGCCAAATATTCAAATATTCAGGTACTTGGGAAACAGTACTTGTCTGCCCACCTACAAAAAAACCAAAACAAGAAAAAGACCCCCGTCTTCTCCCCCCCAAAACAAAACCTAGGTAAAATGTAAACCCCACTCCCCACCCTCCATCAGTAGTCCAATCGCACCCTCCTCATCCCAGCACCCACAATTTGTTATAATATGTTTATACAGTAAAACAGTAGTTAAATCTCCCAGAGGGCAGCCAGCTCAACTTGCCCACCTCCACACCAGCCACCATCTTTAATGTAAAGCACTCTTTTGTGCATAAAAAAAATATAATGTATGCCCCCCTTCCTCCACAGCACCTTACTCCCTCCCACCCAGCAGCACCAAATTCTTAATATGAGATTGAGAAGGTGACTGACTCTGGCAGGCTGCCTTCTCAAGAGCAGCGCTTGCTATTGTAACAAACTCTGGCCAGAGACAATAGGGTTGCAGGCGAGGAATTTGATGTAAAAATATTGTAAATTACCAAAGTTACGAGCCTTCATTAGCAAAATGTAACACAGGCTTCTAAATTTGTTGTTTTGTAATAGCTGTACATCAAATTTTCAACATAGCCTTGTTATGAACTTGCCTTATAAAGAAGGGCAGAGCAAATGTTCCACTCCTGCCTGAAAGGTGATTTCACGCAGGGACTGCAAAATAAACTTTCGGGATGCAAAAACACATTTTGGACAGGAACTGAACAATTACAGCTGTTGCACTTATGAAGTGCTACAAAGAAATGGCTATGTTGAAAATTTGGGTTACAAATATTGAATATTACCAAATTTACGAGCCTACATTTGCAAAATTCAGCATAGCCTGATAACTTCTTTATTTTACAATATTTTACACCAAATTGAGAACATAGCCTTCTTGCAACCTCACCTCATGAACAATGGCAGAGAAAATTTTCAACTCCTGCCCAAAAAGTAATTTTGTGCAGGGACTGCAAAATCACCTTCCGGGACGTAATAAAACATTTTCACCAGAATTTGAAAGATGACAGCTGTCACACTCATGAGGTGCTGTAAAGATATGGCTATGCTGTACATTTTGGGTAACGTTACAAGCTTGCATTCACAAAATTCAATGTAGGCTCATAACTTTGTTGTTTTTTAATATTTTTAACCAAAGTTTCAACATAGCCTTCTCAACATCCCACCTCCTGAATAATGACACAGCAAATGTTCAAGTCCTGCCTAAAAGGTGATTTCATGCAGGGACAACAAAATCAATGCTTGGGGTGCAAAAACACATTTGTTGAAAAATGATGGCTGTCACATTCATGAGGTGCTATAAAGAAATGGCTATATTACAAATTTGGGGTAAAATATTGAATATTACCAAACTTGCGAGCCTGCGTTTGCAAAATTCAGCATAGCCTGATTATGTTTTTGTTTTTTAATATTTTTACACCAAACTGAGAACATAGCCTTCTTATGACCCCACCTCATGAACAATGGCAGAGAAAAGTCTCAACTCCTGTCCAAAAGGTGACTTCATGAAGGTACCACAAAATCGCCTTCCGGGGTGTAAAAAACATTTTAGCCAGGATTTGAAAACTGACAGCTGTCACATTCATGAGGTGCTGTAAAGATATGGCTATGTTGTAAATTTGGGGTAAAAATATTGAAAATTATCAAAGTTATAAGCCTGCATTCACAAAATTCAATGTAGTCTCATACCTTTATTATTTTTTAATATTTTTACACCAGATTTTCAACATAGCCCTCTTATGAACCCACCTCATGAATAATGGCAGACAAAATGTTCCACTTCTGCTTGAAAGGTGATTGTGCAATTGGTCATGAGGCGGGGTCCTAAAGAAGGCATGTTGAAAATTTGGGACAAACATATGCAAAAATGCCCAAGTTATGCCACCAAGTTCAAAACCCCATTGAAATACATTGAACCCGCATACCTGTTTCTTTAGTTCATGGTCCGGCTTTGAAGAGTGAAGATGTGTTTGCGGTCCAGAGATGATTATGGTGTTGGACCCCCCATGGGTAAGTAAGGGCTCTTGGGGGTGGGGTGGTGGGTGTTGAGTGGGAGGATCAAGTGGGGAGACAGGAATTACTGCAAAAGACATTGATGGATGGTTTTCCTTTTGCAGGGTTTAAAGAAACAACAACAACAAGGATTCTGGATCATGACACCGGTGGATTGTGCACCCCCAGTGTCACTTTAATGTTTCTGGGGGGGTGGTGTAGGTGCTGAGAAGGAGGGTTGGGTGGGGGAATATGTAAAAGGAAAAAAATGGAGAAGTCTTCATCAGGACACTGGGGGATTGGGCACTCCCAGTGTCACTCTTATGTTTCTTGGTGGGGTGGGGGGTTGCTGAGATGGAGGGTTGGGTGGGGGGATATGTATAATTTAATTTAAAAAATTGATGCCATCCTGATCATGACACTGGGGAACTGGGCATCCCCAGTGTCACTCTTATGTTTCTCGGGGGGTGGGGTGCTGAGCGGGAGGGTTGGTGGGGGGATAGCTCTAATTTTAAAGAAGAAACAAATGGCAGTCATGGCAGAACATGACACACTCCACTGTGTCCAAGAGGGCTACTGCACTCTACTGTACATGCGCTAATAGTTGTGCATGTGCAGTAGAGTACGGCGACCATCTTGGACACTGCAGAGTGTGCTGTGTTCTGCTATGACTGCCGTTTGTTTTCTTCTTTAAAATTAGAGATACCCTCCCATCCGACCTCCCTCCTCCCAGCACCCACCACCCCACCCAGAACATAAGAGTGACACTGGAGATCCTCAATCCTCCAGTGTCGTGATCAGGATGGTGCCAATTTTTTCTTAAAGTAAAAAATAGTGCAGTGTGATTGGAGTGCTCCACAGACACAGAGACAACTGTGGTCCGACTCCAACATGTTGTTCAGTTGGAAGGAATGAAGAGTCCTTTTTTGATAACAAGAGGTCTGCAGGGCTCCACCCACTGCAGCCCTAAAATCAGCTGATCACATGATCAGCTGGTTTTACTATAGAAAGCATGTGATCACTTTCATTAATGGGAAGGCAGCTGGTCGTGGAGGAGCACAGTTTGAGCCAGTCACCTTCTCAAGCTTGTTTTTAAGAATTGGGTGCTGCTGCCAGCCCAGTGGCACTGAGGATTGAGGCGCTGGATGTCACACCTCAGGCCACGCCAGTGACCCACATTCAGGAATGAGCCTCGGACGCCAGGGGTCAGCAAGGGAAAAAGAAGATTGAGCATGTGGAGGACTGCTCTCTTCTCTCAGGGAGGGAGGGATTGCCATCTCGTTTGTTGATCTGCCTCTGGTGGTGGCCAGATAAGATGCAAGTTGGGAGGTAGGATGCCAACATATGCCATCGGCAGGGAGGGTGGTGGAGAGAAAATGTGGTGGAAAATGGAACTGGCAGGCTCTGTGATGGCTCTTCTGTGCCTGTCCCAACTCCCCGAGCATCTGGATTTCACTCCGAGGGTGGGGGAAAGCCGGCACACCTTTGCCTAGGCTCTGTTATGGGGTGGGGGGGCCCATGGGGGATTGTAGAGGAAGTTGGGCAGGGAATGGAGAGCCAGAGACTGAGTCCCTCTGAGTGAGGGACCGGAGCTGCCAGCCAGGCTCCCAGGAGCAAAAATAAATAATAGAAAAAAAAAGAGTTGGATGCTGCTGGGTGGGAGGGAAGTAGGGTGCTGTGCAAATGGGGGGAAATAAATTATATTATTTTAAACACAAATAAACGCTTTACATTAAAGACTCTGAGCAGCTATGGAGGTGGGTGGGTTGAGTCATTCACCCATCCGGATTCAATTACTATTTTACTGCATAAATATTATAATGAATTGTGGGTGCTGGGGAAGAGGAGGGTGTGATTAGGCTGTTGATAGAGGGTGGGGGGATGGGGTTTACATTTTACTTGTTTTTTGGGGGCTGGGGGGAGGGTGGGAGACCGTTTCCTTTCTCAGTTTTTATGTTTGCTTGTGCATGCGCAAGAAACATTTTGGCACAGTTTAGGAGAGAAGCGGGGTTTGGGAGGTGCAACACTGTGGGGGCCAATGGCCCCAGTGCTTTTTGAGGCTTGGCCCGCTTTCCCCAATGCCATGGCATGCTGCTGCAGACACTAGTTCAGCCAGTGGGCCACCACCTTGAAACATTTTTGCCGCTGCAATCAGGGGCCGCCTCGACATTGCAGCATCAGCCATTTGCTGCAATGAGGGAGTGACCCATCATTGAGGGCGGTACCTTGCCATCCGCATGCTCCTGACCCAGTTCATTTGTTGATGAGGAGCCCAGTCCCTGTTGGCATAATGTCCCCACCCCCAAGTTTCTGTTGTATGCTGAGGGAGTGCCCAATCCTCCTCGGCATCATGCTCCCCCCACAGTCTTTCTTTGCCGATGGGGTGCCCAATCCCCATTGACTTCAGTCCCCCTTTCCAGTTAAATTTGCCAATGGGGAGCTCCTCCTCATTGGCATAATATCCCCTCAATTTGTTGTCTGCGAGGGGTGCCAGTCCCTCGGCTCTTGTCCCCACAACTCGTAGATATGCTGACGGGGTGCCTAATCTCCCATTGGCTACAGCCCCCAAAAGAAACACTCAGGTGGCACGCTGGGAGCCCACCCCAGTGTGCCAAATATCCTGGGAAAAAACCAGTCCCAATGTTTTTTTCAACCCTGTAAACAGAAAATGGTCCCTCGTTGAGTCCGTGGCCCTCCCCAACCTGAGCCCACCCTCTGTACCCTGCCTCCCCATACCCCTCTCACTCCATACTTGCCTCCGGAGTCCAGTGTGACGATCTTCGGTGGACCAGGAACACGTCTGCGCTCTTCAAAGCCGATCACAAACTGAAGAAATGCCAATAAGCTGTATAATGGCATAAATAGGGTTTTTTCAACTTTGGTGCATATCTCAAGCATTTTTTGGAAATTCTGCCACCAAATTTTCAACATGGGGTTATTGGGACCCCTTCTCATGAATTCAGCCTCTGTCATGGCGTTATTCAGTCCCGAAAGGTGATTTTGCAGTGACTGCACAGAATCACCTTTCAGGACCGATTAGCAAAATGACAGTGCTGGCATTCATAAGGCAGGCTTTCAAAAAGCCTATGTTGCAAATTCGAGGAAAAATCCAAAAATGACTGTTTTATTTAGTGCATCATGAAGTTTCCACGATGTCAGACCGCCGAATTTGTAATGTTTCACCTTAGATTTTCAACATCGGCATTTTTACACACCTCCTTATGAACAGTACAGCTGTCATTTTTCACATCCTGACCAAAATGCGTTTTCGCACTTCCGGCGCAGAATAGTGCAGTCACTATGGGAAATCAGTGTTCGGGACACATTAAGAAAATCATAGTGACACTGTTCACAAGCAGAGGACCTAAAATGCCTATGTTGAAAATTTTTGGTGACAAAAGTCCATAAAATGTCTGTGTTACAAGCGTATGTTGCACAGTTTCCATGTATTCTCAGAAGTGCGCAAACTTGTAGTAGTTTCATGCCAGATTTTCAACATTGGCATTTTGCCTCACCTTCTTATGAAGAGCACAGCTGTCATTTTTCATATCCTGCCTGAAATATGCATTTGCATATGTGATGCACAATGGCGCGGTCACTGTGGGAAATTAATGTTTCGGACAGATTACAAAAATCATAGTGACTGTTCATGAGCAGAGGTCACAAAATGCCTATGTTGAAAATCTGGTGAAATAATTCCACTATGTGACTGCGGTACAAGCATGTGTTATGCAGTTGCCACGTACGCTCGGAACTTCAAGCATTTTTAATAGTTTCACTACACATTTTCAACATTGCCGTATCTTCACATCTCCCTATGGATGGTACAGCTGCCATTCTTCATACCCTACCTGATCTGTGTTTTCGCACATCTGGCGCAAAATGGCACGGTCACTGTGGGAACTCGAAGTTCTGGACACGTTAACAAAATCACACTGTCACTGTTCATGAGGAGAGGTCCCAAATGCTTTCATGAGGTGGGGGTCACAAAGAGGCCATGTTGAAAATTTGTAGTGCAAATACCAACACATGCCCAGGGTGTTAGGGTTTCTAACCATAATGTCCCACCCTGTACAGACTGACAGGCATCAGAGGTGTAACTTTGGATCACCGGCTGTAATGCTCATGCCATCCCACCCCCACGCTGAAGCCAGTGACAGGCATCGAGGTGTGCCTTGCACTCTTCAGCCCCAAACTTCACCCCATTCTCCTGTACTGCACCCATTTCAGTGTATGTCCTTATGAAATGGGGTGACTGTGAAGCCGAACACCCCAAGGCACACCACAACACTTGTCGGTGTCTGCAGGATAGGGTGAGGTGAAATGCCGTGAGCATTATGGGCAACGACCCACAGGCACACCCCAATGCCTGTCCATCTCTGCAGGGTGGAAGTAGGATTGGCATGAGTTCAATACTTCAGTACCACTCCTATTCTGCATCTGTCTAACTCCTCCATGTCCAATGCTAATATCAGCAAGCAAACATTCGGCATTGACAAATGCTTGTATGAAAATGTGTCTCAAACTGGGGGTGTTTGCACAAAAAGATGGTGAAAAATGGGAATGTTTGCATGATAAAGAGGTGTAAATAGTGTTTTCATGAAAAATGGACTCCCAGGTGCTGGTTAAAATTGACCAGTGCCTTTTCTTACCGGTGTTTTCTGTTGAAAGTGGAAAATCCTTGGCCCTAGTCCTATTATAGGCTCATGTAGATGAATGGCTGTTTAACTTTGAGGCTGGAAAATATGTAATGGAGGGCAACAAAAATAGAATCGTAGCCAACGGAGTAAGACCTATCCAGAGAGGCTGGAGACCCTGAGCATGCTCTCATTGGAGGACAGAGCGACATGGGAGAAACTCACAAGAGCCTGGTTTGTTGAGTGGCCGCTTTGAAGTGACCCCAGCAGAACACTGAAACACACAAAAATGTAAGTGAAAACCCACTCCCATTGACATCTATGGAGTATGACCCTGTATTCTCATAAATTAAGATTTCATAGAATGCGTGCGGGGCAAAGCTATCGAAAGCCACCAGCCAGGAAGGTGAAGGGATCTGGGCTGCCAGTTCCTCAGACCAAGAATTATGAACCCTTCCTCTCCTAAAATGCGTAATAAAAAAAGTTCTACAGATAAGATTAAGTCCTGAGGAGGCAGTCTACCACTGGGAGCTTTAAGGCACGCACAGAAATTGGTGCTCTTGAAATGCAGTACAACCAGTGTTCCAGATCATGTGGGCACATAAGGGTAACTTGCTCGTCAGTTTTGAAATAATGGTGAGTGAAACAACATTTGGATGTGTACAAGTGCTTTAAATATGGAAAAAAAAATCTGTATCTTTTGTGACATTAACGGTGTTATGCAACACTGTTCTGTGAGGTGTGGAGCATGTCCAAAGGTGGGATGAGTATTGGTACTCATTAGCATTTCTTTAAAACTGGGAGAGTAGAACGGGACATTACTCACCTTATCTGGAGCACTGAATACAACCCACACACACACACACAAGGTCATACTGCATTAGAACTTTCAGTTATAACTGAAAGAAGTGTTTGTCAGGATGGTTGATTCCCTGACTCTTTCAAAAAGTGCCATAGGACCTTAGACTTCCTCCTGGATAATAGCTATACCACCAGAAATTGACAGAAGGGATGTTGGCTTTAAGCAGAAGTGCGTGTTGGGTCTGAAAATTTCACCTATAATTAAGTGATAACATTCAGTTATAACTGGCTGAAGTGGATGGTTAAATAGCAATGCAGAATACCGAAGCCTTTAACCAACCACTGAAGCAGCTTATTCCTTCGTATATTCTGGCTAACTGAATGTTATTACTATTATACGACTAGAAATTTTGAACCGAGGATTTTAAAAGTGCTGTGGTAGATTTTAAGTGATTTGCCAACAGTCACCCAGTGTGCAAGTGGTGACTGGGGGATTCAAACTCAGTTGCCCGGGTTTTCTGGTCAGAGCTCTTAACCCCTGTGCTATACTGGCTCCCAGGAAACAGTTGAAGAGGAACAGACCTTTGTTCCCCCTTTTTTATCCGTGGACTAGATGGATAACCTAATGTGGGTATTGCCAAAATGTGGATAACCTACTGTGGGCATGTCTAAAATGTCATTGTAGTAGTTTGTTGGCCACAAACACAGTTTTCCTGTGTTCTGATTGGCTCTGAACAGATACCCAGCATATCATTTTTTAAATTCTATTTTAAATTCCACTTTCTCTGTGGTCTTGTGTGTTTACCCACTTTTTTTCATTTTGAGACATCACTTTTTTTGTTAACATTTGAATTAATAAAAGGAGCACTCCCTTTAATATGACACAACCCAGGTTTTCATCAATATTTTCTGCTGTTTTTCAAAATGCACGGAATATAATACTAATAATGCAACATTGTAATAATTATAGTGTACTAGCATGCAGCAGACAGTGCTCCCTTGCCCCAGAACAACAGGTGTACTAAGGCAACTGACAATATGGCTAAAAACCTGATCCAAAGTTGCAGTGTCAGTGGCTCAGTAGTTAGCACACTCATTTCTGAGGCTGGGAGATCAGAGGGCTGTGGGTTCAGTTCCCACATCTGGCACTTGGGTTAATATCACAATACTGTAATGCAGCATGAGAGGAGTGCTGCACTTTGGAGGTGCCGTCTTTTGGATGAGATGTTAAACTGAGGTCCCATCTGCTTGGATTGGTGGTAGTTCAGGTAGATGTTAAAGATCCCATGGCACTTATTGAAAAGAGTAGGGGCATTTTCCCGGTGTCCTGGCCAAATTTCCCTCATTCACTAAAAATACCACCAACAGCTTAATCTGGTTCAATTTCAGTTACTTATCATCTGTATCCCCCCAGTCTCCCCTGAAAAAGGGACTTCTAGGCCCAGTGGGCTTACCGGGTCAACAAACAAAGTATTTTAAAGGAAACACTCATTTAGTAATTTTAAATGTAAAAATATTGCTAAAGCAGACTCAAATGGATAAAGAAAGGCATTGAAGAAGACAGGAGTAAGGGGTAGTCTAAAGTGGAATAAAATCAACGTAACATGGACTGCTGCTTTAACCTCCCATCTCAAGGAGACAACATCTTCAACCATGCAGCACCTTCAGCACTGCATTGTTAGTATTACCCCAAGGGTCCGATGCAAGACTAGAACCCACACTCGTCTGATCTTTCTAGCCCTGATTTGGACTGTGACAAACTCAGCCACTGACACTGGTCTTTTGAAAGGTCTTGCGTTCCAATACTGCTACGGTTATGTGACTTGAAAGGCGACTTGAGAATTTAGAAAATAAGCTGTGCTCCAAACAGCTTGTGTTTTTGGCATCCCATTGCAAGCTGGGGAAAATTACTCTGGAATTGTTAGTATAGAAAATGTGTACTTTCCCCAGCTGACTTCATTGCCTTTGTTTATGATATCCAAATGCTAACCATGACAGCAGACCAAGGGTCCAAATAATTGTTTAGGACTGGGAAGCATTTATGCTAGCTTCTTCGAGTTGGTAGTATTTTCATCTAAACAAAAGTAATACCATCCATTGGCTTGTCTTGGACCCCCCAACCCCAACCAGGTCTCAACCTCACTGGGTGTCCACAGCCACTGGCTCTGTTTAATTCTGCTATGGTCTTGAGAAACTTCCCCACTGCTGTGGCCCTATTTTTAACATTTGGCATGTTGCAACTGCCCTTCTAGCTAGCCACTGAGCAATTCCTGACACTATCTCCGGCTCTGTACACATCTGATACCGGCGCTTCTTTCTGTCGCCACCTCTTTTGCTTATACTCTTCTTAGAGTGTGACTCCATGGCTGGTAGCATTACATGTGCTGCTGGTTGTGGCTCTCTATACCAGTGTACCGCAAATGTGCAGGGTGGAAAACACATTCCAACAAGCATTTGTCAATGCTGAATGTTGATTGCGTTGGTCTGTTGAGCTCGCTCACTGCCCCTCTGTCACTGTCTCAGTCTGTTTCTCCCAGTGCTACAGGCTGCTCTTTTGTACTGGGCTCCTGCCTGCATTGGCAACTTTTTCTGCCCACTGAGAAATCAGCAGCTGTCCCGACAGAGCTCCATTGAGGTGGCTCACTCCCCCTCTCTCACTCGCTCATTCTGTTTCTCCTGGCGCTGCAGGCTGCCCTTTTCTACTGGGCTCCTGCCTCTGTTGGTGGCTTTTTCTACCCACAAAGAAATCTGCAGCAGTCCCGACACAGGTCTGTTGAGCCTGCTCACTCCCCCTCTCTCACTCACGTTCCATTTCTGCCAGTGCTGCAGGCTGCCCTTTTGTACTGGGCTCCTGCCTGCGTCGGCAGCTTTTTCTGGCCACAAAGAAGCAGTCCTGACACACCTCCATTGAGCTTGCTCACTCCCCCTCTCTCACTCACTCATTCCGTTTATGCCGGTGCTACAAGCTGGCCTTTTGTACTGGGCTCCCGCCTGCGTTGCCGCCTTTTTCTGCCCACAAAGAAATTCGTAGCAGTCCTGATAGAGCTCCGTTGAGCTCACTCAGTCCCCCTGTCTCACTTGCTCGTACTGTTTCTCCCACCACTGCAGGCTTGCCTTTTGTACTGGGCCCCTGCCTGCATTGACACCTTTTTCTGCCCACAAAGAAATCTGCAGCAGTCCTGACAGCACTCCGGTGACTTTGCTCACTCCCCCTCCCTCACTCACTCTCTCTCGTTCTGTTTCTCCCTGTGCTACAGGCTTGCCTTTTGTACTGGGCCCCTGCCTGCATTGATGTCTTTTTCTGCCCACAAAGAAATCCGCAGCAGTCCTGACAGTGCTCCGGTGACTTTGCTCACTCCCCCTCCCTCACTCACTCTCTCATTCTGTTTCTCCCAGTGCGGCAGGCTGCCCTTTTGTACTGGGCTCTTGCGTTGGGGCCTTTTTCTGCCCACAAACAAATCCACAGCAGTCCCGACAGAGCTCAGTTGAGCTTGGTCATTCCCCCCTCTCACTCACTCGATCTTAATCTGTACCAAACACTGATTTCCCACTGCGATCATGCTATTCTCCGGCAGGAGTGCAAAAACATATTTTAGTCAGGATATGAAAAATGACAGCTGTACTGTTTATAAGGAGGTGTGAAAAAATGCTACTGATGAAAATGTGGCATAAAAATATTATAAATTTGCGAAGTTACAAAGGTGCGTGGAAACAGTTCAATGCACGCTTGTAACACAGTCATGTTATGGAGTTTTGTCACTAAATTTTCAACATAGGGATTTTAGGACCTCTGCTCATGAATAGTGCCACTGTCATTTTCTTAATCTGTCCTGAACACTGATTTCCCACAGCGACCCGGCGTTATTCTGCGCTGGAACTGTGAAAACACATTCGTTCAGGATGTGAAAATGACAGCTGTACTGCTCATAGGAGGTATGAAAAATGGCAGTGTTGAAAATCTGGCATGACAATATTACAAATCTGCGAAGTTACAAGGGTGCGTGGAAAGTGCACAATGCACACTTGTAACACAGTCATTTGATGGGCTATCATCACCAAATTTTCAACATAGGAATTTTAGGACCTCTACTCATGAAAAGTATCACTGTCATTTTCTTAATCTGTCCCGAACAGTGATTTCCCACAGCAACCTCTCTATTCTGCATTGGAAGTGCAAAAACACATTTCGGCCAGGATGGTAAAAATGACAGCTATACTGTTCACAAGGAGGTGTGATAAAATGGCAATGTTGAAAATCTGGAGTGAAAATATTACAAATTTGCAAAGTTACGAGCGTGCATGCAAACTGCGCAATGCATGCTCATAACACAGGCATTTTATGGAGTATTATCACCAAATTTTCAATATAGGCATTTTAGGACCTCTACTCATGAACAGTGTCACTGTCATTTTCTTAATCTGTCCCAAACACTAATTTCCCACAGCGACCATGCTATTCTACGCTGGAAGTGCGAAAACACATTTCGGCCAGGATGTGAACAATTACAGCTGTACTGTTCACAAGGAGGTGTGAAAAAATGCCAATATTGAAAATCTGGCATGAAAATATTGCAAATTTGCGAAGTTACGAGCGTGCGTAGCAACTGCGCTATGCACGCTCGTAAAACAGTCATATTTTGGATTTTTTTCCACCACATTTGCAACATAGGCTTTTTGAGAGCCCACCTCATGAACACTGGCACTGTCGTTTCATTAATCGGCCCTGAAAGGTGATTCCATGCAGTGACTGCGAAATCACCTTTCAGGGCTGATTAACGCCATGACAGTTCCAGAATTCATGAGGAGGGGACCCAAAAACCCCATGTTGAAAATTTGGTGCCAAAATTCCAAAAAAATGACTGAGATATGCATTAAAGTTGGAAAAAAACCATTTATTCCATTATACAGCTTATCAGCATTTCCTCAGTCTGCGGTCGGCTTTGAAGAGTGCAGACGTGTTCCCAGTACACCGAAGATCACCGCGACAAGCTCCAGAGGTAAGTATGGGGTAAGGAGTGTGTGTGGGGAGGCAGGGTGCGCAGTGGGCAGGCGCGGGTTGCGGGAGGGGGACAGGGGGACCTCCAAGGGACAGTTTCCTTTTTTACAGGTGGAAAAAAAAAAAAGACATCGCGGGACCGTTTTTATTTTACAGGGGCATGTGGCACGCTGGGGTGGGATCCCAGCATGCCACCGGAGTCTTCCTTTTGGGGGGGCAAGCTGTAGCTGAACAGGGATTAGGGCACCCCGTCGGCAGAGAATATAAGTGGGGGGTTTACATAATACCCGGCAGGGAAGTGGGAAGCTCCCTACTCCTTGCTATAAACATAGAGGCACTAAACCCGACAGGGATTTAGGCCCTTGTCAGCAAATAAACATGGGGAGGTTAATATTGTTTGTGAACATGGTGGCAAACCACCGCCATATTCACAAACAATATCAGGTGTTTGTATTCACTTTGCAAATGAGATGGGTGGCTCCTCATTGCAGCCAATGGCTTACGCTAATGACGAGGTGGCCCCTGATTGCAGCGGCTGATTTTTTACAAGTTGGTGGCACGCTGGCTGAACTAGTGTTAGCATCAGAGTGCCATGGCATTGGGGGATGCTGGACAAGCCTTTGCAGGCTGTGGAGGCATTGGCCACAACAGTGCCGCACCTCCACAACCTGCTTGTGGAGAAAGCTGCCTCAATATGTTTCTTGTGCATGCACACAATCAACATAAAACTCAGAAGGTGGGAGTAAATCATGAAACGTGGTAGCAGAATACTTATTTGCTCCCTTTATCTGTCTGTTCCGCTGCAGCAGACCGTGGTGTCACAAATACAGCAGTTGTGAGGTCAGTTTGGAACAGTCTGCCTTTTGTTTCATTTCTCTGAAAGACACTGGGAAATGAGTGCAGCATTATGTGAAATATATTTAGTACATCAATAATGGAAAAAAATTAAATAGCAAACAAAAATTTCAAAACACTTGAGTGAAACATAATTGTTCCCGAATATAGACAGAAAATGCGTTGGGTTGTGTGCACCGGAGGCGTGTGATGCTCCTTAAACCCAGAGAGCAAAGCTCGAGGGGCTTATTTAAGCATCTCACACAGAGGGTGAATATTACATTTGAGTAGTTCATGCAACCACATGGTTATTGTTTAAAATCACTGACACATTGTTTTTTTCCCCTCCCCCACAATCACATTATGAGCTGTGCCTGCTTTCAGTAACAGAAAGACATCAGCAGAATTTACGCAGAAGCGATGATTCTTTAATTTAAAAAAAAATGCTAGAGCCAACATGCCGGTGCAGCGGTAGGGTTACCGCTCGTGGCGCCAGTGACCCGGGTTCAGGAACGGACTCGGGCGGCTGGAGGGTCAGCTGGGAGGGAGGCTCAAGCACCCAGAGGCTGCTCTCCTCCTCCAGGGTGGGTGGGTCATTTGTCCCACTGCTATATCACCACCCAGGTGTCCATGGGTGGAGGTGCAGCAGGACGAACAGAAGAAGGGAGGGAGGACGTCGGTCGGGAGCCAGAGCGTATACATGTCCTGATGTGCTCAGCCCCTAGTCTCTCCCAGCAAGCCAACATCCTGGGAGGACCAGAAAACCAGGAAACACGCCGCAGCACTCCCAGTAGACATAGCTCCTGGCCCTGATCTCCAATGCCCCTACTGGTGCCAGTGACAGCATCCCCCAATGAATACAGACACGTCGGGGTGTAAGGGCCCCACCCTGTACCCACCTGGGGGGTATAACCAAGGCTCTGTGGGGGGATGGACTGCGCTGGTGGGCGGCTACAAGAGCAGAGACATACAAGGCCACAGGAGTCTCCCAAAGAAAGGTAGTACTGCGTTGAGAAGGGGGCATAAAGAGAAAAAAATAAAATAAAAAAATGCTGTTTGAGATACTGCTGCATGCTGAGACAGAGATGCTCTGCGAGTTTCGAATGCAGCTAATTTGTTTAAAATATAGAAAAACGTTCATCGATTGGTTTACTGTTGTGGTGTAGCAGGGAGGATTTCAAATTACATTATTTAGTGTAATTCCCCCCCAAATCTGGGGCTTACCTTCAGTGTCTCCCTCATCCACTCTGGGCCGATTCTTCACCCTCTGGTCCTCTGGGATATTGGAGACTGGCAGGGCAGTGGAGTTCTCTGTCAGGAGCCCTGGTAGGATGAGGACCAGGGCTCCACTTGAATCCATGACCATTGCCACACAGCTCCCCCTGCTGTTTGCTATCATCATGATTGGTAGCATGGCAAAGGTGGGGGGGGGGGGCAAGAAACAAGACGGCAGCAGCTGTTCCAGTTCCTGAGCCCAGGAGAAATTGTGGTCCAGGAACAGGACCCAAAGAGCACTGCATTTTATGGTTTGGGGGCTGCCATTGCTTGCTGTGTCACTTGCTTTGAGGGAGAGACTCTCTGGGCAGTTTATGTATTGTTTCTTTGGGGTGGCAACCTTGTTTCAGTCACCAGGTACTCTGTATCACTACCCCAGGTGGATGCACCACATCAGTATACTTCAGTGCAGCACATCCTTGGGGAACTCAGGCCTGCCTCCTCAGGAAAAGTGGAGAGGTGAACCCCAATGGCCCTGGTATGGCGTCCATGTACATTAAGACACAGCTTTTGCATGGATAGTGACAATCTGGCAGTTTACACAGCGTATTTTTTTGCTGTGAAGAAAAAACACCTTTGAATTACTGCTGCACTCCTAGACTGTGAGTCTTGAGCATGGCTGCTTTGTATGGTGGCGCATATTATGCCATAATAACCAGTCAGTTATTACGGCAGATTACTGTCCATCACTACTGACAAAAACTGTCGGCCAGTTATTATATATACATAATGTATGGGCAACAATGTATAATGAGTTTTGTTCACACACCCAAGGGGTGTAATACCACATAAACCCTGAGACAGGTGAACTTTTATAGGGGTGCTAGGAGGGCCTCCTGTGGATATAAGTGTGGCTTCATGTGTTTTTAGGCAAGAGAACTACAAACAAAAGTTAAGGAATTATGGTGCACCGAAGAGGTGACTTTCTAATATCCATAAGAGGTCCTCCTAGCATCCATATAAATTTATTACAGATTGTGCGACAATTATGTTTTTTTAATTACCTTTTTTTATCTATACAATGATCCTTTTTGTGTTTGCTTGTGTGCATGCACAATGAACGTTTTGGGACAGTACGATTTTTAGGAGGTGTGTGACCCTCCTGTCCAATGCAGTGCTCGGTGTAGTGGGCGTGACTGTACCGCACCAATGGATGCACGAGCTGTCTATGACAGCAGTTTGGCTGCAGTGCTCTTCAGTTGAAAGAAAAGTACTGCTGCAATCAGCGGTTGTAACGTGTGTCTATTTAGCATATTGACGTCACCCTTTTCCCTCCAGCTGCTAATGGAATCCCTCCCGCTTCCTCCCTCTGCTGCTGTCCTCCCCTCTCCCTCATTATTGCGCCCCCAACACATTATATGTGCCGACGGGGTGCACAGTCCCTGTCAGCTCCAGCCCCCCCAACAAACAACCCATTCGTTGTGTGCCAAGGGGGGTGCCCAATCCCCCTCAGCTCATGCGCCCCCCCAAACACATTGCATGTGCCAATGGGGTGCCCAATCCCTGTTGGCTCCAGGCCCCCCCACAAACACCCAGGTGGCACATTGGGGGTGCCCATTGTCCCTGTCAGTAAAAAAACAACCCACAAGGTTTTTTTTTCAAAACCTGTGAAAACAGAAAACCATCCCTCGTTGTGTCCGATGCCCCCTTCCCCAACCCGCACCTACCTTCTCCACACTCCACCTCCCCACACCTTTCCCTCATCTCATACTTACCTCCGGAGCCCGGTGCGACGATCTTCGGTGGAGCAGGAACATGTCTGCACTCTTCGAAGCCGACCGCGAACTGAGGAAATGCCGGTAAGCTGTATAATGGCATAAATGTTTTTTTTTTCAACTTGGGTGGATATCTCAGCCATTTTTGCGAATTTTGGCATGAGATTTTCAACATGGGGTTCTTGGGACCCCACCTCATGAATTCAATCACTATCATGCGGTTATTTGGTCCCAAAAGGTGATTTCTCAGTCACTGCGCGGAATCACCTTTCGGGACTGATTAATGAAATGACAGTGTCACTGTTCATGAGGTGGGTTCCCAAAAAGCCTATGTTGCAAATTTAGTGAAAAAATTCCAAAAAATGATTGTTTCGAGCATGCGTTGCACAGTTTCCACTCATAATCATAACTTTGAGAATTTGTAATATTTTCACTCCAGATTTTCAACATTGGAATTTTTTCCCACCTCCTAATGAACAGTACAGCTGTCATTTTTCACATCCTGGCTGAAATGTGCTTTCGCACATCCGACGCACAATGGTGCGGTCGCTGTGGGAAATCTACGTTCGAGACAAATTACAGAACTCACAGTGACATTGTTCATGAACGGAGATCCCAAAATGCCTATGTTGAAAATTTGGTGACAAAAGACTGCAAAATGACTGTTGCGAGCGTGCATTGCGCAGTTTCCATGTACACCTGTAAGTTCGAGAATTTTTAATGTTTTCATTCCAGATTTTCAACATTACCATCTCTTCACACCTCCATATGAATGGTACAGCTGTCATTTTTCACATCCTGCCCAAACTGTGTTTTCACACATGTGGCGCAGAATGGCGCAGTCACTGTGCGAAATCAATGTTCAGGAAAGATTAACAAAATCACAGTGCCACTGTTCATGAGCAGAGGTCCCAAATGCTTTTATGAGGTTGGGGCCACAAAAAGGTCATGTTGCAAATTTGTAGGCCAATTACCAGCAAACGCCCGGGGCGTTAGGGTTTCTAACCATAACATCCCACCCTGTACAGACTGACAGGCATCAGGGGTGTGCCTTTGGATTGCTGGCTGTAGTGCTCATGCCATTCCACCCCCATCACCACCCTGTAGCCAGTAACAGGCATAGAGGTGTGCCTTGAACTCTTTGGCCCCAGAGTTCACCACATTCTCCTATACTGCACCCATTTCAGTATTTCCTTATGTAATTGGGTGACTGTAAAGCCGAACACCCTAACACATACCTTAACACTTGTCGGTGTCTGCAGGATAGGGTGAGGTGAAATGGCATGAGCATTATAGGTTATGACCCAAAGGCACACCCCAGTGCCTGCACATCTCTGCAGGGTGGGGGTGGGGTTGGCGTCACTTCAGTACTTCACTGCCATTCCTATTCTGCATCTGTCTAACTTATGCACTTCCAGTAGTAATACCAGCAAGCAAACATTCGGCATTGACAAATGCTTGTTTTATTTTATTTTGCAGGTGGCTGAGTATTCATGAGCCCTACTATTTGTGCTGTTTGGGAAATGTTGCCCAAGGCAGCATGGGTTCACAACAGGAAGGTCATGTCAGACGAATCTGATTGATTTCATTGACTGGGTGACCAAAGTAGTAGACCAGGGAAGGGCTGTGGACATGGCCTACCTAGACTTTAGCAAGGCATTTGACACAGTCCCACACAAAAGATTAATAATCAAATTAACCAGCTTGGGAGTGGGTCCCATGGTGGTAGCCTGGGTAAAACATTGGCTGGACAACAGGACACAGAAGGTAATTGTAAATGGAGTCCACACTGAAGAAAGAGGGGTTACTAGTGGGGTACTGCAGGGTTCAGTACTAGGTCCAGTCCTTTTTAATGTCTTTATAAGTGACATTGCAGAAGGACTGGAAGGAAAAGTATGCCTCTTTGTAGATGGCCAAAAGATCTGCAAAGGGTTGATACATAAGGGCGTGGAAAGGATGAGAAGGGACTTGGCAAGGTTGGAGGAATGGTCAAAGTATGGCAGCTTGGATTCAATGCAAGAAGTGCAAAATAATGCACCTGGGTAACAAAATCAGGGAAGATTACACAATGGGGAGAGGTAGTAACAAAACAAAAATGGAAAGGACCTTGGGGTAATCATATCAGATGATCTTAAGGTTAGCAAGCAAAGTGAGAAGGCAGTAGGGAGGGCTGGGGGTATACTGGGATGTATAGGAAGAGGCATCAGCAGCAGAAAACAGGAAGTTGTTATCCCTCTGTACAGACAGTTGGTGAGACCCCATCTGGAGTACTGCGTCCAGTTCTGGAGACCCCATCTCCGCAAAGGACATAGACATGATGGAGGCAGTCCAGAGGAGGGCAACTAAAATGGTGCAGGGTCTGCAAGAGAAGCCATATGAGGAGGAACTAAAGGAGCTAAATATGTATACCCTTGAGGAAAGGAGGGAGAGGGAGGACATGCTAGAAACTTTTAAGTACCTCAGTGGAATCAACAAAGTTCAAGAGGGTAGCATCTTTCAGAAAAAAGAGATGTGCAAGAGCAAGGGGACACAATTTGAAGATAGAGGGGTGATGGCTCAGGGGCAATGTGATGAAGTATTTTTTCACAGAGAGGGTGGTGGACACATGGAACAGCCTTTCTGGGGAGGTTGCAGGGTCTAAAACTGTGGGAGAATTCAAGAATGCCTGGGACAGACATAAGGCAATTTTTGTGGGGGGTAGGAAGAAATAGGCTGTTGGTAAATTAGGATCTGCAGCTTATCCTATAGGTAGGAAAATGGGCAGACTGTGTGGGCCAAGTGGTCCTTATCTGCCATCAAAGTCTATGTTTCTATGTTTCTATTCAGCCCCTGCACAGCCCTATTAGTTGTCAATACCCTTTTGGGGTAACCCTTGCCTCAGTGCTTTTGTGCTGAGGTACTTTGTCCTTTTAGGTTGTTGTGTATGGGCACTCATAAACTATTCTATCTGTGGGATATAGACTATGCAAAATGAATTTAGAACTTCCAAATTTTGGAACTATCAGCATGCGACACCTTCTTATGGATATTAGAGTACCTGGAATATCTGTAAACATGCAAGCCTGATTGGCTAACAGTGATAACATGGTTCTTAATCCTGATAATATGCATAACTGTAATTAAAAAGGGGAAGCTAAATGCAGAAATATGTAAAATATAATCAGACATTTGTCAAAAAAGTAGTTTTTCAAAATTTCCCTGAGACTTTAGGGGTTCTTTAAGCAATACATTATGCATGACATGTTTAAATTTAAAAACATTCTGTAGGAAGAAGCCTTTATTCATTCCACATCTGCATTGCCTGTCAGTTTCAATCTGCTACGTGGCATCCTTCATCTACTTCAAGAGTGCATTCCCCCACTCCCCCTTCCCCTGGCCTGGCAGTACCCAAAATCTTGTATCGTCCACAGGAAATCACTTTAGCTATCACTTTAACTCCGGCAAGGCTGCCATTCTGAATCAGTTTTATCTGGCAAGGTCCACAGCAAAACAAGGAGAACTCAAAAGGCCACCGGCCATTTGTTTTCAAAAGTTATTTTGTTCAGAGGGAAAAACCAATGAGATTATCAGGGGGATGTTTCTGCAGTCACGTTCTCCCCCTGTTGTTCCTTTGCAGCGCTGCAGTTTTTCTGGGATATAAACAATAGAACCTGGCTGTTCGCCCACCCCCCCTCCTCCCCCCATGGTGTCCCAGCTGCCCAAGGCCCCAGGCCAGCTGGTCGTGTGATTCTCATTAGTTCTGACTGTCTGCCTGGAAAGTGCAGCCTCAGCAAAAACTCCTTGTATAAAACCCCAGGCACCCCTTCCTGCAATGGGACAGTGCATCTGGGATTAGTGTAAGGCTGAAATGAAAAACACATCCTCCTCCTCTGGTCTCCATCTCTACATCTGCTTCCCTTATTGCAGATTGCAGTCCAAAGTGGAGCCTTATGTTTATTTTAATTCCTCTTTCCTCCCATTTATTTGACCATCTTCCCCTTCTGTCTATACCCTGTCTCTTGGTCTGTCTGTACCCTGTTGCCATGAAGGAGCGATTCAGAGAGACACCAGTGTATGAGCAGCGATATCTGCAATTCCATGGCCGAGTAATTTTCTGCAGAACTTGCATTATGACACAGAATTCGTTGCTCTGGGTGATTTTTCATTCATTCAAATATGTAATTTTTTTTTTCCAAATGCATGTCTCTCCTCCCCATTTTCTGTACAGTGCCCTGAGCCCCAGAGAAAGGGCATTTAAGAACTAACATTGCCTTGCTTTGATTATCCTGAAGCTCCGTCATTATGCTCATAATGTGATGTCATCAGTGACGTCACAGAATATTTTAGCCAACAGCAGCACTGCATTCCACCACAGAAATGAATAATTCATCATGCCGCAGGAACAAAAAAGAAAAAACACTGCTGCTGAAGCCTGGGAGCCCTGCCACAAAAATCCGGACTGATGTGCCGCAGAGCACTAATGGCCCTGTGTACAAGGTGCAAATGATCATTAGCATGAGCTTATGTTTATTAATCAGACAGAATGAGGATGACAAGTGGCTTCCAGTAATGCAGTTCATTGTTTTTGTCAGGTTCCAGGATGGCCGCCATATCATACAAGACTTTCAGAGTCTGGGACATACGGTAGAGCTGACCTATCTTTAACACCAGACAAAAGCGACATCTCAGGCTTCAACAAGCAAGACAGTTTTCTTTCACCAGGTTCAGGCTTCTCTCTCGTAGGAGCATGGTCTCTCTCTGGTCAAAGCCTCGGTTTTTACAGTGGAGTCCCCTAGGATGCAATGCAAAACTGCAGAATTCTGCCACAGAGTTATTGTAGGCAATAAAGCAATTTCAGTGTGGCAGTTAACCCCTTTGTGTCATGCAGGAGTCTGTGACACAGCTGGTACATTGACTAGTTGTTTTTTTTTCATTATACATGGAACATTATACATTAGCAAGTAACGTATTTCAGTGGGAACGTTTCCTGCCTCAGTCATACCCAGCGGCACGCACAGAATACAGTTTGGGTGAGAGGGAGGGTGGAGACCCAACATGGAAAAAGACACTTGTTCCACTTCCCAGCTGCTTAGCCTCATAAAATCCAATAGGTTGGAGTCAGTCATTGCTAAGTAATCAGAACACTTGCAAGGGAATTTGTTGTTGGTACCTTGTTTGTTAATGCTTTGCTTTCGCTTATAGGTATTAGAAGGGAACTAAAGGGCCTCGAAACATCATTAGTCTAGCACTTTGTTTATGAGGGGAACATATGGGTGCACAGGAATATAATCTTGTGAGGGAACTACAGTATAATGGTCAGATTTGTAATCCTTTTTTCCCAGAATGAGGCAGCAGGATGAGGGCTCAGTAACTGTTGACCCACAATGGCACCTGGTCCTGTTACAGTAGCTGCTGAAAAGGAGCTTGCCCTCTGTCTTCCTCTCTCGATATCACAGTTCTGGTCATCTGTCTTTCTGCTGGCAACAACAACTAGAGAGAGAGGAGAGGAGAGAGAGAGAGAGAGGAGAGCCCTTTTGCTTTATTTGCAAAGATCCCATATATCAGAATCGCTGCCGAAGGCTCCCTGTATTTATTTTATTTACAAGCTGCAAGGAGCGGAGCAACAGAAGTCTTTCTGCCGATCTGACTGCCTGCTGCTGTATTGTGCAAGCAGTTGGTTAGGCATGAAGTGAACCTCATTTTTGGGTTCTAATGTGCTTCCCACTGGTCACCCAGTCATGGATGTGCACTGAGCTGCTGAACCAGAAGGGAAAGCCTCTTCTGAGATGTGGGCAATCCCCTGCCATCCACCCAGTTACCCAGTGTGTTGCAAGTGCATGGTGGTCCAGTGGGGGGGTGGCACTTAGCCGTTAGCCACAGGGTATACAGCTGCAGCCAAGCGTCCTGGTAGGAATGCAGAGGTGAGTGCAAATGCATTCAATCACTCTGCAAAGCAGAGTTAAATGCCTTTTCTCCCAGCAAAGGGTTTCTTTTACAATACGGCTCCTGTCAGCAGAGGAATTTCTTTAAGATATATGGCACTCACCCCCAGGTAGGGAGTTACAATATTAAACAAGGTCCTTCCTGCATGGACTTAAGGGGCACACACGCTGCTTAGGGAAGGAAGAGGGGCCAAGAAAGGCAAGGAAAGGAAAAGAAAAAGAGAAGAGGGCAGCTGAACCACAAGTAAAGGACAACACATTGCACAAGACAGAAGAAGGGTAAGTATACTGAGTATAGTAGAAAATGGCTGGGGGGGGGGCAGCACAGGGTAATGAGTTGCCTGCCCGCAACCAGTGCCAAGAAAACACTGTTGCACAACAGACTTGAAAACAAAAAGAAACAAGGCTGTGGGGCTCACATCACTTCTAGTGACCAGTTTGCTGCAAGTAGCCACACAAACACGAAGCAAGGAAAGGAGCACGGGAACCGTGGTAACCCTGCAAAACGCTACTACACTGACTCTGAGGGCTCTTCAATAAATAATACAGAGAGACAGCTTACCAGTTACTGATTTCTTCTTTATTAAGTGAAAAAAAGTGCTTAGGAGCACAAAGCCATAAAATGCAAGTGCAAACTAAGTAGGCTGAACTCATGCAGAAAGCATAAACAAACGTACACACGCCAGCACCTCCGCTAAACCTTTTATGTGAATGTTATTGGATCCACACTTTGAACACTTTAACCCCCAGAGGTCTGAATGAAGAAATAACTTTACATTGTTATTTATGAACTGCTTGTTTTTCATTTTTATTTATCTTTGTGTCATGTGTTTGTTATGTGGTCACACCTTCTAATTGAATATGTATGTGTGGGTGTATAAGTTTGATTATCAATGGTGTGTGAAAATCCTGTAATCTCATTGGTCAAAACATGCCATATGACTGTGAATAAATCCTGCATAACCCACAGCCAAGGAATGACATTTATAAAGAAACATAATTAAACACATTTTAAGTTAATTTTTCACATGAGTCCATTGTATAATCACAATAAGGCACTCCAGGGTGTGAGTTATTGGGTGATTTACCCAATTCTTGTGTGGTTAAGTCACTCGGCTGCACCTCGTGAAACACCACACAAGGCGTGGGTAAATCCCCAATAACCCACACCCTGTTGTGCCTTATTGCTTAAATGAACGAAGGTATCCAATCAGCTCTGAGGAAGTCTTTTTGGTGAAACGTCAGCTGATCTATGACGTAGCACTCTGTACACGTTGACGTCCTTCCTACTGACAACAAGTATGGCTACTGTTGCACCTAAGGAGGTGCCGGCGTGTGTATGTTTGTTTATGTTTTCTGTACGAGTTCAGTTGCCACCTATTTAGTTTGCACTTGCACGTTATGGCTTCATGATCCTAAGCACTTTTTTCACGTAATAAAGAAGACATCAGTAACTGGTAAGCTGTCTCTGTATTATTTATTTAAGAGCATGGTGCTCGGAGTCGGTGCAGTAGCATTTTGCAGGGTTACCATGGTTCTCTTGCTCCTTTCCTTGCACAACAGGCTTGGACAAAATAAGACAGGATAGAACAGATCAGGATACTGAAGAAAGGACAAGGACCCTGGCCCTGTTTCTCTCAGGCATCCGTGTGCTATATCCTCTCTCTTTTATCTTTCTGTCCATGCCCAGCCCACTGCTGTTTCCCCAGGTTTGCCATCCCCCCTCCCCCCACCGTACCAGTGCCTTCTTTTCTTTTCTGTTCTCTAATGTTTTAAAACATTTGTGACTATTATGCTCATAACGGAAGGGACTTAGGATCCATTTTGCTAGTTCCTCCTGCTGGACAGCAGTGACTATACTCAGGGCCCCTGGTGTTCTGCAGCAGAATTTTCTGATTTCTGCGGCAGGGCTCCATGATTTCTGCAGCAGCATTTTCTGATTTCTGCGGCATGATTTATTCATTTCTGTGGCAGAATGCAGCCCTGTGATTGGCTACATATGATGTGATGTCATCAATGACATCACATGCTGAGCATCGAGGAGGGGCTTCAGGATAAACGAGGTGGGAAAGAAAGCCTGACACTATGGAAAAACAGTTTATATTTATGAAAATTCACCAAAAACAATGAATTCTGTGGCATTATACATATTCTGCGGCATGATGCAAATTCTGCGGCAAATTCTGCAACCGCAGAACCGCAGAATTCCAGGGGCCTTGACTATACCCAACTAAGTATGGACACATATTCAAACTTATCAGCTGGAATGCTACCCCAATTCATGCTGTGTAACCCTTCCTGTCTTCTCCCTCGGGGATCTGTCTGGTCCAGCATTCAAAGCCTGAGTAGTGGTAGCTTCCACAATGCCATTGGGTCGGCTATTCCACATGTTAACTGTCCTCTGTGTTGAGACCAATGTCCTTTGTTCCTCCAGATGACAGGCATTGGCAGCAGTAGTACAGGCTTCCTCACACTGCCCATCAATGTGCCTTAACTCCATCCTGCAGGGATCCCCTCCAGTGGGAGAAGGGGTGGTTTAGTTTAATCTGAAACTACCAACAAGGATCCATTTGGTAGCATAGTAACATACATAGTAACATAGCAATTAAAGGTGAAAAAGGACTCTCGGTCCATCATATCCACCCCTCCAACTTTATCAACAGGGACCAAACCAATATGCTGTGCAGGTATGTACTAATTTATAAGGATTCCTATCCATAATACCACCCAGGATGCTCTGTGATTTCTTTGGTAAGCAGCAGTTAGTCTGGTTTATCTTGAAGGCCTATACTATCATTGTATGCACTGCCTTCATTGGTAAGCTATTTCATAGGTTCACCACCCTCTAGGAGAAAACATGCTTCCTAGATTTTCCCCTTAAATTTACTACCTCTGAGCTTTAGGGAGTGTTCCCAGCTCTGGCTAAAGGGCACTTGATTAACCATCTTGGACTGTTCCCCCTTCTCAATATTCTTGAGTTTGTAGAAGACTGAGGTCAAGCCCCTTGTCAGTTTCCTTTTCTCCAGGGTGCCAGTTGTGATGTGGACAAGCCCTCTAGGACCAAACCAGCTATAATGGACCCACACGTCTCAGATATGGTGCGCAGGTGCTTCTACAGGGACTGGCTAAGCCCTACATTTACCAAAACCAACCAGGAAGCAGTGCATACTGGAAAGAGACTCTACTATTGCAAGGCCATTTACTTACATCTTGTATTACTACCCATTAGGAACTGGACTGAGATCCACCACAACTGATTAATTATAGCCCATTGGATAGCCATTGATGATACCGGTTTCAGCCACTGCTGACATGAGCCAGATTTGGGACAATGACCTAGAGATGAAAGCATCTAAAACATATGGTTTTGCAGAGGTAGAGTTATCCCTTTTGATGCCAGTAACCCATGTGTGGTAGTGAGGTGGGGGTTGCTGGTTAGAGGAAGGTTGAGCATCTCAGGGGTGCTCCTTTTTCTCTGTTGAGGTTGGGGAATAAGTTCCAGCTGAGATACCACTCCCTGAGGTTAACACAATGTATGTTCTGACCTCCTTGTGTGCAGCAACCTCCAGGGTAAGGGAAGAACACCATTGAAAACCCTTGGTGATGCAGAATGATAACTTCAATGCAATGCTCATAGCCTCATACCTGCCAACTCAGTCTCTCCCCTGGACAACTGGCTAGTATATCTGGAAGGTCTGGCCCACTCTGAAGGCCCCTCCATGGGTGGTATGCCATGGGGGAGGGGTTCTATGAGAAGAGGTAAGTCTCCTAAGAGATGGTGCAGTGATGGGTTTGGAGCACTGCAGGGAGGCCTGAGAGGAGTCCATGGGCTGGATGGGAGAAAGAGCATAAAGAGGAAGTAAAAAGAATTGCATTGTTTAATATTTTATTTATTTATACACATTTATTTATTTATATACAATATTTGCTGTTTCTGCATCAGGACAGCCTCCAAAACCCCTGACAAGAGAGCCTCCTGGCTGCTTATTGGATCAACTGACATCTAACACTAGTAACTTTAACTCACTGTCCTCATTTTAAAAGAGTACTACAGACAGGGTCTGCAAGAACATGTTGTGCAGAGTGTTTTAATTTGTGTGTGTAGTCCTAGTATGTCCTTCCCTTTGTCTGCTATTCTGTTTCTTTTCTAAATTAGCCTGCTAGTTAAATGATAGTTTCATGAGATGTGCAATCACACATCTCATCTGAATACAGCAGTCCTAGTGAGTGGCGCAAATGGGGGCCACTGACAATGTCCCAGTGCATCCCGGGGGATGGCCTGAATACCAGAATGGGGATGCATGGCGCATCCCCAGATGTGACAGACCCAAATTCCCGATATTCAGCCAGAAAAATGCAAATGCTGCCATTAGGCATGCAAGGAGCAAACAGGCTATTTGCATGCTTATTATGATTGCATTTGCATACATTCTGCAGGGATGCACCCTGCAGGATGTGCCAGGTGGCCTTCCCAGTCCCATGTCGTGAGCCTCCATAACCCAACCCTTTTCCATAGTGTAGGGACCCCCTTCCATCCCAATCCCTGTTCGAACTATTATTGTAACCCACACCCATTTCCATAGTGTAGCGGCCCCCCTCCCCATACCGATCCCCGCTTGAATAAAAAAAATCATTTTCCCAGCCTTTTTTCCATTGTGTTGTGGCCCCCCTACCCCACCACCCACTCAGGCACCCACATCCTACCCCGTTCCCCCCATCCCAGCATGGCCAGTTAGCCGGCAAGCAGCACAGCCCTCCGCACACCTCCACCTCCAAATAAATTCATTAAACCACCACCAAAAACTATCACCAGCAGGGTTCTACCTCATGGTCACCTTCCTCCACTCAAATCCCACCTCCTCCATCAAGACTGGCCCCCTATCTTCAATGCATCCAACGTAAACACTGCCCTTGACCACTTCATCAACATCTTCACTGTGGCCTGTGACACGTATGCTCCTATTAAGAAACGCAAGTCAAATCACTCAGTAACATTTGGCTCACAGGTGACCTCCTCTGGATGCTAAAAACAAGAGACCACCTATGGGAGCTGGCCAGAAACTCTGGAAGGCAAAACGACATCCAAAACTACAAATGTGCCCGCAATGACTGCACCAAAACCATCCGGCAAATGAAGTCTGCCTACTATAAGCATGCCCTCACAAACTCCTGGGGCAATGGTCGGGAATTCTGGAAGAACATAAAGGAACTCACTGGGAATCCACCCAAATCCTCCCCATCAATACTCAACATCAACGGAACCACAACTCTCAACCCAAAAACCATTGCGGATACCTTTAACAAAGCCTTTATCAACCTCAGCGCTGTCCTACCGCAGGACTACTTCAAAGATGGTGAAGCCCCTCTGTCCGCAATGAACACTAACCCCACCAGCTCCCCCCACTTCTACTTCAAAGCAGTCAAGGCTCACCAAGTATGCAAATATGTTACCAAAGCCCTTGGTAAATCAAGATTCAGTAATGACTCCCTCAATCTCAAAATCCTGTCTCTCACCCTTGATGAAGTGCTTAGTCCTCTGACCAGAATTTTCAACATTTCCCTCAGCCTTAGCCAGTTCCTGGACAGATGGAAATCTGCCACTGTCATCCCAATCCATAAAAAATGGTGATAAAACTGCCCATGATCACTACAGACCTATCTGCCTACTATCCCCACTCTCCAAGGCACTAGAACACATCATCTCGGACCAGCTCACAGAATACCTGGATACATACAACATCCTGTGCAAGCAACAACACGGGTTCCACAAAGGTCACAGCACCTCCACAGCCCTACTTGAATTCACAACACACTTGACTTCAGCGAACTATTAGACTCAATCCACATTGACTTAACTAAAGCCTTCAACGCCACCAATCACCGCCTCCTGCTTGTCCAGCTTCGGAACACTGGGCAGTCAACCAACTCCATTGGCTGGTTTAAGAGCTACCTTGAAGAACGGTCCCAAACAGTAAGAATCGCTGATACACTCTCGGACCCTGGACCGGTCCACTCGGGAGTCCCCCAGGGCTCCATTCTGGGACTCCTCCTCTTCAGCCTAGTTTTAAACTCACTACCGGACAGCTGCCCAGAACAAATAATTCTCTATGCCGACGATGCTGTTATCCTCACCTCGGACCCTGATCCAATCCAATTACAAAATAAACTTCAGCGGGCCTTCTCCTCCATCGAATCCTGGTTCCTATATCATAAACTGCTTCTCAATCAGAAAAAAAACAAGTCTATGGTCTTCTGCAGCCCCCACAACAAAAACAAACAACTCCACCTCTCCATTGCAACCGAACAAGGAGCCATCCTAGAGCAAACACAATCGTTCAAGTACCTCGGCATCACCCTTGATCCCCTCCTCTCATACGCTGTCCATATCAGCAATGTTTCAAAGTCTGCCAATGCCTGGTTAGGCATATTATTCCAGCACAGGAAACACCTAACCCCAGAAGCACTATCAGTGGCTGTCCAAAGCTCCATCGTCAGCATCATAGACAATGATCTTATCATATATGGGTCTGCAACTACCACTGCTCTCGAACATATCACAACCTCCCTGAATAAGGCCTGTCATCTCATCACTGGCTCACATTGCCGTACCCACTCATGTGACCTTTATTCCCAATCTTGGTGGCTTCAACTGGACAAATGCATAAAATACCATACCTGCATCATGGCCAAGAAAATTATAATGGGGCCTGCCCCACCTGGTGTCTGTGCCCTCCTTAAGCCTAGACATAGGAACGTCACTACAAGGAGATCCAATTCCCATTTACTACATATCCCACAATGTCGCACAACCCAAGGACAAACATCATTCGCCTATTGGGCTTCCAACTGGTTCAACTCTCTTGGCAGCGACATAGCAACCACTCCAACACTTGGCCTCTTCAAGTCCAAGCTGCGCCTCTCACTGCTTGTATCCTGTGATTGCCCATCTTAACATTTCCACCGTTCCAGCTGCACATGCCTCAGCACCCAGCACTTACAATCAGTCTTTGCACCCCTAGCACCTTAACTGTCATATTCCCTCGACAAGGCCCCCTGTACTGTCTCCCACCCTCTCCCACCTCCCCCGTATCTCCACTTCTGCCCCCACCCAATCACCTCATACTACCCCTTACCCCCTGCACTCCTTCCCCGATCTCCTACCTCACTTCCCCCCCACCCCCTCCTTCCTTGTCTTGCTCATAGCTCCAGTCTTTGTACTGGTTATTACATGTCTGTAAGTCAATGATTATATGTTTGTAACTAAAAATGATGACTGTTGCACACGCTGATGTGGAACCTTTGTAAAAGAGCCTCAGCTCAAAGGTATTGTAATCCTAGATTGAAATAAATAAATAAATAAAATAAAATGGCTGCCCACCGACTGAACTGTCATTGACAGTGTACAGTATAGACTACATGCCCATTGGTTGAACTGCAACCAATGGGTGTGTTGTCTATACTGTATGCTGTCAATGACAGGTCCAGTGGTGGGCAGCCATGGAGGTGTGAGGAGGGCTGTGCTGCTTGCCGGCTGACTGGCTGTGCTGGGATGGGGGAGCGGGGTGGGATGTGGTGCCTGAGTGGTTGGTGGGGTTGGGAGGCCACTACACTATGGAAAAAAGGCTTGGGAAATGATTTTTTTTTATTTGAAAGGGGATCAGTGCTGGGGGAGGCACTATACTATGGAAAAAAAGCTGAGGAAAATTATTTTTTTTATTCGAACGGGGAGCGGTATGGGGAGGAGGGCCACTACACTATGAAAATGGGTCGAGGTTACAATAATAGTTTGAACGAGGATTGGGATGGGAGGGGGCCCCTACACTATGGAAACAGGTGGAGGTTACAATAATAGTTCAAATGGGGATTGGGACGGGACGGGGGACACTACACTATGGAAAGTGGGGTACGGGTACTGTTACGGCGAACAGTGTTCGGAGATGGGCAGGAGGTTCCACTAGACTACCAGGGAATGAAGATTTTAATATTTTCATATGTACACTGCGATCAGGGTTCAGGGATGGGGGGGTTGCCATTGGGCTGCAGGAGCTGGTGGCTGCTGTGCTATATTGTGCAGTACCTGCCTGTGGGTGGCTGGGACTTAGGCATGATTCTTCCATGCCTAACTTTGTGCGGCACATCTCCAAGATGCCCAGGCAGCTGCGCCGCACATCTTGGGTGAATATGGGGATTTGCAGCATATTCATGGGCAAGCCCCCTTGAGATGCGCCGCATACATCATCGCTGCACTTGGGCACAACCAGAGATGCACTACACATCTCCTCCCTTTGAATATTGTGCTGTGGTGCATTTCTTGAGATGCGCCAGTGCATCTCCTGTGAAAATGTTCCCCTAGCAGTATAACCTAAAGGTTAGTATGATGAACTGAAAACAAGCTTGGTACATCCAGCAGACCTGCTTTTGATTCCCACACCCTCCATTTGCATACGGTGTGACCTTGAGCAAGTCTTTAACCTCCCCATGCTCCTGGGAAGCACATGGAAATGAGTTTCGGCTCAGCATATCTTTCTTGGCCAAAAACTGTAAAATAAAAAATAAATTATACACTGAAAAAGCTCAGGTCTCCCTGAAAAAGTAATCTAGCTCAGACCGACCACGCCGTCAACAAATAACATGAATCAATCTAGGTTAATACCCAGTGTCACAAATGCCACGCAGCTCAGGCCCTCTGATCCCACAGTGCTAACCTCAAAGTGCAATATTGAACAGGCGACAAACAGGGTAACCCTCCTGTCTGTTTTGAGTCTGAATCACCTACCAGCCTTGAGTCCTGGGGGTCAAATGTGAACCTTATGCTAGTGCACCCAGTTAACAGGCTCAGATATATATTCTCTTCGGGGAGATGCAATACAATCCTTCATCCAGGGGCACCCAGCCAGGTTCCCCAAATGTACCCTTACAACTCAATATGAGACCTGAGTATATTCTTACCTTTTAGCAAGATAGTAACACACCCTTTTGAGCTCTTAACAGCTGTCAGAATTAAACACTGTTCCAGCATTCACATGCAAAAGAAACGGAGAAGGTACATGCAGAATTTTAAGGAAAATAGTGTTTACTGAAAACATAAAATAGATAAAATACCAGATACAGAACATAGAACATCAGTACTTACACTCAACAAAATAATTGGAAAATTACAGAACAAAAAGCTCTTGCAAAATACTTAAAAGTTCCAGCTGAATTATATCTTTGTAAGTGCCTAGTTTCAGTCTACAGACCCAGGGTCTCACTCCTGTGGAATCCAGAGATGAAAAGCATTTTTTTCTTCAGATGCTTGACTATTTCAAAATCCCTTTCCCTACCCCCTTGGTGGGGTCACAGATCCTACAATAATTCTTAGTAAAATTATCCAAAAGGATGATATGTTACTATTGGAAAAATCAGCAGTGAGCAATTTTTAAAATATGACAGTCTTTCATCAAAAGCATTTACTTTGATGTCTCTCTACTGGTTTCCTGTTTTGCAAGAATGATTTCATATTTACGACTTTCAACAAGATTCTGTAAAAAAATGTGTCACTTCTTTCAGGATCATAAAATTCAAACTTTCAGCTCTCAAAAGGCATATTTTACAATGTCTTATCACCTGGCATCTAGCAGGAAGCCCTGCGTGTCAAGACAGGATAGAAACCCTTCAATTAGTGGTTCCCACTGGCCAGTTTATGGCATCCAGCTGCTTCAGTCACACTGACACCTTTGAGGTCAAAGGTCAAGCCTCCTCACACTGCTGACTGTGTCCTAGGCAGACAATCACATGTACATTTATCTATGATACAAATATTATACATATAATAGTAAGCAAGTGGCAGAGCATCACACCCAGTAGGGATGGGAGGGTCAGGTCTGCGTCAGATCAGGATCTCCCCTCCCAAAATGGCCCACCTCTGACTCTGGAAATCAGTCATTTGTGACTTGACTCTGATTTGACCTAGTACAGAGTATTGACCAGGTTCTGACCTGCCAATATCCTGGTTCTGACCCAGTCTTGATTATGTAAGTAGTTTGTGAGCTTTATTCATGCTAATAATTGAGAAACTGGTGGGAAAATACATAAAATAACTATTTTAAACATTAAATGGCATAAAGAAAATGCTGATAATAAAGGAGTGGAAGCAACTGAATTCTGTCATCTGACCCAGTCAAGATCTGCCTCTGACACGGCTATGATCCACTCTGGAATATTTGACTGTTTTGGTGAACCAGAGTAAAGCAGAACCTTCTGGAAACAGATCAGAGTCAAAATCAGAACCAAGTCACAGACTCCCATCCCCAATACCCAATTTTGAAGAGAGTCCTTGGGAATAAGAACAAGATGAGCAGCAGCCTTAAGTCTACATAGGATCCTGTACGGTAGTTTACAGGCAGTCATCATATTTTGTTTACAGAAAAGGACCGCTTGGCCCAGCCAATCTGTCCAGATGGTCCCTGCCTAGTGTGTCTCCGTAGACCCTAAACTGTCTTTGGCAACCCTCACTCCTCTCTGCCCATTTCTTAATATTCCCGTATGTCTGTCCCATGCATGCTTGAAGCCCTCTACTGTTTTCGTCCCCTCCAACTTCCACTGGCAGTCTGTTCCAGGTGTCCACCACTCATTCCATGAAGTAGTACTTTCTCACTGTTCTCCTAAACTTCTCCCCGACTCCAGCTTCATTGCATGCCCTCTGGTTCTGGTGCTCTTCCTAATTTGTAAAAGACCCCCTGTTCTACCCTGTTCACCCATGTGAGGTACTTATAGGTCTCTATAATGTCCCCTCTTGCTCTCCTGTCCTCCAGTATGTACGTGTTGAGATCCCTCAGTCTTTCCTCATACAGCTTTTTGAATGTTTCATTTGCTGTCCTCTGTACTGCCTCCACCATGCCTGTGTCTTTTCTGAGATGCGACCTTCAGAACTGGACACAATACTCCAGGCAGGGTCTTACCAGTGAGTAATACTGTGGCAACACCACCTCCCTTCTCCTGCTGGAGATACCTCTCCCTAGTACTGAGCCCTGCAGCACCTTGCTGTTTACTCTTCCATCACTGGAAAGGGTACTGTTAACTACCAACCTCTGTTGTCTATCCATTAACCAATTTCTAACCCAAGTCATCACTTTGGATCCTACCCTAGACTGTTCAATTTCATAATTAGTCTCCTGTGTGGCACAGTGTTGAAGGCCTTGCTAAAGTCGAGATATGCTACATCCACTGCCCTCTCCTGATCTAGTTCCTTGGTTACCCAGTCAAAGAACTCAGTAAGATTCATCTGGCATGACCCCCCGTCCTGGAATCCCTGCTGTTTTTGGTCGTGCAGCCCACTGGATTCAACATAGTCTACCAACCCTTCCTTCAACAGAGTTTCCATTAATTTCCCCACCACTGAGGTGAGGCTCACTGCCTTTTAGATACTAGCCTGTTCCCTGCTGCTGCCTTTATGTTGAAGGAGCCCGTCTGCTCTCCCCTAGTTCTCTGCAACTGCACCTGATTCCAGTGAGCTGTTGAATAAGGCCATCAGTGGGGCAGCCTGCACCTCCATGAGTTCTTTCAGTACCCTTGGGTGTATCCCATCCGGTCTCATGCCTTGTTCACTTTCAGAGCTGTAAGTACTGTACCTTCAGGATTGTTTCCTCTAAAAATGGACATGAGTCTACTTCCCCTCCCCTTCCCTCCACCTTTGTTTCTGCTGATCTCTGGTGGTCAGTCCCCCTTCCCTCCCACTGTGAAGACTCAGCAGAAGTACCTGTTCAGGATGTTGTCTTTTTATTTTGTCCTCTTCTGTGCAGTCTCCCCCTGCCACCCTCCTTATCCTCACTATCCCTCACTTTGCTTTGCTCTTCTCACTTAGGCACCTGAAGAAAGTCTTATCCCCTTCAGTTACCCCTTTCACCATCCTTTCCTCTGTCTGTGCTTTTGCTCCCCTCACTGCCTTACCTGCTTCCCTTTGTTTTGCCTGGTACTCGTCCCTGTCTTCCTCCCGCTGCATTTCCTTATACTTCCTGAATGCCATCCTTTTTTCCTTCACCACTGTGGCCACGTCCGTAGAGTACCATAATGGTCTGTTTTTCCTTTTGCTTTTACTCACTTCCTTCATGTAGATGCTAGTTGCCTTAATTATGTCCTCCCTTATTTTTCCCTATTGTTCCTTTACCCCTCCCTGGCATCCCCCTCCCTCTACACTAGGCAGTTTCTGAGGCAGTCTCCCATTTTCTTAGAGTCCACCCTCCTAAAGTCCAGGACCCTTGTCCTTATGTAGTTACGATAATCACTGGTACCTTGGGAACTGCCCACTGTGATGTCTGCAATGCTGTCCCTGTTTGTAAGTACCAGGTCCAGCACTGCCTTGTCCCTAGTGGGTTCATTGACTAGTTGCCTGAGAAAGGTCCCTTGTTAGGAATCAAGAATGACCCTGCTCCTTGCTGAAGCTGCAGTCAAAAGGCTCCAATCCACACCTCGCAGACTAAGGTCTCCCACTAGTAGCACCTCCCTTTCATTTGTCATTCTGATGATGTTGTCCCCAAAGTGCCTTATCAAATTCCTCTACCTGTGCTGGGGGTCTGTATATAACCCCTGTATGGATTGTAGCCCCAGTACATGTCTCCAGGATGACCCACAGCACTTCCAGTCTTTCCTCTGGGTGCCCCTGCACTTCTGTAGCTCACATATAGTACCACCACCCCCCTTCCTTGTCTCTCCTGAACAGAGAGTAGCCTGGTATGGCCACATCATACTAGTATATAGACTATTTTTCCTACATTTGCCTACATATTTTTATGGTCACATGGGATCTCCATGTTTGCATTTTTTATTGCTTTTCTTTTTCCTGCAGTGCCTCCTGTCCTATGTGACAATGATCCATATGTGACCATAGACTCAGCAAGTGGTGGTATAGTGTCAAGTTTACAGCAGTACAGCTATGATTTTAAGTGTCTCTCCTTATTCAGTGAGCAGTAATGAAAGCTACATTCACAGTTTGCCAAACACCTGAAGGGTAATTGAGTGGGTTATTTGGTAAGGAATCAGCTAGAGTCTTCGCTACTTATAGCATTGATGGCACAGGGTGATTTGTGTGCTTTTGAAAGCTGTGTGCAGTTTGATAAAATGAAATACTTTAAAAACAAAACATTTGCTCCTGTTTGTGATACCTAGACACATGCCAAGAAACAAAAACAAAACAAAAAATGGATTAGAAACAGTTATTTAGTAGTAGTAGTAATAGTGATAGTAGAAATTATTTGTAATTATTTGCACCCTATCAGAAGGGATCGTTATGTCTAGTTCTTGTTCCCAGTTGTAAAATAAAGAATCAGTAAAGTTAGGCCTGGATTCAGTTGTCATACTGTAGTTAATTTACAGCCCCTATTAGTGATAAACATTTTTTAAGAGAGCGTGTGTTGGGGTTAATATCACACTGGTATTAGAAACATAAAAGGTGATTAATAGTTTTATTGAGTACTTTTCGTATCTGCAGGTATTTATAACATTCTGTTCTGGGCAACTGGAATTCCTGAGATAGTTGAGCAGAGGACAACACAGAAGCAGTGGCTGGGTCAATAATGTTTCAGAAGAATTATATGTCCTTTGTTTTCCAGTGTTTCCAGTCTGCCTTCTTATTGGAGAAGATTACCCCAAAGGGGACAGTGTAGGGAAGAAACTGAAAGCCGATCTAATGCTTTAGTGATTTCCTGCCATGCTTTACTAACCAAAGTATAGGGTGTGATTTCAAAAACCCGGGGAGAGACCTGAGGAAAGAACAGTTCTGGGATGATTTCACTGTGAAACCAACCTGCTGTTTTTTCTTTGTTATGTAACCATAAAAATGCAATGCTTTGGGCAACCATGAACGTTTCATGACTAGTTTCGAAATTAACTAGATTAAAGCCTCCTCTATTCTTTGGTTGCTACAGTTTAGATAAGGATATACACAGAGGTTTCCCATCCCAGAACTTTCTAAATAGGGAGTTAGTCCTTTTAAAAATTATACATAGGTATCTGTACAGGCAGGTGTTGTAAAAGGTAATATATTTTCGGGGCATCATGTTAGTAGGCAGTATAGCGCAGTGGGTTGGGCCTCTGAGCTGCAGAGCTGGGGATCTGGGTTTGAGTCCCACAGCTGCCTAGGTGCATACTGTGTGATCCTAAGCAAGTCACTTAACTTCCCTGTGCTCCCAGGTTTCATCTGGAAACAAGCTTCAGCTTAGTGTGCCACTCTTGCTTAAATAATGTTTCCTTTCCCTAGGAGCTTGTGTTTTATCCCATAATGATAATAAAATTTTACTCCATCTTTTGAGATCCAATTTGATTTTATCGAAGAGTAATGTGAAATTAGTTTCTACTACCTAATATTTATGTATAAAGTTTTACCAATAAATTTAATACCAGCTGAAGGGATCTTGATTTTGTTCATTTTAAAGACACTGGTGTCCATGTTGTCAAATAGTAAAAGGACCTCAGATTTATCTTAATTAATTCTGAAATCTGTAAAGCATGAAAAATCCTGAATAACTTTTAACAGTGATGGGTATTGATTTATACGGGTGTATAATTTTCTGTTAATCCACGGTCAGATGATGGTGTTTGGCCAATTACCTTTCCCCCTTTCTTCAACCCATGTTATAAACCTAAGAAAAAGATACCCTAAGCTCAGTTCTGTTGCCCCTCTATGTATCTGGCTGAGCTGACCCTGGCATTCTCCCTGTCCACTGATAAATATTTTCCTCTGTCCTCTACTAACGCTGCTAATTATCTCCAACATGGCATGGTATAACCTGTCATTTCATTGTTTTCCAAAACACATGCTTGTATCTGATGGACAATGTTTAGTTGCTTTCCCATATTCTGATAATTGTTACTTAGCCTGTACCTTGCTGTATAGCTTATAATAATTTGCATGAATTGTTTCTGGCAATGTAAATACTGTACACTGTGAGCTGTTCTCCCCTTCCCCATTCCCACAGGATCAATCTGGAAACAAGCAATATTGCCCAGTATGCCTTCCTGGTGAAACAATTAAGTAAATAACTAAAAAATAAATAAACAGTAATGGTGGCGTTAGAGGTACCCACCGTGCATTATTGCCCTCTGAGATGAGGGAACTTGTCAAGGAGATAGGCCTTTGATTTTAACCTTTGCTAACACTTCAGAGTATGTAACATTTGCCCATCTACAAAAATAACCCCCCAGATTATGTTTGTCCAGGATATTAGTTAGGTGTTTCCATTACAGGTGATCAAAGACCTTGTTGGCATCTAGTGAGAGAAAATTAGGATGTGACTGCATTTTCTTGGAGAGGAGAGATGGCGGGACATGATTGAGGTCTTCAAGTACCTCAAGGGAATAAATAGGGTAAACATGGAGGGGATCTTTAGACTGAAGCAGGGAGGTATCACCAGAGGGCATGGTTTGAAGCTGGAAGGTGGAAGGGTGAGGGGGAAAAGAGGAGGACGTTTTTCACTGAGAGGGTGGTGGACCCTTGGAACGAGCTGCCTGACGAGCTGGTTCTGAGATCCACAGTGGAGGGCTTCAAGAGAGGGTGAGACAGACACAGAAAGCGGATGTATCAAATGATGGCCTGGCCTAGGGGGGTGGGGATGGATGATAGGGGTTTCTGGAACTCAAGGGGGGGGAGGGCCTCGGCACCCAACTAGGGATATGAGGTTTGAGCAGACTCGATAGACCGTAAGGCCTAATCTGCTGGCAATTAGTATGTTAGTACGAATTATATGTACAGTCTTCCTTAAGAGGCCTAAGATGTGGCGTTCTGTTATAAAACCCACCTGATCGGAATGGGTCAAGTGCTGAACAGTCCTATTTAACCTGTTGCTAACACCTTAGCCAGAATTTTACAGTCCACATCAATTAATGATGTAGGATAATAGTATCACAAAGTGAATGATCTTTGTATTTCTTTGGGATAACTCAGATAGTAATTTGTCTTAGAGATGGGGGACTCCTAGATGATCGGCATGCAAAAAGACTGTTTGTAAAAAAGGCAGCTATATTTTGAATAATGACCTTGAAAAATTCTGCAGTTAGACCATCTGGAACTGGTGCTTAACCAGGGGGTAAGGACACAATAGCTTTAACGATTTCTTCCTCAGAAATGGGTTTATTGAGGGAGGCTTTATCAGCTTCTGAAACTGTGGGGAGATTTAGGTTATGAAGAAATAATTCCATTATGTACTTGATTAAATTTATCTTCAGACATATACATTTGAGTAATAGTTCCCAAAAGTGTCTGCAATGTGCTTGGCCGAGAAAAGTGTTCTCCCTTCACTGTTTTTGACTGAAGCAATCTTAGATACTTCAGATACATCAGATGTGTTTCTTAACTTATGATGGTGTAGTTTCCCCTGTGCTTCACTTGACTTCTCAGTCTGAATAGAGTTTGTTCAGCTTTTTGGGTATGAATCGCATTCATAGCAAATTTGAGGCCCACTGTCTCCCAGTGTGGGTCCATGCTATTACCCTTAGTCTCAATGAAAAGCTTCTCTTTAGATTTTAGGTTGTTCTCCAAGTCAGACAGTTCAGTATATTTTAGTCTTTTATTATGACTGAAGTGTGAAATGATTGTACCCCTAATAAAGGCTTTAAAGTGTAACCCCCCACACTGTCCCCCTCATCTAGGGGCATAAATCTTCATCACAGTTGTTCCAGAGGGCACTAGAGAGGGGCTACATCAAGTGCCAACCTGAGCCAGTGCACATTTATACAAGATAGGAAAGTGGTGGCCCTACCTTTCAGATGACTTCATTCACCAGTGCACTCTCAATCTCACCATCGAAAATTTGGATCTCCCTGAACACTGACTCTGGACAAGGATCTCCATGCTGCAACCTCCTGACTCTTCAAGCCCCAGAGCCCCTTGTTACTGAATGTAGCATGCTGGAAAACCACTCTAGAATTTAAAACTTATGGGATAAATTAAACACAAGGAGGGAGGAGTTTCTATTTCATTTTGTCCCCCTTCCAGCTTAAAGGCCACATCCACTACCAATTTCTTCCCAAACTAGCCTCTTTATTTAGCTCCTGCACCCCAAATGATTCAAGGAATGCAGGGGTCACATCCTTCATGAATAAATAAAGCAGCTCCATGGGGCTGTTGAAATTTCGTACAATTCATACAGGCTGGGCATTCAGAGCAGCAACAAGGGTTTACAGGCAGTGCAAACAAGGTTTCTCTGATTCTACCTATTTGGATTATTTCCCCAAGGCACCTCTCTACTTAGAAACCCACAGGCTCCTGGCTCCCTGATGCTAGTAAGCTGAATACTTTTTCCTTTTCTACTCTGGGTTATACATTCTCTGCACACTCTGGCACTGGTCGCTGCCCTATATCTGGTGTGGGACAGTGTGCTGCTTCCCCCACCTGGCCCCTGGATCTTGGCCCAAATCTCAAGGGGTACCAGGATGTTTTCCTTCAACCCAAGCCCTGTAACCCCTCATTCTTGACTTAAACTGGGAATCTATACCTGCGAGTACTCCCAAACCTCTAGCACCCATTCCCTCCTTACAGCTCAGCCTTTCCTCTGTGCTGTTCTCCAGTGGTTCAGCAGCTCTCAAACCTGGCCTTGCTCCAGTACTCAAGTCCCCGGCTATCCCTATCCTGCCACAGTCCCCATGGCTCTGGCAACCTGAAAAAAACCTTTCTGGGATCTCTAAAAGCTCCTGCCTATCCTGGCCTTCTGCTGCCACCTACACCTCCCTTACCCTGACGACGCAGGGCCTGGCTGACCATCCTCCTCCATGGAGAGTCCTTCCTGGCTCCTCAATGCCATGTCGCTGCAAAAGCCACCCCTATCTGCACTTGGGGGGGTAACCCCACTGGTCCACCTGGACTGCCGAGCTCCCTTCTTGTCTGCGTGCTCTGCTCCTTCCACCACCCCCTCCAGCCCTAGACCTAAAGCCCGGGCTGGATAAAGGCCCAGAACTTATTGTCTCCAGCCTTATATACCTCCCTAAACCTGCTTTCTGCTGCCACCATGAGGCGTACAGCAAGTATTAACCCTCAGAGCACTAGTGAATTCCCTAGCTTGGGTGGGGGGGTAGGAGAGGGGAAAAGGATGCCTAAAATGGTAGCATAAGCTCCTCTTTTAAGGGAGGGGGGGCTTACAAAAGGAATCCCACAGTATGGCATCAGAAATTCCTTCTTCCTCAGCAGGCTGCAATTAAACAAATATGTCTTTAGGCCCCTTGTAAAGGCCTCCACTGACTGGACCTCCCGCTGGGCTCTTGAAAGAGTATTCCACAAGGCTGAGCCTGCCACCTCAAAGGCCTGGTCATGTGCGTTTTTTAACCTTGTCCTAGGTATCACAAGGAGGCCTTCCTCAGGGTACGAAAAACAAAATCAGCACTCACGAACTGCCAAAGTGGGTGTGGGTGTTATTTTAATCAAACCACCACAAACTCCATGTACAAAGAAACCCAGTAAACCTTACCTGTTTCGCACTGATGTGCATCTTCAGCGGGATCCCTCTGAAGATGGGCTTCTTTTTTTTTTTGAGCAGTTTGAGCCTTGGGCCATGCACCTTGCACCTTGCTGGGTGACTTGAGCAGAGATTGTTCTCACTTCCTCAGTGTAGCAAAGCATCATGAAGTCACATAAGGATGCAGGAGGCCAGCCAGAAAGCCTAGGCCCAACCCCAACCTCAACTCATGTAGGGCCTTATAAGTGAACAACCCACTTTAAACAAGATATGCAACTTAACTGGCAGTGAATGCAGATTACACAGTGCCAGGGAAACATGACAGAACCTCGAAAGGCCTAGCAGCTGTGCACTGCACCAGCCACAGGTGCCATAGCATACCTCCACTGACCCCCAAGGTGCAGGGCATTGCAGTAGTCAAGCCTCAAAGAAACAAATGTGTGTACCACCGTCACCAAGTCTCCGGGGGGATAAGGGATTTAAACCTGCAGATGTTCCTTAGATGGTAAAAGCCACTCTGGACTACTGCTTACAGCTGTACCTCAAATGTCAGCCCCTCATCCAGAATGACCCCCAAATTTTTCACCTTCATGGCAGCCAAAAGCTCAGAGGAGCTGAGCATAGCCCTGTCTCCCTCTTGGTAGCTGCCACAACACCCCTTCATCCTGGTTCGATCACTGGGTTGAGTTGTAACCAGCTCAATGAAATCCAGTCTTGGATCTCAACCAGGCACCTATTTCGCACATTGACCACACCTGTTGTCCCAAGTGCAGCAGAAGACAGAAAAAGTTGAGTATCATCTCTGTAACAGTGAAACCCAACTCCATACTGTCTAATGATCCTCTCCAGAGGCAGCATGTACACTGCGAACTGCATGGATGAAAAGACCGAACCCTGGGGTACACCACAGAAAAGGACCATCAAGGATGAGGAAAACCATCCCATCATCCCTCTCTGAGTCCTTCCACTGAGATAGGACTCAAACCAGCACATGGCTTTGCCGGTCAGCCCTAGATACTCCCTAAGCCAGTCCAGTAACAGCCCATGGTCTACGGTGCCAAAAGCAGAGGAAAGATCCTTGAAAATGAGAATTGAACACTCTTCCCATCTCTCATTCTGAGCAGACCATTGTGCACCCTGGCCAGTGCAGTTTCCATGCTATGCGACAACCTAAACCCAAACTGGACAGTCTCATAGATGTCAAAGGCACCACTGCCTCGAGCTGCTGTGCAACCACCTTCTCAATAACATTCCTCAAAAAGGGTAGATTAGAAACTGGTCAGTAATTCACCAAGACGTCATGGTCCAAAGATGGCTTTTTCAGGAAGGGCTTCACCAGTGCATCTTTCAAGGCTGCTGGGAAGACCCCTCTAAAATGGAGCACCGGGCAAGCTTCACGGACAACAGGCCCAGCTGCCTGACACAACTCGCTAGTAATTGCATTGGTCCTGGATTTAGTTTGCAAAATGCTGGCCTCAGTTCTGCAATTACCTCACTAATCTCTTTAATCGTTACCAGTCCAGACTCTCCCCATGAAACTAAATGTGACTAAAACATGTAGGGGTGACCCTCCTGGGCTGTGATGGCCCACTTGATGAGATCCTGGTTTGAATAGATGACACCCTGTCCAAGAAAAATTGAGTAGACGCCTTACATTTAGCAATAGAAAATGACTTAATGGGTTCCAGATAAGCTGGATGGAGAAGCCTGTCTACAGTCCAAAAAAGCTGAGTTGGTCGATTTCTCCAAGCAGCGATCTTCTTTGGCAGAGATCCTACCTTTTTCTGGATGATTGCCCTTTGGTGCTCACTACAGTAAGTAAGAAAAGCCAGTTTGTCCTCTGGAGCCCTCTATCTCCTACAACAATGCTCCATCCAGTGCCGGCCTGGAGGCGCTGAGGATTGAGGTGCTGGACACCACACCTCACTCTGTGCCAGCAACCTGGGTTCGGGAATGAGCCCTGGTTGTCGGGAGTTGGCCTGGGGGGGGTGAGGAGTGAGATTGAGCCAGCGCAAGGCAGTTCTCTCCTGGAGGCTTCCCGGTCACTGGACGCCACCCAGGGGAGGATGGATGGATGGTGGTGCTGACCAAGGGAGCTCCAGCATTAGCCACTGGGAAGGGAGGAAGGGGCTGAGCTGGTGTCACAGGGTGTGTGTGTGTGCACCTCCATGCACATATATCGCCCATGTGCTGAGGTCCTGGTACCGATGGAGAAAACAGGCAAAAAAACAACTAAAATATAAATAAAAAAAAAAAGGCTCCACCCTCCATCCATTTGCCTTCATATATCATAGGTAACCATTATACCACGGTGAGCCAAGGCATGAAACCAATGAGCCTACACACATTAGCATCACAAGACCATAAGCTGCCCTGATGGCCCTATTATAGGTCATTATGGCTTCCTCTGACCTCATGGTGCATGCTGCCATCATACCCGATGTGTCCGGTACCACCAAGAGTCTTTCCTGATGAAGCCCATGCAAAGGGTGATACTGAATCATCTCCACAGAGGGTAGACTAACAAGAGGGGCCCCTGAAGGAAAAACCTGCTAGTGCAATAATCTGACCAACTTACCAAATCAATCTTGGTGACCTTGAGTCCCAGACACAATACCACATCCAAGGCATGGCCATGTTGATGAGTTACAAAAGTTACAAATTGTATGAGACCCAGGGATTCCATACCCTGGATGAAGTCTTGACCAAAGTACGAGAGTTCAACTTCAACCCAAGCACTACAATTGTCCAGAATAAGTCACCTAGGTGATTCCAACACTCTGTTGGCAACAAAATCCATGATTTTCTGCAGAAACTCCCCCTCGTGCCCCGGAGGCTGGTACACAAGTTGGATACTACAACCTGCACCTGGACCCCCACTCACAGCCACGTATTGAAACAATGAATTGTCCCAAATGGGTACACCACCAGGTTCAGTTTGGATCTAAGGCTGAGAGTGTGTGGGAGCTTTAAATTGTTATGACACCTTGAAGAATTTTATGCTCACAGTGTGTGTTCTTACTTTATGCATTCACTATGTAAGTTTTTTTCTTGAATAATCAGTAATAAAAAAAAGAACTCTCTCACTGAATTTATAGTCTGGAGTGCGGATTATTTATTGAAGATTATTGTTTCACTTTTCCAGCACCCATTCTTTTATGAGAGCACTGTTTCCTGCATTGGTGTCAGTTTGGATCCACAACAGATGACTGTCCCCCACCATGATCCTTCCTTGGGCAATGCACCATGAAGAACCCAGCTGGGATGGTTGACACCGGTACCAGGCCAGCATCGTCACCAAGTCAGGTCTTCGCTATAACAGTGGTTTTGTTCCTCATCGAGCTAGCATTGCAGGGCATTGCCCAAAGAGGAAGACGAAGAGGCAGCAGGCCCCTCAGCTATCTGCCCACTCAGTTCAGTGGGGTCCCTGGGTATGTGAACCAAAGATGTTTGGCCTCTCCAGAGTCCCCATTTCATCACAGTGTACCTCCTGGTCCTTACAGTCTTAATGGCACCAGCCTTTCCCATGTCACCCACACCACATCCATGTCTTCCCCTGATACTCACCTCCCTGCATTGCCGATATGCCATACTCGGTGGGGGGGGCACAGACAAGGAATGGGGATCAGCTGATCCTAGGAGTTTGCTGCTTTTTGCACATCACAGTCACTAAGCTAAAAATAGCTAGATAACATAAAATCATCACACATCCCCAAAAAACCCTCTCATACACACTCCTGTTAGCTTAAAGGGGAACTGTCATCAGCAGAGTTTCTTAATGTCTGAAAGTCCATAAAAAGTGAATTTAAGTGAGCCATTGTATTTATGTGTGAGACTTTGCAGTCCAGAGTTATTCATATATAAATCAGCCTGTAATTAAGGGCGGGGGGCATCCATGTGTTTAAGGCTCCTGAAATGATGTTGCCGAGGAACTTAGCCCTCCATTTACTGCAGGTTAAATAGGAAATCATCTGTTTTATTAAGTGTGTTTTAAGGTGTTATTACAACACTTTCTACATTTATAATAATTGTTTTGTAATATATGGATATTGAAAATAATACCTTCAAAACCCATACAAAAAAAATTCCTGTAATACACTACTCCCTTTTCAATAATAGTGTCGTTGCTCTAGTGATAATACCATTGTTCACTGCTGATAGTACTATCATTCGAGCTCTGAATGATAGTATTATCACTAAAACTAAACAGCACAAGATCAAGACTGTCCCACACAGCAGGCTTGTTGCTAAGATCCCCACGGCAACTTTCTTTACACACGATGTGACGTTCTTGAAAGCACACCTCCTGATTAGCCACAGATTCTCTGTGGGCGGGCATAACATTTTAAAAAACATGGTGGCCGTCTCTTGCTTACTGAGAGAAAACCGTCATTTTGTTTTTCTGCTGATCCTTTTGTTTTGTTTTTTCTATCTTTCCCAGTTCCACAGAAGTATTTTCTGTTGAATCCTACAAACAGGACTAAAAGGTATGAGACCCCAGCGAGCAAGGGAACGAGTGAGCGGGAGCACGGGTGTGTGTGTGTTCATAAAAAGAATCAGCGAGTCCTCACTGCAGCGGGTGCCCAGCCACACAGCACACCATAAACAAAGAGCTGCACACAAAAACAACATTGGATGCATATATTACAAAAAATAATTATTCGGGGTTCTGGGGACATGGGAACCTCTCAAGCTTTGCTCTCGAGGTTCCCTATGTCCCCAGAACCTCTCGATGGAATTACAGCCTTGTAATGCACTGGAACTTAACTATTATTCTATTTGTATGTGCATTGAAACTAGTGAGTTATCGCCTTTACATTTCAAACTATTAGTAGAAATAATCCATCTTTAGGATTGCTTTAACCTGTAGGCTATACTGCCAGCTGATCATTACAACTACACATCTCAAGGCTGGCTCTGTGGTGTCAACAGGTATTGGGGCACCATACTGTATCAGGATGTCTAAATCCTGTCTGTGTTCATGTCAGTGCAGATTTCTGGGTCTGCCACAGCACCGACTTCTGTCTTATTCCATTCTCTCTCTTACAATTTCGGATGTGAACTCAGGTCTACAAGATACAAATGTAGCTATGTACTTACTAACCTGGCATCATGGGACCAGCCTTGAAATGTGCAATTTTTGATTAACAGCTGGCAGCGTAACCTAGAGGTTAAAGCAAAGAGCTGTGAACAAGCTTTGTTTATCCAGTAGAATGGGGTTTGATTCCAACATGCTCTATTTGTATCTTGTGTGACCAGAACAAGTTGTTTATCCTCCCTGCAGTCCCAAAACACACCCAGAAACAAGCCGTTCTGTAGTTGTGTGCCTTTCCCGCACAAAGACAGTGAAAACAGTCTGAGCATGTTGACTTGAAAAGAAAAAAAATAGGACACCATTAATTATTTATTAATTGCAAAAACACATAGATGGACAACACTGTTAAAACATGCGTAACCTGAAATGCATTACTAAAAGAGCATTTTACTTTTTTTGATGAAGTTAAAAGTAGCACAGTTTCTTACTGGAATACTTTGGATGGAATGGGATGTTCTACCATGAAGGAAACAAATGAATCAGGTTGATCCTGCTGCTCATGTCCTTCGAGCGTGTCTTACACGTTGCAGCTCTGCCAATGGACCGCAACTTTCCAGAATGCCATTCCATTGTAATGTAAAAAAAGAAAGAAAAAAAGGGAGAGACAGGCTGTGTGTGTGTATGCACGTCTATGTGTGCACGTGTGTGTGAAGTGTGTCTATATCTGAGAGAAGTGCTGCACTAACTGAACTGTGCTGAAAGGGAAAAAAAAATATCACCATTAATTAAATTAAATAATATATGGGTGGGTGTAAAAACCAGAATTTTGCACACACCCTTGGTGTGGGATGTTTTTATAAACCCCTTGGTCTTTGCCCTTGGGGTTAATGTAGCATCCCATATCTAGTGTGTTTGTAAAATTCTGGTTACACACACCCACCCATATACAGTATTATTCTATATTTTAATAATGCAGTTCCAATTATGCATGTTTTAAGAATGTTATCCATCTGTGTGTTTTTGCAATTAATAAACTATTAATTGTGTCCCATTTTTTTTTCTTTTCAAGTCAAATTTGGATAGAAAGAGCATAATATTTTCAGAATCATAACACTTGCGCAGATAGTTTTTACTGTCTTTGTCCAGGAAAAGCACACAACTACAACTTATTTCTGGGTGTGTTTTGGGACCACAGGAAGGTTAAGTGACTTGTTCTGGTCACACAATATACAAGAAGAGCATGTTGGAAAAAAAAAAAACATTCTGCTGGATGAATGAAGCTTGTTCACAGCTCTTGGTTTTAACCTCTAGGCTGTACTGCCAGTTGACAATCAAAAACGATACATTTCAAGGCTGGCCCTATGATGCCAGGCCAGTAGGAAAGTAACCACATTTGTATCTCATAGACCTGAGTTCACACCTGAAATTGTAAGAGAAAAGGCTGTAAGAGAGGGAATGGAATAAGACAGAAATCGGTGCTGTGGCAGCCCCAGAAATCTGCACTGACATGAACACAGCCAGGGTTTACAAATCCTGATACAGTATGGGGTCCCAATACCTGTTGACACCACAGAGCTTGAGAGGTGTAGTTTTAATGATCAGCTGGCAGAATAGCCTAGAGGTTAAAGCGATCCTAAAGATGGATTATTTTTACTAACAGTTTAAAATGTAAAGGTGATAACTCACTAGTTTCAATGCACATACAAAACTATTATTATAAATGTAGAAATTGTTGTAATAACACCTTAAAACACACTTAATAAAACAGATGATTTCCTATTTAAACTTTAGTAAATGGAGGGCTAAGCTGAAAGGTTTTTTTACAGGTGCGACCTGGGAGCACAGGGAAGTTAAGTGACTTGCTCAGGGTCACACAGTATGCAGGTGGAAGCTGTGGGATTCAAACACAGGTCTGGTCTGCTGGATGTAACCAGATTTGTAGCTCAGAGCCTTAAACCACTGCGCTATACTGCCTCCCAATTTTTCCAGTTTTTCCAGTTACCATCAATAATAAAGAGCCTCCCCAGGATTAGGTCTATTAAGTTAACTAATGTGAATGAATACAAGTTAAATATTTTCCCTACCCCATCCACTTTATCTGGTCCAAAAGACCAGTATGACGGGCCTCTGGTCCATTCAGCCTGGAAGGCTCTAACCTGGTCTACTGAATACATCCAGGTTTCCTGCAAGTAACAAAAATCTAGGTGTGTGTCAGATATATATTGGAAGATAGCTTGTCATTTTACTGGGTTGCGTAAGCTGCAACAATTTAAGGAACCTATGTTAAAGGTAAACAGTAGCGTTTAGAATCAGAAGCTTTTTTTTTTCCTTTGTAACTTTGAGGGTCATTTGGGGATTTGGGATTCTAGGTTTGATTGTCTGTCTCCCCCATATCTTTATCAGTATCCCCCCAAAAAGTGGCTAAAGGGCCATAGGGGTTCTCAGATGTTATATCTACAGATTCAGTGGGTGGTGGCGGTATGGGTTTTATATTCCTTGTTATTCATTTCCTGGGGGCAGGAGCTGGGAGAGTGTTTTTAGAAGCCTTTGTTTGGATATAATTGACCTCTTCCTGTGGGTCTTGGTAGCAAACTGGGGTTAGTTTATCAAGATTCAGATGACCTTGTGATTCCCTGTTCTCAACCTCCCTTTTTTCCTGATCTAGTCTTTCATCTGTTTGTGGGTCCCTAGAAGTGGGAGGGTGTCTAGGTGGGCTGGGGCTGGAAATGTAGGAACTGGATTTTCTTCATTTGGAGTGGGGGAAGTGTGGCAGCTTCCTGTGCTTTTCGTATTAGTCGATCCGTACTAGTGACCAAAGCTTTGTTCTTAGCTGCCCATGGGCATTCTGGGAAAGTATGTGCAGTTTCTTTGCATAGGTCACATTTTGTCAAATTAGCACATTGGACTCTGATGTGTCATACTTCCCTGCAGTTGTCACATCTGGGTTTGTCACAGATACTAGAAAGGTGGGTATGAGACCCACATTTGTAACATGCCTGGGGTTGCCCAGCATAAAAACACACACCCCTGTCCCTATCTAATAGAAATGAGTTGGGAATGTGCTCAGTCTTTGTTTTCATTCTGGCATAATTTGACTTTATACTTCCAGACCCCCATCCAGAATAGCTCAGAATCTAATATGGCTTCAGGAACACTCAAAACATCACATTTTTGTGACAACCAATAAGTAATGTCGTCATCATGTACCCCCTCATTCCAAAACTTCACTGTGACAAACTTTATTAAGGGTTTTGTCAGGGGTATGACCATAAAGGGAGACCACAAGGGAAAACATTTTACCAGATTATATCTCTGCCAGAATAATTCTAGTGCATATGAGGACCTAAAACTGACATCATAATTATCCTCACCAGAAATGCTGAACGCAAAATCCTCTTTAGGAGAGAAATGCAATGAATCCTTTAGCAGTAGCTTTCCAACATGGTGCCTATCTGGCCTTGTTTCTAATCCCCCATTATACCTGATCCTTACAGTGTTTCTTCTGGGGGCAGCTTCTTTTTTTCCTCTGGTAAATAAGTCAGACAGCAGGGCTCTCTGGCGGGAGGAGGGAGTTTTCTCTGACCTCCCAGAGTCCTTACTATTGGTTTGGTTATGATGGATTTTGGGTTTTCTCCATCAGCCTGGGTTTCCACTCGGGGGAGGGGGGTACCAGAGTTTATGTTAACCTCTTGTATGTTAACCACATTTTGAACCTCATTGTTATTGTCCCATTTTGTTTTTATTGTAGTAACAAGCTCTGTAGTTCCCTGTGGGATTTCTGAAGAAAGTTCAATTGCAGACACCTGTAGTTGTTCCACCGGACTTCCTTCTGGAGAATTCAAAGAGAAATTGTCCTTGTCCCAGTCTGGGTTAGGGAGCCATCGTCCAGTTGGCAGTTTTTTGCATCCTGCCTCTAATAGTGCTTTTTCTGGTGACCACTGTGCAAAGGGGTCAGAAGTTAGGGGGTTAGGGGTGAACACAGTCTGGGGAGTGGAACCAGTAGATTTCCCTTGTGGGCGTTCAATCAATCCAATGGGAGTTTCATCCCTTAGGTCATTGCTGCATATCAAGGTTTTACTTGAAATGTTTCTTTTAGCCGAGGTAAAAGCTGCTCTTTTTTGCTTATTTTCCACCACTGGCCAGGATTTACTGTGTTGTGGGTGAGCGGTAAATGAAAATATTGTTGCACCAGCCTGGTCGTCTGGGCCTATTTGAAAAGTTGTGACTAAGTTCGAAGTATTGTTGTTAGGAGGTTTAGAGTAAGGGCCTGATAATATTTTCAGATCCTCTGCATTTTTCTTATTGTTAATTTCTTCAGGGTTTCCCCCAGACATAAAGGGAAAGGCATGACACTTTAACTCGCTAACAGTTTTAGTTGTTTCAGCCGTCCCCCTTTCTACCTCTTTCGGCTTTTGGCACACATCGCTTTTAATGTTATCACTGCCAGCCTTGTAACTCGAGTAAGCAGGCAAAGGTAAAGCATTTACCTGAGGGTTCTTGGGTGATCGCCACACTATGCCTCGTCGGGCCTTTTGATGCTCTAGCATTATTGGGAGTGCTGTCAGGCGGGCCCCGCCTGTTGTCAAACTCTTTTTCCTTGTTCCAATTTGCAAGGGCTGATTTCGGTTTCTCTGTATAGTGAGTGTGTCTGCGTTCCTCTTGCGCTAGTTTAGCTAGTGTGTTCTTTCGGGAAGTTGTACTGTTTTCTATGGTTTGCTCACAGCTCATATTTGTGGATTTATCCATCTCATTAGGTTGTAGGCTTAAATCTTCCATTGACACAAATATGTCTTCTGCAATTTCTTCCTCTATTCGGTTCATTTTGATTTTTTGAGAATCTTTTGCCTCTTGGGATAGAAAAACAGAGGAGGAGGCAAACTCCTCTGCCTCAGACACACAGCCATTTCCTTCAGCTCCTCACTCCAAGTAGCCATCTTGGAAGGCTTGCTCACAGGAAGCAAGGCCCCCTGCAGGCAGAGTAGGGGAATTTCCCCAGTGCCCTAGCCAAATTTCCCCTGACTCACTGAAAATAACACCGACAGCTTAATCTGGTTCAAGGTCAGTTGGCATTCATCTGTAACCCCCTTCCCTAGGTTGTGCCTGAAAATAGGCAGAATTTGTCTAGTGCACTTACCCTGTCAACAGAAAACTAAATAAATAAAATGGGTTTGGCTTCATGGAGATTTCCCATCACTGCTGATTGTTGTTTCTGCCCTCTGTGCCACAACTATCTTTCTGGATAATTTTTGCCAAATGCGTGATAGTCAATGCAATGAGCTTGGACGAAAAGATAAGATGGACACTAAGTTCCTACCACCTCTAATTTACCAGATCACTGTATTACGGGAAGCTATACTAAACCTGGGGTCCTCGGAACACTAACTCAGACTGAAACCAGGCCCACAACACCTCTTGTCCATCTAGCTTCTGGTTTCTGTAAGGTCTTACAAAGACACAGAGTCATGTGTGTCAGTTTCTTCAAAGCCCCCTCTATTGAGAAACAGCAGTCTGCTGTTGGCCACATGTTCTCATGCAGTACTTTCCCACAGTCTGTTACTCCAAACTGCTATTTTTTACATCATACGGTGGAAATTGTATTTTAAGGAGGGGGGGAGGTCCCACTGCAAGAAAAATAATCACTGTTAACATTAGCAGATGTAACCCCTCTTTCTCTGCTGGCACCAGATGGTGACCCTCTCTTGGTGCCAGTTAGGGTGGGCATGGTACAGGGAGACCCTCTGTGTCTAGCAGTAAGATGGATTGCTCACCAGTGGTCTCCCTTACATTAACATTCACAATTACTGCTCATCTCTCGGTCCCCAGCCTTGGGGTGAGTATAGACCAGACCTGTATTCTGACAGGGGAAAAAAAATCACACTGCATGGTGTTTTAAGCAGTAGTCACACTTTACTGACCTGTCAGCAGTTACAATTGGGAACACACTCCCTGGTCACCCCCCATGTTGGCACTGTACAGACAGGTTCAGTTCTGACCCCAGACATGAGTCATAGAAGGAGCCGTAAAACCCCACATATTCCTTCTCACTATACTGTAAGCTTTAGGCAGTGTTGGGTAAGTTACTTTTTCTATTACTTTCTATTACTTTTGGAAACTTGTTCCAGAAAGTTCTGTGCAGTCACTAGCAAGCATGGGAAAGTATTGGAAAAAGTAATACACCTTACAATTACAATTACTTATGTCTTTTTTTTACAAAAGAAATACATAACTCTAATTGATTACATTTATTTGAAATTAACTAGTAATTAACCTATTACATCCAAAAAATGTAATCTGTTATAGTTATTTATTATTTTGTATTGTTTTTGTATAAAAAGAAAAAAGTAACTATAATTATAAGGTGTATTACTTTTTCTAGTACCTCTCCATCCTTGCTAGTGACTGCACAGAGTTTCCTGGAACAAGTTTCCAAACGTAATGGAAAGTAATAGAATAAGTAACTTACCCAACACTGGCTTTAGGGTTATTGTATGTTTCACACTTCTGCTGTGGCACCATGGTGTCTGGCCAGCTAATGATGCAAAGGGCATCCATTGCTGGAGGGACAACACTTTTTGGACTTTAGTTCATTGGTGGCCATCCATGTGTCCCCTGGTCCTGAGGACAGCATACCAGGTTGGTCTCCCCCTGGAGCCTAGAGGCTAACCCCTGCGTTGGGTGCCTCACATCAATGCTTCTACCCCTCACTAGGGAGTACTCCAGCTTGCACACTGGCACTAGCTGGAAATCACCCCAGCCCCTCTGGCTGAGACAGCAGCTCTGGTACCCATCCCAGCCTGGGATCTCATGTCACACAATGTAGGCAAATATCTTACCTTTAGTCATCAGTCTTATCTCTCTCTCTCGTCAGATTTCTCTTCATAAACAGTTCAGATGGCAGCATCACTTGGACACCAGACCGCAAATGCCCCCCAGAGGTGATACCCTGTCTTCCAAAGGACCCTTCCAGTGCTGCAAAGCTTCCAGTGACTTTCTTGCTGGGAAAGCCTCTCAGGGTCTCTACACTCTCCTGGTGTGTCATCTCACATGGTTCTAAGAATTAAGCATGCTGTACACTAAATGCCTCCCCAGATCCCTTTCCTGGGATCTCACTGTTGGCTTAGACTTGTCCCTGGAGGCTAGCAGGTGGCTGGGCATCACACTGACCTGGCTGCAGAGGTCTGGATTCAATGGCGGAAAGGTGCGAGGTCCTTGCCACCTCGGGGTCAAAGCTCCTCAAGGGCACCCTGGCACTCTCCCTTCTATCACTAAGCTCCTCCCACTGGACTATCTAAGTTACAAAGAGTCACTACTAGAGAGAAGGCTTTGGGCCTGGCTCTCTAGTAACCAACCTAGTTACACAGAGCTCAATCATACTATAGTGTAAAATAATTTGAATATCATGACATTCCATGCCTCATGAGGAAGTGTATTACTATTTAGATAATAACAGGAAGGTTGCTCTCGAATTTCTACAGCGGAGTCTTATTCTGGAGCCGAAGTCATAGTGCTCCCTGCTTACGTTCTACCATCTGCTATCGTTTTTGGATAATTTTGGTTGCACTATTGATTACTGTTTCCTCTCCCTACATTGTATAGTCCAAGACTGTTATTAACTCTTTGTTGTATGTCATATGTTGAACACCATGTTTGGCCAATAGTGTAGTCTCACACCCAGTGTATTGTGACCTTGTCTTATCTGACTTGCCCTGACAAAGTATTTGACTATTTATTGTTCTGCCTGATTGTCAGCTTGCAATTAATTCTGGGTCACCCCTGAAAAAAGGGACAGCTACGTCTCAGTGTGTCTACACAGTTAACAAAATAAATAAATAACTAAATAATAAAGTGACACCACAGTCCATCATTTCCACACCACCAGAATGTGATGTCACAAGCCAGGGATTATGACTTCAGCTCCAGACTTGGCTTCTCAGCTGTCAGCAGATTATAAGGGACACAGATGAGTGCTTTGCAGAATGTTCAAATCCTGATGGAATATGATTCCATGGAATCCTGGAAATTCCACCTAATTCCACAGAATTTTCTCAGTAGCAGAATTCAAAATGTTTAAAGCAGAATTTTAATTGTGGAAAATTATCATGGTTTACATAATCTACCTGCAGTTTACATGGACATGTTTTTCGCAATTCCATGAAATTCAAAAAGAAATTCTGAAAAGCATTTCAGAAATGGAAGTGTCATACTGCACAGATTGCACTGGCAGACTTCCATGTTCTCACAGCTCTGACACCAATCCAGTTTGTATGCAGATGTCTTTACTAATAAAGAAAAGAATGGTTTCAAATTCCTGGATGTTTGGAATGGTTTGTAACTGCATTCTGATGCTCGTTGCCACTGTTTTGCTGGTGGGCAGAGTCCTGGTGGGCAGAGTCTGTCTACAATTCTTCATCAATGAAAAGAAATCGGCTATCCCCGCCCACACTCCAAAGCCCCCTAGGTTGTAAGATTAAAACTTGAGCTGTCAGATATCATTTTGTTTCTAATATTCATGTTCTGGTTATCTTTTATGTAAGCTTTGGAGTGCAGGGAGCTGATTTCTTGGTGATTGTTACCCTTCCCCCGATGGTGATGCACCCACTCTTTTGTTTGGGCTGATGCAGAACGTAGAGAAAAGCTGACCATATTTTCCTTCTTGCCCAGCTGAGACAATCGCCTCTTCCCCCAAGCTGGCTTGGCCAATGATTAGTCAAGCTTATGAAAATTTGCTAATGGATACTGGACGTGATTATCGCAAGACTGTGACTTGTAGCCAGTCAGGATGTTGAGCCAGCTGAGGATAAGAAGTTGACAGAAAGCGAAGGATTTCTCATTTCCTCACTTCCTCTACAAGTGTATACATTCCTTCCCGCCCAGATGCCCTAGTAGTGAGAAATGAGAGGTCACGGTTAGAGCATTTATCAGATGTTGATTCTGCACACTGGTATGTTACCTTCTCATGGAATTAGTTATTTATTGCTGTATTTGGTGTTTGATCGTGTACTGTTTTATATGATTTGAAATAACCAGTTATAGCCATTTCTGGGTGAGCAGTGGCTTAGGCACTGAGGATGGACTGAGTAAAAAATGGGATGGATGAAAATGGCTCACGGTACTGGCGTTCACTTGTTTATCAGTGTCTGTGGCTCAGTACATGGCACCCTTGCCTCCTGTGCCTGAAGATCAGAAGGTTGTGGATTCTAACCCTACACCAGGTACTTGGGGTAATATCCACAACTGACAGTGTAGTGGAGTATGAGGGTGGTGCTACACTGGTGAGATGCTGTCCTTCAGATGAGACATTAAGCCGAGGTCCCTTCTGCTCACCTCTTGTCACTGTCCAAGTGGAAGTGAAGGTTTGTATAAACGGCCATCCCCGACACAAGCACTGGTCTTAGCTGGTGCTCCTGAGACCTCTCACGCCAGTCAGTTTTTATTTAAATGGCTCCTCTCAGTACCGGTGCAAACCATGCTGGGGATGGGCCATAAGTGCGGGGGTACAGTCAGTTGCATGGTGGCACACGCTGGGGGCGTCAGGGTGAGCAGTGCAGTCTGTCCCCACAGCTGCTTATATCGCTCACTTCTGAACATGCCCCAGCCCTGTAGTGACTGTGAGAGAGAAGCACAGACTGACTTATTGTGATTGGGTAAGTGTTTACATGGACACATTAGCACCGCAGCAACCCCAGTGCTCAGTTTGCTGTGGCACAAATGTGGCCGAGTGAGCAAGCCTTTTAAGATCCTATGATCTTATTGTAGAACAGTAGGGGGTTTTTAATTAAAAGAAAACTCAAAACAAAACCATACAGAAGAAACCAGCTACAACCTGCATCATACATAGACAAGACAAGGCAATAAACAAAGTTAAAAAAGGGGTACAGTACCTGCAGAAAAAAAAGTTTATTACAGAAAAGACACAAAAGAAAAAACAAGGTGGTGGCATACTAAGAGCAGACCTGCTCCAATCCACTTCTTAACCTGTCACCCAAGGTAACTGTTTCCAGAGGTCCAAAACCATTCCCACTAGGTACAGCAGTATCCTCACTCCAATAAACAGTCTTCAAGGAGTCCACAACAATGTTTACCAGGTCTGTCTGGGGAATATGCTTTTGCCATTGCAAAGTACCTACCAAATAAGACTTGAGGTAAGTGAACCACAGAGTGTGCTGGACTGATATCTATTCCATCTTTATGAAAAAAAAACCTAGAAAGCTGGCCCTAGTCAACATTCCCTCTGTCAATAAACCAGGTCCTTATAACCCTTCCCCTACAGTGGATTAAGGTACACCTGAAAATGAGCTGTCATAACTTAGTGTGCCTTTTCTGGTCAAACATTACATATAGAATAATGTCTGTGGAACTGTGTATAATGAAAATTGTAAATACACCCAAGGTGTGGGATGCCGTATAAACCCCAAGAGTGAAGCTTGAGGGGTTTATAAATTGCAGCCCACACTGAGGGTGTGTATAAAATTTGAGTTTGACGCAATCCCAAGGCTTTGTTTTATATAACTGCAGGGCTCTCTTTTTTCACCACCAGCCCTCTGTCCCACCATCACTCGGGACCACACTATGACATTGGAGGGTGGACAGTTTAAGGGTAAGGTGAGGAAGTAGTATTTCATGGAAAGGGTGGTAGATACTTGGAATGACCTGCTGGAAGAGGTAGTCATGGCAGAAACGGTCTTGGGTTTCAAGCACCATGGGATAGGCACATGGGAATCCTGGGAGTGAAGGGGGAATGGGTAAGGTTCAGGGGGGAGGAGGAGCTCAGCAGCTGGGGTGATACTTGGCAGACTAGGTGGGCCACATAGGTCCTTATCTGCTGACACTATTATGTATGTATTACAAAGCAGGCCACAGCCTGAGCTCAGTATGGGCAGAGAGTTGAAAGTGGCAACTGGCACTTTCATTTTCAACTGCCTACCTTGCAGCAGCAAGTGTACACATGGGCTCTTAGGGAAACCCGGTACATGAATGCTATTTTAACCAGCTGGTTATAAAGGCAAATTATAACCATATTTCTCTATGGGAAAAAAAAACAGAGCCCAGTTATTATCAATAAATCATTTGCAGTGTTGTGAGCAGGAACGGCACACTGAGCTGTGACAGCTGATTTCCAGGTGTGTCCTTGGGGGTAGGTCGCATGGACCCTTTTTATTGACAGGAGGAATGTTGGCCAGTACACTGCGGAAAATTCTCTACTCTTAGAAAAAGCGCCATGGGATCTTTAACTTCCACCTGGTGAACAGCCTGAGATGGGCAGATGGGACCTCACTTTAACAACTTTAAAACTTAACTTTGATGTACTGAACTCAGCCATTCCTCTGCAGTTGGCTGCAGCTGTTTTAATAAACTAAGCTAAACAGCTTTTCCAAAGGACTGCATCTAAACAGCTCAGCACCCCCTAATGCTGTATTGCAGTACCAGTACTGAGTGCTATAAAATAGACAAGAAAAATCCTGCCATCTGATTGGCCAGTCTAGGTCTTCACCCATGAATAAATCTTAGGGAAGATCTAGCTGACCTCATCACATAATTTACACATGACATTTTAATCTACTTGGTGGTTATTTTTCATTTTTTTCTCCTAAAGACCCATTTTATGATTGCAGTAATGCACTCCAGTGTGTGTTGTGTGGGATTTAGCCAGTTCTTGTATGGTAAAATGATGCCATTAGGTTTTGCCTTGTTCAACACCACATGAGGCATGGGTTAATCACACATCACATGCCCTAATGTTCACTATTGCTTAATTAGCCTGAGTTCCTTTTGTGAAACTAGAACCCATAACCTTCCAATCTTTTAGCCCCAGAGGCAAGTGTCCAGCCTACTGTACTGTGCCACTGACACTGTTTGACAGGCCACTGAGCATGCGGCTGGGTCAGCCCAGGGGTGTTACCATATGCATCCTGGATGGAAGGTGTGGAGGTTTTGGGGTTTAGATTATACAAAGCAGTCTTTATATGGGATACGGTTTCTCTCCTGGTATTGAGTTTTGGTTGTAAATTTCCTTCCCCAGATCTTACTGGTTCTGTATGAATGGCTTGGAGAAGTACCATGTAAGACATAAGAAATGGGCTAGCAAATCATTAGCTGCGTACTATGCCCAGGCCCTTCCTCCGTCCATTTCTGTAATTGTGTGTGAGCATTAGTTCAAATTTGAAGAGATGGGATGCCGCCTATACCAATATTTTATTTTATTTAGTTATTTCGTTTTTGTTGACTGGGTAAGTGCACTAGACAAATCCTGCCTATTTTCAGGCACGACCCAGGGGAGGGGGATACAGATGAATGCCAACTGACTTTGAACCAGATTAAGCTGTTGGTGGTATTTTTAGTGAATGAGGGAAATTTGGCCAGAACACCGTGGGAATGCCCCTGCTCTTCTCGATAAGTGCCATGGGATCTTTAACATCCACCTGAACTACCAGTGATCCAGGCAGATGGGACCTCGGTTTAACGTTTCATCCGAAAGACAGCACCTCAGAAGTGCAGCATCCCTCTCATGCTGCACTACAGTGTCAGTACTGGGATATTAACCCAAGTGCCAGATGTGGGAACTGAACCGGTTTGCACTGGCAACCCCTCACCTCACACACCACTGCACTTTATTTATGGTTTGGACTGGCTATGTCCTCAAGCACTGTGCATCTTCAATCTAGGATGTTTTGAAGACAATGTTTTAACACAACCAGTCCCCTTCCTCCCTAAATAAGCTTCTCAGTGCATCACCATGCTCCTGCTATGTTGTTAGAACCCTAGATCAGGCATCGTTGCAAAATGCTGCACAGACTGGGAGGGCTTGCCTTTTGCCACACTGCATCCAAACTCTGGAGCACTCCACTTCTGCCTTCAAGGCATTAACCAGATCAACATAAGGGATCTTTTTTGCAAAAGAGAGAACAGAAACACCATAGGGCACAACCACAAATTAACCGGGGGTACTGGAAGGAGGCTGGAAAGCGCTTGTTTTCTGAAAGGGTGGTGGCAGGATGGAATGCACTGCCAGAGGGGGTAGTAAATCATAGTACAGTTGGGAAGGTTTAAAAGAGGGTGGCATAGATTCAAGGGGAAGGTTAGGGTGACAGGGGAGGGGCGGAGCAACACATAGCTTACGCGCATGAGCTCTGCATCAAGCAGACTTGATAGACCTTTAGGCCTTCTTCTGCTGGCCTTTCGTATGTTTGTATGCATATCTGAAGAAGCACCATATATCAAGCATGCAAAACTGCGCCACTGATAACAATGTGCCTCCCAGTAGAATCTTAAAAAAAGAAAATAAGCACCCATGTTGGTTAAGTAAAAAGCACCCACACTCTGATTTGTCATCACTTTTAAAAAACAAACTGAAATTTTTTTTATAACCCTTTAACCCAACCCAACCGCACTGTACACCAGCTAGTATATAATACATTCATACCTCACCATTTACGTGCCTCACCTTATTGTTGGAAGTCTATATTGTTTCAGGCTTCTAATCCATGGCGATACCATTTCTCATCTGGTCCCCACCCACCAGGCTTCACCACCGCCACCACAATTATATTCTGTGTGGACAGTCTGCTCTCCCACCCAGTCTCGAAAACTTTATCTGCCACTGATTACCACACACATGCATCCACTTTCAGTTATTTAAAAAAAGGAACTGCTACTTTCTGGCAGTATTGCACAGCACACATCAGCATGACCTCTCAGCTCTTTCACCTTCAGTCGAGAGGCTGGACCGATATGTGGGCGGGGCTTAGTTGGTCTATTTTAGGTTTGTGTTTTCAAGTGATCCTCTGCTGAGGTCCTTGAACTAAATGGGCCATAGCTGAAGGGTGTCACACTGCGGGCGTCAGCGTGGGGTCACAGTGTGACCCTCTTATCTACAGCATCATATTACATTGTTATTGTTTACCACTGTAAGTACAGATTACAGAAGCATAGAAACACAGAAAAAAGATGGCAGAAGGGAACTCAGAGTCCACCTAGTCAGTCCATTGGTTTCTGAGACCTCTAGCCGTTGAGGGTCCTAGTCCCCACTATGGTAACCGTGGCATCCAAGGTTGCCCTCACTTTGTCCCATGGGTGTTTGAAAGCCGTCACAGACCCAGCTCCCATTAGCTCAGTGGGCAACCTATTCCATGGTTCCACCACCCTTTCTGTAAAGTAATACTTCCTTATTTTCCTCTTGAAATTACCTCCTCGCAGTTTGCATTCATGTCCCCTCATGCTCGAGTCAGGTATTCTGTTTAAGAGTTCCAGTTTGGGCAACTTGTTTATGCCTTTCATATATTTGGATGTTTCGACATATCCTCCCTCTCCCCTCTAGTTTCCAATGAGTACATGTCTAATGCACTTAAGCGTTCCTTGTAAGAGAGTTCTTGGAATCCCTGGATCATTTTAGTCACCCTTCTCTGCATGGTCTCCAGCCTATCCTTGTCCTTCCTTTGGTACAGACTCCAGAACTGGATGCAGTACTCCAGGTAAGGCCTCACCAAGGATCTGTAAAGTGGGAGAATTACCTCTTTGTTTCTGCTGTCAAAGCCTCTCCCTATACAACCCAACATTTTGCTGGCCTTGCTGTAAGCTCTGCTGCATTGGCTGGCTTGCTTGAGGGTGTCCGAGATGATGACCCCATGATCCCATTCTTCATGTGATGCACAGAGCTGGCCCCAATTTAACCAGTATTCTGTGATTGGATTGCCTTTCCCCAAGTGCATCACCTTGCACTTCTTTGCGTTGAACTTCAGCTGCCAGACATTGGACCACCTTTCAAGCTGCTGAAGGTCCTTCTGAAGGTCCCGAACTGCCTCGGCATTGTCCACCCTCCCACCTAGTTTGGTATCATCTGGAAATAGGACAAGCTTGTCCTGGCTGCCCTTCCTTATGTCACTACTGAATGCATTAAATAGGACTGGGCCCAGGACTGAGCCCTGTGGTGCGCCACTAGTGAACCCTCTCTCATCCAACCTCACCCCATTTACTACCAGTCTCTGTTTCCTTACTTTAAGCCAATTTCCTACCCAATTGACTATACTAGGGGCCTCTCTGAGGTCCTCCATTTTTATCAACAAGCGTCTGTGCTGGGTGGAATCGAAGGCTTTGCTGAAGTTGAAATACAGGAGATCCACTGGGTAGCCCTGATCTACTTCCCTAGTCACTCAGTCAAAATATTTAATCAGATGTGACTGGCATGATCTGCTCGCTCTGAACCCATGCTGCCTGACATTTTGAAAACTGTTCTTCCCCAGGTACTCTACTAAGTCCTCTTTGATTCAGGTTTTCACAAGCTTCCCCAGAACTGATGTGAGGCTGACTGGTCTGTAGTTACCTGACTCCTCCTTATTCCCTTCCTTGTGAAGAGGAATCACATCCTTGCTTTTCCAGTCACTGAGCATGACCCCCGACTGTAGTGAACAATCCTTGCATTTTGCTGTTTGTGTTGTGCTACTAGCTAGGGCTATTGAGTTTGTAATGGCCTGTGCTGCATTACCCATTTAAGAATGCCCAACCCACCAAAAACACCAGAAGTTTGACCAAAGGGGGGGGGGGATACTGGTGCCCTTTAAGCACACTACTCTTGGACATTGATCCCTATCCTACCGGGGAACTAAGTGATTAAATGACCGCCCTGCCCCCCCTTATCAAATGCAGTAAGCTTGGCCAGTTTAAAACTGGGCTCCGATCCTACCTAGCCTGCGAAAATGACTGCTGCTGCCCTATATAAACTGGGACTACCCAAGTATTAACCCCCTAGCTCACTCCCTCTCTCATTTTTTGCCACATCTCTCCTCCCTCTACGCACACACACCCACTCCATCACTCCTACTCCCATCCCTCAATACTATTCCTCACTGTTGTACCCTCAACAATTCACCTCTGGCTGCGTATATCTCGGCTCCACACCTTACTCCATCACTCCTACTCCCACCCCTCAACACTACTCCTCTCTGCTGTACCCTCGACAAAGTCCCCTCTGGCTGCGTATATCTCAGCTCCACCCCCTACTCCATCACTCCTACTCCCACCCCACAACACTACTCCTCTCTGCTGTACCCTCGACAAAGTCCCTCTGGCTGCGTATATCTCAGCTCCACCCCCTACTCCATCACTCCTACTCCCACCCCTCAACACTACTCCTCTCTGCTGTACCCTCGACAAAGTCACCTCTGGCTGCATTATATCTCGGCTCCACCCCTACTCCATCACTCCTACTCCCACCCCTCAACACTCTCTCTCTGCTGTACCGACAAAGTCACCTCTGGCTGCTATATCTCCAGCTCCACCCTCTACTCCATCACTCCTACTCCCACCCTCAACACTACTCCTCTCTGCTGTACTGACAAAGTCCCTCTGGCTGCGATCATCTCAGCTCCACCCCTACTCCATCACTCCTACTCCCACCCCTGAACACTACTCCTCTCTGCTGTACCCTCGACAAAGTCCCCTCTGGCTGCGATTATCTCAGCTCCACCCCCTACTCCATCACTCCTACTCTCACTCCTCAACACTACTCCTCTCTGCTGTACCCTCGACAAAGTCACCTCTGGCTGCTATATCTCCACTGTATGCACCATGGTAACCCAGAAACTCTCTCTCTGGCTCTAAGTTGCTTACTGAACTTACCGAATTGATGTATCACACTCATGGAGTGTTGTTATATTTTCACCCTTACCACTTCTGAAACTGAAACTGTGTAACCTTTTAAGTAATTAATGTCTCGCCTGCCTCTGTTTGCCTGTAACCTGTGTATTGACATGCACTTCCTGACTTGGAGCCTTCATAAAGGAGCCCTTCGGATCAAAGGTATTAATCTGAAAATGAAATAAATAAATACATTTTAGCTAAGACTCTGCTGCAACTTGCAAGCTACTGTGAATATTTCTACACAAACTGCTCCGTTATTTGTGCATTTCTGTTTTACAGATACATGATTTGTTTTCTGCTGTTTACCTGCCGTTGATTGCTATCCTTAAAATTCTTGTTCTTTGGTGAGAGTGTATTTACTGTGTAATCATCTGACCTTCTGCTTGTAGTATGGCAGTATGTAGTTAGCACTGAATAAACCAGCCATCTGCTTGTTTTAGCTTTCCCATTTTAGTTATTTACTTTTATTTTTTTGGTTGTTGTTGCTGATTTTGTCTCACATCCGGCGAGTCCATTCCCTCTTAATCTTTTTCCATATTTTATTTTTGTCTACAGTACCTCCCTTTTGTGTCAGGCCATCATCCCTTTGCAGTCTTATCTGTCAAGACTGCTTCCCTGTTGCCGCCCCTTCTTGGCCTGGTTAACATTACCCATAACTCACGATCCTGATACAGGCCTACTTTTCACTAGAATTTCTAGCTAGGCTGTGATCTTTGTTATCTCCCTATTTGGGTCAGGTCTACTGCCCTGTAACTCACTCTTTTATTTTGACCTTTCCCCTTAAGTCACTGTTTGATAAGGCCCATTTCATTTCCTCTCCCATCTCTTTAGCTACCTCCTTTTACCTTATCTGTCTCTCTCTCTTTTTACTTGTTAACTAGGTTGTTTAAATTTCTTGCACTGTTTCTCCATTATGCTGGTCACTTCTCTGACTTTTCTGACCCTCTTCTTTCCTTTCTTCTGTCTTCCACACTCTACTGTTCTTTCACCATCCCCCTCTACTAATCTTTTTCTGTCCTCATCTGCTACGCTCCCCACCCCCCCATTCCTCCTGGCACCCTAAATGTCAAATTCTTCCTGCTCCTTGGCTTCACCTTGAAGCTCTCTGGTGCTTTCTGTCCCTTTTTTTCCCCTTAATCTCCCTCATCACTTCCCCCTACTCCCTTCTTTCAGGCAGCATACCGATTCCTTAAAGCTCCTTGTCATCTTACTGCTTTTGGTAACAGGTGACACGGAACTTAATCTTGGTGCCATCATAATTTAACCTTACAGTATCCCAAAAGACTGAGGGTTGCCCATTTAAACATCCAAAGCCTCCTCCCAAAAATTGACCAGCTACAACCTATCATGCTTAAGCTATGGCCAGATGTGCTGCTTATAGCTGAATCTTGACTCTCCTTTAAGGTCCAGGACTCTGCTGTGACTATCCCAGGCTACACCTTAGCCAGGCAGGATCACACAAAGAGTTGTGCTGCAGTTTACATATCTACCAGCATCCAGTTTGTGACTCTGCTTGCTGTCTCTTCCTCCTCCTCCTCCTCTTCCTATGAGCTGCTCCTCCTTAAAGGGACACTGTTAGCCTTTCCCCTTCATTGTATGAGTAAAGTAAGCAATGTGCCTCTTGGAACCCATCTATCCTAGATGCACCCCACAATGCCCCTACATGTAAAAATTTACAGCCTTTTTGGCTGGTTTTTAAGATTTGTGCAAAAATATGTGGACACTCGAGTCATCTAAAACTCACCCACGTCCCGGAAGCACAATGTGGTCGAGAACGTGCCTCTGGCATGAGCGCTGTCCCAAACAGTATTTTTTTCAGAACGAACCCGAGATAGAATAATAAGCCTGCTCCTCGTATAGAAATAAAACGTTGCTAGTATCTCCATTGAAAAACAGAGCGCTCTACAGTGTACAATTTTGAATTTCTAGTAGTTGCTGAAATCTTGTACCTACACTTCAGAAGCGCGCTCTTGCGCATGCGCGGGATCTCTGTTCCTGCCTCTGAAGCGCATGTGTGTGATTTTGACAACGAGAAATTAAAAATTGTGCACTGTAGAGCGCTCGGTTTGTCAATGGAGATACCGGCAACATTTTATTTCTACACGAGGTGCAGACATATTATTCTATCTCGGGTTCGTTCTCAAAAAATCACTGTTTTGGACAGCGCTCATGCCAGAGGCGCGTTCCGGACCTCATTGTGCTTCCAGGACACGGGTGAGTTTTCCTCCAACCAAGTGTACGAATATTTTTGCACATATTTCAAAAACCAGCCAAAAGACTGTAAGTTTGTACATGTAGGGGTATTCTGGGGTGCATCTAAGATAGATGGGTGCCAAGAGGCACACTGCTCGTTTTACTCATAAAACGAAGGGGCAAAGCTAACAGTGCCCCTATAAGCTCTCCCTTCCCTTCTCTGTTCCCGTCTTTATTGCTGGTGTTTACTGTTGCCCTGGTATATCCCCTGCTTTAGTTACTGAGCTCCTTTCCTCTATCTGTTCTAACTCTTCCAGGTGAGCCATTTATCCTCAGTGACTTTAATATAAATTGGCTCTCCCCAAATGCAGATATATTTTCCCAAAATGTAAAGTCACTCCAAATGGCTCGATTTCAGACCCCAGTCAGGGATGGCAGTATAGCCTAGAGGTTATAGTATTGAGCTGTGAATGAGCTGTGCATGACCTTGGTACATCCAGGAAACATGGGTTTGATTCCCACAACCTCTTCTTGCATACTATGTGACTCTGAGCAAGCCACTTAACCACGCCAGTGCTCCTGGAAAGCCCCTGAAAACAGGCACGTGAGCTGTACCAGGTTACCAAAGAATAAAAAAAAAATTAAATCACTCTATGTTAGATTGGGTCCTCTCATCTTATCCTTACTGTTTTGTGGATGCAGGAATCCTTCCTGGCACCCTCAGTGACCTTACTGTGTGCTCAAGATATATCATCTTAGGGTCCCTTAAGTTCATCCATCTCAGCTCCTTTATGTCACTGGGGTTGTCCTCTCCTAAGTGGACCTATGGGAGTCTGATTGGTTCCCCATCACTGCAGCCTATAATATACATTTTGCCCTGCAATACGTTCAGTCTAAATTTATGACTGGATGGGATTGTCATCCACCCCTGGGAAAAGACAGAGTATGGGGCTCTCATCTTCCCTGGATAACAGCTGAGGTGATGACTTGCCTCCATACCACAGATCTTGCCTGGTGCTCATTTAAAATCACTGGCTCCCCAGCTGCTTTGGCCAACTGTCAGCACCTTTGCAGCACCTGTACCAAAGCCATCAGACTTGCAAAGTCTCAGTATTTTGCATCCACACTTCAGAACAACATTAATTACACTTCCATGTTCTGAAAGGTTATCTATCCCCCCAGGCCAGTCTTCCTTCCCTGTCCTTGAGGTTGGTGACTCCCCCATCTCTGACCCTGTTGCCTCTTCCATTAACTCTTACTTCACTACCTGTGCCTTCTCTCATCCCTTCCTCTGCTCCTCTTTTCTTCCCTCACTCTGCCTTCCCCATCTCTGACTTTTTCCTTCTCTTCTACTGCTTCCCTTAAAGCCCTGCTTCTCTTTGATCCTCGCAAGGGAGATAGCCTTGATGGCCTTGATCCTAAGCTTCTTCTTCTCCTTCTCTTGGTCCCTGCCATTGCACTGCCTATTACCTTACTTCTCAATCTTTCTTTTTCCTCTGCAATTGTTCCTGAAGCCTGGAAGCAGGCGACTGTCATATCTCTCCCTAAAGGTGCTGATCCTTCTCCTGGTAACTTCTGTCATACCTCTCTCCTTCTCACCCTGGCTAAGTCACAGGAACACCTTGTACTATCTCAGCTCTCTTTCTTCCTTGACTCCTACTCCTTTACCCCCTTCCCATCTTGTTTTAAGAAATCCCACTCCACACCACAAAAATCATTTAGCATTTTCCCTCAGGCAATAATCACAGAGCCACCAACCTCTGAGATAGTCAGGTCCCTGGCTATCTATCTAGTTGCATTGAAAAACATCCACATATTTATAGTTTTCCCACACGCCCTACCAGATCCCCAGCCCAGATGAGGACCCCGCAATCCTTTCCTTAAACCTGGGTACCTAGTAATTAACAGTTCTTAAAGGTGCAGGCCTGTCGTTCGGAGCAGCTGTACCTCGGCTGGTCATTTATTAGGCCCTTAAAGAAAGCAAGCAGAGTAACATATGAAACACACTTGTGAAACTAAAAGCAACTGTATCCGTGGCTGGATGGCCTAGTCTTTTTAAACACTTTAACTATGTACATGTCCCCTTTAGATCTGATGCAGGGCAAGGAGTCCTGCATACTCACAGATCAGAAGTCATCATCGTTTAGTCACAATTAGGATGTAGATAAAAGTTCTTATTAACAAAAAGGAGATTACAGCAGGCAGAACTTTGACTTTGGAGACAAGGAGGCTAGCAAAGGCCTACAGCCGGGATGCCCAGAATGACTGCAAGATGGTGTAGCAATAGCAGATGGAAGTAACACTCTTTGCTTCACTGGCAGTGCCCCTTTTTGGGCTGAAATCACTCTCTGGAAAGACCAGGCTGGGACCCGGGCCGGCACATTTCAGACCCCATGTCTAGGCTGTACCTCTCAGAGGAAATGCATATGGCAGTGCCCTAGGTGGCACACTACCAGGCTGTATCCCTGGCCTAGTCTGTTGAACACGTTGCATTCAGCACATTTATCAAATCAGCACATTCATATTTTCAGAAGATGCAGTAAGCAGTCACAGTTCCTTTTCCATGTGCCCCATGTGGCAGACATAGACCCTTTTCTAGTCGGCTAGAACTTTAGAACCATGGTGCACTCCCAATGATTTTAAGGACAAGCAGCCACACTCCTGCACAGGGTGTGCAACCACAGCCCAGGTCACGGCTCCCAAAGCAGATCACAGGACGCAGTATTTTTGGCATGGGCAGTTTCCCTGAGACCAGGGTGACCAAGACTATAACAGTCCATTTTCATCAGCTCTGGAGCATAGATTGCACCTGTTGCATAAAGCCAGACGACACCTGCAGCTTGACTCTCTCACCACTTGAAACACATTTGTACTTGACTGAGCTTGAGGGACGTCTCACTACCATGTGAAACAACTTGAACTCAACTGGGCTTGAGGCATGGCTCACTACTCTTTAGCAGACTTTACTTGTTGGCAAAGCTGAAACTGTAGACCCTTTCAAACTCGGACACATTACTTAGCAACAACTGGTTTTTGTAGCTCTCTAGGCTCACAAGACATTACTTTGTAATAGAACAGTTCTTAGTAGCTTTCTTGGGCTCACAGTTACACAAGCACAGTCCCTGTGGCATTTGTAGCTCCCAACTGGACATATAGATGGTTACTGGCCCACCAGGCATTGTCCAGAGAAATTCCTCGTGGTCAGGGAACTCCCCATCCAGTCCTGTGGCACTTCTCAAATCAGATACATTTATATACTTTTAACTTAACCCTTCTCTGCTCACTGAGCAAATGTCCACCCTTTCTGTGCTTTGGTTAAACTAGGGTGCAGACAGACAGTCACGTACTATACTTGCTGGGCTTCTCTGCCCCTTGCAGACTTTCTCAGACTTGTACTTGTTAGACACCGTTTACTCACTCAGATTACTTGCAGAAATGGCTTTCTTTTCTCTGAGGTCTCAGGCTTTCTTCAGCACTCTCACTGCTGAGATAGAATATGCATGCAGCTCTCTCACAGCTAAAGATTCAGTATCACCTACATTTTCCCCCAAAAATGTGGAAAGGTGCTGACCAGCCCTGGAGGACGATTTCTGGCAACCCCCAGGCTAGCGACTTCTGTTGCCTGCAGCCACATGCCTCTTAAGGCAGAAGAAAAGCTCTTCCTCCTCTGTGAAGGGCTTGCACTGGAGTGCTAGGTCCATTCTGAGCAAAAGGCCTGAGCCACCACCCCTGTGGGGGGCTCTCGCTCAAACGCACTGCTCAGCCTGGCAAAATACAGCCTTTTATGGCACTCCTCTGAGGCTCCCCATTGGCTAAAACTATTTGCTGCACCCTTGATAATTGGCTGAACCTGCTTGTCAGTCCAGAAAATGAATATTCATTAGCCTCACTCGATGCACAATAGGCTCCCTGTTTTGGTGCCTGAATTAGGTCCCTGCAGTTTCCCCATAAGCCTTTTGCAATGTCCCATGAATTGGCATTTCCCAGCACTCCTTACTAGAAATCCTGGTTTTCCAATTGGCTGTTGCGGCACAGAAATGACTGCTGAAACACACAGTCTCTAGGCAGATTTAACACAGTCTCAAATGAAAGTTCTGGTGCAACCAGAGGAATTAATTTATTTATTCACTTGCCCCACAGTTCAATAGCTCCTTGTGTGCCCTGTTGATTTGCTGCCCAGAATAAACATTTTGTTTCAGTCCATAGCCTGTCGCTGCTGCCATAATCAAGTGTCCCTAGGCAGCAGACAGGCAGACTATTTGAGTCCCAATGTTGGAGGTCTGGAGCAGCCAGTAACATTTTTATTGAAATTACTTTCCCCATTTATTTAGTAGCCCTGCTATTGCCCACAGAGGTGCTGCCAGTACAAATACTTATTTACATTTTCACAAGCTGCAGCACCTCTGACAATTTGCAGCCCTGTACTTTGAAGTGGACCCACTTATGAATATTAATGTCCTGCTCATTAATATTCATGAAGCCGGGCCCAAGAACATACAATACGTAAGGCGCTCTTTATTTAATTAAACTTGCGGCTCCTTCTGGGCCAACACAGTCACCAGCTCCCGCCCAGCATCCCATGAGGACTGGGACCACTGTAGGAGCCACTTGTTGACCGCAGTTGTGGTCTAAAGTTAAAACGCACCTTGTCTGTGCTCTATCAAGACCACCAGCCTGCCTGAATGCTGGCAGCCCAGGATCCTGGTTTGTGAGCCCAGGAGGGGCAAAAGCAGCACGGGAATCACTTAGGGAACCTCGGGGCAGCTTGAGAACATAGGGGCCGTCCACGTGGCCATGGAGTGGTGGGAGGGAAAAGGCTGCAGCTCCACAAGTGCTAATTGCCCCAAAGCAAGGGCAAACAGAAGGATGGGACTCTCGGGACATTTTCCTTTACCTGGCTGTGGCGGTGAAATGGGGAGCTATTCCTGGGGACCTGCAGGCAATCGGGAGGCACTCTATGAATGGGAGCATGGGAGAATGGGCCAAAGGTAAGCCCCCATTTCGGGGGGCGCTACAGTTACTTACTCTGTAATGTTGCAAACAGTGCTAACCTAGAACTTGGGGCTCTGCTTTGCTCAGCCATTCGTTGCTAAGCAGCATCTATTGGCAACATTCCAGACTGACTAAAAAGCTTATTTCTAGGAACATGGATATGTTCATCCACACTTATTGGCAGGTATCCTTGCCGCTTTAAATCTTGCCGGAAGGTCTTCAAGATGGCTCCTCCCACCCACCCGGGTGGTAAAACTCTCAGCTCCGCCCCATGGCGTCAGATCTTCCTTATCGCTTGGAAGCTCAGGTTCCCTCCTTAACGCTCTGCATATAAGACTGGTTCCTAATTCTTCGGTTTTGCGAATTTAAAAGTTTTTGCACTTCTAGACTTCAGTCTTCTATCCCTCGCGGCTGCGATGGACACATCGACTCCCGGTTTTTGGAGATGCCCTTGCAGGCAGAAGATGTCTCGGACAGATCCGCACGCCACGTGTGTCTGCTGTTTAGGCCTTGAGCACGACCTGCAGGCTTGCGACCTGTGCTCTTCCTTCTCAGCCTACGTCCTCAAAGACCGTGCTGCCCGTTTACAACTGGGGCATCCCGAGAAACGTTTTCCTCCGGTAAAGTCAAAAGAGGCCCGGTCGGTGGTTTCCACGGTGGCGGGCTCGGCGGATCAGCTACAGCAGATGATCGCCCTCGAAGAGGAGGCGGCGTGGGCCGCATCTTCCTCGGCCGCGGCATTTATCCTGCTCTCCCTGGGTTCCTCTTATACAGCTTCTTTTAGGGAGCTTTGTCTGTCCCTCTCCTCTAAGGGAGAGGGACCAACGTCTGCTGGACCTTCTTCTCGGTCCAAAAAGAAAGACAAGGGTAAGTCCCTCCGTCGACGCTCTTGGGAGCAGGAAAGGTCCCTCTCCCTGAGTTGTTGGCCATCGGCTTCAGTTGATCGTTCGGCTTCTGCCACTGGTCTCATGGTGTCCCCATCAGGCCAGTTGACCGAGACTCCCGTTGATGCAGTCGAGATTTTTCTCGACCCGTTGGATGGGTTGTCGCCAGGCGAAGCCGAGAATCCTCTCTCCCCGGTTCCCCCGGTGGGAGCTGAGGATCCCATGGGCTTGCCAGTGCCTCCGGTTCCAGAGCCCTTGGGTGAACCCTCCGAGTCAAGGGAAGAGCCGGTTCCCCCGTCCCCTCCCCGCACTGCCCTCGGAAAAGCCGAGGTTCTCGGTCTCGGTCTCGACTTCTTCGCGGTCCAGCCGATCCCTCCGTCATAGGCGGTCTTGGTCTCGGCACCGCGGTAAGCGGCACCGCCGCTCGTCCTCGTCCTCCTCCTCCTCGGGACGAGGAGGCTTCGGCGTAAAGTTACGTCGATGATGGTAAGAGCTCCTGTGGCAACAGCTCCTTCCTGACGGGAACAAGCCGACGCTGGCCGCCTTCGCTGCCATTAAATGGTTGTCACCGAGCGGCCGAAACAACCCCTCGACTTACCCGAGGAGCCTGTTCCCAGGCCGGTTGTTCGGCCAAAACCAGCTGCTCCACCGATTCCGGTGGAACCTCCGCCTCCACAGCCGTTATTTGGGGCTCCGACCAAGAATTCTCGGTTGGCTCAGGGACTGCCCCATAGGCTGTCTGTCACCCTCACTCCCGATCGACCTCAGCAGGTGGAGGGTGGCTCAGGCCAAAGGCAGCTGTTTGCGGACTCTTCAGAGTCCGACAGCGATTCCTCCCTTTTCTCCAGGCGAGTAGACTTGGAGTCCTCTGGAGGTCAGTCGATGGACGATAGCCCTTCGTCCTATCTGGGATTGCTTCGGCTCATCTCGGAGTCCACCAGGATGAAGCTTGAACCTGTGTCTAAGCGGGCCAGGTATCCCCTCACGGAGATACTGGACCGAGGGGATTCCCCTACGGAGGCTTTTCCGGTGGCCGAGACCATAGTGGGCCCGGCCTTGGAGCTCTGGCAGTGCCCTGCTTCCTGTCCTGCGCCTCGCCAGGATGGCTAGGAAGTATGCGGTCCCCTACTGTTCCTTGTCCGCTTTTTTCGAACACTTTCAGCCGAGGGGCTAGTTATCACAGTGTTTTCAAGCGCGCCGGGAACGCTAGGGACGTGGACAAACCTCCCGACAAGGAGTCCAAGAAATTGGACTACACCAGGTGCAAAGTCTACGCTGCGTCCTCCCTCGGCCTTCGTCAGGCCAGTTCGGCCGTACTCATGGCACATTTCTCTCATGCCCTGTTGGGCTCCCTGGATGAGGTAGTTCCTCATCTTCTGGCAGACCTGCAGACCACAGTTAGGTAGGTGAGGGACCAGGGCAGGGCAGTAGCCAAACAGCAGCTTTAGATTGCTCTGGACATTGGAGACTCATGTGCCAGGTCAGTAGGGGCTGCAGTGGCTATGTGCCGTCGGGCATGGCTGAGGATATCCATCTTCACTTCGGATACCGAGCACAAGTTGGTGGATGTCCCCTTCCTGGGGACCGACCTCTTTGCCCTGGGGTGGAAGGTCACCTGCAGAGGATCGAGAAGTCCAGTGCTACCTTGGACTCGGTCTCATCCGCACAGAAGGACAAAGGCCGCAGACCACAGCCTAAGCCCTTTCATCCCTCTGTGCCCGCGGCACGTCCGGCCCAGCAACATCAGGGCCAGCAGGCTCGAGCTTGGCATCCCAAACCCAAGCCCTTGGCTTCCTCCTCCAGGAATCAGTGAGGTAAAGGTCCTGGAGGTCCCTCAGCCAGTCCTTCCTCCAAGCCTGCCCAGTGATGGGTTGAGGGGTGTCGCCCCCAAACCCGTCACCTCACCCCAGGTGCCCCCTGTGGGGGGGCGGCTTCGCCACTTTCTTTCCACCTGGACCATTATCACCACAGACCTGTGGGTGTTGGAAGTGGTGGGAAGGGGCCTGCCTCTGGAGTTCGAGCAGGCCCCACCCTTCAGAGCCATCACACCTCAGGGGGCCTCGGGGTCCAAAGCCTCGCTGTCGGCTCGCCGAGCCGACATCGCTCTCCTCCTCGAGAAGGAGGTGATCAGAGAGGTGGCGGACCCTCCCTCAGACCCGGAGTTCATGTCCAGGTACTTCCTGGTTCCAAAACGGATGGGGGGCTGGCGCCCCATTCTCGACCTACACAAGTTCCTAAGGTCTCGAACCTTCAGGATGGTCACTCTGGCTCAGATAATACCATCCTTGGAACATGGAGTGTGGTTCTGCTCTCTGGACCTGCAGGACGCATTCTTTCACGTCCCTATCCATCCGTCACATCAGAGGTTCCTTCGCTTTCGAGCAGAGGGATCCCTTTTCGAGTTCCAAGCCATGCCCTTTGGCTTATCTCCAGCTCCCAGGGTCTTCACCAAATGCATGGCAGTGGTGACAGCATTCCTGTGGCACTGAGGGGTCTGGGTTTACCTTTACCTGGATGATTGGCTGATAGCAGCACCCTCCAGACAGGAGGTGGAGCGGTCCAGAGATCTGGCCCTCCAGGTTTGCTCTCAGGTCGGCCTCCTCATCAACGAGGCCAAGTCGGAACTCGAGCCAAAGCAGGTGATTCTTTTCATCGGGGCAGAGCTCGACTCTCTTCGAGCCAGAGCATGGCTCCCGGCGGACAGGGCCGAGGTTCTTTCCTCCTTTGCCCAATCATTTCTGGTTGGGCAATTGCGCCCTGCCCGGGACTTCCTGCACCTCCTGGGTCTCAAGGCGGCCTGTACCAGCTTGGTCCATTGGGTCCACTGGAACATGCACCCCCCTTCAGTGGGGGCTGGCCAGCCAGTGGTCCCAACACTGCGATCCATTGGACCAGCTAGTGACGGTGACCCAGGGGATGTGGAATGCTCTCCAGTGGTGGACCATTCCAGTTCATCTGCAGGAGGGCATCCCATTTGTCTGCCCCGAGCCGACGGTCTCTCTATCGACCGATGCCTCTCTGATGGGTTGGGGTGCCCATCTGGAGGAACACCGAGCGCACGGCCTCTGGTCCCCGTGGGAGTCCCGATGCCACATCAACCTGCTGGAGCTCCGAAGTGGTCTGCCTAGTTCTCACCGCCTTTGCTCCGTTTCTTCGGGGTCAAGTGGTCTGGGTCCAGATGGACAATACCACGACCATGTACTATCTAAACCGCCAGGGCGGGACACGCTCCATGCTTCTATGCAAGGAAGCTCTCTGCATCTGGTCACTCGTGTGCAGCCTGGAGGCGGATCTCCTAGCCATTCATGTGGCAGGAGCCTCCAACACCCTGGCCGATGCCCTAAGCCGGATAGGGGCTGCGTCCCATGAATGGTCTCTCCTGTCAGAGGTAGCACAAGATCTATTCTCCCATTGGGGCACTCCTCAGGTGGACCTGTTTGCCTCCAGGGAGAATGCGAAGCTGAGGCTGTTCCATGCCCGCCCCCCTCAGCAGGGCTCGCTGCAGGGAGATGCCTTCTCGAGGCCGTGGACCCCGGGCCTCTTCTATGCCTTTCCCCCATTCCCCTTGATGCACAAGGTGCTTCTCAAAGCAAGGAGGGACAAGGCGCAGGTGATTCTGATAGCCCCAGACTGGCCCCGCCAGTACTGGTACCCAGATCTCCTCAGCCTCAGCTCCAGGCTCCCGAGGCAGCTTCCAGCTCGCCCGGACCTGCTCTCAGTCAATCAGGGCAAGGTATTCCATCCGGACCTTCAATCCCTGCACCTGACGGCCTGGCTCCTGAGCGGCTAGAGTTCCAGGCCTTGGGTCTTTCTGACGAGGTCCTCAACATAGTTGAGGCGTCCCGTAAGGAGTCAACCAGAAAATGCTACACCTTCAAATGGAAGAGATTTTCCATTTGGTGCCAGGGCAAGGGCCTGGACCCTTCCTCCTGTTCCTTGGCGAGCATATTGGACTACCTTTGGTCCCTTTCTCAGCAAGGGCTTAGGTCGACGACCCTTAAGGTGCACCTGGCAGCCATCTCTGCTTACCGGGCGTGGGCCGGGAAGCAGTCGGTGGCGCAGGAGAAGGTGGTCTGGCACTTTTTCAAAGGCCTTGATCACATTTCCTCCTGCAAGCGAGAACCTCCACCTCTGTGGGATCTATTGCTGGTACTTCGCAAAGCTCATGGGCAAGCCATTCAACCAATGCACAGGTGTGAACTCTCTCACCTGTCGTGGAAGACCACCTTCTTGGTGGCTATCACGTCAGCCAGAAGGATGGGAGAGCTCCAGGTGCTCTGCATCGAGTCTCCTTACCTGGTCTTCCACAGGGACAAGGTTGTCCTGCGCCCCCACCTGAAATTCCTTCCGAAGGTGGTGTCAGAGTTTCACCTTAACCAGGTGTTGACTCTGCTGGTGTTCTACCCCAATCACACCTCGGAGGCTAAATATAGGCTCCATACTCTGGACCCTAGAAGGGCGCTCGCTTACTATAAGGAGCGCACGGCTGAAATTCAGGGAGAGGTTCACCAGCTGTTTGTCACCTACGCTGAAGCCACACCTGGCAGACCTGCAGCCAAGCAGACGATAGGCAGGTGGGTCACCTCCTGCATAGATCTCTGCTATGAGTTGGCGGGCATGGAGCCTCCCAGAGGCATAAGAGCTCATTCTACCCGCCATACTGCTGCATCGGTGGCTGCTTCCAGGGACGTCCCTATCCAGGAAATCTGCAGGGCTGCTACCTGGAAGTCAGCACACACCTTCATCACTCATTACCACATCGACCTTGAGTCACGCCGGAATGCTGGTTTTGGGTCCTCGGTTCTCCAGTCTCTATTCCCTAAGTAGGGGGTGTGCGCCTTGCCTCCCTCCTCCCGGAGAACTGCTAGGAGTCTGCCAATAAGTGTGGATGAACAACATATCCATGTCCCTAGAAATACAGGTTACTCACCTGTAACAGGAGTTCTAGGAATGGTATATGTTGTTCATCCACACGACCCACCCGACCTCCCCAGCTTCGACGCACAACCTGAGCTTCCAGCGGGCCAGATCTGGCGTCATGGGGCGGAGCCGAGAGTTTTACCACCCAGGTGGGTGGGAGGAGCCAGCTTGAAGACCTTCCAGCAAGATTTAAAGCGGCAAGGATACCTGCCAATAAGTGTGGATGAACAACATATACCATTCCTAGAACTCCTGTTACAGGTGAGTAACCTGTATTTCTGTATGCCCTATGTAATATCCCCTGTTTATACAATGTAGGCTATAGTCAGACCTTACAGATAAATTATTTATTTTAGCTACTAAAACATTCTCAATATGGATAAATAATGTATGTTCACTGTAGCAATTTATCTTCATTTTAAACAGGTCACAAAGGAGACCTTAACCAATTGGAGAACAATTTGAACAATGCCTGATGATGTCACAATAGTCTCTGCTGCACTAGTCCAAACAGAACAATGAAAGCAAATAGAAACAGTTAAATCTTCATAAAAATAACTCATCTGAAAGCTTTACAAATTAAAATAATTGTATAAATTGGACTCACAATGGCCTGGCTCATAATGTGCCACTTATCACCATTCGTGAGGGGGCAGAACTTATATTACTCACTTGTGGCTCTGCCACTGATGAGTTACATAGATGCATAGATGTTGGTGGCTGATAAGGGCCTTTGGCCCACCCAGTCTGCCCATTAATGCAATTAACTGTACTTCTTCAAGCTTCCCTGGAACTAGGTTGTCCCCTTCCCCCGATTACCAGGATCCCCTTATGTCTATCTCATGCATTCTTAAATCCTGTAATTGTTTCTGCCCCCACCACCTCTTCCAGCAGGCTGTTCCATTTGTCTACCACCCCCTCTGTGAAGAAGTACTTCCTCACGTTTCCTCTGAACCTCTCTCCCTCCAGTTTCATCCCATGTCCCCTAGTCCTGGATCATCTTTTTCTTTGAAAAATTGTGTTTTCCTGCACCTTGTTCCTCCTCGTGAGGTACTTATATGTCTCAATCATATCCAGCCTCTCCCTCCTCTCTTCCAGGGAGTACATATTTAAGTCTTTCAGCCTGTCCTCATAAGGTTTGTAATGTAATCCTTGCACCATCTTGGTTGCCCTCCTCTGAACTGCCTCCACCCTGTTTATGTCCTTTCGTAGGTAAGATATCCAGAACGGGACACTGTACTCAAGATGTGGCCTCACTAATGTCCTATACATAGAGAATAATGGATAGGCAAGTGTGTATTATGAATATTTTTTTCACACCCGAGGTGTGTGATGACCCATAAACCTCGAGAGCGAAGCTCGAGAGGTTTATGTGGTCATAACATACTGAGGGTGTGAAAAAAATATTCATAGGCACACACTTGCTTATCTTTTATTTTTTATAATTACTGGTGCAGAGTCATTGCCAGCAATTTAGATATACAGAAAAATACTGTGTTTAAAGCAGAATTACATTTATTGATATTTATTCAACACAACAGGATTTAGTGAGCTGAAGTTGGGATAAGCAGTGAACACTTGAAGAGACTAAGTTTTTTTTTTCTTTAAATGCGAACTGTGAAATGTTTAAATACCAAAAAGTCAAAGTCCTGTTGTAGAAGCCGAATCCAGATGGTTGCTGCAGTCCGCTCGAGATCGGATAAATGGCAAACAAGGCAAAAAGTAATGTAACTTTGAAGATGTTTTTTTTTTAAATTACTAAAAAGTTGAAACATTTATAACATTAGTGAAATCTTGCTGTCCATTTGCAGCGTGACGAACAGGAAGTGTCCCTAAGGTGATAAAGGTCATCTGGTTGCTGTGGAGACCAGTGTGGGAGATTAAAAAAAAAATGTAAGGGAGTTTCTGCAAATTATGGAGTTCTTGACCATTTTATTAGTGATGCTAGCTCATTTTTAAAAAAATATTTGATAGTGTGCTGATGGAGGGACCTGTAACCGAAGCTCGGCAGTGCTGAAGAGTGGCGCTTTGTGAGAGAAAGACTGTAAGTTAGCGCTTGAATTGTGTCAAGAGCGTGAGACTTGCTTGAGCATAGTGACAGTGACTTTTTTAGCTGAAACGCCGTAATAACCCGATTTTGGGTTATTACGGCGTTTGATGAGTGACTGAATTCAGGTTGATAAAGGGGGTCACCAGTAATTATAGTGGAATTATGATCTCCATTTTCCTGCTGGTGATTCCCCTGCCTATGCACTCCAGTATCCTGTTTGCTTTTCCTGCTGCCTTGTCGCACTGACTCCCTACTTTGAGATCATTAGAGATGATAACCCATAGGTCCCTTTCCTGCTTAGAGCATTTTATATCCTCCCCCCTCCCAGCTGATATGTTGTTCCTGTGTTTTTGTGCCCCATGTGTGTTATCTTACACTATTTTGTGTTAAATCTCAGCTCTCAGTCCCTTGACCAGTTCTCGAGCCTCTGCAGATCTTGCCTCATTATTATTAAGTTATTGTCCTGTCTCCCTACTTTTGAAGATGTAAGCAATAAGATGCAAAAGGGTGTGCATTGTGCTGAGATAACCACATGCCTAGGGGCTTAGTAAGGCACAGGCCACAAGCTGAGTGCCTTCAGCTCCTGGAAGTGCAGCTATCTCAGCCAAATACACACCACAGACTGTCTTATTGTGTTTATAAAATGGGTTTACAATTTTAGCAAGTGTTTTTGAGATGAAAACATCTGGTTTTATATATACAGATGAGACAGCCAGGATGAAGCACAGAAATGCTGCAGAATATCACAGAAAGCTGCAGTTTACAGCAGGTGCCATTTATATCAATGGCAATTAAGCCCTTTTGTCATGCAGGATTTGGTGACATGTGATTACTGCAAGTTACTGCACGTCATTGTGGCTGACTCCACTGGATATGGTGTATATATATATATATATATATATATATATCTACACACATACTGTATATATCTTTTATATATATTTTATATATATATATATATTTTTATTTTATTTTTTTTTATTTAGTTTTTGTTGACCGGGTAAGTGCACTAGACAAATCCTGCCTATTTTCAGGCACGACCCGGGAGAGGGGGATACAGATGAATGCCAACTGACCTTGAACCAGATGAAACTGTTGGTGGTATTTTTAGTGAATGAGGGAAATTTGGCCAGGACACCGGGGAAATTCCCCTACTCTTTGCGATAAGTGCCATGGGATCTTTAACATCCACCTGAACTACCACCAATCCAGGCAGATGGGACCTCGGTTTAATGTCTCATCTGAAAGGCAGCACCTCAGAAGTGCAGCACCCCTCTCATGCTGCACTACAGTGTCAGTACTGGGATATTAACCCAAGTGCCAGATGTGGGAACTGAACCCAAAGCCCTCTGATCTCCCGGCCTCAGAGGCGAGTGTGCTACCTACTGAGCCACTGACACTGATAAATATATTGTTTGCAAAAAAAAAAAAAAAAAAACTATTTTAATGCAGACAATAGGGCTATAAAACGCAAAGTGCACAAAGAAGGGAAATGAAAAACATTACGGATTTGGGTCTCTGGAGTACTGATGAATTAGTGGTGGGGTTTTACTTGGAGTTGTCAACCCTAATGCTCACCCTCTCCCCCCCCGCCTATAGCCTTCTGTCTGAAGCACAAGATACAGTTCAAACCTCGTGCCTCATAGTGATACAGTATGAGCAACATAATCTCTCAGAGCTTTCTTCATGCAGGGCCCTATGGGCTCTGCGTGAAGACAGCACATTTGACTTTGTCTGATCAGGGAAGGGGGTTGGTATTAGGGTTGACAACCCTAAGTAAGACCCCACCACTGATTTGCTAATACTCTGGAGACCCAAGTCCCTAATGTTCTTCATTTCCCTTCTTTGTGCGCTTTGCGTCCTACAACCCTAATGTCTGCATTAACATCATTTTTTGCAATTAATTTCCCTTCTTTTTCTGATAGTGGAATTGTATCCTCATTTTGGGACCTGCACAAAATTAGATAAATACAATACTGGAGACAGTCCTGACCCAGTGCATGGGCCCAGCAGACCATGGCGCACATGTTGATACCTTGTGGGAGAGGTTCTCTGACCCACCACAGAGTGTGGCATCTGCCCCAAAACACTGCTCCATCCCTACCCAGGCTGGGGCTGGTGGTGCAGCACCTTCCCCATCAGTCTTGTCCCAGTAAACCAGCTCACTGAGTTCACACCTGAACTCATCTCACTGGGATGGTAAGGCAACCTGTTCCCCAGTGGTGCAACAGACATCCCTGCAAACAAAGCTACTTAATAAATTCTTTGTTTTTAAATATTTTGACCCCAAACTTTCAACATAGTCTTCTTATGACCCCACCTCATAAACCCCGTAGGTGAAAATGTTCAAATCCATACTGAAACGCCATTCTGCGCCACAGGTGCGAAAGCATGTTTCAGACAGGATGTGAAAAATGACAGCTGTACTGTTCATGAGGTGGTGTGAAAAAATGTCTGTGTTGAAAATTTGGAGTCAAAATATTGAAAATTACCAACGTTATGGGCGAGCATAGAAAAATTTCAATGAACACTCATAAATGGGCCATTTTTAAGAATTTTTTCATCAAATTTTCAACATGACCTTTCTGGAACCCCACCTCATGAACACTGGTGGTGAGATTTCGTTATTCAGTCCCAAACAGTGATTTCACCCAGTGGCTGCGAAACCACCTTCCAGGCCCAATTAAAGAAATGACACTGTCAGTGTTGATGAGGTGGGGTTCCAAAAAGGCCATGTTGAAAATGTGGTGAACAAAGTCCTAAAAATGGCAAAGTTATGAACAAAAGTTCAAAACACCATTGAAATACATTATACGGCACTTACCTTTATTCCTAAGTTCACGGTTCGGCTTTAAAGAGTGCAGATGTATCTCTGTACACATAGGATGACAGCATTTGACCTCTGGTGGTAAGTATAGGGTAAGGTGGAATGTGGTGGTGGGTGCTTAGTAGGAAGGTCGGGATGGAGTGGAGAGAGAGAGGGGACGGTGGGTATGACGAGGGATGGTTTTCTTTTTTTCAGGTTAAAAAACAAAAAAGACAACATGGGACTTTTTTTTCTTTTCAGGGATGGAATAAATAAATAAAACTATTTGGGACACTGGGAGTGGGCTTCCCAGTGTCCACACTGCTGGGGGTGAGTGGAAATACCGCTACAGGAATTGGTCCCCCCCCGATGTCAGCAATGTTAGTAAAACAATGGGCTGGGGGGCATCCGACACCTGGGGGTGGGCATCCCATTGTCAGATTTGTATACGTAAATAAATAAATAAAAAAATACATAAATACACTGGCACTGGGGACTGGGGCCCCCAGTGTGCAGATGCAGTTTAAGGCACAGCACAGTCAGGATGAGGGGGCTATAATAACAGTAGCCCCGTCCATGACATATGAGTAATGACACAGCCAGTTGCACTATGTGACACAGCTCTCATTTGTTAGTAAACTACAGCTGTGCCGTATAATGCAACCAGCTGTTATCATACATTGTACGGCAATTACCTTTATTTCTCAGTTCTTGGTTCAGCTTTGAAGAGTGCAGATGTGTCTTGATCCACAGAGAATGACAGCATACAACCCCAGCAGGTAAATATAGGGTAATGGGGGGGGTGTGAGGTGGTGGGTGCTCAGTGGGAGGGTCGGGATGGGGTGGGGGATGGTAGGGATGATGAGGGATGGTTTTCTTTTTTTCACAGAGCCTGTGGTTTCCAAATTTCTTGCAAATCGGTTGAACAGGGGCAAAGTTATTAAAGTGCAAAAATTTGGGTTTAACATAGAAGTGTTTACTCAACCCTAATTGGGTTGGTGCAGAGAAGAGCCACAAAAATGGTGCATGGACTGCACCAGAAGCCATACGAAAAAAGATTGAGGGATCTCAACTTGAATTCCTTGGAAAAATGGAGGGAGAGGGAAGACATGATTGAAACCTTCAGTATAGCACAGTGGTTTCAGGCTCTGAGCTGCAAACCTGGAGACCTGGGTTTGAATGCCGCAGCCCCCACTTGCATACTGTGTGACCCTGAGCAAGTCACTTAACTTCCTTGTGCTCCCAGGTCTAACCTGTAAACAAGCTCTCAGCTTAGTGTGTCTCTTCTGGTTACAAAAAAAATACATGCCGGCCCAGAGGTGCTGAGGGTTGAGGTGTTGGATGCTACACCTTGTGCTACACCAGCGACCCGGGTTTGGGAACGGACTCAAGGTTGTCAGGGACCGGTGGGGGGGGGCAGAGGATTGAGCATCCCAATGGATGCTCTCCTCCACCAGGGGTGGGTTACCGAGGATGTCTCGTGCACCTGATGTTCCTGGGGCTGGGGGAAGCACAGGCTTACTGGGGAAATGGCGTCTCTCTGGAGCCAGGGAGGGAAGGACGATCTGGGCGGTTGGCAATGGCGTGCATCAGCATGTCATTTGCCTGGACATACGTCCTTCACACTGGCAATCTCGGGGGTCAGGGGGAGAAAAATGGGAGAAAAATCACATACAACCCCGGCCCTCCCCCTCCAAGCACAATGAAGCCGGGGTAGGGGTGGCCTTGAATAGCCCAGGCGGACGGAGTAGGAGGGGGGGTATGAGGCCTCCTCTGAAAGCTGTGGGAGCCAGGCAAGTGCAAAAAAAAAATAATGCATGAAGAGAATAAACATGGTACATGTTCAGAACCTCTTCCAGCTCAAGAATTATACAAGAACACAAGAATACACAAGGACACGCTATGAAGCGGGGGGTAGGGATTCAGGAGCAACCCACATCAGTTCTTTTTCACAGAGAGGGTGGTTGATGCATGGAACAGCCTCCCCCAGAATGTGGTGGAGGCAAAAATGATTGGGGCATTCAAAAATGCGTGGGATAAATACAAGGGCATCATAACACTGAGTAGCATTTGAGGGAAGAGGGTAGGGTCTTGAGCAGACTAGATGGATGTTGTGGTCCCCTTCTTCCATCAACTTCTGTTTCTATGTAATATACATACTCATATATATATATATATATATATATATATATATATATATATATACTGCCATGGTAATGGCACTATAGTCTGACGTTGAGTAAGCACTTTAATGTTAAAGCTCAAATTTTGCACCTTAATAACTTCTGCCACTATATGACGGATTTGCCTGAAATATTGCATGCACAGTCTGGTACCATAGATCTCTGGATCTGGTAAGTTGCGTTATGGTCGGATGTACAGTTGTGGAGCTGCAGAACACCAAAAAACGCAAAAGAAAAGACTTTTTGCACGTTTCTTTGCTCGCGCCCACAGCCCGCATGATTTATCCGTTTGGTCTGAAATCATCAGAGAAGATGCAGTCTGGGTCACCAATGTGCTTTTTGAAGATTTGGTGTAAAAATATTAAACCATTCAAAAGTTATTCAAAAAACAAGTTTCCCATTGTAGTCAATGGGGAAAAAATATATGTGTCTCACGAAAGTGTCGCAAGTACAATTTTCCTTTCGCAAATGGCCCTTTTACTTTCATGCTGCCACCATCTTGTTTTCAGTTAGCGAGAGAGAAAAATGCCTGGCGTTTAAATTTGGGACCCTCTAGGTAAACACTTACTGTTGGGTTTACCTAGTCGGGTCCTGAGGATGCTAGCCCATCTTTTGGGGACAAAACCCAGTACTGAGGGAAGGGGTGGTCGGTGGGGCCTCGTGCAAGCCTCTGAGGTGCGCAGTTTCAAATCCAGTCTATCAGAACTTAAACGCCGCCTGCCGCTTTACATTTTTTTGTACTTTGTCCATAACTACTATTGCTGCCAGCAGTGGGAGCATCCACGGACCAATAAGTTGGTTGGAGGGGGGTTGGGGTCACATGGCATGCCAGTCTTGCCAGAAGAAGAATCGTGTAGTACAGACTCTGTTAGAGAGGAGTCATCACATGTGTAGTGTGAGTGGTCCGGCGCCAGCGCAACTATATAAGGTAAGTGCGCTCTGTGGCATCCACAGAGAGTTGGAGATAGCTTTGCAGTAGGAAGAGAGATCAATAGTGAACAGAACAGAGAGATTGTTTATGTGGACTCGGAGTCTGAGTTTCTAGTTTTCTTAGAACACTACAAGGAGGACGGACGAGAGACCCCTGCCTTGCCTTCCTGTCGGTTCCACGTCGGTTTACTAAAATTTTTTGAACAAAAAGAAAGAACATTTATATTTTGAATGTATTGTGATTGTTTATCGTGGATCTTGTTGGTGGAGCTGGCTGGGTCTGGTGCGGCCACGTCCTCCCTCACGCCCTGATTTATTTTTGTTCGTTCTCCTCCCTCCAGTCTGCAACTGCTGATTTAGAAATTAAATTGAATTTTAATGATCTCCCTCTCCCTCTATTCCCTCCCATCTGGCTCCCATCCCCATGGTCTGAGGAGGGGAGTCCCCTCCTCTGCCCATCTTGCCAAGCCAGCTCCCTCCCATCAAGGAGATAGATTTCATAATCTGCACTGCAGTCTGCTCTGAGTGTGCCGTGCCAACCGAGTGCTGCAAGTAAGTGCCGCCAGGGCTGACAGTGACACGACGACTCCCACCCGAGTCCCGACAGGCCTGTTCTAGGCCGGGAGGCTGCCCGCCCGGCCCCCACCCACGCTGCTTGCCTTCCTTTCTAGACTGTGCTTCCTGGAGACAGAAAGAGAGAGAGAGAGAGAGACAGAGACAGAGGTGGTAGGGACATCAGAGTCCTTCTGATTGATATATAAAGGGAATGAAATCAACAATGTGGGCCCTGGGGAGTTGTTCAGATTCGGCCATTCCGTCAGCTACAGTTAATGTCAGCAAGCTAGCAGTGCAGTGGGTATCTTCAGGAGAGACACCAGAAAATACAACTATTTCATGAAAAGAGTGGTACAATATGTTACCTACTTTTCACACCACCTCATTAAGACAGTACAGCTGCATTTCTCACATCCTGCCCGAAATGTGCTTTTTGCACCTGTGGCGCAGAATGGTGTGGTCGATATGCAAAATCACCTTTTGGGATTGAGTAACAAAATGACAGTGCCAGTGTTCATAACGTAGGGTCTCACGAAGGCAATGTTGACATTTTGGAGCAAAAGTAACAAAGAATGCCTGAGTTACATGCAATCAATGAAATTTTCCTACGCAGGCATGTAACTGCCAATCATTTATATTTTCACTCCAAAGTTTGAACATAGCCATTTCTTCACAACACTTCATGAATACTACAGCTGTCATTTCTCACATCCTGTCCAAAGTGTGTTTCCACAGCTGTGGCACAGAATGGCATTTTGCCATGGATTAAGAAATTTACACCTACAGTATGAAGGTTATGAGGTGGGGTGATAAGAAGACTATGTCAAAAATTTGGGGTCACAATGCGAAAAAAATGACAAAGTTATGAGTATTTGTTGCAATTTTGTTACACGCCTATCTCAAAAAATGAAGAAATTCAGGGCAAAAATCTCCATTTTACAAAACCAGTTAGGGTTTCCATTACACATTTAAAAAGTATGGAAATTCAATGTTAGGGTTAATATATGTATCAGCACAACACCAATCTCTGCAAACATTAGAAACAAAACAGTTATTTGATATATCCCTTGGTGTCCGTCCACCTAACTCGTACACCATTTGAGCTGTTAATCATGTGGTATACAACAATATATTTGTATGCTGTACGGGTTAGGTGGCAGGACACCACGGGATATATCAAATAACTGTTTTGTTTCTAATGTTTGCAGAGATTGGTGTTGTTGTGCAGATACACGTATTAACCCTAACATTGAATTTCCATACTTTTAAAGGTGTAATGGAAACCATAACTGGTGTTATAAAACTGAGTTTTTTGCAATGAATATATTTATCTATATCAATTTAAATGTTTCCAAGTTTCCAAACAATTTCCCTTAAGTAGTTCTTCCACCTGCAGGAACTGGATGCGTGATTTGCTTTGAGTTAGGACTTTGTCCCACTTTGTTTTATATAGTTGTAGTTTTTTGCTGACTTTTCGTAATATGCACCCCAACACACAATATGTTTCATCACCCCCTCATAAAATCACAGACTTTTTTTTCTTTAAAGGAGAACCGTAGCAAACAAGTATCTTCTTACCCCATAAAGCGGGTCCCCTGGTTTAGCTTTTAGCCCTACAAAAGTTGCTTTTTCTTGCAAGAGCAGTTTATTTTTTGTCATGGTCCGGAAGTATGGCTGGCGCTGGGGTTTAGTTATTATTGTGGCGTGCTCCGCTCGCTTCAGTACAAGTGAGCAGAGCAGCACCGCACTATTACACTTAATGGAGCCTCAGCCCGCCATACTTCGGTTCATGGATGTTTACAAAATAAACTTAACTCTTTGTGGTGCAAGAAAATGCCACATTTGTGAGCTAAAGCTAAACCGAGGTCAGCTTTTCCGGGTAAGGAGATACTCGGTTGCTACGGTTCTCCTTTAAAGAAAAAAAAAATATTCTTTTATTACTGGTAAAGTGCTGAGAGAGAAGAACCAGGAGGCCTGACCCAGCTTGAAGCCGCCTTGATTGTGTGGTCAGAGTGAGCAAGGGATGCAGCATTGTAGCACTGTAGAGGTTGACAGCTTATCTGAGAAGCATAGAGAGACAAGACCCTGAGAGGGCAATTCACCCAGCCAATGAGTATGGAAATGGTTTCTCTGCCTGTCCTGCCTGCCACTCATTCATCCCTCCCATTGCTCATTTGTCCCGCCTGCTGCTCCATCATCCTATGTGCCTCTCGTACCTCTCAGAGACATCATTTGTATTTGCTGAGGCACAGAAGCCGCTTTTACACAGCGCTTACTTTTAAATTTTGTTCTGGCATGCAGTCATTCCATTGCAAGTGTAGAGTTCCTCATTCCCGTTTACACGCAGTTCATGTTTCATTGCCATTTCCCTCTTACTGCATACTGGCACAGAAACAACAAATGGGATATCTGTGGTAAAAATAGAGTAGTGTGCCGAAATGACAGACATGGCTTGATTACATGCCAGGTTACAACACCACAGAAGCCCGAGAACCAAGAAAAACAGGGAACCCGTTTTAAGCGAGCGCTCACTATGTCATGGCATGGATTGACTGTACACGCAGAAACAGGAAACGTTACAGTGAGTCTGTACTGGTCATTCCGATATAGACCACTGTGTGTAAAAGGGCGTAGAGAGTCATGGTGAGCAGTTCAAACTGTCAAAAGAGAGAGCACAGGTCACGTGGCTGGTTCCACTCTTACATCCCACATTCCTGCCTGCTGCTAGAACCTTTTAGGGTCACAGCAGGACTAAGCCACGCATAGCAGTGCTGTAAATCTAAGGCTTTTTTAATAAATACAGTGCTTCATTTCAGTCTCAGGATAGGTACTTATGACACACAGGGCTGGTAGGGATCGATAAGCCTGTAGTGGATTTTGTGGATCCTGTCTGCTAAGGCCTGTGAACCAGCATCAAGAACTGCGGTGTGATGTTACCACCGGCGCACCACCATCTCCGGTAGCAGGATTTATGAAAATACTTCTGCTGTGCGTACCAGCTGGATAATTCAGTTGTGACTGCAGAATCCTGGTTGGCTGGTGATCATAACCTACTCATCATCAGAAACATACACTTTTTTTAGTTTTCGCTTATAGACAGAAAGTACGAGTGTGGTGAATGTGCTGGTTATTTTACCTTTTCTTTTGTGACATAGCGCTGCGTTTGTGACTGGGGAGACAGACTGGAGCTCTGGGTGGGCTGTGAAAAAGAATGGCTGCTAAACATCTGTTTAAATTCTGTACTTGTGTAATGATGTATTATAAGGCTAAATACCAGGATGACTGTGCGTTGTGCTGCATTATACAATGGCAAGAAAATTTCCTGGACTCTGATTGGTCAGTGTGTGCCTGAGACAGTGATGATATTACTCAATAACAGCACTGTGCTGATGTTATCGAGCCTGAGCCCGAGCCTGAGCCGTTATTTCAGAAACAAATATATACTGCCTCACTAAAAATCTACTAAAAACATTATTTTTGTTTCGTATAACATCAAGCCATTGTATAATTGCAATAAGGCACTCCAAGGTGTGTGTCATCATGTAATAACATCACTTCAGGGGTGGTGGAAGTACACAGCTTCACCTCGTGCTTCAACCCACCCCAGGAGTGACGTTATTACATGATAACACACACCTTGTCATGCCTTATTGCTTAATTGATGAACGGTCAGGTAACTGGTGTTAGCCAATAAAGATTTGGGAATTTTCATATCCATTTTCTAAAACTAGTTATTTTTCTGTCCCCTCACTTGTGCAGATTAATAGCATATTCTGAGTTAGGCCACAGAGTGTCCCCTATTTCTTATATCAAATCCCCCTTCCCATTTCCATCCCCAAAATGGGGTCACCATGGCTATACCCTTCCTCTGATGAGGACTGCAGCTAGCTGCCTTCACAGCCAACACAAGTGCTAACTATTGGTTGGCTGCAGGGTTGTGCACAAATTCCTGGAAGCCAGTGCCATAAACCTACCCCCACCCCATCCCTGGAGGACAACAGCCACACCTCTATGATCCTAAAAAATCCCTTCCCTCACCTGTTCTCCACACTACACTTGTTTATGCTTACTCTTGTTTTCCCGCTAGTATTTTCCCAGCTCTGGTTTGTCTCAGTGCTCTTTTGTTCTTGCCTCCAGTTTTGTTTTGTGTAAATCGTATAATGTCAATGTATTTCCTGCTTTGTTATTATGTACCTATGTGAAATCTCTGTAACTACTTTACTTGAAATTGTTCTTAAACATATGTAATGTTGTCCTTGTTCTTGTAACTCTTCCAGGTCACGCCTGAAAATAGTCATTTTATGGCTAGCGCGCCCACCCGGTAAACAAAAACCTTGACTCCAGTGAAGGAGTCTGGAGCCCACACGTAAACCCTGGCCTCTCAGGTGTCTGCCTGGTGCTACAGTGAGGGCCAGTCACATTTATTCGTGTTATGGATTTATTAGAAAAATGGGTTACAAAACTCTTGTAAACCAATTGGCTTACAGCTGTCACGAGGGGTGTGAGTATCATTCAGCACTGCCGGGGGGGGGAGCTGGTATGTAGCCCACATTTTCACAATGTAGCTTATGCTGACACTGAAAGCCTTCCTCTAAGCTGGCCCCCCTGCCTCCACTCTGCTTGGCGCTGCTTGTGGCACTTTAAAACCCCATCCTATCGTGGTTAGAAAATTGGTTGTGCTGGAACAACACAACCCATTTTCTACATGCAATAAGACCCATCAGGGTGTGTGGTGTTGGGGGATACATACACTTCCAGGGTTGTAAGGCCCTCTGCCTGTGGTGTCAGGCCTCACTCCACTACCGCACACCCTGTTGGGTCTTATCGCGTACAGAAAACCTATTGCTTGTTTAAAATCCCAACAGTGTTATGTTTTATGTGTGTGGGGGGTATGAATTCTTTAAGTAGGGCATACAGCCATGAAGCTTGAATAAAGTAGCTTTTCCAGAGAATTAACGTTCCCTAGAGAGCCATATATATGCACGCTGTTTCTGCCTGTGTCTCTCTCTCTCTCTCTCTCTCTCTTTTTCTCTCCCTCCCTTAAGCAGATCCTGGCTCCATTAGGTTTTCTTTCTTAGGGCATAAAAATGTCCTGACCCAGCACTTCTAACCAAGGCTGCGCACTGTCAGGCTCCTGCTGGTAGGAAACAGCTTGGTGCTGCACATTTGGACCCCCAAGGGACTTCCCCTCAGAGGTCACGGACTGCTCCAGGATGTTCGTGAGTTGCTCATTAAAGACATACAAACAGGAGATTTCTTTCTATGTAAACACATATTTTCAGGAAGAGCATCAAGCTTGTTGTTAACATTCCTTTCTTTCCCTGTGGTTCTGTCTGTGGCAGCAGAACTTAATAAGTCTGTCTTAAAAAAAAAAAATAACATAGCAGAGCACAAAGCCAGTCAACCCCCATCTCCCGTAATTAAATCATTTCCTCAGATGTGTCCCAAGACTCCTCTAATCCAAATCGTCCTTTAGAGGGTCCATCTCCACTGGTTGCTATGTAACTTGTTTGTGTGTGTTTAATCTCGAGTTTTTGTTAAAAAATACACTGTTTTGATGTAGCCAGCAGCTTGTGCCTGATGTTCAAGACAGCTGTTACAGGGTCTGGAGAACTGTGAAAGGTTCTGAAGAATCTCAAAAGCCATAAAAAAAGTTATTTGATTTTTCTTTCTTGCCAGGGTTGGAGGGTTCTGCTTGTTAATGTTTGGATTTTCTCTTTATGAGTCAATCAACTTTATTTATAAAGCACACCATCCCTACAGCACGAGGAGCTGTACAAAAAATACAAATAAGACACAAATAGCGCGTGTCAAAAAAACAATGTACAAAAATGAAAAAAAAAAATTTCTTGAGGTGAATGCTTGCTGTTTTTCTAAACTTGCAACTGCAGTATGCATGTGTTTTAAATATTCCCCTTTGTTATGCTTGCTTGCGTGCACATGCACAAAGCAAACATGCTGTGAGAGTACAGTAGTGGCCTTCTGAGGCATGTCACTGTTGCATCCAATGCAGCTCAGGCTGCAGGGGGCTCGCCAGTGACAGGCCAGTGATCAGCCAGGCTGATCATGACACTGTTCTGCTGGCTGATAGGCGGAAACGTCATGCAGCTGAAAGGAGGCAGCTGCGCCTATGAGACAGCAGCAGCCTCCTTACATCAACATGACAGGACTCAGCAGCCAACCGAGCGTGTCATACTCAGCCTGCTCCTTGTCTTCCTTCCCCAATGTCTGGTGGTCATCTGTGTTGCCAGCACCATTCCTGGAGAAAGTACTAAGAGTGAGGAGTTTCCGACACTGGGGTGCTCACGCCCAGTGCTGATTAAGTCTCCCTTCTTTTCCATTCCCAGCACCCTGGGTGCCAAGTCCCTGGCACTGGTTATATAATCCTCCCAACCCTGCCCACTGCAAGTGTAAAACACCAGGGAACCCACCCCCATTGCTGCCAAACATCAAACCGACACTGGGGTGCCCAATCCCTAGTGCTGGCATCTGGAATGCAAAAATGAGTCCTCAACATCTTTTTTTCATTTTAGTTCCTGTAATCAAGAAAATGGTCCATCGATGTCTGTTGCACTGCCGCTGCCATGGTTATCATCCCCCCACCAACCCCACCCCACTCAGCACCCACCAATCCACACTGCTCCGCCACCCCCACACCCTTTCTGGACCAGAGACATGTCTTTAGTCTTCAATACTGGGCTGGGAACTGAGGAAATCAGGTAAGTGCAGTTAATGTATTTCTTTATTCCTTAGACGTTTTTATTAACTTTTAAAGATTTTTAACAATAACAATGCATAGCAACAGATACTGTATATAGTCAGTGACATCTTCTGCAATTGGTTAGACAGTTGCAACTATGGACTGAAGTTTGTAGCACATAGTTGATTACAAGAGACATTGGGTCCCATATTCAGATAGAAATTGCACTGTGCATGCACTGATCCCCACCCGAGGTATCTTCAAAGGCATTATGAAGGTGTTGTAACATTTGAATATAGAGCTGAACACATGCTGCACAAATGCATTGCACTGGTGCAGAACAGTGCATTTGTGCAGCACTGAATGTAGCGCCGAGGATAGTGCTGAACAGAAGGGCTACTGCATTTGCACAGCACTGAATATAGCACTGAGTATAGCGCTGAACACAAGGGGTGGCAGTGGGTGTGAGACTAGGGCACCAAAGATAGACACACAACACAGCAGCATAGGCATCAAAAATAAACTTAATTTACAACGCTGGCAAGAGGCCATACAGTAAGTAGGAACATAAACAATAACAATAACAACAAGGGCTGGGAAAACAAAAGAAAAAGGGCAGCCACCTGTAAGGGGGAGGGCAAACAAAACAGCAAGGGCAGCCGCTCGTAAGGGGGCGGCTAACCAAAACAACAAGGGCAACCGCCTGTAAGGGGGGAATAAACAGAACAACAAGGGCAACCGCCTGTAAGGTGGGAACAAACAAAACAAGGGCAACTGCCTGTAAAGGGGTAATAAGAAAAATGACATGGGCAATCACCTGTAAGATGGAGAATAAACAAAACAATAAGGGCACCTGCCCATGGAGGGGGATAAACCAAACCAGGAGGGCAGCTGCCCTTAAGAGGGGGAATAAACCAAATCTAAAGGGCAACTACTCATGGGGGGAATAGACAAAACCTGAAGGGTAATAGCCTAATGGGGAAGGGGAAACAAGAGAAAAAGGCCACCACCTGTTCCAACCAAACAAACAACAAGGGCTCCTGCCCGTCAGAAATAACAAATGAAAGGGTAGCCACACATAAGAAACCAAATGAAGGGCACCCTCCCATATTAAAACCAAATAAATGCCCCCTGCCTGCTTCATATGAGGACAGATTAACAGAGCTCAATATGTATACCCCAGAGCAAAGGAGGGGGAGACGTGATATGATTGGAATATTCAAACATCTTAAGGGCATTAACAAGGTGAAAGAGTCTAACATGTTTCAATATGACAACAAGCGTTTGTCAGTGCCGAATGTTGTCTTGCTGGCTTTGGCATTGGTAGTGCAGGCATTAGAGAGATGCATAATAGGAATGGCAGTGAAGTAGAGAATCAGCGTCAACCCACCCCACCCCACCCTGCAGAGAGTGACAGGCATTGGGGTTTGCCTTTGGTCATTGGCCATAACGCTCATGCCATTTCACCTAATCCTACCCTGCAGACTCTGACAAGTGTCGCATTGTGCCTTGGGGTTGTTGGGCCTTACTCTCACTCCATTTCATAAGGAAGTATGTTGAGATGGGTGCAGCATAGGAGAATGGGGTGAACTTTGGGGTCAAAGAGTCCAAGGCACACCTGGATGGCTGTCAGTGGCTGCAGGATGGGGGGGGTACAATGGCATGAGCATTACAGCTGACAATCCAAAGGCACACCCTGATGCCTGTTAGTCTGTACAAGGTGGGACATTATGGTTAGAAACCCTAACGCCCTGGGCTTTTATTGGCATGTGCACTCCAAATTTTCAACATGGCCTTTTTGTGACCCCACCTCATGAAAGCATGTGGGACCTCTGCTCATAAACAGTGTTGCTGTGATTTTGTTAATGTGTCCCGAATGTTGAGTTCCCACAGTGACCACGCCATTCTGCACCACATAAAAATGTCAGCTGCACCATTCTTAAGGAGCTGTGAAGAGATGGCAATGTTGAAAATCTGGAGTGAAAATATTAAAAATTATCAAAGTTACGAGCATGCATGAAAACTGTGCAACACACGCTCATAACAGTCTTTTCTTGGAATTCTTTCACCAAATTTTTAACATAGGAATTTTGGGACCTCTGCTCATGAACAGTGGCAGTATAATTTTCTTAATCTGTCCCAAAACTTGATTTCCCATGGTGACTGAGCCATTGTGTGGCAGATGTGCAAAGCCACATTTCGGGCAGGATGTGAAAAATGACAGCCTGCCACGTTCATTGAAGTGTTACACCAGGCAAGGCACGCCCTGCAATGAGGGGTCGCTCCCTCATTGCAGCGGCTAAAACATTTCAAGTCGGTGGCACATTTTGCAACTGCTGTCATAGAGAGTGTGCAATCTAATTTGTGCCACAGATCCCAGCGCTTAAAAGCAGTGGCGCAACTGGCCACAACACGACCGCGTCTCCAAAACCTGTTCTTTTACTTCAAGTAACCCCAATATGTTGTCTGCGTTGCATGCACAAGACAACATAAAAATAGCAGGACAAGAGGACACAGCATGAGATTAGAGGGAAGCTGATTAAGGGGTAATGTGAGGAAGTTCTTTTTCACAGAAAGGGTGGTGAATGCATGGAACAGTCTTTCTCAGGAAGTGGTGGATATGAATATAGTGCAGGGCTTCAAACAAGCACGGGATAGGCATAAGGGAGCAATACAGATGAGTATGACTAAATAGGCCATTGACAGAGTAAAAGCCTTTGGCACATTCATAAGGTAGAAAAATTGGCAGACTGGATGGGCCTTGTGGTCCTTATCTGCCATCAACTTCTATGTTTCGAAACAAAAAAAGGGTACCTATCCATTAAAAACAACAAATGAAAGGGCATACACCCGCTTCAAAACAATAAAAATGTTATGCATATTGAAGCCAAGAATTCTAGAACAGAGTACTACCTGGGTGGAGTCCAAGTGTCTGCATCGGAGGAGGAGAAGGACCTGGGAGCGATGATCACTAGTGACCTGAAGCACTCCATGCAGTGCAAGAAAGCAGCAGCAAAGGCAAACAAGATGCTGGGATGCATATCTAGGGGGATCACTAGTAGGAGAGAGGAGGTTATACTGCCCTTGTACAGGTCATTGATAAGGCCGCATCTAGAGTATGGAGTTCAGTACTGGTGCCCACACCTCAAAAAGGACATTAACCTGCTGGAGAAGGTACAGAGGAGAGCTACAAAGATGATAGCCAGTCAGCAGGGCAAGGCATATAAGGAGAGGTTGAGGGCACTGAACATGTACTCCCTAGAAGACAAGAGAGAGAGAGAGGGGACATGATTGGGACCTTCAGGTACTTGAAAGGGATAAATAAGGTTGATAAGGAGAGTCTCATTAAGCTGAGTGGCAACCATAATACGAGGGGGCACAGTCTTAAGCTGGAGGCTGGGAGGTTTAGGAGGGAGGTCAGGAAGCACTTCTTCACAGAGAGGGTGGTGGACACTTGGAATGTACTGCCAGAAGTGGTCATCTTGTTGAAGACGGTGGGCAGCTTTAAGAGAGGCTGGGATAGGCATGGAGGAAGGTAAGGATCATGGGTAGGGAGGATGGGAGGAATGGGGAGAGGGGGGCAGGGACAGTAGCACAAGCTGTGGACCCTGCAATACGAGCAGACTTGATAGACCGAATGGCCTTCCTCTGCTGGCTTCTTCCTATGTTCGTATAAAAATGGCACCTGCCCATTAAAAGCAACATAAACTAGTGCCCATTACAAAAGTCCCAGCAGGTCTGCCGGCAGCGGTAGTACTACCCTTCATGATGCCAACGGCCCTGAGTCATTGGAAAGCCATCCGGGGGGTACCACAGGAGAATCCCACTGGACGCTCTCCACCTCGGCGAGGGAGGGTGCTTGACCTCTGCTGCTTTACCACCACCTGGATGACCACAGGTGGCTGTGCATCGGAGCTGACAAGCTGGGGGGAGAGATGCTGCCATGCTCCGACGTGAGTGCATGCCAAAGCGTGTGTGCATCATGTAGCTTCCTCAGGTTCCCAGTGGAATGGGAGAAACAGCAAGAACACAGGATGAGCAGGAGGTCATACCCCCTTCCCCCCACTGCAAGTCCTGCACCGCTGTCCACAGCACTCTGTCTTGGAACACTGACCGAGCCTCCATCTGGGAGTTTCTGCCCCCACAGCCCCAGCTTGGGGAGTGAGCCAGGGTGCACTCTGTAGAAGTGAGGTAAGTCCTGGAGAAGGTGGGTGAAGGGGCTGGATGGTGGGGGGGCAGACCAACGGGGGCCGACCAGCAACAGGGGATAAAGCACAGTAAATAACAAAAAAGGTCCATCAACTGGCAGCAGGAGGTGGTGGTGGTGGTGGTGGTGGCTGCTGCTGAAGTTCCCTGGCAGTCACTGCTGGCAGCTCATGCACCCATCAGGTCAGCAGCTGTAGCAGGTAGACCTGTCTGTGAAGCAGGTCATCAGTTTCTTCCTGAAGAATAGCATGCTGCTGCCGTCCTGTGGCACCCCATGCACCTATTGAAGAAAATACACTGAACTCATCCAGCAGTGCAAGCAGGACAAGGGACACAGGAGTGGCATAAGGTGCATAACAGACGTACAACCAGCCGACACATGGGCCACCATGCCACAGGTAGGTGGAGGGAGTCAAACAGCCACAAAGGACTGTGTGTGGTATACTAGCAGCAGCATTGTGGATCTGAAGAGCAGAGGACTGTACATACAATGAGTCTGCTGTGCCGCAGCGGTGGTGACCACGCTGTTGGCACAGCACACGCTAATTCCCCAAACTCTCTGCAAGCCACACAGAGTGGCACTGCCAGCAGCCTAATTATTATGGGATACATGCTGTGGGGGTAGAGGGCAGCAAGGTAGAGAATCTCCAACTTTGGGGCAGGAGACAGGGGGCAGAAGGATACAGCAACCCCAATTGTTTAGACAGAGGACAGGGGGGAGAAGGGTGCCACAGCCCCAGCTGTGGAGGCAGAGGACAGAGGGTTGCAGCAGCCCTGACTGTTGGGAAGAAGAGAAGCGACAATAGGTTGCAGCAGACCTGATTGTGGGGCAGGGGACAGGGACCAGGAGTGTGTGCATCAGGGTGCATCAAGGTTCAGCAGGCTCTGTTGTGCAAGCGGGGGACAGGGACAGCAGCGTAAGACTCCCTGACTGTTCAGGGAAGGGACTGGGGCAGCAGGACACAGCAGCCCTTTGCAGGAAGTGGTCAGGGGCCAGCAGGGTGTAGAAGCAGCCCTGACTGTAGATGCAGGGGACAGGGGGCATCAGGGTGCAGCAGCTCTCACTGTGAACAGGTGCCAGGGGTCAGAAGGGTGCAGCAGCCCCAATTGTTTGGGCAGGGGACGGGCAGTAGGGGGTAACAGGACCCAAGAGTCCCAACTGATGGAGAGGGGACTAGGGACAGCAGGACCCAGCAGCCCTGACTGATGGAGAGGGGATTGTTTGGGCAGGGGATGGGTAGTAGGGGGCAACAGAACCCAACAGTCCCTACTGATGCAGAGGGGACAAGGGACAGCAGGACCCGGCAGACCTGACTGATGGAGAGGGGACAAGGGACAGCAGGGCCCAGCAGACCTGACTGATGGAGAGGGGACAAGGGACAGCAGGGCCCAGCAGACCTGACTGATGGAGAGGGGACTAGGGACAGCAGGACCCAGCAGACCTGACTGATGGAGAGGGGATTGTTTGGGCAGGGGATGGGTAGTAGGGGGCAACAGAACCCAACAGTCCCTACTGATGCAGAGGGGACAAGGGACAGCAGGACCCGGCAGACCTGACTGATGGAGAGGGGACAAGGGACAGCAGGGCCCAGCAGACCTGACTGATGGAGAGGGGACAAGGGATAGCAGGGCCCAGCAGACTTGACTGATAGAGAGGGGACAAGGGATAGCAGGGCCCAGCAGACCTGACTGATGGAGAGGGGACAAGGGACAGCAGGGCCCAGCAGACCTGACTGATGGAGAGCGGACAAGGGACAGCAGGGCCCAGCAGACCTGACTGATGGAGAGTGGACAAGGGACAGCAGGGCCCAGCAGACCTGACTGATGGAGAAGGGACAGCAGGGCCCAGCAGACTCAACTAATGGGGCTGGGGGCAGCAGGGAGCATCAGCCTCAACTTTGAGGCAGGGGAAAGGGGGCGTCAGGGTGAAGCAGCCCCAACTATTGGGACAGGGGACATGGACAGCAAAGTGCAACAAAAGCCCTGACTCTGGAGGCAGAGGGTAGTGTGTAGCAGTCTCAACTATGGAGGCAGGGGACAGGAAGCTCTAGGGTCACCAAGGCACATCAGCCCCGACTGTGGAGGCAGGAATGGGGGCAACATGGTAAGCAGCCCTGGCTGTGGGGGTAGGGAACAGGGGGAAGCAGGTTGCAGCTTGCAGTAAACCTGACTGTTCAGGAAGGGAACAGGGGCAGCCGCCCTGATTATTCAGAGAGGGGATGGGGAGCAGGGTGCCGCAGCCCCAACTGTGGGGGACAAAACAAGGTGCAGCAACATAGACTGTGGGATAGGAAACAGGGAACTTCAAGTTGCAGCTGCCCTGGCTGTGGGACAGGGGCCAGAAGGGGGCTGCAGCCCTGACTGCTGGGACAGGGGATGTGGGCAGTAGGTGCATCAGAAGCCCTGACTCTAGGGGCAGAGGGCAGCAGTGCGCAGCAGTCCTAGCTGACTCTAGGACACACCAGGGCATTGCAGCCCCAACTATGGGGGCAGAAACAGGGAGCAGCGGGGGCATCTGGGTGCAGCAGCCATAACTGATGGGGCAGGGGACAGTTTGCAGCAGGGTGCAGCATCTCTAATGTGGGTGAGCCATGCCCACTAGCTGGTGCCATGGATGCTGAGATGAAGCAGCCAGACAGTAAGAATCACATGGAACGCCGCCTACTCAGGTGGCCAGAAAAGGGAAGTGAGTCTAGAAGCCTTAGTCACTATTTTTAACCTGTAATTAACTACTTCGATTGACCTAAAAAACTCAGGATGGGAGGTACTAGCTGTAGCTAAACTTAACATCTGACATCTCAACTGCCCCTTCCCCCATTACCATTAGGCAAGGCACATTTTATTTGTATAGCCCTCAATCCTGTGAGGGCTTTGAGTGTTTTACATACATAAACCACATGTAGAGATGGTAGGAAGTCAGGCAGGGATGGTTCTCACTTTTGCATTCGGATCCTCCACTAGTATCTGACATCTCAATGCCCCCGCTACCGTTAGTAGGGAGTCAGGCAGGGATGGCTCTCGATTTAGCAGTCAGATCCTGCACTAGTATTTGACATCATAACTGCCCCCCAATACCGTTAATAGGGATTCAGGCAGGGACATCACTCAGCTTACCACTTGGATCCTCCACTAGTATCAGACATCTCAACTGCCCCCCCGATACCATTAGTAGGGAGTCAGGCAGGGACAACTCTCAGTTTAGCACTGAGTTCTTCCACTAGTTTTAGGCATTTTAAATGCCTGACCCCTCCATTACCGGTAGTAGAAAGTTAGGCAGGGACATCACTCAGCTTACGACTCGGCTCCTCTAGTACTATCTGACATCTCAACTGCCCCAACCCCGTTACCATCAGTAGGAAGTCAGGAAGGGACAACCCTCAGTTTAGTACTCGGATCCTCCACTAATATCTGACATCTCAACTACCCCAACCCCATTACCATCAGTAGGAAGTCAGGCAGGGATGGCTCTCGATTTAGCAGTCAGATCCTGCACTAGTATCTGACATCTCAACTGCCCCCCCCCGATACCATTAGTAGGGAGTCAGGCAGGGATGGCGCTCAGTTTAGCAGTCAGATCCTGCACTAGTATCTGACATCATAACTGCCCCCTTTTATCATTAGTAGGGAGTGAGGCAGGGAAGGCTCTCAGTTTAGCACTCAGATCCTCCATTAATATCTGACATCTCAACTGCCCCCCAGTGTTGCCATTAGTATGGAGTTAGGTAGAGATGGCTGTCAGGTTACCACTCGGATCCTTCACTAGTACCTGACATCTCAACTGCCTCCTGTTACCATCAGTGGGGAGCCAGGCAAGGGCGACTCTCAGTTTAGCACTCGGATCCTCCACTAGTCTTCATGCAAAAGATGCTTGCTGCCCAGAGGTGCTGTCCCACATACTAATCTGAATTATTGCACATGAATGTTATTTAGTTATTTATTGAATTTCGGTAACCGGGTAGGCCCACTGAGACAAAACAGTCCCTTTTTCAGGGGCGACCTGGGAAGCGCATTACATTGATAGTGCATTCAATGATACAAGAAATTATAGAAGAGGTAATCATACAACAAGAGAGTGCATCAATTACATTCAGCCATGCAAATTAAGCAAGGTAAGGCACAGTCAACAAAACCATACATACCGGCATCAATAGTTACTTTTTTTTGTAGCAGGAGATAAGGAGATATAGAAAGTGAAAGGGTATGCTGGGAGAAACACGTAAGGAGTAGACAGGGGTCAGTAAGGAATAATGGTAAACTTATTCTTATAATAATGAAAACCCCAGTGATGGAATACTTTATGAGCAGAAAAGCATCTTGTTTCTTCACACTAGTGTTATTCAGAGCTGTTTCATGAGCCCACATTTTGTCTGTCACAACATGCAAGCAAACATTTGGCATTGACAAATGCTTCTTTTTTTACCTTATCAACAGACTTGTACTCCTACGGGGAGACCTAGGTGGGAAGCAGGAGGGTTGGGGGTTTTATCATTTACCTTGCTACATAAACCTACTACATTGAGTGCTTGCTCTCCTCCCAGTTACTACTTGTACTATTCTATTTTGATGGTACTAAGACATTAATTTTCTGTTTAGAATTTACTTATTTGTATACAATTTGTATTTGTATTTAACATTAACCCCTTGTACTACCATTAAAAAGTAATACAGTATGAAAAAAAGTTTTCTCATTTCTTTAAAGCATCAGCAGAACTTCATGAATTAAGGAGGATTTGTATATTTAAAAAACAAAAATGATTTAAACTTCATTTTAACTCATAATAACTATTGTTAAACTATAACGGTGGGCCTGTGCTATATAAAGGATGTGCTTTCCTGAAATTCTTGGTATGTATAGCACTCTTTCTCGGATCGGTATTTTCTAAGGAGAGAATCTTGAATCTGATGACTGGTACCATGGCACTGTGCATTATGAATGCAGTCATAATAAACAACTGGAATCAGTTGCATGGCTGGTAGCCTGCACTGTTTATTAGGAATAATATAGAGAATAATGGTTAGGCAAGTGTGTGTTATGGATTTTTTTTACACCCTTGAGGTGTGTGATGACCCATAAACCTCGAGAGCGAAGCTCGAGAGGTTTATGTTCATCACACACCAAGAGGGTGTAAAAAAAATCCATAAAACACACACTTACCTATACTTTTATTTTTTATAATCACTGGTGCAGGCAGTGAATAGCAACATATGTTAAGGCAGTTCTGTCATACTGCCAGAGACAGAGACTCTGTCTCATACACAAAAGCACTTCTCCTGTCAGACACACACACCCTGTCTCTGTAAGGCTGCTTATTTTTTTTTTTTACTTTAGTGGTTGTGTTTTTTTTGTTTTTTTTTTCTGAATTACATGCCCGGAGTCACACACAATTGATTCCCGATGGAACCACTCTCTTGCCTTGCTCATCAGGTACGAACGGCAGGGTTAACCAGATTTTTTTTCTGATGGCGAGATCAACCAGATAAAGAATGTAAAGTAGTAAAAAAAATATGTACCTGACAAGCGATGGATCACTGTAAATCGTCGGTGCTGGAAACAGGAGCCATGTTTATTTATGAGTTCAGCCCGAGTAACGGCCAATAAGGTGGCGCGCTTCAAAACAGTGACTCTCGAGCACACTGCTAACGCGAGAAAGTTTGGCCAAATGCCATAATAACTCGATTTTGGGTTATTACGGCATTTTATTGATCTAGCTAAACCGGTTGTTAAAGGGGGTCACCAGTAATTATATGTAAATTCATGTCTAGAATCAGTCCTGACTGATAACATAGAACTGTGTGTTAGGAATCTGATAATAAAAACAATCCTAAATCAGTCCAATACCTGGTATGCTGTACTGTCCATTAGGAATAATATAATAATGCACATCTGGATGTAGTCCCATGGCTGGCACCACAGCACTGTGTGTTAGGAATAGAAGATAATAAGGATGTAGAATCAGTCCCATGGCTGGTATCACTGCACTGTGCATAAGTAACACAATGATACTAGGCATTTGGAGTAATTTTCATGGCCAGTATCACCACACTGTGGATTAAGTATACAATCGTAAAACATCTAGAATGAGTCCTATGACTGATAGCACAACACTGTACATTGGGAATATGTATAGAAAAATGTATGGAGAAGCGTAGTTTATGGGGATTTTATCCACCCTTGAGGTGTGTGATGCCCCATAAACCACGAGGGGGAAGCCCGAGGGGTTTATATGGGCATCACACACCTAGGGGGTGCATAAAATCCCCGGAGAACCACACTTCTCCATGTTTTCTTTTTTTATATTTACTGGTTTTTGGTATTTTTTGGTTTAAATTGTCTTTTTTGTCACTTTTCGAAGGCAACTGTTACCGCCAGCAAGCTTTTCTCATGCTGAGTGACCGACTGAGCAGTGCTTGTGAATATCTAGTGCGAGGACAGCTTGTTCATGGTTTTTTCCGGTGATGTTGAGGTACTGCTCTGCCCTTGGTTTACAGAGCTGTTGGGCACTTGCTGGCAGTGGTTTATAACCACTAACCAGTGAATATTATGGTAATAAACATCAGAGAATATTATGATAGTAAACATCTAGAATGAGTCCCATGCTTGATAGCACAGCACTGTGCATTAGGAATATTATGATGATGAACATCTACAATGAGTCCCTTGGCTGATAGCACGGCACTGTATGTTAGGAATATTATGATAGTAAACATCTAGAATGAGTCCCCTGGCTGTTAGCACGGCACTGTACATTAGGAATATTATGATAGTAAACATCTAGAATGAGTCCCCTGGCTGATATCACAGCACTGTGCATTGGGAATATTATGACAATAAACATCTAGAAAGAGTCTCACATCTGGAAGCACAAAACTGTGCATTGGGAATATTATGATAACAGACATCTAGAATGAACTCCACGTATGTCAGCACGGCACTGTGCATTGGGAATATTATGATAATGAACATCTAGAATGAGTCTAGAATCAGCACCACAGCTAGTATTGCTGCACTGTGCATTAGGAATACAGTTACAATATACACCTGCAGTGGATCCCATGGTGAGTATTACATCACCTTGTGTTAAGAATACAGTCAATAACAATCTAGAATTAGTCCCATGGCTGGTACCCTGCACTGTGCATTAGGAATAGTATAATAATAACCATCAAACATCAGTCCCATGGCTGGTACCATTGCACTGTGTGTTTGGAATATTGTGCCTACAGCACTGTGCGTTAGAAATATTATGATAACTTCTAAAATCAGTCCCATGACTGGCACCACAACACTGTGTGCTAGGAATATTGTACCTACAGTGCTGTGTGTTAGGAATATTTTGATAATAACCATCTAAAATCAGTCCCATGGCTGGTACCGCAATACTGGCTGTTAGGAATATAGTGCCTACAGCACCGTGTGTTAGGAATTGTTTTATAATAACCATCTAAAATCAGTCCCATGTCTGGTACCGAAGCACTGTGTGTTAGGAATGTTGTACCTACAGCGCTGTGTGTTAGGAGTATTTTGATAATAACTCTGTAAAATCAGTCCCATGTCTGGTACCATAATACTGGGTGTTAGGAATATTGTGCCTACAGCACCGTGTGTTAGGAATTGTTTTATAATAACCATCTAAAATCAGTCCCATGTCTGGTACCACAGCACTGTGTGTTAGGTATAATATGATGATCAAGCATTTAGAATCAGTCCCATGACTGATATATCTACATATTGCAATAGGAACTTTTGTGTTAATAAACTTTGACCAGGAAAGGCACACTGAGCTGTGACAGCTTGTTTCTAGGTATGCTCAAGTGGTAGTTGTGTTGACTTGTTTTATTGATAGGGGAATGTTGGCCAGGACACCAGGGAAAATCCCCATCACTTACTTCCACCTGGACAGCTGGAGATGGGTGTATGGGACCCTGGTTTACTGTCCCATCTGATGGACGGCACTTCAACAGTTCTGTACCCCCACAGTTCTACACCCCCACAGTGTTGCACTACAGTATTATTATTGGGTATTTGCCCCATTTCCTGGTGTGGGACTTGAATCCATCTTCTTATATTCTGGAACCAGAGTCAAGCGTGCAAACAACAGAGACAGCGACACTCCTTCTAATCATCCAGAACTCAGTTTATGGCTGGTGCAGTATCACTGTACCCAACTTTGCCAGTTCAGTTTGGAACATCTGGAAAGGGGTCTGTGGCTGGTGCCAGGTGTGTTCATGGGGTCTTCAGTTTTGGATTCATTTTCAGATTTGGACCTAATATTTGGGTTACCTTAGTCTCAAATTCCTAGTCCAGATTAGGCAAAAATCCAGGGCAATAACAGAAAAAGCAGACAATAGTGTGCAGTTCCTTTTTGGCTGTCCCAGACTACTGGAGGGTGTGAGAGAGGCGGGTGCACAACATGAAAAACAATGCCAAAAGTGAACGTTGCAAGGTGCTGGTTTATTAGCACCAGAATCAAGGGCAGCACAAGTTATTCTCTAGGGGAGTAGCTTATTCTGCCATTGATTTATTCTCTACTGAACAAGCACCTTGCAACATTAACTGTTGGCGCTGTTGTTCATTTTTGCGCACCACTCTCTCTGTTTTGTCAATACTTTGTGGTAGCAGCAGCTGCCTTTGGTTCAAGCGCCTGGGATTTCTCTGTCCTGCTACTGGATGGCGAGGCTGAGGAATAGTCCTCCAAGGACATGGTAAATGTTGTCACTGTGTCTGGAACAGGCTATGGAAAGCCAGTTAGGTCTTTCTTATCTGCCCAAGTGAAACATAACAATAACAGAGCAACTGATGAGACAGCCAGTGCCACACACTCTGGTGTTTGGCCATCACATTAATGGTGTCCTCCCCCAACCACCCATATACAGTGCAAATAACATTTTACATTTTTTTTTGTTTTATCTCTGTGCGCTGTGCAACTACAAAGGGTGTGCCTTGCACAACTAGCAGTGTTTGCTTCCTGTCTTTAGGCATACAGTCATATACTCCTGTCAGTTATTTACTTTTATTTTTAGTTATGCTACAGAATAGTATAGGATGGCCCAAATAAATCATTTAGTCACATCCCTCTGGGCAAACTACTTTTTGATGTAAAAAGGGAAGTTAACTGTATAATGTAAGTTTTTAATGCTACCCACTAGACAAGAACACATGGCACAAAAACAGACATTGACTCAGTTGTCTGTCTCTTGTTCTTTATGTGTTATAAAGAAGAAATGACACTTCTTGGCACAGCTTAGATCATCTTCCTTCACATCCAAAAAATATGTCCTTTCTCTTCTCTTGTCTTCTGGTGACTGGGTAGAAGGAAGGAGACTGACCAACTGGTGTCTGGGAGCACAAAGCAGCATCAGGAACCACTGTGTTGTCAGTCGCACAATTGCCATTGGTACGTAAAAACACAGCACAAACAGAACACTGTTGTTTTTGTTGTTCTACAAAGTAGCTAGGACTTGCAGACCAAACTGTAGAAAAGCAATTACAATAATGTGGCTGTGACTGATCTGGTTTCACTGAAGATGAACCACTGTATGTGTTTAGGTCTTAGTCTGGCATGGTACAGCCCCACCTGTACTAAACATTCTCTGTGATGACACAGTAGTGTGTGTGTGTGTGGGGGGGTGAAGCATGTGATCTGTTTGGTCACTACACAGTGGTTAAAAATATGATTAGTGTGGCCAGAACCTGAGAGGACAATTTCACTGACAAATGTTCCCGGAGCTCTACCAGCTAAGTATTAAACATATGGGGCTAGATGACTAGAGAGTCCTCAAAGTCCCACTGGCTTTAGGTGGGGCTATACAGAGATATAGATAGACCTATATTGGTTTTATAAATGTAACCCCCCCTTGGGGGCTTGTCTTGATTACCCCTCATTCTCCCGTTCTCTCCTGTTTCTGCCTCTGGTGTTTTCTGACCCCCATTCAGCTCCACTGCCCCAGCCCGGTTCTATTGTTGTGCCCCATGTTCTCCAAACAGCCCTGTGCTTTGTTTTAGCCCAGTTTGGGCTTAAAAACTGAATCATGAGCTGCCATCATTTTTCCAATGCCACCGGCACTCACGCATGCATAAGGAACGCCTTTGAAGTTTCCGACCGCTGTTTCGATCAAAGCGGAGGACATTATGGTGGTCCCAGTGCCCCTGCTAACCTAAATGGGGACCGGTGACCTTGGCAAGGCTGGTGAGAGGCCTCAGTAAAGTGGGAAAATAAAGTTTGAAATTGGGGCACATGCGAAGGTTCATACATATTAATAAGCCCTCATGAATATTAATGAGGTAGCTGCTTGCCGCCTAGAAGGGTCTATATTGCAGCGGCAGTCACAGAAAAAGTAAAATGAATAAATGTAAAATAATGTAAGTGTTCAGCAGGGCACTAAAGGGCTGTTAAACTGTGGGGGTTCATGAAAATAAAAAGTGCTTAATCTGGCTGCACCAGAACTTCAAACTTGGGACAATGCATAAACTGATAGGGGAACTGTATACACAGCAGCCATCTTTGCAGCCTAGCAGCCAATCCCAACCCAGGATTTATCCTAGAGACTCTTGGGACGTACCAGAGACTTTTGGGGCAAAAAGGAGGTACAATTATTTGCACCCAAATATTAACACATAAAAAGACTTGGACTGTGACTGCCAGCTTGGGCAGCCAATCAGATTGCTGGAACTTTGCCCTTTAGGGACTGTTTAAACTAGGGGAGTCAACAGTTAGTCCGGAGAGAGCTTCCCAAGGATGAGGAGGCTCTGCTTTAGCTTGCTGAATTCGGGGAGAGGCCAGCTTGCCTTCCTTGATTTGAGATCTTATGTGGATCGGGTGAGACTGCCAAGGGTGCAGATTATTAAAAGATTCCAAAAGCCTGGAGGAAAGAAGTGATTCCATTTAAGCTGAGACTTTGCCTAAAGTGGTTCAGAGAGCTGACAGAGCATCAAGCTGTTTTGTGGTGAGAAGCTGTTTGCCTCAGAGACTGTGGCCTAAATTGCAAGCCCGGGGTCACCAGAATTGTCTCCTGCCACGTTCAGAAAAAGGGGAGACCTGTTACCAGTTGTTCCTGTTTGTTTCCTGACAAAGTTATGCCAGTCTGCAAATTGCAAGTTGAGTGAGTTTTCAAGCTGCATACGAAGCTGAACTTCATGTACTGGGCCCGTGCCAGCTATGGCCCCAAAGACTGTTCCTGCACCAGATCCAATGCCTGCCTGGCCAGAGACCAGCCTTGGGGAGCCAGTCCCTGTGAAGAAGCAAGTCGCAGGTTACAGCCACCTACAGGGAAAGGCTGTGAAGGGGAGGTGAGTCGTGCCGGCCCCGGTTCCCACCATCATCCTGGCAAGCCAGCAGATCCATGATATCTTCATCCTTTTGACTAGTCACTCTGAGTGCAGTGAGTACAATCAGGGTAGCCCCCTGTAACAACCAAATAACTGTATGGTGTCATCCGATATGCCTTATAATTCCTTGTTGGGTTTTAAATGTGGTTACAGGCTATCCAGCCTGGGATTACAAATATTCTACTGTTGCAAGTATTTTATCTGTCTAATAACATCCTTCTCTCCATCCAGAGCCCCAACCAGCTGCAACGCCGGCCTACCCGTGGCAATGCTTCAGGCCTGTACCTTATTATATCCTGGGTACCCAGCAGCTTGATAAACGGATTAATTCAGGGACAGATCCAATGAACATTGATTGTTATTTGATTAATTACAGGAACACAACAGTTAACCTAAATTCTTGCCCCCTCCCTGTGTTCAGTCCCCTAAATAAACCTGATTTGTTTTGCATGTTAACTGGATCTGAGAGCATATTATTACTGCATAGTAAAGTGTGGGGAACAATAAAGCTGTATTGTGGTTGCTGGTTAACTGTTCTTTTGCAGAGGACACAGGATGCATGCCAGAAGTCCAGACCCTGTTGGTAAATCTGAAACTGGTGATCATATTAACAGTACTAGTTATTAGATGTGTTATTACAGTCCGGGTACAGTGAATATCACCAGTCTGTGTGTTGGGCCACTAGCTGGAGTTGTGGGTAGGTATAGCTTCCCAGAGGGCTGTACTAGTTCTACAATTTGCGCACTTAATCACTCTGGGTGGAGGCACCATAATTATAGTTCTACTGCTGGTAGGGAAGCCACAGTATCTATTGAATCCAAACTCAGGCCCCTCAACCTTCAGTCAGAGAAGCAGGAAGGGGGTAGCAGCCCTTGGTATAATGGTGCCAGGGTTACATAAATTGGACTTCAGAATTCTCTGGAATCTTAGCAACTTCACTGGTTGAAAGTTGGAAGCACGTCATGTGACCATTCATTAATTCCCAGTAAATGCACGATTTGTGACCAAACTAACATACTCTACAGAGCAATAGCCTAATTAAACAAAAATAAAACTTTTATAAGCGTAATAACCCGCTTCAAGATGTGCATTTCTTAAGAATGAATGCACTTCCCAGTTGCTTTGAAAGTCAGTCAGCCTTTGGTCTCTTGCCTTCTGATTCACCAAAGGTGTGCGTTAATTCTCTAAAAATGCATACTCTGTTGTGGGTTATTGCTTCATTATATAATGCCTTTCATACGCACTGTATCCCAAAGCCCTTTACAATCCATAGTGGTTGGCAGCAGACGTTAGGCATATGCAAAAAGGCTCAGTGAGACTGGGAAAGGCGAAAAATAACTGGAAGTTAGAGGTAGTGTGGACTAGTGCTTAGAGCAATAACCTGGAAACTGGGTGATTACCACAGTTCTCCTGTTGCCTCCCGATTGCTCCTGGTGTTTCCCCATTTTCCTCTTGCAAGCACTGCCACCTGGCCTGAGTCCTTATGTGCCCCTGGGCATCCAGAAAGCCACTGTGTTTGTATTTGTCCATAATAGGCAAAAGAGGCCATTGTGGAGCTGCCACCTTCTCTCCTCCCTTGCACTTCCAGGCGGGTGGACGGCTCGCGCATGTGCAGAAGCGCCCCGTGTTTTCTGACTGCAATTGCTGTCAAAGGGATGGCTTTTCGGTGGTCCCGGCCCCTGGAAAAGGTAAAGTGGGGACCGGTGACCTGAAAAGGGCTAAGAGAGCCTGCTGTTCATTTTAAATAAAGAGCACCAATCACGCTAGGCCACAGCCTGATGAATATTAATGAGGTGTGTTTGAATATGAATGAGCTTACTGTCTAGCGCCTGGGGACAGCGACTTTTAGCACTATCAACAGGCTACAGACCACGGTTACACATTAAAGAATGGAAGCATTTAAGAGGGCACTGAAGTGGCTATTGAACTGTGGGGCAATGATTTAAATACAACGTTTATACTGACGGCACCAGACTTTTAAAATGGGACAATGTATGGACTGCTTGGGGACTGTATTGAAATGCAGCCATGTTTGTAGCCTTTGACCTATTGGCAGCAAATCAGGGAGCCAAGATATGTGCCAGAGACTTTTGGGACAGTGCCAGAGACTTGTGGGGGAAAAAGCAGGGACTAAATTTAGGTTCCCAAACAAGGATCCTATCAGGTGTTGAGGGGGCCTGATGGATACTAATTTTTCAGAGACAATGGAATCAGCCAATCGGGAGCTTTGGAGAGCTCCCAAAACCCCAGGGACTTTTCATTCTGAGTCAGTCTGGCGTGATCCCCTCCACAGGGAAGGGGGCTTTGGCCCCTTGCCAAGAGAATGAGGTTGTAGCTCAGTTCAGTGGGAAACCTCTGCATGGGGGGGGGCTTTGGCCTCTGCTAAGGGAAATGTGGCTGCAAGGAATTGAGTTGCTGGCCTGGGGGTTGCCAGATACTTGACCCCCAGGGCTAGCATTTGCCTTTCTACATTTTGGGAAAATGTGGGGAAGAAACCTGAACTAACTTCAGCTGTAAAAGAGCTGCAAGAAATCCTGCCTGCAGTTGTGAGAGAGCTGCATGAACGTTTCTGCCTTAGCAATGAGAATGCTGGTGAGTTCTGTGACTGCAGATAACATAAAGCTACAATGCTGATCTTGATGTGAGTAAACTTTAAAAAAAAAATAACTTTATTGACAGTAGTTAGCAGTTTCAGTACATCCACATGTTGTAAAATGCATATAACAACTGTTTACAAGACTTGTGGTAAAACTAGTACAATAGCATACGTAGCAGTAATGCAGTAGCACTTAATATTGCTATTACTGTAAAACTGAATCAATTACTGTTCTTAAGCAACTGTGGTGAGCTAGAAATGGCATCTTCAAGACTTGTAACCAAGTGAACTCAAGCAAATAAACCATGCTGGGCAATGTGAGAGGGACATTACTTCACTGAGAGGATGGTAGAGTCCTGGAACAGACTGCTGGAAGAGATGGTGGGAGCTGAAATGGTGGAAAGATTCAAGAGGGCATGAGACAGATATAAGGGGTAGACCAGTGAGTGGGGTGTCTCTGGACAAAGGGGTTGAGTCGGGGGGGGGGTTAGGGGCAGACTTGATGGGCCATAGGGGTTCTTTTCTGCTGCCAGATTTCTATGATTCTATGATTCTATGCTGTAAAGTCACTGTGATTGTCCTCAGTCATTATTTGAAAAACAACTTTAGTAATAATCAACGGCTGAACCTAACAAACTTACATGACTGTCTGTCCCCCCTCAGGCTACCTTAGGTAGTCATCATCCAGTGTTATAAAAAGGAGGAAAAATCAACTGAATGACCATCCCACTGTAGGGGAAATGTAGGCCACCCTGCAGCAAAGAGAATAATGCAAAAACTGAAAGAGATCACCCCCTGGGGATCGAAGCCTCCACACAGGTACCCGTCTAGCAGTAATCCGCTGGCCACACCCCAGACTGCGTATATCTCATGGGGGGGAGTGTGCCTCTCTCAGCACCCTTGCACCTCTGCCTCATATGTCTTTCACACTCACCACAGATCCCTAAATTTCCCCAGAGTGCGGCACAAGGCTGCAGTGATATGCTCTATTGTGTAGCTCTCTGACCTTCATGTGCCACTCCAAGAGTGTTGGAGTCTCCCCATTAGCCAGTCTGCTGTGATCTCCTTCATTGCTGCCAAACACAGCATCCTAAACTGCCTCTGTTGGGGCAGCTGCCCCAGCCTGGGGACATTTTTCCCCAGGAACAGGTGTTCAAAAGTGCAGGGAATGGTCAATCCCCAGATGCTCTCCAATGCCTCATGTATCTGGGACCAAGAGGTCCACAAACATGGGCATCCCCAGAAAATGTGGTAGTGTGAATCTATGACTCCACAATCATGCCAACACAGTTCCAAGCCCCCAGGCTGAAAATGTTTGGTAACTGTTGGTGTGTGGAAGTACCTAATGAGGCATTTCCACTGAAATTCTTGCTATGTGGGGGAAGATGTGGTACGTCACCCAATCCTCCACATATAGTTCCATTCCTCTACACTTACTGAGATGTGCGCATCTCATTCCCAGGCCTCCTGTACTGCCTGGAACTCTGGATGAGCAGTACCCTGCAGTTTTTTATAGGCCAAGGCTATGTTGCCCCACCTGCCTACCAGCTTTACTGCCCAGTAGAGGAACTGTTTGAGACCTGTGAGGTCCCGGGCAATTAGGGCACCCCTTCCCTGCATTTGGATGTAGTGACAGACCTGCAGGAATTGAAAGAAATCTTGCAGTGGAATGCTGAACTGCTGCTGCAGGTCTGTAAACAAGACACAAACCTCATTGCACATAAACTGCCCAAATCTACTTAAAGATTTGCGGTTCCACCACTTAAAAACTATGTCCTCTCCTGCAGGGGCAAAGTGTGGCTCTCCAATGATAGCCGTTTGTGAGCCAGTTTCATTGGGGGTTCTCAGAGATCCAGCTGCCCTGTAAGAGCATGTACAGGGTATGTTTTGTGAGGAGGTTGTTTGTAGAGGCCAGTAGATGTGGATGCATGCACGGGGCAGCATGAACAATGGCACCGGGGGCCCGGGTTGGCCTCCAAATCCAGCCAACCAGAGTCAGCGTTTTGTTTGACTCTTGTAACTACTGGTGCAAGTTGCGCTGTCACATAGTATAGGTGCATGTCCGGAAGTGCCAGCCCTCCACACTCCCTAGAGAGGGTGAGTAGGTGCCTCTTAGCCCAATGCCTGTGGCCAGCTCAGATAAAGGAGAATATGGTTTTCTGTAACCTTCTCCAAAATGCCTCTGGTATTTTTACTGGCAGTGCCGAAACAAGAAGCGGTGTCTCAGGAGGACATTCATCTTAACCATGGCAGCCCTTCCAGTTACTTCCAGTGGGAGAAGATTCCGATACCCAGTGGCCACCTGCACCTCTCTCTCCAGCTTCCCATAGTTGAGGTGGAAAAGTGTACTGAGTCTGGATGATACCCAGACTCCCAAGTAGTGCACCACTCCACTTTCTGCCCATTGGAATGGGAAGTCGCCCCTTAGTCTAAGGGGAACAGTGCAGTTCCATGTAAGGGCTTCCGACTTGGAGAAATTGATTTTATATCCTGATATGGTTCTATGTCATAATGGCGATTGCCAAAAGGTGACTGTCATTAGGGCGAGGATACATTGCCGAAAATCAATTTTGGCAATGTACATCCCCGGCACACAGGAAAACAGCTCCGGGAACTTAGATTTTCAATGTAAATGTGGAGGGCTGTGCCCCCCCCACATCCCCCATACTAAAGGATTCTTAATTTCAGGGGGTGCATGTTGGGGAGGCACAAATGCTGTGAAAAAAAACATTTTGGGCTGGTGCGCCCGGACCCAAACCCGGAACCCTCACAGCTTTAGGCTGCTACCCAGCCACTATGCTACAGGGCCAGCTTCACAGCCCCATACCAACCATGCTAGGCCAACCCTACCTCCCTTCCGTCATGCTCACTCCCCCCTATATACATATAGCGACGTCCTGTCACTATATGCATGAGCCTCCCCCATCCCATTGCCTTCCTCATACCCTCACCCTATCCTTTCTGCGCTGCAAGTGGGTCGCCATTTTTGTAGGCACCCATTTGTGGCTAGCCCACATCACAGGATACCTCCTGATATGGAGTTGTGGAGTTCTAGTTCCATAAGTAGCTCGGGAAATGAGCTTTGGGGCTGAGTGGGAAAGAACAGAGTGTTGTCAGCATACAATGATATTTTATGGTCCCTGTCCTGGCTTCTCACTCCTATAATCCCCTGGTTGGCTCTTATTGCCTGTGCTAACAGCTCCATACACAGGATGAAGAGCAGCAGTGAGAGGGGGCAATTCTGCCTAGTGTCCCTAGTAAGATGAACTCTATCAGAGGTCACCCCATTCCCCTCACCACAGCCTGCAGGGAGGTCTATAACTCCCACATGCTTACCAGTAATGTGCCCCCCAAGTCCATCTTCTCCAGTGTCCTGTAAAGAAATCCCCAGTTCACCCAGTCAAATGCCTTCTTGGGATCCATAAAGACAGCCAGAGCCAATTCTTCGTCTTGTTGTGCTTTGACTATAACATTCAGTAGGTGTCTGATTCTCATGCATTAATCTGCCGTTAATGACTCCTGTTTGATCCGGATGAACCAGGGACATCACACAGTTTTGCAGTCAAAGAGCCAATATGGATGTAAAAAGCTTAAGATCTGTGTTCAAGAGGGAGATGAGATGGGATGGTAGGAGCCACACAGTGTTGCATCTTTACCCGGTTTGGGAATCCCTGTGATTTGGGCATATTGCCACAAGGGTGGTGCTGCCTCTCCTTCCTGAATTCCCCAGCAAACTGTCAGGAGTTTGCGGGCCAGTTTTTCATGAAATTTTTGTAAAATTCAGTTCCTATTTAATCGAGGCTGGGAGCTTTGCCTAGTTTTAATCAGGCTATAGCTCCCTGGATTTCTGGTAGCATGAGAGGCATGGAAATCAACTCCCTCTGTGTCTCTGAGAGTTTCAGGGTATGGACCCTCCTGAAGAACTCATCCAGTCTACTTTCCAAGTCAGGGATTGGGTCTTGTTTGTATGGGTCCTTATAGAATCCCATTAAATGTTGCAGGATCAGGCTTGAGTTGGTGTCATATTGCCCTGAGCCTGGGCAGCATATACGCATGATCGTTCTACTTGCCACCTCACTGCAGAGTTACCACTCCAGGAGCCACCTCACTTGTTGGCCCATCTCACAGTACCTTTGCCTAGAGTACCTCAAGTTACCCTCAGTTTGGTCCTCTAGCAGTCAGTTCAGCTTCTCTCAGCAGCCATCCAGGTGTTTCTTGACACCCGCATTTAGAGTGATCTTGTGTTCCACTTTGAGGTCAAACAGCTGTTCCTCAAGGTCTAGCTGCCACCTCAGCCTCTCCTTCTTTTTTCCTAGAAGCATAGCTGATGATGTGACCTGTGAGGACGGCCTTAATGCCATCCCACCATGCCGCCCCTGTCGGTTGTCCACTGTGGTTTGTCGCCTCATAGTTCTCCATTTCTCTTGTTATCGTCTGCTGAAAGTCCTCCTGATTGAGGAGGGAAACATTCAGTCACCAACTGCTGGACCGAACGTTGGGGGCAACCAGCAAGTCCGGCCTAAGTTGGGCATGGTCAGAGATGGTGATAGGGTCGAGGTTGCAGCATTCCACTGCATGTATCCACTCTGCTGAGATCAAAAACAGATCTATATGTGAGTATGCCTGATGTGGATGTGACCAGAAGGGCACAGGGTCATAATGTCGCAAGACATTACAGAACAGCAATATACCACTCTGCCAGTACAGAGAGGTATATTGCCAAAATGATTGCTGTATGTCTTGAGGGAGGCTCTGCCCCCGACCCCCCCAACTTAAATAACCAACTCGGGGGGTGGGGTTAACACTTAGAATCACACAAAAGTGCAAAAAATTAAAAAATTTCATGTGTCTGGGACTGAGAATTGAAACCCGGTCCACAGATGCACTGCCTCCTTTGCTGCCTGTGGCTCATCTCGTCAAGCCATGGCAGCTGCTTGCCCACCCCTTGTCCCAGCAGAGGTCTTATTCTCTGCCTGGGAATAGTGCGAGGGTGCACTACTGTGCATACACCCTTTTGCAGTCTTTCACCCTCTCACTCTTCCCTACCGCGCTGTTCCTGTTGCACAGTTTTGATGTGCCCTGTAGATCGTTCGAGATAGTGACTTGGTAGGTACCAGAAGGTATAGTTTCTGGTCTTGGGGTGCAGTAGGTGCCACAAATCCACCAATCCCCGTTCCTGGGACAGTCTCTTAATGCACTCTTGAGTGAGTTGAAATAGTGATTGAGTGTGTGAGTTGAGATAGTGAGTGAGTGAGTGAGTTGAGATAGAGAGTGAATGAGTTAGTGCATTGAGATAGTGAGTGACTGAATTAAGATAGTGAGTGAGTGAGTTGAGATAGTGAGGGAGTCGAGACAGTGAGTGAATGAGTGAGTGAGGTGAGATAGTGAGTGAATGAGTGAGTGAGTGAGTTGAGGTAGTGAGGGAGTGAATGAGTGTGTGGGAAGTAGAGATAGTGAGTGAGTGAGTTGAAATAGTGAGTGAGTGAGTTGAGATGGTGAGTGAATGAGTGAGTGAGTGAGTTGAGATAGTGAGTGAGTTGAGACAGTGAGTGAATGAGTGAGTAAGTGAGTTGAGATTGTGAGTGAATGAGTGAATTAGTGCATTGAGATAGTGAGTGAGTAACTGAATTGAGATAGCAAGTGAGTGAGTTGAGACAGTGAGTGAGCTCAGATAGTGAAAGAGTGAGTGAGTTGAGATAGTGAGTGAGTGAGTTGAGATAGTGAGTGAATGAGTGAGTGAAATGAGCTGGTGAGTGAATGAGTGAGTGAGCTGAGACAGTGAGTGAGTGAGTTGAGATACTGAATGAGTGAGTCAATGAGTTAGATGAGTGAGTTGAGATAGTGAATGAGTGAGTGATTTGAGGTAATGACTGAGCTGAGATAGTGAATGAGTGAGTGAGTTGAGATGGTGAATGAGTGAGTGAGTCAATGATTTGAGATAGTGAGTTAATGAGTGAGTGAGTTGAAATAGTGAGTGAGCTGAGATAGTGAGTGAGTGAGTTAGCTGAGATAGTGAGTGAATGAGTGAGTAAGTGAGTAGAGATAGTGTGTGAGTGAGTTGAGATAGTGAGTGAGTGAAGTGAGATAGTGAGTGAGTTGAGATAGTGAGTGAGTTTAGATAGTGAGTGAGTGAATGAGTGACTAAGTGAGTTGAAATAGTGAGTGAGTGAGTGAGTTGAGATAGAGAGTGAATGAGTTAGTGCATTGAGATAGTCAGTGAGTGACTGAATTAAGATAGTAAGTGAGTGAGTGAGTTGAGATAGTGAGGGAGTCAAGACAGTGAGTGAATGAGTGAGTGAGGTGAGATAGTGAGTGAATGAGTGAGTGAGCTGAGATAGTGAGTGAGTGAAGTGAGATAGTGAGTGAGTTGAGATAGTGAGTGAGTTTAGATAGTGAGTGAGTGAATGAGTGACTAAGTGAGTTGAAATAGTGAGTGAGTGAGTGAGTTGAGATAGAGAGTGAATGAGTTAGTGCATTGAGATAGTCAGTGAGTGACTGAATTAAGATAGTGAGTGAGTGAGTGAGTTGAGATAGTGAGGGAGTCAAGACAGTGAGTGAATGAGTGAGTGAGGTGAGATAGTGAGTGAATGAGTGAGTGAGTGAGTTGAGGTAGTGAGGGAGTGAAATAGTGTGTGGGTGAATAGAGATAGTGAGTGAGTGAGTTGAAATAGTGAGTGAGTGAGTTGAGATGGTGAGTGAATGAGTGAGTGAGCTGAGATAGTGAGTGAATGACTGAGTGAGTGAGTTGAGACAGTGAGTGAATGAGTGAGTGAATGAGTGAGTAAGTGAGTTGAGATTGTGAGTGAATGAGTGAATTAGTGCATTGAGATAGTGAGTGAGTGACTGAATTGAGATAGCAAGTGAGTGAGTGAGTTGAGACAGTGAGTGAGCTCAGATAGTGAAAGAGTGAGTGAGTTGAGATAGTGAGTGAGTGAGTTGAGATAGTGAGTGAATGAGTGAGTGAAATGAGCTGGTGAGTGAATGAGTGAGTGAGCTGAGACAGTGAGTGAGTGAGTTGAGATACTGAATGAGTGAGTCAATGAGTTAGATGAGTGAGTTGAGATAGTGAATGAGTGAGTGATTTGAGGTAATGACTGAGCTGAGATAGTGAATGAGTGAGTGAGTCAATGATTTGAGATAGTGAGTTAATGAGTGAGTGAGTTGAAATAGTGAGTGAGTTGAGATAGTGAGTGAGTGATCTAGCTGAGATAGGGAGTGAATGAGTGAGTAAGTGAGTAGAGATAGTGTGTGAGTGAGTTGAGATAGTGAGTGAGTTGAGATAGTGAGTGAGTGAGTTGAGATAGTGAGTGAATGAGTGAGTGAGCTGAGATAGTGAGTGAGTGAAGTGAGATAGTGAGTGAGTTGAGTCAGTGAGTGAGATAGTGAGTGAGTTTAGATAGTGAGTGAGTGAATGAGTGACTAAGTGAGTTGAAATAGTGAGTGAATGAGTGAGTGAGTGAGTGTGTTGAGAGAGAGAGTGAGTGAGTTGAGATAGTGAGTGAATGAGTGAATGAGTGAGTGAGTGAGGTGAGTGAGTGAACAAGTTGAGATAGTGAGTGAGTGAGTGAGTGAGTGAGTGAGTTGAGATAGTGAGTGAGTTGAGATGGTGAGTGAATGATTGAGTGAGTGAATGAGCCGAGATAGTGAATGAATCAGTGAGTGAATGAGTGAGTGAGTTGAAATAGTGAGTGAATGGGTGAGTGAGTGAGTGAGTTGAGACAGTGAATGAGTTGAGATGGTGAATGAGTGAGTGAGTGAGTGATTGAGTGATTTGAGATAGGGAGTGAATGACTGAGTGAGTTGAGACAGTGAGTCAGTGAATGAGTGAGTGTGTTGAGATAGTGAGTGAGTGAGTTGAGATAGTGACTGAGTGAGTGAGTGAGTTGAGATAATGAGTGAGTGAGTGATTGAGTTAGTGAGCTGAGATAGTGAGTGAATGAATGAGTGAGTTGAGATAGTGAGTGAATGAGTGAGTGATTGAGTGAGTGAGTTGAGATAATGAGTCAGTTGAGATAGTGAGTGAGTTGAGACAGTGAACGAGTGAGTGAAAGAATGAGTGAGTGAGTTGAGATAGTGAGTGAGTGAGAGAGTGAGTGAGTGGAGTGAGTGAGTTGAGTGGACCAGTTCTCAAACTCCAGTATCTACAGGTATAGGCAGTCCCAGGGAGTAAGAAAGACTGCTCATTGCTCCATTTTCTGCACCATTCCTATATTGCAGTGTATGGTCCAACAACCCCTTCCTTTCATTGAACTACCGCATGACTGGCTGTTGCCCTAGGGAGGTGTGTCCTGAGGCTTTGAGGACCTCCAGAGTGGCCTTACAGCATGGTCATAACTCTGACCTCTTTCCCCCTTCTACAGTCCTATGAAGCCAGAGGGAAAACAAAGATGGGAACTCAAATGTCTTGGGCAGCCAAAACCATTCAGCTTTGCAATCCTCTCACATAGACCTCATGTTCTGAGTCTCTTATACCATAAGAGACACTCACAGAAGCCCTGTTAGATTATAGCACAGGGCGTTATAAGCAATGGAAGAGAGACAGAGGAGAGCTTGAGTCAGTCATTTGTTGTAACATGGCAAAAAACAACAGACAGAAATAACTGATAGGGATTGGAGGAAGTGCAACAGGTGACCATACAGCAACCATGGATTATTTCTCAAGTAATGCACAGTTGCCCTCTAGAGTGTGCCTGTGTCTTAGGGAGCACGCATGTGCCTTGTGAGAACACGTTCACAACCTACACATACAGTACAATGGGAGTCTTTTTTCCGCTTTACTTTCTACCCACCCCCCGCTCAACAGACCTTGGAGTGTCCCCTCCAGGAATGTCTGTCTCTCTCAGATTGCTGCATTGCCCTGCTTCTGTTTTTTTTTTCTATTATGCTTTTGTCCAGTGTTTTCCCATTTGGTCACCCCTTCCCAGGCACGCATGCATGTGTTAAACATGCGCGCGGCCAGAGGCACCTGCACTCTGCACCCCTTCCCGCCTGCACCACGGAGGGGGGGCGACAACCACCCCAGGAGTGGAGAGCTGCCGTTTGGCTGCTCGATCCTGCTCTATCCCTTCCCCCCCATGCCGGCACTCCGATGACCCGAGGTCATTCCTGAACCCAGGTTGCCAGCATGGCATGAGGTGTGGCATCCAGCACCTCAACCCTCAGCACCTCTGGGCCAGCTGCATTGCCCTGCTTCTAGCACTAAACACCTCCTGCATATTATTAGAGAAGCTTTACAAATGTGTAGAAAATGTGGAACTTGTAATATTTTGTCACTGTATGCAAATTTTGGAAGTGTACCCATAATGCACTGCTACCAACCCACCTGCCTGTCTGACCTCGGAGAATTGGATGGTCAGTGTCCCCGCCACACGTGTCTGTCTCTCTCAGATTGCCGCATTGCCCTGCTTCTAACACTAAACACCTCCTGCATATTATTGGACAAGCTTTAAAAATGTGTAGAAAATATCGAATTTGTAATTTTTTGTTGCTGTATGGAAATTTTGGAAAGCACCCATAATGCACTGCGGCTATGACAAAACCAAAGAAGTTGAAACTCTTCCTTAGAAGTACAGATGTTGTAGGTTAATATGCGACCACTTGCATTTATGAACAGTTAAAATATTAGACAATGTTTTCAAATGGCGATGCATCATCCAACATTTTCACATGTTTTGGAATTTTTTTTGCATACTTAAATATGCAAATGTATGTTCCCCCACAATGCAGTATTGTGATGCATCAATCAGAGGTAGGAACAGAGGGTAAAACAATAGAACTGTTGATTAAAAGTAGTAATTGTTGATGTTTATCTGTGTGTTTTTACTTCATCTAAAGTTGGTACATGTTTTAGATTATCAGGACTACATTAATGTATGTGCACTGTCCAACGTACATGCACACGTTTGCAGATGTATGCAGCCTTTCAAATGGGCAGAGCTGAACCATACAATGTTTTCTCAAGTAAAATATAGGGTTTCTGCTAATTTTTCTTTGATTGTAACTTAAACAGTATTTAACAAAACTTACTTGCCCTTGCCATGTTGCAAGCACATTAAACCACTCCAGAGCATGGTTCTACTGTTGAATTAATCCATGGTTGGGTGGTTGGAGGCACTCTGCCTACGGCCCCCACCCCCAACCATGGATTAATTACACATGTAGAATCATGCTCTGGCATGGTTTAATGCTTACATGTTTCTAATTGCTTTCATCCATAAATTCTGGCGATAACTAGCACGGTCCTGCAGTGAACATCAGTTGCCACGCACTATCGCAAACAGTAAAATCTAAAGCAGAATTGTTTCCATGAAGGAAGAAGCCTTGACACAAATCTTTAAGTATTTGTTTCTCTGAATATTAACCTCTGCTCCAAGAACAGGAGGCATTTGTTCCAATGCTTCTTAGAAAAAATTGGAGAGTGAGGGAGAGGAAGGGGCAAGCAGTGACAACAGCATCTGTTTTATATTATAAAAGAGCAAAAACAGTTGAGATCATGAATAAATAATTCAGAAACGCAATCCTCTCCCTTGTCCTTCTCACTGCACCACCTCCCCCACTCTCAGAATTTGCATCAGTCCCGTGATCGGATAAATATTTGAAAACAACTTGGAGAAGATTACCACACTGTATTTTGCAAGAGTTTTCCAAGAATATGGAAAACAACACAGGCCCCATGAACCTGAGTTGCCCTTGCACTGCTGAAGTTTATGCAGTCACCCGTACTGATCTGCAGCCCCTATAAATAACTTGGCAGCGAAGATAAAGGTGATGAACTGAAGGTAATCACAGCTACATAACACGGTACAGTATAGTACAAGAAATGACTGCACTTACCACTTTTTTAATTTCACCCACCTTGTTGCTCAAAGCAGGCAGGGGAAATCTTCTTTTGGTTTAAGGTTTAATAGTGGGTTTTCCCAAGTTTTTACCCTTGTCACTCCCCCCCCCACCCCCCAAACACACATATACTGGAAACTGGGGTGGCATGGCTATGCTCTTGTTCCAGTAAGGAAGGCAGCTGTCTCCACAATTGATGCCTCCTGGCCCCCCAAGCTGGCCCCAGCGTGAGATTTTGGGGAGTCCCATAAGAAGAAACCACAATGAAGCAGCAGTACTCGGACCAGTGCATGTTATCACTGTAGTATCACTGTATGAAATAGTTGTAAAATACTTGACAGGAAATGCTATGCTAGTCTTGATGCTTCAATTCACAGAAATTTCAGTATAGTGAGTACAGCGTTACTGTTATATGACCAGTTTTATGGCTGTGTGGGCGGAGCTTCGCAGACGTTATGCCATCAGATAATCTGTATAAGAGCACTGTGGAAGCACGTGACCGGACCACTGACTGGTGCACTTCCACAGTGCTCTGGCAATTGTCCACTGGTGCTGTTTCGTGGCCTTCCTCCACGGGCCCACATAAACATCTGCGCCATATAAACACATCCCTTCCAGGTGCTTTTACATTTTTCTTCCGCAGCTGCGGAAGTGATGGCCACATACCCAAGATGGCAGCGCCAACTTAAACTGCACGTGCTCAAGTAGCGCACGTGTGCAGGTCTGTCTTCACCACCATCTTGGGCATGGCTGACTTCAGGGCACACTGCGCATGCATGAGTATCATGCACGTGTAGTTCAGTTATTGCTGCCATCTCAGATATGGCGGACTGGTGTGGCGAGAGCACAGGGTTTTCCTTTCATCATTCTCGACGCTCTGAACAGCTGTATTGGCTCTGACCATAGTTTGTTCTTTATGGTTGCAGCTGTTTGGTGTTATCAAGGTTGTGGGTTTGTGTCCCCAAAAACCAAATCGCAAAGCACAGTGCAAATGTTTGCACTGTGTTTTACCGTTGCGCAGGTGTGACGTCTTGCTATTCACAGTTGGATAGTGCACGGCATTGTCCATCTGTGAATAGAGCCAGGATGGGACAGTGCAAACCCAATAAAGTCACTGCTAACCCTGCTAGCACTGCCATGACATCCGGCCAGGAGAAGGGCCTGGCGATGAATTGTGCAGGTGCGTTATGTCCTATTCACTAAAGCAGCCATGTAAATGAGCCAGCTGTGCATACAAGGTGCTATGTGGACATGTGTATGCCCATTACGGGCCCATTTACATAGGCTGTGGCAGGCGGGTAGTGTCGCCCCCCTCATCACCGAAAGCCAGGCCCTTGTGAAAAAAGCAACAGCTCCCTGGTGCTCTAGTGGTCCCTCCCTGTCCCTGATCGCTGTCCCTTTGATTAATGTCCATGGTGGTGTAGTAGTAGTAGTAGTAGTAGTACAAAGTTGTATTCATATAAATATATATGAACTAGGATGTACTCAATTGAGCCGAGGCTCATTTGCAATGAGGTCCTATACAAACACTGTTCCACATTATGTAAAATTGTACAATAAAGACAAACAGACAATTAACACAAAATAAGTTATGTAAAATAATACATTTTTTCATTGTTTACAACAATTCCTAAGATTAAGAGCTTGCTGTCTAAACCATGCCCTAATGTTCCGCCAAGATGGTTTCCCCTTATAGAGTTTAATATCGGCTGGGATCGTATTCCATTCCATTGGATCTCTAAAAATGACAGAGTGTCAACCAATCTGTAGATTATACCTGGGTACTGAAAACTCTGGGGCATATGAGGCTCACAGGGTAGTGGTACCCCCCCATGATCACCTCACCACCCCAGAAACAAAAGTACTTTTCCTACTGGTAGTGGTCCCCCGATGATCTCTGATCGCCGCCCGTGATAAACTGAATAGTTTCCAAGGTGGCTAGAGGTCCCTCCCACCCGATCACTCACCCAATATATATAAAATATTGTGCCCGGTGCTCAGTATACATCCCCCTTCCTGATCCCTTGCATTCTAAGGTTACTCATTTTCCTGGTGATCTAGACTCTCCCTCCTGATCACCATCCTGTTATGGTACAATTATGTCCCTGGTAGTCTAGTGGTCCCTCTCCCTTCCCCATTCTCTGATCGCCGGCCCAGTATGTGTAACATGTATTACCTTGGTAGTCCAGTGGTCCCTCCTCAATTCTCTGAGCACCGGCCCGGTGTGTGTAATATATGTTACCCTGGTAATCTAGTGGTCCCTCCCCCCTCTCCCAATCACTGATCACTGGCCCATTCATACTACACAAAAAACAGGAGAAAGCGACAAGTGCAAGTTTTGTAGTATAGAATTATAAACAGTTGCACATCTCTTGGCTGGATGTGAAGTACTCATGGCAGGAGGCCTGTATACCGAAAGACACAACAATGTAGCAAGATTGATCCACTGGAAACTATGCAGACACAATAACATACAGGTAGCAGAGAGACACTGGAAACACGATCCACAAAGAATCACAGAGAATGAAGAAGTAACGATCACATGGGAACACCCAATACCAACAGCCAAGAAAGTGGAAGCGAGAAAACCCGATATTGTAATACAAGAAAAAAGAACAAAGGTAGCATTGCTGTTTGAAATAGCCACCCCTAGTGACTACAGTGTCTTGCGTACAGAGAGACACAAAATCATGAAATACCAAGATATGCAGTCAGAAACCAAACTAATGTGGAATAAGAACACACAAATTGTTCCAATAGTGCTTGGAGCAATGGGACTAATCAAAAAGAACTTTCAGACACATTTAAATATGCTACCAATACTTGTGATACCTTATGAACTTTAAAAGGAAGACATCTTGGGGACGTTGCATGTGCTGAGAAGAGCGCTCTCAGCAAACATCAAAGATTAATATAGTACTAATTTCTTGAGTTTTGAATATGCCCTGGCTAAAGAATGGGGTCCATTCTTGCCACGGGATTAGAAATCCCTAAACATTTGGAGACACTGACCCACATAAAATATCTTTGGTAGTCTAGTGGTCCCTCCTCCACCCCTGATCGCTGATCACTGTCCTGTTAAGAATAAAAAGTATCACCCTGGTGGCTAGCGGTTCCTCTCCCCACCTGATTACCCGCTTAATCCATAATTATATTTTCCCTGGTGTCCAGTGGTCCCCCTTCCCACCCAATCATCCACCCGATCCAGATATATTTTCCCTGATGTCCAGTGTCCCTATCCCAATCTAGTAGACTCCCCTTCCTAAATCCAGTCCCCTATGTAGTGTAGTGTAGTGCAAGTAAACCTTCCCTGGTGGTCAAGTGGACCCCCCCACCCTTGCAGGTAGTGACCCACCACCCCGCTCCCCCCATCCTCAACCCAAGCTGGCTACCAGCACAGCCCTCCTCTCCTCATCACGGCTGGTCACCAACTGAGCTCTCAATGAGTGCGTACTGTATACAGCCCCACAGAGCCAGAAAGAAAGGAAGTCTGAGAGAGGGATAGAGAGATAGCATCTGCCTGCCGCCTTTGAAAGGGTCATTTTGGCCCCTAGTATGCTGCTTATACTTCTTAAAGGGTCAAGTAGCCCCAAAGTTATTTCTGCCCAGTTTGTCAGTGGTCTCTGTGGCCCATAGAAGATGTGCCCAGGGTTAGCAGGGCCTCCCCAGCTGCAAATTTATGCACTGTCCTCCCAGCATGGAGCCCTGAGGTATGGATGTACAGTCCATGTTTAAATGGTGCCATGAAGTTTGTTTATTAAGTGGGATTCCCTGTTTATTGTTCAAGTTGTGTGGACTTCGATTGTTTTTACCAGGACTGTTATCCTGCCAACGTGAATTACAGTACACATCACATTAAACTGTTCCTTCAGGTCACTGCTCTGGCATTGTTTTTTATGCTGACAATGCAGTGGCAACTCAAAATGCTTAAACTTAAAACTCCATTTCAGACAAACGTCAACTCTCGTGCAATGCACATGCAGTGCACTTTCAGCCTCTGCAAACTGCCTTCAGCTCCCCATTTTTAAATGTATTTGAAATGCAGTACAGTACTTATTAGCTCGGAGTTTGAGCACTGATCACCACTGTCACGTGCCTCTGCTGCATATTGAACTAACGCTGCACAAGTTATGAACTTTCTGTGCCCCCCCGATGCTTTTATACAGTTTGCTACAAAATAATTTAATATCCACACTTCACAAATTTGCTGCCATGCTTCTCACTCTCCCGATGAGTACTGCACTTGAACAAATTTAAGAAAGCAAAATCAAAAATACAAGGCAGAAGGACTATTTTAGGAAGAAATGAAGGCAAATTATATAATGTTTCATATTTAAACATTTATTTAGACTTTTAAAGTTATTTAGATAAAAATACTCATCTTATAAGTGCAATAAGACTCTCCAGGGTGTGCATTGAACAGATACTACCATACTTCTGGAGACTGAAGGCACTCGGTCTACGACCTCATGCCTCGCCGGGCATGTGGTAATATCTGTTTAATGCAGACTCCATCATGTCTTATTGCTTATATGATGCACCTCAGTTGGATGAGTTGGATACTAGTGATTTTTTCACTCTGTTAATAAGAACATGGGTTACTCATTACAGAGTTCTCATTTATCCATATCACCCACTACTGCCAAAAATCATGAAATCCATTTGTATCCAGGAATTCAACAGATCATTTGAGCCACTTTAGTTTGAATTTATCAGGCCTAGATGTGTTTCTAACTGCAAATGGCATGTTATTCCATGAAAAGGTGTCTAACATAGCATGTTCTTTTGGCTGTGTTCATACCAAATTTTGGCCCTGCATTAATTCTCACTGGGAGAACAAAGAGCATGAACATGACCAGTGGGGCCGGCCTCATGACACCAAGTGAAGAGGTTCACTCTGCATATTGGTGAATGGGGTTCACGTCCGAAGCCTGGGTGCCAGGAGCTGAGACTGGCAGGGAAGGTACCCAGAGCATCCATTGGGTGCTTCTCTCTTGGAGGGGTGGGCAGAGCCTTGGCACCTGCAGGCAGATTGGGAGATGTGCTGGGGGGGATGTGAAGCCTCAACATGCCCCCGCACATACCCGCCTCAGGTCACCACTTCCATGCAGGCCCAATCAGGGTAGAGTGGGTGGGCCAAGAAATCCAAAAAATGCCCCCTGGCCTGACCAGATGATGGCCACTGGTCCTCAGCATGCCACAGTAGCCCGGGATAGCACCATGCTGACCATCGCTGTCGATCCCCGGGCTAAGTAGTTGTGCTCTGGGCACTTCTCCCGGGGGCGGGGACCCATCTGACAAAGGGTTAAGTCGGGTCTCCTGGGGATCAATTGGCAGCTGTGGGGGGGGGGAGCAGATGGTGACCAGTGGAGTAGGGTGGCTGAGGGTGCTAGGTGGCCTGAAGGAGTGACCGGCCGGGGGGGTGGGGAGGAGCATAAAAAAAAAACATGACCAGTGAATTTCATTAAATTGAAAAGAGATGTGGAGTTTTTTTTAATGTTGGAAAAACTGTAGCTAGCCCATTGTTCATGCATTTGGTTTTGATGAACAGAACACCTACGTTTGATCACATATTACAGTGGTTATACCCTTTGGGTGCCAAGTACAAATCTACATATATTGTTTCAGTATACAGTTAGCCTGCTCCAATTTAATTCAAATATATCTTGAAATAGGATGCTACCCTAGTATAGCATTGGTATTAAAGTATAGATAGCTGCAACTTTTCTTACCTCACTGAATAAACTGTTTTTGACCCTACACAAAGTGCCAAGTTTGGTGTTCACTGTGGTGACCAATTTAGAAAGATGGTCCCCCGTGGATAGGCTTTCATGGAGCAGAGCTAATGGAGCTGACCTGCTAAGTAGTTGTATGCTGTGACACCGTCCAGCTGTGTACCATCACTACAAATAATGTTCAAGTTACTACTTAGGAATCTTAGTTTTTGCTGAGTGCCAAAGAGCGTGGATTTAGACTTACATAGATGCTTAGATTTTTATGGCAGAAATGTTTCTACAGCCCACCTAGTCTGCCCATTTGCACCATTAATTTTGCTTCTTCAAGCTTCTCTATAACTAGGTTGTCCCCTTCACCTGACTACCAGGATCCCCTAATGCCTATCCCATGCATTCTTAAATCCTGTAATCATTTCTGCGCCTAGCGCCTCCTCTGGCACAGTGTCCCATTTGTCCACCACCCTCTCTGTGAAGAAGTACTTTCTCGTGTTCTCTCTGAACCTCCCTCTCTCCAGTTTCATCCCATGTCCTCTAGTCCTGGAGCATCTTTTTCTATGAAAGACTGTGTTTTCCTGCACCTTGTTCCTCCCCATGGGGTATTTATATGTCTCAGTCATATTCCCCCTCTCTGTCCTCTCCTCCAGGGAGTGCATATTTAAGTTTTTCAGCCTGTTCTCGTAGGTGTTGTGATGCAACCTTTGCACCATCTTGGTTGCCCTCCTCTGAACTGCCTCCACCCTATGTCCTTGCATAGGTAAGGTCTTCAGAACTGGATACTGTACTCTAGGTGGGGCCTCACTAATGTATTGTATAGTGGAATTATGACCTCCCTTTTCCTGCTGGTGATACCTTTGCCTATGCATCCCAGCATCCTGTTTGCTTTTTCAGCCACCTTGCCACACTGACTCCCTACCTTGAGGTCATCAGAGATGATAACCCCTAGGTTCCTTTCCTGCTTGGAGCATTCTGTATCTGCCCCCAGCTGATATGCTGTTCCTGGGTTTTTGTGCCCCATGTGCATTTTTTTGCACTTCTTTGTGTTAAATCTCATCTGCTACTCCTTTGACCAGTCCTCAAGCTTCCACAGATCTCTCCTCATTCTATCCACATCCTCTGGCATGTCTACTCTGTTGCCGAGTTTTGTGTCATCAGTGAACAGGCAAAGTCTCCCTTCTAGGTCTTCTGTAATGTCACTGATACAGATGTTAAGGGGACACATTTATATACAGTGGCAGACATAGTTTGAATGCCCATGAAAATTTCTTTTAATTGAGGTATTGGGCATACCTGTAGCTGAAAGAAGTCCAGACCAGAGATACAGATGACTGAGTCTGTGCAGTATAAATACAGTATATAAGCAGTGCCTATCTGCATTGAATTAAGCACTGCTTGATCGTCACTGACATCACAAGGTTCTAAGAATGGCTCTAATGTAGTATTTATATTGCACAGACTCAGTCATCTATATCTCTGGACTGCTTCCATCTACAGGTATGCCCAATACCTCAATTAAAATAACTTTTCATCGGCTTTCAAACTGTGGTCTGCCACTGTACAAGAATGTGTCCCTTTAAAGAGGACTGGACCCAGCTCTGATTCCTGTGGCACCCCGCTGCTCACCCTTCCCTCTGCTGAGTGACAGACATTTACCACCACCCTCTGTCTTCTGCTATCCTGCCAGTTCCCAACCCACCGCACTACATCCTACCCACTCCCAAGTCCCCCAGCTTGTTTAACAGCTTTTTATGCGGCACAGTGTCAAATTCCTTGCTGAAGTCCAGGTAGGCCATGTCCACTGCCCCTCCCCATCCATCTCTCTTGTCACCCAGTCAAAATATTCAATGAGATTAGTATGGCACGACCTACCCCCAGTAGAACCATGTTGCCTTGGGTCCTGTAGACGGTTGGCAACCAGGTGTTCCACTATTCTTTCCTGCAGTAGTGTTTCCATGATCTTCCCCACTACTGAGATCTGGCTGACTGGTCTGTAGTTTCCCGCTTCCTCTCTATTCACGCTTTTATATAGGGGGACCACAGCAGCTGTCCTCCAGTCTTGGGGTACTTCTCATGTTTCCAGTGACTGGCTAAACAGGGTTGCCAGAGGTTCAGCCACCACCTCTCTTAACTCCCTCAGCACCCTGGGGTGTACTCCATCTGGCCCCATAGCTTTATCAACTCTTATTCCTTCCAGTTCCTTCAGGACCCTTTCCTGGAGAAAAAGACTGGTATCCATTTCTGCACCCTCTCTACCCTTTCTACTCCCTTCTGACCCATTACCCGGCCCCTCCTCTGTAAATACTGTGCAGAAGTACCTGTTCAGTATGTCTGCTGTGCTGTTGTCATCCTCCACTGTACTCTCATCCTCCCTTTTCAGTCTTACTATCCCTCCCTTTGCCTTCCTTTTTTCATTGACATACTTGTAGAAGGTTTTGTCCCCTCTAACCACTGATTTTGCACTGCACTCCTCTGTTTGTGCTTTGGCTTACCTTACTGCTCTCCCTGCCTCCCTTTGTTTCTCCTGGTACCTCTCCCTGTCCCCTTCTGCCTGTGTCTTTTTGTATTGTTTTACCGCGATTTTTTGGGCTTTTCACTTTGTCTACTACCTCCTTGGAATACCATAATGGTCGCCTCTTCCTTTTCCCCTTGCTAACCTGTTTTACACATAATTGTGTTGCCCTTGTTATCTATGTTTTTGAATACAGCCCACTGTTCCTCCACTTCTAAATTCCTTCCTATTCCCAGCTAGTGCCTGTTCCAAGCATTTCCCCATTTTCCAAAAATATGCCCTCCTAAAGTCAAGGATTCGTGTTTTTGTGTGGCTGGGTTCTGCTCCTTCAGTTATGTTAAACCACACACTGACCAGCGGTCACTGTTCTCCAGGTGCTCCCCCCACTGTGATCCCTGTCACACTGTCCCCATTTGTAAGCACCAGGTCCATAGTATTGTCGTCTGTCATGTGGGTTCCATGACCAGTTGTTTAAGGAAGGCTCCCTGAAGGGACTCCAGGACAAACCTGCTCTTGGTTGATGCTGCCACTGGGAGGCTCCAGTCTAAATCTGGAATATCGAAGTCACCAACCAGCACTACCTCCCCCTTGTGCACTATCCTTTTAATAGCCAGCATCATCTTCATATCCATCTCCTCCCCATGGCTGGTGGTCTGTACATTACCCCTGTGTGGATGACTGACCTTCTTTTTCTTTCAAGCTAACCCACAGTATCTACCCCCTCCTTTTCCCCCTTGAATCTCTGTGGCCTTTATGTTGTCTTTCACATAAAGTGTCATTCCTCCATCCTTCCTGCCTGCCCTGTCTCTCGTGAACAGATTGTAGCCTGGTATTGCTATCTCCCAGTCATGGTTATCATTACACCAGGTCTCCGTGATGGCCACAGTATCCAGGTCCGACTGTGCCATGACTGCTTCCAGGTGCTCCATCTTGTTACTAAGGCACTCCAGGCATGTGACTTACCTCCCCTGTTTTGTTGCCCTAAGCTCACCCCCCCCAGGTGCTCCTTTCCCCCCGATCCTCCCTGTCTTCTGCTCTTATGTTGAATTATGTCCTCTGTCTGTCTATCCCCTCCTTCTTTACTTGTGTAGAGCATATGCTCATGGGGGGGGATACTAAGCCTCCTGACTTGTTTTTGTTTAGTAACAACCTGCTTTTCCAAAGACAATGTTGCTGAGCATTGAAGCCAGATGAAAGTTTTCACTGGGCAGCATTGACAATTTTACCATTTAGAGTATATAAGACTCATTGTAGAGTGAGCATCCTTCCAAATGCCTTAGGGGTAAGGGTGTCACTACCTGATACCGTCACTGGACTGCAGTAGAAGTTTGTGGTGGCTCCAGACTTTATCAGTATTGAGGGAGGGTCATACTGAATCCAGAGAGACAAAATATCATGGTGCAGTCACTCAGAGAAAAGTTTAAGTGGTGACTGAGCAGTACAACCCTCTGGGATGCTGTGCCTGCCCACCTCCCCATTGTGGTCACCCCTCCCGCAGACTCCAAACAACTGCAACAATTCCTCCAAATTGGCACACACTGTGATAGTGAGGTGTCAGTAATGGGATATGGCTTACAACAACAACAACAACAACAACAACTTTATTTAGGTTACGCAGTCCTAAAAAACAAAATAGGATTAGTGCAATTTCCAAACTAAGATGGTCAGTCTTCTAGTGCTCTATACGGGCTCTGCTTGCACCGCATGGTGCAGTGGCCACTTAGCTGCCCTTCACAGGCTTGGCCTAAACAGAACCCCATTAAATGCCCTACACAGGTGTGGTCACTAAAAATGGTTCCCTGGGGCTGCCAAAAATGTATTTGTTTGAAAATTGGCAATCAGGAAAGGCACACTGAGTCAAGGCTAGTTTCCAGGTGTGACCTGGGGGAGAGGAGAATGAGAAGTGTGAATAGCACAGCAACACAGTTACAATGATCAGGTACAAGGTATAGTGCATAACAGTGTGCAGGATAAGAAGCTAAATAGTACCGTGACAAGGTAGCCCCATGAGACTGGCTACTGTGTAGCAAAAATGTGCAATAAAACAACAGTGCAGGTGGAAAGAAAAAAATTAAATAAACAGTAATAACTGTTGAATATAAAATTAATGCAGTCAATTGTAGCATGCATATTGCAACACATGTATGGAAAGACATAGCAGAGGAAAGTTGGGGGGGGACTGACACCCCTCAAGGTGCAGCCCTATACTCAGCTTACCCTCACACCATAATATTGCAGTACAGGCATTTAGATGGTCCTTCTGTACTGCAGGCCACTACCCTTTCCCACATGGTAGCAGCATGTTTCCTTTTAATTAATGGGAGCTCCCTTTAACTTGGTTCCTGGGTACTCGGAATTAGATCATTGCAGGTCCATAGATATTGCCGTGTGGTAGTATAATTTAATTTTTAGAGAGCAACCTGCTCAGATGTAAACCCATAACCCAAAGGCCATGCAGCTGCTAAAATGGCAAATGGAAAACTTCAACCCTGAGGCATTTGCAAGATCCTGGCCCAATGGACAAACACAAAGAATAAATTCCCAAGTTATGCAGCTCACTTCCCTTGGAGCAGGACAAGATCATATCTTACACATGGTTCTTAATTGGATTGCTCCTTCTTTGCTGTGCAGATCCTCAAGACCTCTGCAGTACCTCTCCATCATCTGGGCTGAATCTGCACTCTCACTTCACTCCACTCCCTTTCAGGTGATGGAACTGAATGTTGCAAAAGTATAGATTACTAATATATGCCACCGGACAGGCAATCATTTGAGCTGCAATGTTTAGTAGTCATGGTTCATTGATGACACAAAGCAGGCCAGGCTGATGAACCCCTTGGGAATGGAGACAGTCCAGCAGAAAAAAAATTATGATTTTATTGATGTATTATAATTGGTCCTTATCAACTATGTTCAAAGATCTTCAAGCTTCAAAAACCATCATTGTGATCATGACTAACATGATTAAATATGAATGTTAAATGGCCACTAATCAGAAAACCATGATGTTTTGGAAATAGTGTTTGTGATTATTGATGATCTCAGTAGCATGTCAATACGGCAAAGTAATTAAGGTGAAGCAATAACGGTGAAGGCAGAATAGTGAAATCTCTAATGGCAACACATAATTAATGGAGACAGGGAGGAAATAGTGACTTTAGAGTTATAGCCTACTCATGTGTCAGAGCAGTATAGTGCAGTGGCTTAAGGCTCTGAGCTACAAATCTGGTGACATCCAGCAGACCAGACCTGGGTTTGAATCCCACAGCTTCCACTTACATACTGTATGACCCTGAGCAAGTCACTTAACTTCCCTGTGCTCCTAGGTTGCACCTGTAAAAAAGCTTTCAGGTTAGTGTGTTACTCCTGGTTAAACAACTAAATAAAAAAAAAAAACAAGGAGCACCTCAGAGTAGGATATTTAGAGATAGCGGTGGTCCAGGGGCGTGGGGGTGGAGCCCCCGCCCCCACTAACAGAGCATGCCACTCTAACATCTGGAGACTGCTGGAATATCTGAGGGAAGAGCAGAGACAGACGGAGGTGAGGTTGAAGCAGCTCATTTCAGGTTCTGCATGTGCTCCATGGCGGCATCTATATTTATTTATTCTAGGATTACAAGTACCTTTGAGCTGAAGCTCTTTTACAAAGGTTCTACGTCAAAGGAAAATATATGGGATATAGACACCTGAATGAGCGTCTGGTGGCAGTGGTGCAGGAGTATGCAGTACAAGACCGTTACAAGTATCTCAGAGGATTGGCATACAATGTTTACCTACAGTTATAGGTTATGTGCCTGTTTCTGTAATATGCAGTCTGAATCAGTGATTCAGAGGTGGAATCACTGAAAATGCCATTCATCGTTATTTTTGGGCACCGTTAATGCAGTCTCCCTTTTAGAGTCACTGTTTTGACGTTTGCCTTTCTTTCTTAGCCGTTATCACATGGTGCTGATCTCATATCATCATTTTTCATGGCTGCCTATGGTCAAGATCACTGCAATAAATTAACAAAAATTTAATTTACCTTTTTTTTTCTGTAGTTTTTAAATTTATCTTGTCTTCTATTTAGACACATTTATTAGAATAATCAATTATGATGCATCTTTGATACAAACGCATTGCTTCCATTTATATGCACTCTTACAGCTCACTTCTTACTCATGTTATAAAGGCTCATATTGGTTTATATGGCTCCATACATTCATATTTTCATATTAGTAAGAAATATAATGTTGTTAAATATTACTCATGTGGCTTATAATCTTACATCGTGGAACTGAAAGGATCATCAGTGATCCTCCCTTGATCATGTCTGGGTCATCAGAAAACACCACACTGATTTCAGCTTACAAAATAATCAGTAATCATCAGTTGGGGATTTGAAAGTTACAGGTCTGATGATTAAATCATGATCTAGATAATGATCTTCGTTGATCTCCCTTGATGCTCCTATGGTGACATTTGATGATGGACACTTGATCAGTCATGACTGACCTTGAAAAGAACAAGAATGGTGATTTACTGATCTGCCCAGGAAACTTCAGAAAGACCTGAACAGTCTAGGTGATTGGTTGAATTCCTGGAGTCTCCGATCCAGTGTATCCAAATTCGAGGTGCTACACTTGGGAATGAAAAATATAGATAGGACTACGCACTGTGTGGGGTTTCTCTTGCTGCCATGGGGGAGAAAAAAGACTCAGGGATCATAAACAACAAGGGAATACAGCATGACAAGCAGTGCATAGCTGCTGTCAAGTGGGCTGCGAGAATACTGTGGTGCATCAAATGGGGTGACAAGTAGAGGAGAGGAGAGGAAGCAACCTGCCTCTTTTCAAGGCCCTGGTCAGGTTCCAGTTTAATTATTGCTTACAGTTCTGTGCTCCTTAATGCAAAAGGACATTGAGGCAGTCAAGAGGATACATCTCAGGGCCACCAAAAGGATCAGGGGTATGGGGGATAAATGCTATGGGGAGAGGCATGTGTCCATGACATTTTCCCCTTGGAGAAACAGAGGCTGAGGGGACATGATCTCAGTCTTCCACGTATTCAAGAGGAAACGAGAAGAATGGAGACAGCAGTACATTATAATTAGTAAATGTCAAGCATGATTTCAAAAGATGCAATCCACAACTGAATGCAAAAGTCCAGCAAAAGAGCTCTAACTGTGCAGAGGAGTGCGCATGGTGAAAAGTGCTGCAAAAGAGCTCAGACTGTGTGGAGGAGTGTGCACGCGGGAAAGTCCAGACCACAGAAACAGCGATTACCAGCACAACTCAAGGCTACTAACAGAATGAAGCTCTTTAATGTTTAAACCAAGAAATTGCCATGAACATCATCAGTCTGTGCAGACCTCTACCAGTTTCATACTAGATGTGTGTCATCAGGAGGTGACACCTCTTGATTTAAACATTAAAGAGCTGGATTCTGTTAGTACCCTTGAGTTGTGTTGGTAATTGCTGTTTCTGTGGATTCCACAATTGAGCATTTTTACTCTTTTTTAAATTTCAGTAAAAATATGTCTTTATGTAAAAACAGAAAATATACTTGCCATTCATGAATTTGAAAGCTGTTTGATTTCCTTTCTCATCAAATGATGTGGGATATGTTGAGGAGACTGAATATGGATAAGGAACTTATATGTAGCCAATGTGTGGAACAAAACTTGATCAAAAGTCAGATATGCATGGAATGGCAGTCTTTCTCCCAGTTGTACTACTAACCCTGGGGGTGAAACAGGGATGCACTTTAACACAAACTCTGTTTAATCTCTGTACTAATCACATTTTGAGCCATCTATACAGTGACAATTTTTACTCAACACTGATGCCGGGGAAAAAGTGCTGTATACAGGCATTTGTTGAAGACATGGTACTCTGCTCACTGTCACAGAATGGTTTGCAGCATAAACTTAACAAGTTTACAGAGTTATATAACAATGTAAAATTATGAATAAATGCAGCAAAAAACAAAAGCTACAGTATGGTAATAAGTTCTAACTGAAAAAAAATTAAATGGTTGATTGGAAATAACCAGATAGTAAAGGTTGCCCAATATGCTTTGGGGGGGGGGGCTAACCTTCTCAGGTAATGGTACTGTACATGAAACAAACATTTTAAAACTGTATAATTAAAATGCCATGGAATATGCAAGTGTTTATCAATGGATTCGGTTATAATGTTGAAGGTAACCTGGTTAAGGCCTCAGTACAAATAATTAATACAAAACCTACAGTTCAGTCGCTATACACAGCTAAAATATTGGCTATATCAGACATCAACAGTGTGGACAAAATAGTAAGCAAGTAATTTTTATTCATAAAGCACCCCGTGGCAGCTCTAGCCTAATGAAACTCTGCAGGTCATCATGGAATAGAGCTGATCAAATTGGGTATAAGGAGGGGGGACCTAAATGCATTGCTACTGAAGCAAGAGGCCTTTTGAACCTACAACCTAGAAGCCTTACAAACACCAGGTTTAAATGGCCATTTTGAAATTGTGCCTTTTTATGGAAATGAAAGCTAGCTGTATATGGGAATTTACTGTACTTTTCATTAGCTTGGTATTTGCTGAAGCTCCTGTTTTGTATAAAGTTGATATTTTAATATTGTAAGAAAAATGAAATTAATATTACCTTCTCTTCTGTTTTGCTTATAACTTCTACATCCCAGTAGCACAAAAACAGAGCTACTCATGAGAGACAAGGTGCACCGGTGACAAAATTACCATTGTTTTAAATAATAAGTCACGGCACTCACCTTCTGTTCTATTCAGAACAAAATCAGTCTCTTTCAGACAGACTGCTTATTCAAGAATTCATGAATAAGCAATTTGACTGAAAGAGACACATGCTAATAGAACAGGAGAGGTGAGAAGAGTCTTCGTGAAACTTATTATTTTAGCTCTATATCCCCTGTGCTGTGTGTAGTTTTCACTCCCCATTTCTGCCTGTATTAATGTCACTGACTGTGGTATTGGCACTAAGCAGTGGAAAAGAAAGTATCAAATACTAATGGAAAGTCTTGTGTGGATACAAATTTCACCACAAGGGACCACCGGATCTTACAAAAGTGCTAACCTGCAATCAATGCCTCTCGGAAGACTCGATATTGCAATTATTGGGATCTGGAAAAAAAAAACAAGGACTGTGATAGAGATATTGTTTCTGGTCAATCAGATATTACACTGATTGTGACCTAAGAGAAATTAAGCACTCCTTATATTTATAGATGTTTTTAGTAAATCTGTGATACAAGGGCAACATAGTACATGTTTTTTAAATCTAGTTATTAGCTACATATAGTAGTAGGTGGTTTGTTTCCTAGTGTAATTAATTTGTGAACAGGTCACTTTAATTTTATGCAGCTGCACCTGTTTAATCTTGTCACGCTATGATATCACATGCAACAAAATATAAAATAAACCTGCTCCTTCGAACCATCACTCTTGATAAAGTACCGAGTCAGGCACGAGTTACCGTCAGGTGGTTTAGTGTAGGCAGTAGGAGACCTATTTTGAGACATATACGCAGCACATAGTACAGAGCACTGTCATATGTGTGTGATCAAATAAATCTTTGTAATGTACAGATAAGCCGTAATAATACTGTCTTGGCCCATCGGAAAGTTTTCTTGTAACACACAACCGCCAATGCCATAATACTGCCATTCCAGCACTGATAATGCATGGTTTCAGTGTGATAATGCTGTTGTTCAGACTTCATGACAGATGGTTTTAGCTCTGAATGATAGTATTATCACAGAAATGCCACAACGCCTGTGTAAGTCTGCCTCCCACAGAAACCCAGTTGCCATGGTCAAGAGTCCCTTCCTGCACAGCCAAACTGATGGCGTGCATTCTCATTGGCAGCTTTCCTATGTGGGCGGGCAGAACAATTTTAAAAACGTGGTGGCTGTTTAGTCTCACTTAGCGAGAGTAATGCATGCCCTTCATTTCTTCCTCTTTTCTTTTCTCCCTTTCAGTGGATTATCTGGTCGATCCTGCTTTCCCAGAAGGATGAAAAAACTAAAAGGCAGGACTTTCCTGCCAATGTAAAAAAGAAATTAATTAACAGACATGGGGGGGTGAGGATGAACGAGTGAGTCTCAAGTGTGACAGTCAGCCGACAGCGAGCACATCTTCAGTGTGGCGGTCGGCCGGCCCGTCTCACAGAATGCACAAAAAAAGCAACAGAATTTTGAAGTGGATCCATATAGTACCAAAAATAACAAATAGATAAGTGTCTGTTTCTTGACAGCAAGACCATTTTGAGGTTTTGGGGATGTCTGGAACCTCTCGAACTTCGTTCTCGAGGTTCCAAGTACCCAAAACCTCTTGATGGTCATATTGCCTTGTACTAGACACTTATCTACCTATTTTTCTATTTATAATGTATAGTGAAGGTTTGTTCCACATGGATTTCCATGCCAATAAGAATGCTGTTGTACCACAGTTCAAAGGTCATGTAGTACGGTTGTACCTTGCTGTGGTACAACAATGTTCCAGCTGATCGGAAATTCTTGTGGCAGCTGCACGCACAGCAATCAGTTCAAGTTCTGAACTAAAACTACCAGTATGTTCACTGGTGCCATGGAATGCTGTGAAAACACTTCCATTTGAAAAATAACAAACTATACCTCGAGCTTCTGATTACATCTTCACTCTCAAGGTCTAATGTAACCAGAACCCCTCCATGGCAGTACAGGCTGGTTGTGCATGGTTGCTCAGCCAGTAGACTTTATTTTGCAAAGTACTCTATTTGAGTCTTTTTCTGTCTTGGAGTGTATGCAGGGCTTTCTTGTGGCTTCCTTGATGGGTTTCAGCCCCATGCACCACTTACCTGTGGGCAACCCCTTCTTTAGTGTGATTTATTCAAAAGGACAAGGATCTCACGGCAAATGCAACAAAGCAAGGGTTACACTAAAAGCACACTGACTGTGGAGCCAAGTTTTAAGCAAAAGACTCAATTACAGCATATCCCATAATACACAGTATCATGGGTAAAATATGTAAATCACCACGAAGGATTTTAGGCTGGCCAGCATTTGTTAGTCAGCAAAAATTATCATATCTTTTCTGTTTAGCAAAAATGCATCTGTGGCATCTTTGGATTCATCCTCAGTGTATTTTTCAACTTCCTTAGATATTTTTCAAACAGCTGTTATAGCTAAATGTTTAAATTAAAGACCCAAGTCATTAAAGTTGACAGTGACTTGCAATTTTAAAATAATCTCTTGTGCTGAGATTACTTTTGGAATGTAGATAATTAATTCCTATTGTTACTGTATTAGGAATGTGCTATCACATGTTTCTGATGGTAAATCTGCACGGTCACTAACAAACAAGCACTTCTGTTTTAAGCAGGACCATCCCATAAGGTGCCAAATAGCCTTACAAACCAATCTGCAAAAGCTGAGAACAGAAAGCACAAAATGCAATAGTAAACCTCAGACTGTCTGCTCAAAACATTTTAATTGTTGGAAGTACAAGAAAGAGATACCAACATTAAAAAGCCATTGGTACTGGAAGGGCTCAACCATCCATGAGTACACCTAGCGTTTCACTAGTTGCTTCTTCAGGCCTCCTGTAATGTTGGAGTGTATTTGTGGTGGGTGGGTGAGCTCTTCCAGTACTGATGTCTTTTTTAATGTTTATGTAAGTCCCCCAATTCAGGCTTACCTGGTAGGTCTACAGGCCTCCGACCCTCTGCCAGGTGTTCTCCGAGCGGCTGTGGTGTTAGCGGGCTAAATTAAATAATCTGGGGCCCGACTTCAGGGAGCCTGACTGGGAGACAAAATGGCCACTCCCTAAAGAACTACAAACTGATTGCTGCTGGGAAAATACCCAGATGTAGCCTGGAGATCACCTGGGGAGTTGCAGCCAATGATAGGCAGGCTGCTTAGGGGAAATATAAGGCTGTTTTTTTGGCACCGGAAAGGGGTTGGAGGTCAAGAGGGACTGCACGGTGGATGTGAAAGGAGAGACTGCTCTCATGAATACAGTCTAACTGGCTGTGCAAACCCTGCCTACCTCCATCTGCCATGCTGAGTGCAGGAGGAAAAGTAGCTGCTTGTGAGAATGAAACAGGGTAGAGAAAAGAAGAGTTAATAGCAGCCCAGCTAGTTTAAACTTCAGTTTGAATTGAGAAAATAAGAGATGGACTGTGGACTTTGAAAATAACCCCTGCTCCCCATGGTCAGAAACTGTTAAGAGAAGGAGACGTTTCAGCCAGGGGAGAGTCTGCAAGTGTTGATCCAAGCAGCTGCGACAGGACCCAGCCTGCTGTGAGAGTATCCTCAAGGTGAGGGACTGTAGGTTTTGAGACTGTGAAAGGACTGCTACCCTGCATTGGTCCTGAGGGTGGTCCTGCGTGCTTTGGAAAAGGTTTGGGGAACATACTCAATCTTGGTTCCCTGGACTGAAGATGTTGACTCACCAGGTTAAAGGATGAAACAAGCCTGACTGTGTGAAGTCTGTATACAAAGCCCCATAGGCAAAGTTGGCAAGGCCAGGCAGGTGAATATCATCATCCTTGGAACCATCAAGTTTTATTTTCCCCACTGGTGGTGCACCACGTACATCAAAACATCCACGGTACCGTGCAACGCAACTGGCTGTGAACCCCCAGAGTAGACGGCAAACCGTGAGTACCCCGAGCTGTGGCTCTGGGGAGTCTTTTAGTTAGGTAGTCAGTTAGGAGTCTAGAGGTAAATCATTCCACCTCTATTAAGAGACACTTAAGTCTGCCAGTATAAGACAATGAATCCAACATGTGTTGTGTTCAACTGGGTCCCAACGAAAGACCCCAGGCCTGCACCACTGCACAGGGACAATCTGGGTGCACCTTGGGGTGGTGAGAAGGGTTGATACTGGGGAAGGTATTGTGCCCAGAGTGAATTGTGTTTGATATTCTCCTCCTCCTCCTCCTTGTTCCCCCTCCCCAATAAATAAGGTTACTGTTTGCATTTTATTCACTGTCCCTGTGTTATTGAAAGGCTGCTCCTAGTGGGGGTGTGGGGCAATAGTGTGGAAACTGTAATTTGTGTGGGGAACATATTGCTAGGGCAGGGTATTATTTCCTGGGGGGTGGTAACCTGTTCTTTATCCACAGGATTTCCTTGCCATTACCCCAGGTGGAGGCACCACGCCACACGAGCTGTCACTGCAGAACCCAGGCCGGCTCCCTCAGAGGTGTGTTCAGAACTACCCTGAGGGCCCCAGAGCAGCCAAGGTGAGTTAAAGGGCTGTTACATTTATATCTCCTTTTTTGTCCTTGCACCTATTACATTTTTAAGCACATATGAGGCTTGGTGCTGTGTTTTTGCTTCCAGTTTCAACTAGTGTGCATTAAGCACTGCCATCTAGTTGGGCAGGGCCTTTTGTTCACTTTGCCAAAAGCTGAGAACCGTGAGCCACAGACATGAGTTTTGTCCCTTTTAGGACTCATTGCCATCGGTGTGCAATAGCTCTTTGTCTTGGACCAGGACACAGACTTGACCAGCCACATCATAGGAACGATTTGGGTCATGCGGAGCCCAAAAGAGGAAATAAATTTAAAAGGAGAAGAACCTCAATGAAAAAAACACCGACTCAAGGGTTAGGCTAAAAGTGCATTGGCTGTGGAGCATAGGACATAGCCAGAGTGGAGGCAGTCCAGAGGAGGGCAAACAAAATGGTGCAGGGTCTGCATCAAAAGGCCGAGGACGGGAGACTAAAGCACCTCAATATGTACACCCTGGAATAGAGGAGGGAGAGGGGGGATATGCTAGAGACCTTTAAATACCTCTCAGAGGTAAACAGAGTACAGGAGGAAAGTATTTTTCAGAGGAAAAGATGCTCAAGGGCAAGGGGGCACCATATGAAGCTGGAAGGAGCAGATTCAGAAGAGATGTAAAGAAGTAGTTCTTCATAGAAAGAGTGGTTGATTCCTGGAACAGACTTTCAGCGGAGGTGATGGGGGTGAAAGCAGTGGTGGGGTTCAAGAATGCATTGGGATAAGCACAAGGAAATCATAGTGGAAAGGAAAGGGGAGGGAGAAAGAGCTGTAGATCGCGTACGGTCTGTAGTAACAGTGTAGGTAGGGAGGAATGGGCAGACTGGATGGGCCAAGTTCTTCTTATATGCAGTCAGATTCTACGTTCATATGTTTATGATTGGAATTAGGAAAGTCTGGGTTCTGCCAAGCAAGATGTTCAAAGTCAATCACTCTTGGAGAGTCCCAAACAGATTATTAAAACCCCCTATCAAATTCTATAAAGATTCCCACATCTCATTAAATGATGCAGCAAATATATATAGTTAACAGCTCACAAATAAACAACTAAAGAAGGAAGTTTCTAGGTGGCTACACTAGTTAAGGACCAGTGTGGTGCAATGGCTGTCTTTATTTAGCCATTTCGGTGGTTGATTCCTCTGTAACAGCTGGTTTCTGTTGCAGTTTCAATATTTCCACTTCTTTCTATTTTACTGCATGGTACTTTACAAACTAGACTAGATCCGCTTGCTGTGGAAAAGGATGGAGCCTTGGTTATGGACACTAACCATAAATGGTATATGGTGAGCACAGAAACAGAGGGTGATTTATATATAACAAAGAGAATGATCTTTTGTAGACACATCCGATTAAACTGAAGGGGATAACCACAGTTCCTCACAGGAAACCACAATTCAGAGGACATTGTGTGTGCACGCAGTATCTAGACAACCCTAAAGCATGATAGTTGTCATTTTAAGACCATAAATTGAGTCCAGCCATCTTCCGCTTTATTAACTCATCATCAGATGCTATTCAATTCTTCGAGCTTAGCACCAGTCTCAAGCAATCATTAATTAATTAATTAATTAATTCATTCATTCATTCATTCATCATATTTCTCTTTCTGTTATGATTCAGGCACCCCCACCTCTGGAGGAAACTCAGAAGACCTGTGGGCACACAGTGCACTGGGTGTCAGGAGTCTCTCCAGGAACCATGGTCTGCACCAGTCCCTTAACCATCACCTTCTCTCTCACTGGCTCCTATGAGCAGAAGGCCACATGAAAGCGAAAACTATAATACTGGTTCTGGGTTATTTACATGTACTCAGGCACAAATTTATGCTAACAGCATAACACAGAGTCTGGATTCAAAGTGTGCCCCCGTCTATAGGCATAAATCATTGTTGCAGTTGTTCGAGGACATTAGGAAGGGCTACATCAAGTGCAAACCCGAGCCAGTACACCCTTAAACAAGATAGGAAAACAGTGGTCCTACCTTTCAGCGATGTCATTCACCAGTGCACTCTCGATCTCACCACCGAAAATCTGGAGTCTCCCCAAAGGCTGACACCGGACCAGGATCTCCAAGCTGTAACTTCCTGCCTCTTTGAGCCCCAGAACCCCTTGATCCTGAATGCAACATGATGGAAACTCTTTTGGAATTAAAACTTATGAAATAAATTAGACACAAGGAGGGAGGAGTTCCTATTTCATTTTGTCCCCCTTCCAACTTAAATAAGGAAACATCACTACCAATTTCTTCCCAAACTGGCTTCTTTATTCTAGCTCCTGCATCCCAAATGATTCCAGGACTGCAGGGGTCACATCCTTCATGGAATAAATAAAGCAGCTCCATGGGGCTCTCTGAACTTTTTACAAGGTACCCAGGGTGGATCATTCAGAGCAGCAATAATGGTTTACAGGCAATACAAGCAGGGCTTCTTCACTTTATCCTACTTGAGTGATTTGCCCAAGGAACCTCCCTACTTAGAAACCCACAGGCTCCTGGCTCACTGGCACTGGTAAGCCAAATCTTTTTTCTATTCTACTTTAGGTTACACATTGTATGTCTGCTCTGGCACTGGTCGCTACCCTGTCTCCGGCATGGGAATGCGTGCTGCTTCCCCCACCTGGCCCCTGGACCTTTGCCCAAATCACAAGGGATACCAGGATATATTCCTCTGAGCCAGACCCTGTAACCCACTCATTCTCACTCTACAGGGAACCTAAACCTGCTGGTGCTCCCAGTCTCTCTGCACCCATTCCCTCCTTGCAGCTCAGTCTTTCCTTTTGTACTGCTCTCCAATGGTGCAGCGGCCCTCAAAACCCAGTCCTGCTCCAGTATCTGAGCCCCCCTGCTACAGTCTGCCCTGCCACGGGAGAGCCCTTGGGCCCTGCCACTGCCCAGGCCCCTCGGGCAGCCCACCTCTGCAAGTAGTGCCAAAATCCTCTTTTTGCTCTCAGCTGACTCTTTCAGAGGGTCCATGCCCAGGCCCATCCCTACCAACATATCCTGGGCTTGCGGTACTCTCCAACCGGTGGCCACACTCCAAGGCCTGTCCTATCACCTGTGACCCACCCGGCCCTTTAATTCCGGTGCCCCAGGACTTGCCCCTTCAAGCAGACTCCAAAATTGGGTGAAGGGCCTCCTGGCTCCAACTGTCTTCAGGCCACCCTGCCACACTGGGTATGGGGAAGAGCCACTGCCACCACCTTTCTCCCTGTGAGGACTCTGCCACCATTCCCACAGCCATGACAGCCTGAGCAAACTACTTCTTGGGATCTCTAAGGGCTCCTGCCTATCCTGGCCTCCTACTGCCACCTACACCTCCCTTACCCCGACAATGCAGGACCTGGCTAACCATCCTCCCCATGGAGCTTCCCTCCTGGCTCCTCGACGCCATGTCACTGCAGAGGCCAGCCCTATCTGCCACTTTTGGGGGAAGGTTCCTCCACTGGCCCACCCAGACTGCCGAGCTCCCTTTCTGCCTGCCTTCCCTGCTCCTCTAGCTGTCCCCCTCCACCCCCAGGCCTACTGCCCGGGCCTGAAAAGGCCCCGAACTTCCTGTCTCCCACCTTTTATACCTCCCTCAACCTGCTCTCTGCTGCCACCTTGAGATGTCCAGTAGGTATTAACCCCCAGAGCACTAATAAATTCACTAGCTCGGAGGGGGGGGTAGGAAAGGAAAAGGGATGCCTAAGTGGGAACATAAGCTCCTCCTTAAGGGGTGGGACTTACACTCTTCCCCCACCCAGAAAACCATTCCCTCCTGGGAATGATGGCAAGGATCCAGTGATGGTCTTCTCCCATCAAACTGGGTGTGCACACTCCTCAGCCTTTTGGAAGGAAAACTCGCCATACCTGCCCATAGGTACCTCCCAACCTGCCTCTCTAAATCCAACACTCCCTATAAACCTACCTGCACCAGGAGATATTCTTAACTATTTAGAAAACCTTCATTGTTTCTTTATCAAACAGATAACCTTAATCATTGTTCCGTAATAAATGGACTTCAGTCTTAAACATTGAAAACAGTAATGAGGTAGTTTTCTAATGCTATAGCTATGCCCCAATATACCTCCCACCAATTAAAACTGGTTACTCTTTGTACAGTCCTCAAGCCATTCACTCACACATTCACTCACCAATCTCTTCCAACTTCCATACCAACATTTTTATCATGATTATAAAAATGTTAATAGCAACATTATTTTAAATGTCAAGAATTTCCCTTTTTAGGAATAAGAACTGTATACAGCCACCATATTTTGCTCCATAGAGCAATTGTCCTGGCGCAGTTCAGTATACCGATGGTACAGCGATGCAAATACCATGAAGACCATCACAGCGACATTTTCGGCAGTTTGCTGTGATGGTCTCCAGGTATTCAGACATTGCTGCCGCTGGGGTGTTTTCCCTGCTCCCCGAACAACAGAATGGAGTTAGTAATTTTTAGTGTGGGGGTGCAGGGGGCAGAGCACCCCGCATGGAGGGGTGGAGAAAATACTTGTTTCCCCAGCGATGGCACAGCACCAATTGGCAGTGTTGTACTGTCGCTGTGCCGACGGTTGACAAACTTCTTGTTGCCGCAGCATAGTGTAACCGCGCAGTTCATAAGTTTGAAATCCAGGAGGCCTAGGTTGCAGGCCCCCTCCTGGAGGGAAATAATACTCTGGGTCTGGCTTGGTGGTCACATCCCCGAAGGAATCCCAGTCCAAAATGTAGCACTTGGTCCATGTCCCAGCCAAGTCCTGCACCAGAGTGAAATGTCTGAACAAAGTCAGGCTAGACCAAGTCCCTGTGCAACACATTGACCGTGCCTGCTGTATTAACTGTTGAGATGGGGCACCTCCTCCACCAGGGTGATTTTTCAAGTGTTCCATCTGTTCACTGAAGATCCATTCCTTCCTCATCTCCTCGATGATGTCCCATATCCTATCAGGCACATAAGGATAGTTCATATGGGGATACTCCACATGCAGCCTCCTACGGACCCATCTGTCTGCCTGGCTCCATTCTGGCAGGTCTCTGACATTGGTCCTCCTGACTTGCCCAACTGGTAGCCATATCCCCCATCAGTATTTAATGTTCAATGGGTCACTAGGATTCAACCCATCCATCCGGGTCTGGAGGGTCTTTGCTTGGACCGGGAGCTGTGGGGTGCAGTCCACCAAGGTGATCACGGGGTGATGGTAAGCCTGGGATTGCCCTAACCACTTGGTAGGCCTGAAACTGAAAGGTGCTACCGATATACTTCTCCTCATCCAACTCCTTCAGCTCCCTTCGATCACCAGTACTCTCTCTGGATGCTGCTGGTGCAGGACCAGACTTGAAGCCAAATCTGCTGGACTTGATTCTGAATTTGGCTCATGAGGTAGGCTCTGACTAGGTCAACAGGGCCTGTGGGTCACTGCTGGACAGGGGCCAAGGCAGAGCCCCCCAGGCCCTGGAGGATCTCCTGCCAGTTGTCTGAGACCCCTACCCCCTCCCTCTGGCACTGGGATAGTCAGTAGCCAGCAGCGGGAAGCGGGGCAGATGGCCATGCTCCACATCACCTTCTTTCTTCATTTTTTTCACCAGCACCTTCCTCTTCCACAGACTCCACGATGACATCAAGGGAAACACTTCTGCTCTCATACACTCGGGCATGAGTGCTTTCCCCAAGGGAGAGTCTATCAAAGGCCCCCAAATTCACACTGGCTGGTGACCATGGTATAAAGGAGCCTGCAGTGGAACTGGGAGGGAACAACCCCAAATTTGGAACTGGTAGCATGCCTGTACAATGTTGGCACACAGGCAACCTGGCAACACCTTCCCCCCTGATAACCACATCTCACACATCATTCGTTTTCTTGTCCTTTTACCCCAGCTTTCCGGAGCCAGGAGATCAGTGAGGCAGGAACTGTGACCTGTGGTTCCTCCTGGGGGAGTCGCTTCTGGTCCTCCTTCATCCTTGCCAGACATTATCCACCACCAATCCATGGGGCTACCTGCTCAAGTCTCTCCTCTAGATCTCCCAGTACCCACAAGGATCTATGACGCCAGGTCGACAAAACGTTTGCCGACCGATGTTACAGCGAAACCTTTATGTTGACCGCATTTGTGGTCAGCATAATGGTGGTCATTGCCTCCTATGTTTTCTTCAGGGGGCTTTGCCCCCGAACACCCGAAGCAGGGGTCTGTGCCCCCTGCACCACCCCAATTAAAATAATCAACTCTGAGTCAGAGTTGATTAGGGGAGGCAGTGCAAGACTCCCAGAAAACAGTGCCATGGTCCCGCTCCAACAGTACAGTGACCTGGCACGGTTGTCACTGTAGTATTGGTCGCTGTCGACTTGTCACTGTGGGGGGTGTATATTACAGACAGGAGACTGAGGGTGGGGGTAAATGGAGTACAATCTGGGGGGAGAGGGGGTGACCAGTGGAGTACCACAGGGATCAGTACTAGGACCAGTCCTGTTCAATGTCTTAGTTAGTGACTTTGCAGAGGGGCTGGAAGAAAAGGTCTGCCTGTTTGCAGATGACACCAAGATCTGCAACAGAGTGGATACTCCAGAAGGGGTGCAGAAAGTGAAGAGGGACCTGGAAAAGCTTGAAAGATGGTCAGAGATGTGGCAACTGAGGTTCAATGTAAAGTCTGTAGAGTGGCATTTTACATGAAGCTGAATGGTTTACAAAAGTTCTTTTCATGTTTCTAATCATATAGTTAGTTTTCTGGATAATTTTTGTGTTGTGTTCAACAAAATTCATACCCTGGTCTATGTATATCTCAAAATATTTTTCTATTGACTTTTTTATTAGTGTTTTATTATTTGTAAGATATTAATTTCTTTCATTATTTTTTCCCATATGCAACACCGTGCATTTGTCTACACTAAACTGCATACCATTGTCTGCTGCCCATTTTTCTATTTGACTCAAGACCGACTTTAGTTTCTTGATGTTATCCACTGTATTCACAGGTCCACCCAACTTGATGTCATCTGCAGACTTCACTAACCAACTATCTACTCCAAGTTGAATATCACTAATGAAGAGAGCGAACAACACCGGTCCCAAGACGGAGCCCTGGGGGACCCTGTTAGTAACCTGACCCGCGTATAGTTTCCCCTTATTCTTACTCTTTGACTTCTTTCCTGCAACCAAATTTCTATCCAGCTAACCAGTGTTATATCCATTCCTATTTTTGTTAACTTACAAATTAATAATTCATGGGGGACTTTATCAAAAGCCTTTTGCAGGTCCAAGAAGAGCACACCAACCGCTGTGTTATTATTTATGTTTTTATTCACCTGTTCATAAAAACGTAGTTGGTTTGTAACGCATGACCTATTCCTACGGAATCCATGTTATTTATCATCCATATGGCCTTTTTTACTCAAATTATCCTGCAGCTTAGTTTTAATAAAAGTTTTTGCCATTTTACATACGATCGACGTTAGACTGATGGGTCTATAGTTGGATTTCTCTGCTCTGTTACCTTTCCTAAATAGGGGTATGACTGTGGCCGTCTTCCAATCATCTGGCACTTCTCCTGAGGAAAAGGAAGTGCTTAACAGAAAAGCCAGTGGCTGGGAAATTTGTTTTTTTGTTTCCTTCAGGAACCTTGGGTGCAGGAGATCCGGACCGGATGATTTTTCCTTTTTTAATTAATATATTAAACTTTCCACTTCTAAAGCACTGATACCCAATGATAGATCTGAATAATTGCACACCTCAATGGTGTGTTTTTGTGTCATTTTCTTATTAAACACTGTACAAAAATAGTCATTAAATATATTAGCCATACCTAGTGGTGTTTTGGTTTCCATCCCCTTATCTACAATATGTACTATCTGTGCACCGCTGTGTCTATTGTTGTTTATATATGCGTAAACACTTTTGCCATCGTCCTTTTGATGTGAAATATTGAATTCAAGTTTGTTCCTGTCTTTTAATATCATTTTTTTGAGCCTTTTGAGTTTTTATTTTATACTTTGATATTTTCCTCAATATTTTTTTTTCATTTTAACAAATGCCCTTTTTTCCTTTCACTTTGCTTTAAAATCCTATGTGTACACCACATGGGTAATTTGCCCTTTATGTTATAGATTTTTTTTTATTAGGCACTAATTTCTCCTCTAGATTTAACAAAGTACATTTAAAGCAGTCCCACATATCTTGTACATTTTTGTTATACAAGGCCTTATCCCATTCCCATTTTGATCATTTTAATCTGATTTAATGAAAATTTGCTCTATTGTAGTTCTTAATTATTGTAGATCCTTCTATTCTTATGTTTTCTACTCTAATCCTAAATTCCACTGTTCTATGATTGCTACCTGATAAGCTTGCTCCGGTGTATACATTTTTAACTAATTCTGCTTCATTGGTTATTACCAAGTCCAGTACATTGGTCCCTTCTTGTTGGTTCCAATGCCATCTGGTCCAAATTAGCAAGTTTTAGAGTTTCAATAAATTGCTTTTCAGCACTAATGTGTGACGCCATATTACTTCAATCTATATCTGGGTAATTGAAATTGCCTGTTACAACAATACTCCCTTTTCAGCAATCAGTGTGATTTGTTTGTGAATTTGTCTGTTTATATCTATACTTGTGTTTGGTGCTCTGTAGATGACGCCAACATATAATTTTTTAGTTGCCCTTATTTCTACTGTGACCCATATTGATTCAATACTTTCAATATTTTCCCCCAATTCATATCTCCCACAATTTAGTGTGTTTTTTGCGTAGATGGCTATACCCCCTCCCTTTTTTCCACTTCAGTTTGCAATGTATAATGTATACCCATTAATATTTTTATTGCACGATGTTTCGATATTCCACCACATTTCTGTAATGGTGCATATATCTACATTTTCTTTATGAAGTAGGACATGTAGCTCAGATTTTTTTTGTTATTTAAACTTCTAGCATTTAATGCCAATACCTTAACCCCGTTTGTATTAGTTTTACTTAGTGTCTTGTTTATTGCTTCTTTTTGCAAACCATATGCCCTTTCTACATGTTATTTCTTAGAGCACATACCCCCGCTCCCCTTTTGTCTTAGTTTAAACTTCTATTGATTTCTTGTTCGATTCTAATTCCTAACTTTCTACTACCAATTTTGTTTAGATGTAATCCATCCATGCTATATTAAGACCAATTTTCTGAGAACTCTTCCCAATGCGTAATGCACTTAATGTCTTCTGATATGGTCCAATGTCTCAATCAATTATTTATCATTTTTAATTTTCCTGTTCTTGCAGCAGTTGCTCTGGGGACTGGGAGTATCTTGGAGATAATCAGCCTACATTTCAGTTTGTCAGCTCCTGCCTTAATGCTTTTATATTCTTCCATAATGTCTGTAACACTCTGGTTCCCGACATTATTTGTGCCCAAATGAATTATTATTGCTGATAAGTTATCCTTTTCCTTAATTATAGATGGTAAAAGTTATCCTTTTCCTTAATTATAGATGGTAACACGTTTTTTATGTCACTTAGTCTAGCCCCTGAAAAATAGCTTGTAGTGATATTTTCTTTATTACCCCAGGCTGTGTATCTGTCTGTATATTTTAGAATGTAATCTCCTAATACATGAAAACTTGCTTAATACCGTTTGTTAATCCTCTATTTACATCCTCGGATGTCTCTTGTTCCTCCATTTCTACATTCTGTTCGATCACCATCTGCTCTTGCTCTTGGTAGGAGCTAGTATTTGATGTAATTGTGTTCAATGTAATATTTATTAAGTTGTACCACATTTCATTGCTTGTGTTCCTTTTTTTTCTTTATTTGTTTGTTGTTTTATAGTCCCCTCTTATGGTGAACTTATTTCGTTAGATGAGCATGCATTCACCTGATTTTTAGGGTCTTCTGAACTTCTTACCCTATTCCTCAAATCTATATAATTCCCGCTTTCTGCGTTGTCAATATTGGTTGTGTCACTGCTCATTGCTGGTTGGCTATTATCATCTGTACCATCAGTTGAATCTAATCTTACTAATGGTTCAAAGCTATTTGTCAATTCCAAATTGAATATCCCAGCTCCCCTGCCTTTTTTATATTTTTTCTTTTCCATGACCCAGTATTCATCCTGTACTTCGTCCCTTCCCCTTTTTTGTTGTCCTCAGTTGCATCACCAGCTTATGCTGCAATTCCCTTACCTCTTTATTCATACTGCCCATAATTTGTTGTTGCTGCAATGTCATAACGTGCATTTCTAACTGCAGAATTTTAGTTTTCAATTCTCTAATGGTAGTGCATTCCCTGCATGTGTTCACCAGAACCTCATTAGAAGCTTCTATATTTATTTTACCACATATGATACACCTGATTCCTAACTCCCCATTAGCCAATTTTACAATGTTTCAGTCCATTATTGCAACTATATCACCTAATCAAGTGGCCTGCTTTGGTATATATGCACCTACCATCGTGCTTAGTGTCCTACCCCACTTCTCCGTCTTCTCTGGCTGACACCAGCAAACACTTAAGGTTGCTGCCTTAGCTGTGTCACCTTTGTTGGCTCACTGATTCTCACTTTTGGGTGAAAATATAAGGTGCCGAGACCGGAAGTAGTGTATCCGCCCGCATCCGGTCCCCTCGCTACAGACTAAGGTCTTTTTTTACAAACAAATGAGCTTTAAACTGCCCTTAAAAGGTCAGTTAACAACTCAGAGACCCAATATTTAAATAACTACCAGCTCTTTTTAGCCTGTTTCCCCAAACCACGATCTAGCAGGTGTCCCAGTGTAAATAGTCCCTTTAGGACTTCCTTCCAGCAGAAGGCTGCAATACAAAGCTTGTTTAAAAATACCTCCCAGGCAAGATACTGGCCTGGTACAGAGCAGACAGTGCTCTTCAGCTCCCTGCCTTAAGCAAGGAGTGGTCCCCAGACAATGTGCAGGTAACTGGTGGGGAGCTAGTTAAATGAGTAGGGACCCAGCTGAGGGGTGGTCTACCTCAACGTTGGTAGCTGGGTGACTTCACAGCAGGGCCCCGAAGTGAATACCAAGAGACCCCCCACTCTGTTTGAAATCAAATTAGTAAGTTGCCAATCCAGGCTGAAAAAATATATTTATTGTTACATTTGCCTCTGTTGGGGGGGGGTCAGGGTGTGCTCTGACTTGTTTTTGTTGATGTATGCCATATACAATAGCATCCCTCATTTAGAATCCCATTTATAGTTTGTGAATGAGTAAGGGTGAGCAGTTAACATTGGATGAACTCTAGGGTGCAGCAGCAAGCTGTCTTTTTTAACAGTACACAGGCATCACTCTGCTTCAGGGACTCATGCAGACAGAAAAGGGTCTGAAGCTGCCACTGCTGTTCACTGGGTAATGGCAGCACTCGACTGGCAGTCCGAGCTGTCAATCAACACCAAGCAGGCCTGGAGGGCTTGACAGGGTACTAGTTGCTGCAAAGTTCCCTAAATTTATTAGGTCCATTACAACTCAACAAGCTTGTGAGGCTCTCTTCAGGCAATTTAAACCCTGACTGGTCACCCAGTCAACCTCTGACCCTGTCACCATGCCAGTTCAGGACAGAAGTGATGAAAATGGCAAACAATTTGTAGTTCAAAGGCAGTCCTTCCACAGATGCCCTTATTTTCAGTGTACTCTGCAGTTTCAGAACATTTCTGGTCCCAAACTAGTTCTTCATGGATGCGCTTGCATGTCCAGTTCTGTTGGGTCAGTAATCATGAAAGTCTTGGTTAAGTTGGGAGTGCCGAGGTGATGGCACCAAGGGTGGTGACTGGCACCTTTAATGTGCAAACTACAAGAAGCCTTAAAGGTAACCCCCGTGGGGGTACAATTAGGTGCAGTGAAATTGAGGGAGTGAGGTTATGGAAACTCAGAGAGGGTTAAGAGAGCAAAAGTGGGTAAGGGAGCAAGGAGGTTGAGCACAAAGAGGTTAAGTAACTTGTTCAAGGCCACACAGTCAGTAAGTGGCTCTGACAGAATTCAAACTTGGGTCTCTAAGTTCAGGGCTAATTAATAAGCTACACTGCCTCCATAGAAGTGCCCAACTCTAATAACAGCAGGAGCTGATGGAGTGTCTTCTTTTGCTCAGAGGCAGGAAGTTCACCTTAGGTGTGCAGAGTATACTCCATTTCCCTGAGTTCAATCCCTAATAACGGTTCCCTGAAGGTCTGTTTAACTCTGTCTAGTATGGAGGTTGATACTGTGGGGGAGGATGCATGATGGCCTCCCACCTCTAGGAGAAAGCCTTTTGGGATCTGGCTTGTCAAAACATTACAGTGTTGCCCAGCTTTGAGGTCTTGGCTCATGACCCATGCATGGGTTTCTGTGTGTGTGTGTGTGTGTGTGTGTGAACTGGGAGACTAGGGGTGGGTGAGTACCTTATTTTGAATATTTGGCCAAATATTCCTATTCAGCTTCATGATTTGTGTGCCTGTGTGTTGGGAGGGAAGTACAAAAAAGCACCCCCCGACCCTCCGCCCTATTGATTGCATTAAAAAACAACCTCCTTCTCCCCCTGCAAGGATCCCACTCTCACCCTCATCCCCCCAGCACTCATGATTTTGAGATTAAGAAAAAAACCACGATGGGCCACCGATACAAGCTGCTCACCTCCATGACTGACCACTGTCTCCTCCTACCATACTTGCAGTTAAATAAGTCAACCTCCATTCCCCCACCCCAACAGCAGCACCTAAGTCCCATCCAACTCCTCCCAGTACCCACATTTCATATGTTTAGTTAATAGAAAGTTCCTTTCAGGCACGAGATGGTGAATGACACAACCCGCCCGCCTCACGTGATCAGCTGTTTTACTATGTGAGCAAGCACAGAGCGCCATTCACAAGAATGCAGCTGGCTGTGGAGGAGGGCGGGTTGTGTTAGTTGTCTTCTTGTGCCGGGGGGGGACAACTAAATATATGAAATATGGATGCTGGGGAGGAGGAAGGTGGGAGTTGGGTGCTTGCCTGTGTGGGGGTGGGAGTTGATTTATTTAACAACTGTACAAGCATGGCAACAGCAGATGGCAGTTGGCCACGGAGGTGGGCGGGTCGTGCCTGTTGCCCATCCTGGGAGTTTTTTCTTCCTTCTCTTGAAATCGTGGGTGCTAGGGGGCGAGAAGGGTGGGAGTGGGCTCTTCGCAGAGGGTAGGGGAATGGGGTTGTTTTTAAGACGACTGCGCTGGGAAAGATGGTGGGGGACTTTTTTTCCTTTTTTTTTGTTTCGTTAACATGAATAGGCATGAACAGTGCCATTAGTCATTATTCAGATCAGAATAACGAATAGTGCATTATTGACGGTATTCAGGAAATAGTCTTTGTTACTCATCATACAACCCTGTTGGAGACCCTATCTGTACCTAGAGCTTAGAGACAATATCACCCCCAGTCAGATTTTGAACTTTTAAACTAATCTGGGGTTGATGGCGTCAGTGTAGCTCAGTTGGTAGCACATCCGCTTCTGGACCAGAAGGTTGTGGGTTCTCATCCCACACCGGGATTGGACTTGCACCTAAAAATTGCTGGCATCCGAGTGCAGTATTGGGGGGTGCTGTACTGCTGGGGTGTGCCATCCTTTGGATGAGACGTTAAACCGAGGTCCTTTCTGCTCACCCTGGTGTTGTCCTATTGGGTGTCCAGGTGGAAGTAAAAGAACCCAGGGCACTCTTCTCAAAAGAGCAGGGAGCATTCCTGGTGTCCTGGCCAACATTCCTCTTCCCATAAACCGGTTCATACAATTATCCAGGCTGTGGGTGGGTGATGATGTGCGATATGGCCGCCACCACACATTCAGTCACTTCACTACCAGTCTAGCATTGCTTGTAAAGCGCTTTGGGATACTGTGTATGAAAAGTGCTATATAAATGCTGATTCTTCTTCTTCTTCTTCTTAACAAAACATCTTTCAACAAAGTACAGTTGTTACTTTTTTTTTTAAAATAACATGGGGCACCATTTTGGTGTGAAAACATCCAAACACAGCACCCCATTTACTTGCGTTGAGTGCATTCCCAGTATGCAAACAATTTCAGTAATATGCTGTAGTGCTATCATGCTAAAAACAAACCTGTGTTAAAAAAATGCCTCATTGAGTTAAATTATTTGGTTGATATACTGTTTCCTACTGTGTATGCAGGAGGCAAACTGTGTTACTTGTGACTCCGGTGACTCAGGCTCACCACAGATAAGAAAGGGCAAGAATGGGCTCGGCTCCATTAAATAACTACAACTTCGCAAACAATCGCGATCACTGAGTAGCTCTTTGAAATGTGTTATCTGATTTTTGTGGGAGTTCTTTGGTACAATAAGTTACAGTTTATTTCAAGGCCCTTTTTTCTGACTTGCTTTAAACTGTTATTTCCCCTTCCTTAAAAGAAAAATTCCAGTGACCCTACCTCTCTTTCCAACTACCATCTCTGACCATCCCTTCTTGAGTAAGTTCCTTGAGATGGAGGCGTCTACTGCTCTTTTAACCCATCTTGCTGCTAAGAACATCCTGACCCCTTCCAGTCTTGTTTGATCCTGACACACAGTCATTTGTGGCCCTCTTTAAAGTCAATAATGTCCTTCTCTAGTCCTCAGATAATAGGTCCCTCTCACTCCTCATTCCCCCTTGATGTCAGTACTGCTCCTAATGCTGTTGACCAACCCTCACCACTCTATCTTGAACACTATGATGGTGTTACTGGTCCCCACCTCTCTTAAGCCATGTTTAGACAGTTGCATTTGCACTGGAGCAACACGAGCACTCTGGTTGCTCCAGTGCAAGTGTGGCTGTGTAGACAGACACTGGATTATGGTAAGCCACTCGCTAACATGCTCCTGGATTCCCTAGCAAGCTGGGAACACCGAGCATAGCAAACGGCTTACAGCGGCTTCCACTACCGTGTGGACTGTGTGTGCCGCTGCAACCCATTCAGTGGCTCATGATTCCTTGAGCTGCTGTCCGGCCACCCGAGGCACAGCCCCTCACCAGCGCGGATTGGAGTGATTCACAAGAGAGGCAGTGTAGATGGGCAGACGATCGAGTCACGGGTGGTCAGGACCGCGCTGTTGCGGTCGGAGTTGGAGGTGCTGCTGCCATGTAAACACGGAATTGGTTTCACTCCTACATCTGCAATCAAGTCTTCTTTTTTTTTTATCTCTGCTCCTGGTTTTATCACTGACTCTCTTGTGTTCCCCTTTGGTAGGGTGAAGTATCCAGTTCATATTGCCACTATTTATGTCTGCCTTCTCTACTTGGGCAAACACACTCAAACTCTACCTCAACCCCAGAACACCGAGTCATGAGGGTAGCAGTTCTAAACATTCAACTAAAGGAACATTCTCCTAGCTCAGAGGTCAAGTGCTCCATTGACTTTCATATTTATGATGTGTTTGCTATCCCATGGGCCACCACTAGAAGGCCATTTTGATTTCACTGTCATTCATAGATTTTACCACTTGATGGCACTACTTTCAGACAGACAGTCTTTTTATATAGGCAACACCAATGTACTCCATTTCCTGGACCACTCTTCTTCGGAAATCTTTATTCATACTGTTGTCTACTCTCATCTCAGTTATTGCTAACTCCATACTTAATGGCTTTCCTAAGTCTCGCCTTTCAAGATTTCAGCATGTCCAAAATGCTACTGCCTGCCTCCCTCCTTACCCAAGCCAAGAAATGTGATCACGTTACCCTCATTCTTCTCCATTGACCTGCACTGGCTCCCGGTCCCCTTTTGTGCAACTTTGTTTTTTATTGAAGAATAAAGACAAACAGTACAGATCAAAGAATTCATATATCTCAGTGGTGCTGCAGTAACGTGCAAAATAAATTATATCATTCTTGCAGAGTTAAGCATTCTATCTCAGTGATCTGGTCTCCCAATACATGCCCTCACACTTTTTCTGCTCCTCTAATTTTGGCTTCCTCTCTGTTGCATGTCCCAGCTTTTCCATTGTTGGTGATAAAGTCTTCTCTTCTGCTGCCTCTGACATCTAAAGCAACTTACCTTTCTCTCTTCACCTAATCTCTAGGTCTGAATAGAACTGTGGATTTTCAATTTCACTGAATTCTGTAACAGAATTTAAAATTAATGCTGATTTCTGGAATTCACAGCCGTTTTGGAAATTGGGGAAATTATTATTTCTGCTGGGTTTTGTGTGGAACTGTTCTGGATGATTTGCAGGGGGAATATGCAAATCCTACTTCTCTTACATTTGCAGGGGGAAAAATTGGCAGACCACCTTTTTCCTGAAACTCATCCCCTCACTCCACCCCCGGCTGAACTCAGCAGAATTGTCTCAATGGGGAATTCCAAACATTCTGAAGAAAAGAAAAAACAAAATCTGCAGAATTCTGCTGGAAGGATTTGGAAAAAATCCACAAAGCCCTACTTACCTTCCGTTTAAAAGTTTTGCCTAAAAATAGGTTTTATCCCTTGCCTATGATTCCTAGTTTTTCTCTCTGCTTTCATCATTTTCCTACATATTTTTGCTTATTGTGGCTTTCTGACGACCAGCTCCTCAAGCTGTTACTGCCTGCACTTGCTGCTACCTTAGCCTACCTAGTACCTGATACTGTACCTGTCACCAACCATCTCCCTGCTGTATCTACTGTACTTAAGCAATAATACAATGTTAAGGTATGCAATATTATGGCGCATATTGTTCCACGTGGGGTGCATTGTGAGGCATGAAGCCATAGGCCAAATGACTTCAACTGCCTGAAAAGGGATGGTATCCCATGATACCGCATATCTTGGAGTGTATTATTGTGATTATGAAATGAATCCACTTTTGAATAGCAAAAATGAAAAGGTTAGTTGTAAAACAATTTTTAAATTTTTGTTTCCTGATGACATGACCTACTCATTCATTTAAGTCATGAAGAGCTTCTTTTAGACTGGGATTATATACTGAGATACCATCCCAGCTAAATGTGGTCATGACCAATCAGATCTGAGGATTTTGACCATCCATTTAATGATGTAATATATAGATGGTTGCACTTTCTCAGAGAAACAGTGGAATAAAAATGCTGTAATACCATAGTTGTGACATCATCCTTCTGATAACACTGTCCTTATAACCTCACTATGATACTATTCTGCTATTAAACATTCACAAGGCCACTGGTTTTCAATTTTTATCAGAACACCCGATAAAATTCTGGAATTTGGACTACTTGTGCACCGGTAAAAACAAAGAATTTCACGGAATTTGACATTTTATACCAGATCAGTGAATCTGCAGAACTTGTGTTTTTCTTAGAACTGCTTCCTGTACTATTTTCAGTTTGCTTCATTTAAAAAGAGCTAGTGGAGCCAAAACAGGCAGACAGGACAAAAATACTAATTTTAAGTAGTAGTCAGTTATAACATTTTATTTCTGAAGTATTTTTCTTTTTCCTTTTGCTCATTAGAAAGTCTTCTATGTGATAATATTGTGCTGGATGTGTGGAACAGTTCTTAACCTGTCAGCTGACACATCTGTCTCTATCCCCCGATATCATCAGCATTGTGATCTCACTGACAGTGACATCACAGGTGACTGACCTGGCAGCCACTAAGTGGCTGTTCCTAAACAGCATTGATCTCACAGTTAGTGAGGTCACAAAGCTGATGATGTAGTGGGGGGGGGGCAGTAGAGCAAGATATGTCAGCTGCCAGACAGAGTGCTGTTCCACACATCACACCTACTGTACTAAAATCAAGTAAACAATTGTCTAATTAAACAATGGGAAAAGATAAAGTACCTCAGATATAAAGGGTAATGGCTGGCTGCTTTTAAAATATAATATTAGTTTTAGGTAGTACACTAGGTCTTTAATGCTCCGTATATTAAGCCTTCTATTAGTTTTGATTATTTATATACATAAAAAATGACAGCAGAATCTTGGTAAAATCTGGAAATTAGCCTAACAATCACTGGTTCAATTCCTGGAATTCTGAGTCTTGAAATGGAAAGTCATTATTTATTTATTTTTTTTGTAGATACTTTTTCTCTCCCTCCTGTCCGGAACTCTCTCTGGCTACCCTGCTAGCCTAACCACTCTACCGCCCATTGTGTCCACTGTCATCTTCAAGGATGTTATGACCCCCAGGGACGGGGCCCTACAGCCCCAGGGAGATCGAAGGGGCAGTGACGGGGAACCAGCGTTGGGCATGTGGTGGTGGCACCGGAGGAGCTGTCGCCTATCTGGTAGGTGGGGGCATTTTTCCCCTTTTATGTGCCCTCTTCCTCCCTCCCCCATGCGTGCATGGTGCATGCCCCTGACTTCTCGATGCACAGCAACCCTGCCAGCGTCAGGCCATGCTGAGAATGTGCAGTCCAATGCTCTGCAGTGCCCCTGGTCTCCACCAGGGGCTGCCAGGGTGCCGGACATCCCCAGTACCCACCCCCGGGAAAGGAGAGCAGCCCAACGGGGACTCAATCCAGTCCCTCCCCTGCTGACCCATGGTGCCCGAGCTCGCTCCCGAACCCAGGTCACCGGTGTGGCGCGAGGTGTGGCGTCCAGCACCTCAACCCTCAGCACCACCAGGCCAGCCCAAAGTCATTACTTTAATTGCCCTAAATCTGTGACCTTGATTTGGAAACAACCTTGTGCCAAGCTTATTGCTTCATGTTCAGCTACTGAAAAAGATGTGAATCTACATGGACCATAAGAAACAAGGACTTTATATCTGAGACGTATGTTAAAAAAAAGTTAATCTGGTGAATGCTCTTCAGGTGAGTGGGAGTTGTAAGGGGGGAGGGGCTTCTAGACTGGTAGGATGTAAAGCGAGCAGTAGTTCTAAAGGAGACAGGAAGCTTGGATCCATATACTGTATTATATATATAAAAAAAGAACTATGCAAAACTCAACTAAAACACCATCTCAATGTTCCAGTAACATGTTGCAGCTTGTTGAATCTCACTCTCAAGGTTCACAGATCACCAGAAACTTGAGATGGTTGCCTCATTATACATAGTTACTAGTTATTATTCTATTTTTTGTTTTTTGTCTGACTTCAGGGCAAATCAGAGGACCTTTCTGTTTCAACCCCATAGGTCTGTGACCCGCAGGAGCATGTGACCCGCAGGTGCATGTGACCCGTAGGTGCATGAGGATCCCAGGAGCTGGAGGATGGCATCCTTCTAGGATGTCTGTAGGGCACCCGCATGTAAGTCTACAGTTCCATGAGGAATGCTGACTGGGGAAGGAGGATGGGCCTAGAAGGGGGCAAGCAGAGGGAGCAGTACCAGGTAGGCATTATAACCTGTCTGGGTAAGCCTACATAGGGTTACGAAGAACGGAGGGGTAAAATCACCATTAAGCATTACACTATATCTAGGGTAGGCCTACATAGGGGTACACAGAACAGAACAGGAGGGTAAAACCACCAGTTGGCACTACACCCCACTCTAGGGCAGGTCTGTACAGAGGAAGTAGGAAGTAAAACTAGTAGAAGTGATGGAGAATGGGCAGGGATGAGGACTGGCTAGCTGTAAGGATTGTGGAGCAATCATCCCCTGAGCTACACTTTGGAGGTTTGATAATTATCTAATCCACAGGATATTCAAGGAGCTCCACAGACAGTTGTGGGCAGCACAAGAGGAAACACTCTGGCTGCGTGCAACAGAGCTGGGGTCCCAAACCGCTACCCACTACCCCCCATCCACAGAGGCCCACTGGCCTAAGGGGATGGAAGGTAGTGGGAAGGAAGGAAGAGAAGTGGATTGCAGGTACCATACAGAGCCCTTACAGTAGTGACCGCAAACCATTTTTCTCCCCTGAACGCCGAAAGCAAGTCACTGCCGGGGACCAACCAAGGAGGTGGAAAGGCACCAAGCAGAGTCAAGGGAGTATGGAAAGGGGCAAGCGTGGTCTTCATAGTTGGAGATTCAATGGTGAGGGGTGTGTAGAAGGTGGTGTTCAGGGATGGTTCTATAAAGGGGGAGGTCAGATGCCTCCCTAGTGCATCGGCCTTGAGGGGTGAGGCCAGGACAAGGAGAATGCCAGATAGGATGAGAGAGGAACCACATGTTCTAGTGCACTTGGGCATAAACAAGTGGCAAATCACATTCTGGGGGTTATTAAGTCCGACATGGTGCACAAGCAGAGATCTAAAACGTCTGTAGAGAACTTCAGGTTCATTGCTTTGCTTTTCTTCCATCTAAGCTGATAGAAAGTATAATAAGATATGATTAATTGTAAACTCACTTAGATAAATATAACATTCTCACTCCCACAGCAGCACGGGTTCAGACAGCATTATAGCACTAACTCGGCTTTATTGACGTTTACAGATTATTTGCTTACGTCGATTGATTCTGAACTTTCTGCGGCATCAGTTTTTGTTGATTTCTCAAAAGCTTTTGATTTAGTTAAGCATAATTACTTCTTATTGAACTGTGAGCTGTGGGGTTGTTTGAACCTGTCCCAAACTGGTTCATAAGCTATCTGGACAGGCGAGAGTGCAGAACAAAAGTGGAAGACATGTGCTCAGCATATAGGGAGTCTAGCATTGGGGTACCATGTGGCTCAATCCTGACCCTATGCTATTCAGCCTTTTCATCAGTTATTTGCCTGTTACTTGTAAGACATCATCAGTGCTACTGTCAATGCTGTAATCTACTGTGCTGCCAAAGATATTACAAATACTGTTGAACGATTGCAGAATGACTTTAATATCTTTGAAACCTGGATATTAAAGAACATTGCCTTATTTTAAATACATAAAAAAAAACTAAGGCACTGCTTTTTACTACCCTCATTCCTGTACTCAGAAAAATCTTTCAATTCTCAATTCATACCCTGGATAACATCCGCTTAGAAAATGTTATGTCATTTAAACTTTTGGGCTTGACATTAGATTGTACAATCACATACTCGTTACACTTAGATTTGTTAATTAAGACAGTGAACAAGTAATTAGGCATGCTGTATCATTGCAGAGACACCGTATTTGATTCTTCACTACTGCCTGTCGCTCAAGCATATCTCATTTCAGTTGTGGATTATGGCCCATTAATCTGGTCGGCTGTCAAGTCTACTACTTTGTCTAGAGTTCCCAAATTACTGAATCGTATTTGTAGATTATGCTTAAAAGTGAATCAAAGTGCACATCACTGTACTTTCTATAATCAGCTTCAAGGGCTTCCTTTAGATAAAGAAGATTTATACTCACAGACAACTCTGCTTTGGAAAATCTTAAACGGTAATGTGCCACCAAGTTTAAAGTCATTAATCCACATTCAAACAGGCTGTTGCATCACTAGAGCAAACAGTAAACAAAATTTGGCAATTCCAAGGTATAGAACTAACATAGGTCAGAATTTATTTTCATATACGTTCCTGAAACCATGGAGTGCATTGCCATTGCAATTAGAACAGCTAAAACTATAGCCTGTTTTCAAAATGTTATGAAAATGTATTTGCTGAATATTTGTACTTGTTCATGTTTTAATGCCTAATTGTTGATTTTAGTATTATATGGACCGTGTACAATGTGTACTGAATTCATTGATGTGTATACTGTACATTGTATTTGTGCATTGCACCTGGGTCGTCACTGTAAATGGGTACTTGTTCTCAGTGGTTCTACCTGGTTAACCAAAACGGTATACCCACCTAACAGTGATAGTTCAACAGTGAGGTTCCCCACAGCAACTACAGCACCGTGCCGCTGTACGGGACCTGCTGGAACCGGGCACTGTCTGTGAGGGGTCCTGCACCCCCCCCGAATCAGCTCCGACTCAGAGTTGATAATTCTTAGTGGGGGATGTGGGGGTGCAGCCCCCCACATGGGGGGTTTGGGGCCAGAAGCCCCCCGAAGAAAACACTTTGTGTGCTGAGAAACTGGCAGCCAACTGCTAAATACAGTCGACCTACCGGTTTCACTGTCTGGGCGTTCAGTGAGAAATTTGTCAAACACCTGTCGTGGATCCAACAAAAACAAACACACAGACCTTTGAAGACTGGGGAGTACACTGAGGGGGAAGGCAGTCAACATTGGCCTTTTAGGAGGTGCTGTCTAGATGGACTAGGGAAGGGGGGAGTAGGGTAAGGCAGGAGGAAATGGAGGCATTTAATGCCTGGTTGAGGGAATTATATAGGGAGAAGGGAAACTGGTCTGTGTGGGACTGTTGAGGATTCTGGGATAGAATGCTTTTTAAGGGGGACAACCTTCATCTAACTAAGCAGGGACCTAGTGCACTGGAACATAAATTAGATCTCTATGTGGACAGTCTTTTAAACTGAAGATGTGGTAGGTGATGCTGAGAACTGTCTTGTAGGTGGTATGTGCAGGGGGAACCCAGGAGATGTTCCGCTGGACATGGAAATGGGACCAGGGGAAGCCAGCAGTGGCAGGAGTAAGGGACAGGAGAAGGTAGCAGGCATTGGGCAGAGACTAAATTAGATCTAGTGGCTGTCATGGAGACTTGGGCAGGTGGCAACAAGGGCTGGGATCAAATGGTTCTGGGGTATACTAACATACTAAAAGCCAGCAGAATAGGCCTGACAGTCTTTCGTGTCTGCTCGGTAGCCATCCCCTACTGGGCGCTCTCACTCTCCCACCCCTCCTAGCCCCTGAGAGGGTTATCTTCGGCTTCAGTATACCCATGCACCTATCTCACCCCCTCTTGAAGCCTTCCACTGTGCACTCCTCCACCAGACTCCCGGGCAGTGCATTCCATGGCCCCACCACCCTCTCAGTGAAGTAATGTCTTCTACGTTCTCTCCTGTACTTCCCCCCTCCAGCTTCCACTCATGCCCCCGGTTGTGCCTTTCTTTAGCCTGAACATATCTTTGGCTCCACCCCTGTTTATCCCTTTCACATATTTGTAGACCCCTATCATGTTCCCCCCTGTCTCTCCTCTCCTCCAGTGAGTACAACCCAAGTTCTTCCAGCCTTTCCTCATAGGTCCTTTCTCTCATGCCCTGAATCATCTTGGTTGCCCTCCTCTGGACCCTCTCCAGCAGTGCTATGTCCTTCTTGAAGTGAGGTCTCCAGAACTGCATGCAATACTCAAGATGCAACCTGACCAGGGCATTATACAGAGGGAGGATCACCTCCCTCCTCCTGGACATAATTCCCTGGGCTATGCAGCCCAGAATCCTGTTAGTTTTTTGCCACAGATCTTCTGCAGTTTTCAGTGTTATTCATTTTGATGTCTACCACCACCCCCAGGTCTCTTTCACTCGTTGTGGCTTGCAGTGAGACACCCCCAGGGTGTATACATGACCTGGGTTCCTGACCCCCAGATGCAGCACCCTACACTTCCCTGGATTAAACCTCAGTCCCCACCTCCTTGACCACCCCTCCAGGGTATCCAGATCCCTCTGAACTGTCTCTCTCTCTTCATCCCCATCTGCCAGTGCTCCCAGTTTTGAGTCATCCACAAAGAGGCTCATCCTACTCCTAACCCCTCTCCCCATATCGGAGACATAGGCATTGAACAGGAGTGGCCCCAGTAATGAATCTTGGGGCACCCCACTAACAGTATACCTTACTTAGGAGAGAATTTATTTATCTTAATTATTTTTTATTGACCAGATAGGTGCACTACACAAATCAGTTGCCTATTTTCAGGCCCAACCTGGGTGAATACAGGGGTGGTCAAATGAAAAGAACAGTTATGACAAATATTCTATGCAAACAGTGTTCAGTATAGAATACACAACAGTAAAATTATAGGATAGAAACAGTATTGGGAGTAATACGACGGTATTCACAGCATACAGTCATTCAGGACAATACATTTCTATATACAATAATTGACATACAGAACAAGGTTTTAGGGTATAATGTCTTCAGCTGTGGGAGGGAAGTGCATGTATAAGATTGGGAGTCCATTTTATAAACAGCCTAAAGGCAAGAACATACAGTTGCTTGTTGTAGGAAGGTTTGAAGTGCAGTTCTAAAGGCATGAATGGATTAGCACTGGCAGATGGTGCTTGGGATAGAGCTGTATATTGCAGGTGCTGTGAAGGAGAATGACAGACATTAGACCTGAGTGGATATGCCAGGCTGTTGGGTTTCAGTAACAGTGAGAGGAACATGGGGGATTGCTTGTTCACAACTGTATGAATCAAACTGCCTATAGAAAATTTTCTTAGGGTTGTTGGAGGGCACCATCTAAACTAGAATAGAGGTCACAGTGTTGAGTATACCTGTTTGTGGCTCGAGCAAACCTACAGATATTATTGTAGATATTATCCCATATCTGCAGGGTGGTTTTGGAGGTGGAGTAGTAGACTACCATCCCATATGTTAGTTTGGGTAGTAGAATGTGTCAAGAAATTGCTATGGAGCTGAGGGCGAAAGGCTGTATTTGACATTATATGAATGTCCAAGTCTGGCGTTAGCAGCCTTACATGCAGAGGAGATATGCATCAAGAAGTCTAAGGATGCATCAAGTGTCGCTCCAAGATAGTTGAAGTTAATGACTGTAGTAAGAAGAGATCCATCAATGCACTGGACTGTGAGTGGGGAGTTACACTTTTTTAATTTAGGCGCCAAGCCAAATAGCATGGCTTATGTCTTGGTGGTATTTAAGAGGAGCTTGTTGGATTGGAGCTAGGATTGTATAGAATGTAGGTCAGAGGGGAGGTGGCAATTCAGTCTGAGGATGCTGTGGGAGCCAGTGTAGAGGGCAAGGTCATTGGTATATAGAATCAGGGTGCAGCATGTGAGGCTAGTGTGTGTGGAATTTATGTGAATGGAAAAGAGTAGGGGACCCAGTCTGGAGACCTGAGGGACCTTGACTGTGGTAGCATAAGGGTCTGACAGGGTGTGGCCAAATTTAATGTATTGATACCTATTACCCAGCTAACTTTTGAACCAATTCAGGATCAAAGGAGAGACACCAAGGCACTTAATTTGCTGCACAATAGGGTGTGAACAAGTAGGTTGAATGCCTTCGTGAGGTCAGTGAAGACCACATCTGTGAGTTCGACCCTATCCGTGGCAGAGCAGATAGAAGAGAAAAGGAGAGGAGCGTAACAAGAGGGTGTTGGTAGTGCTGTGGCATTTACAAAAAACATGCTGCACAGGGGACAGGAAACTGTAAGAGTAGAGATATTCAGTCAGCTTGGAGTAGACCAGTTTTTCAAGAAGTTTGTTTACTACTTGGAATGTAGTGATGGTCTATAATTATTGATGTTTGTTTGGTCCCCTTTCTTGTACATAGGGATGTTATGGGATATCTTCCAGATATCAGGAACTGTTTGCAATGGGAGGGATAGGTTAAAGATTTTTGTTACCTATAGTGCATGCTTGGCTGCAGCAGTCCTAAGAATTTTAGGTTCAAGTTCATCGGAGCGGCTGACTTAGATGTAGGGATTTGCAAAAGGAGTCTAAGTACCTCACGGTGGGTGACAAAGTAGAAAGGAGGGTGGCATGTGCTGGTTTTGGGGGAGGGAGGATAGGAGGAGGAGGAGGAGGAGCTAGAAGAGGTGCTAAAGACATCTGTATAGGCTGAGAGGTCAGAAAAACATTGATTGAATGCATTTGCTATGGTTACAAGTTGTTGCAATTTACACCATCAATATTTAAATCTCTTACTGTGTGTTTGCCAGCCTCATGTAGGACTTATTTAATGGTATTCCCAAAACAGTTTCAGGTTATTGGTCAGTGGTCAAGGCTGCGAACAGGAGATTTAAAGTAAAGACTTTTACTACATCTGCTAGCCTTTTTTGCAGACATTCCTAAAGCATTCTGTAATTGTCCCAGTTAGCAGATGCCTTGAAGGTTTTATAGGTGAACCACCTGGCATCTCTCTGTTTAATGAGGTCCCGCAAGGGGTGATCCAACCATTTGGTGACAGGGCCACATACTTGTCTTGAGGTAAGGGGAGCACATTTATTTTGTATCCCTAAAATTACTTCATAGAATGCACATAGCGGCTCTTCAGCCCTCGTTCCGCTGCCGTAAGCACCTCCTGGTCGGACAGTGCTCTTGAAGCCACCGACTGCAGCACCAAGCCCGGACTCTCCCCTTGTCAAAGCAGCTCTTCAGCCCTCGCTCTGCTGCTTCAAGCACCTCCTGGTCGGATGGCGCTCCCGAAGCCACCGATCACAGCGCCAAGCCTGGATTCTCCCTTGCCAAAGCGGCTCGTCAGCCCTCGTTCCACTGCCTGAAGCACCTCCGGGTTGGATGGTGATCCAGAAGCCACCAACTGCAGCGTCAAGCCCAGACTCTCCCTTGCCAAGGGTACGGCCACATTCTGACCAATCGGAACTCGAGCGCCACCCAGCAAACAGCCCTGATTGGCACAGAGCCACGGCTTTAAATTTGCGCTCCTTCTGCTCAGCCCTGATCTTGATTTTTTCTTTATTTTACCTAACTAAAGCTGTTTCTGTTAGAATGCCTGTAATTTTAATGTGAATATACAGCTGAAACCCTGCCTAAGTGATTACAGCCCTGCTAAGAGAATTTACAGCAGTTAAGTGTTTAACAGCCACCCTTTTGGTGCCGAAATTAAGCACCTCTTTGTTCTGTTAATTTTTCCTTTCTCCCTGTGCTATGAATCTTGTTGCCTGACCCCTTCCTAGCTGCCTTTAAATTGTGACCCTCTCTCTCTCTCCTTTCAGCGGCTCTTCAGCCCTCGCTCCGTTGCCTGAAGCACCTCCCAGTCGGACGGCACTCCCAAAGTCGACGACCACAGCGCCAAGCCTGGACTCTCCCTTGCCAAAGGTACGGCCACATTCCGACCAATCGGAACTCGGGCGCCACCCAGCAAACAGCCCTGATTGGCCCAGAGCCACGGCTTTAAATTTGCGCTCCTTCTGTTCAGCCCTGATCTTGATTTTCTTCCCACCCCCACCTCCTCAGGCCTCCATTAAATATGCTTTTGTCCCACCCACAGCTAGCTCTACAGCTTCCTTATTGGTCCCCAGTAGAACCAATCACAGCACCCTCCCCCATGAAACTAGGACAAGTTACCCTCTCTATCTGCTATCTTCGAGCTCCTCCTTCTAGAGCTATGGCATACTGCGCCCACAGTATCATATTACTCCTCTGTTTTCTACCACTTGTCATTCACACAATGAATCTTATGGACCTAGCCCATACTTCATCCCCTCAGCCCCAGCTAGCCCTACCCTTTATTGGGGCACCTTATTTTTACCGGCGCCCTGCCCTCTGCTACACTACACCACTTTATTCCCCCCCCACACCTCCTACTCCCTTCACCCATGTCTCTCAGAGCACTCCTTATTCTATATTCAAAATACCATGCTTCTCTGGCACACACCAGCAGAAACAGGTCATCCTTGGCAACTACAATTAAGCAGGGCAAAAGGAATAAAACACTCAGGTCTCTCTTGAGGGATCTTAAGCAACTGTTATTCTTGCTCCTTCTATGCTCAGGGAATGTAGAGTCAAACCCTGGCCCGCCCACCTTGCTCATCTCACCTACTGAATTTGCGTCAGCTCCAGGTCTTAAGTTAATGTTAGTTAATATCCTAAGCCTGCCCAAGAAAATCGACCAACTTCAAGTATGGGCTCTACATACTGAGCCGGATTTCATTATTATCACAGAAACCTGGCTAAAAAAATCTAATTCGGACCAACAAGTCACTCTCATGGGCTATAATTTGTATAGGGCAGACAGGGGGACCAGGGGTGGGGGAGTAGCTATTTACACTAAAGTCAAGTTCTCAGTTAGTGACATCCTTTGCAACTCAAAACATAAGGAATATGAAATTGTTTCCTTAAAGTTACACCTCCCCTTCATGGAACGCATTACAATTATAGGTTGCTACAGGCCCCCTAGTGGTGGAACTGATCTCCTTAATATCCTAAAAACACTAACAGTCGCTGCTAACTCCGAAGTAATAATCTTTGGGGATTTCAACATGGACTGGCTAACACACAAATCACACAGACTAAAGTCTGTCTGTGATGAACTTGGTCTTACCCAACTAGTGTCTGAACCCACCAGGGTCAATAAGGCAAACTTAGCTAACAGCTCACTACCTGATCTCATTTTATCAACCCATCCCCATAAAATACTTCATTTGACTGTATTTCATAATGATATGAGCGACCATGACATTGTAGTCTGTACAAGACTACTAACTAAGAATCACCACCAGCCCAAGATAATTATCAAACGGTCATTCCGTAAGTTCTATGAGTCGAACTTCCTGAAAGACCTTAGCCAGGTTAGATGGCAAAACCTTTATGTCTCTAAAACGCCTGACGAAGCGGTCACGGTCCTGAACAACAATCTCATCACATTAGCAAACAAGCACGCTCCATTCATCAAGGTTAGGACAAGAAACATATCACACCCCTGGTTCTCTGCTGAACTAAAGAACGCTGTCTCTAACCGTGATAAGCTATGGGCCAAGGCCAAACACACTAAAAGCCCGGCGGATTGGCGAGTTTTTAGAGCTGCCAGGAATGCCTGTGTTAAATGTATTCGATCCGCCAAAGCCAACTTTTACATCTCCTCTCTAGAGCAGGCCAAAGGTGACCCCCAAAAAATCTGGAAGACCCTTAAGTCTATTGAAGGGCGGCCGGTGGCCCCTCCTCTGCCAATTAAGATAGTAATAAATGGTACGGCGTTGAAAACAGTACCCATATCCTTGAAGAATTCAACTCTCACTTTGTCACTGCTGGCCTAGCATTCGATTCATCCCCGTATGCTGCGTGTGCTAATAGCCCAGACAGTACAAACTCCATAGATCCAGAAATGAGCCATCCCTTCCAGCTGCTCCCCCTTAACTTCAAAGATGTTGAAGATTCTCTTAAGAATTTGGATACCAAGAAAAGTGCAGGAGATGATGGAATTGAACTGTTTTTCCTAAAACTTGGGTTCACCTACCTTACGGCCCCAATCTTATACATTTTCAACCTCTCTGTCTCTTCCTTCATAGTACCTTCATGCTGGAAATCAGCCCACATCCTACCTTTATTTAAGTCGGGGGAGCCATGTGATTTAAATAATTACAGACCCATTCCTATCTTGCCCATCCTATCCAAGGTCTTTGAAAAGCTGGTTTACGCTCAACTAAAGCACCATTTAGAAACCCATTCACTCCTGAATCCAGCCCAATCTGGCTTCTGCTCTAATCACAGTACCGTCACTGCTTTGGCTAAAATAACTGATGATTGGATCGCTACTATGGACTCCAAGAAGTTCACGGGAGCTGTCTTCTTAGACCTCAGCAAAGCTTTCGATAGCATTGACCATAGCCTAATCGAAACTAGCCTTGCTAAAATAGGTGCCACCCTGCCAACCATCCAGTGGTTTAGTAGCTACCTCTCGGGAAGACTGCAAAAAATCAAAGCAGGTGGCCTGTTCTCCTTCCCCCTATCAATCAGCAGAGGAGTCCCGCAAGGCTTCATCTTAGGCCCCATTCTCTTCTCTCTATACATTAATAACCTCGACAGCCATATATCCAACTCAAAATTGCACTTCTTTGCTGATGATACAGTCCTCTGCACATCCAACGCCTCACTGCTTGAAGTTAGGGATGTCCTTCAAGCTGACTTTGCTCTGCTTGAATCCAATCTCATTAATTCCAAACTCCTCTTAAATGCCAAGAAAACTAAAGCTATGATCTTCCCCCCTAGTTCTCTGCCCCCCGTACTCACCACCCTGCAGAAAGACTTTATAGTTACCTCCTTAGGAGAGCCCTTGGAAGTCACCGAAAAATTTAAATACCTCGGTTTCTGGCTAGACAGCAGGCTTGCCTTCATTGAACACCTTGATGACCTATGTAAAAGACTAAAAATCAGGCTAGGCTTCCTTTACCACAACAGGTCCCTATTCCCACCTGAGATCAGGACTAGGCTTGTCCAAGCCACATTCCTACCATTATTAGACTACGGGGACATAATCTATAACTCTGCTACAACCTCAAAACTTAATAAACTGGACATTCTCTACCACCAAGCACTGCGCTTCATTATGAATTCCACATATCGGACACATCATTGCAACCTGTATTCAGCTGTAGGTTGGACGTCCCTTACAACTAGACGCATTCTCCATGTCAGCATCTGGATGCTAAAGCTTCTCCTTAACAAGCTCCCGAACTATCTAACCTCGATCATCCATACCAGCTATAGTGCCTATGCACTCAGAAAATCAGATTTTATCTTCCTGGACGTCCCTAAAACCTGCACCATCTTTGGTAAACGTGCTATCTCCATTGCCTTCCCAGTCATCTGGAATAGGCTCCAATCCTCACTGAAACTGTCTAATCTAGTCTCTGTTAGTCTCTTTATAAAGTTAATTTCTGAAAAAATAAAAGACGTCTGTAACTGTCAGTAAATTTTTTTTTTCTATGACTGTATATGCCTTCTGTCAGTCCCAAGGTCTATATGGATGGAAGCTGCACTTTTTGTATGAGTATGATGACCTACTCGATGTGAGTTGGAATAATGCTTGTACATTTGTTTCTTATGTACCTTACCAGCACTTGAAATTCTGTTGTATACATTTACTGTATGTTTCTGTTAGTCTTGTTGTACATGTATCCCAGGACCTCCTTGTGAATGAGCTTGCTCAATGGAGTTGTTTTCCTGCAATAAACTTGAACTTAAACTTGAATATAGGACATGGTTTATATCATTTGTGGTCCACAGTTGTGACCAATCTGCTCTTCCATTTTCCTGTTTAAGCACGGTAGGGTCAAGCCTGGAGAAGTCACAGATGTGAATAATTTTGGGGAGTGCCTTAGGAGCCTTAGCTCTCCAGACACACTAGAGAGGGGAGTGGTCATTTATGGAGTCGGGCAGTACACGTGAGCAGATAAAGCTATCAGGGTGCAGTGTGAGTATCCAGTCCAAAAAGGTAGAGGACAGGCTAGCACTCATGCTTTCTAATTGACTCAGATATAAGTTGATGTAGTTGCAGCTTGTTTAGGGTGAGTTCTGCTTTTTTCATATGATTAGAAAGCCAGTCGATATTTAAGTCACCAATCAGGAGAAATTCATTATTTTGTACTAGAGAGCCAACAGAGCTCATTAGGAGGGAGGGCATGCTGGCTTTCAGCTGGAGGATATAGGCACAGAAGATGTGCAGTGTTTTTGTGTTACCTAGGAGGAGGTTGCATGGCAAAATTCTAGGTGGAATTGGAAGGGGTAATTGATTTGACACATTAACATGCAGATGATCCTCGTGGTAGATGCTCCCCACCTTGGCCTTAGTTCTGTGACCCTAATAAGGTTATACTGTATATAGAAAGGGCACACAAGTTGTCAGGGATAATGGGTTTAAGCCAGGTCTCAGTGATACCCAAAATATCAGGTTTAAAATGACTGACCCACACAGTTAGCTCATTAAGATTTTTTGTGAGTCTTCAAATAATCATATGAGCAGAGTCTTGAGCCCCGTTACACTGTTTCGAGGGTGAGTGGAGAAAGCAGTAGGAGTTAATGCCACAATTCCAATGAGAGTTGCCACTTGGGGGCCTGGACTGGGTTCAATGTCCCCTGCAATCATGGAGGTGGCATGTGATTAGTAGGGGAGAGAACATCACCTGCTGGGCAGCGGCAGGCAGCCTCTCCATCTCAGTTTGAGGAGATATGCTATGTTCCACATAAGTCTTAGGTAATAGTGGCAGTAACTAATTAAATCTGCCTGCCTGGAGACAAGCGTATTAGAGATCTGGAAGCTATGACTCTCTAATGGAGTGGGTACTGTGGTGGTGTGAGTGAGAGGGAGTCAGAATACTTAGGGAGATGAGCACTCCAGTGGGGACCAGCATCTGGCTAAAAGGCCACATGGTTGAGCAGAGGAGTGTGGAGAAGCTTCCTAGGCTGGCAGTGAGGGAAGCAAGATTCCTAATAGCAACTGACTATAATGACATACCCAGTGATAAATGTAGGCAGTTTAAACAAATGAGAACTTGCATACAACAGTAAAGCTGGCAGCTGCCTTGGCAAACGATGAAAGGGAAGTGAGGTTCCTGAATAGTAAATGACAATATCAATATACCCTGTGACAAGTGTAGGCAGTTTAAAACAACTGAGAACTTACTTAAACCAATAAAGCTAGCAGCAACCTAGGCGAGCAGCGTAGGAAGGGAAGTATCTAATAGCAAATGACAGTATTAATATATCTTGTTATAGATGTAGGAAGTTTAGACAAAAATGATAATTAACTTATAACAGTAAAGATAGCATCAGAAAGCATAAAACAATGATCCCTTTGGTGTTGGAGAGAGTGGTACAGAATCCCCAGTAGAATGGGGCAAGGGGAGAGGATGAGGTGTAGCCCTATACATTGTGGAAGGAACTGAGGTGGCAGAGGATGGGACTATAAAAAAGGAGCGTGAAGGGGAAGTGGAATTTATCTGGGGCAGCTGACAACTGCTGTTGGTAAGAGGGTTAAATCAGGGGTGGGTCTACAGAGCACCAGGGCAGAAAGAGGAAAGATACCAAGAGTTGGAAGTGGAAATCAGAAAGGGAGCATCAGAAGGGGATCTGGTGTTAATAGGGGACCTGAACCTGCCGGATATAAACTGGGACTTCTCAGCAGCTAGGAGCACCAGGAGACAAGGCACTGCTAGATACACGTCATGTCTGTCTAACTGGTGAAGCTTGTCAAGGATCTCAAATGGCAGACTGTCATACTCGACTTGCTACTCACCAGTTCAGAGATGGTGGTGAGGGAGGTGACTGCTGGGGAACTGCTGGGGTTCAGTGACCACAACACTGTAGGCCAAATTGATGGGGGGAACAGCGGACCCCCTCAAAGACAGTGGACTGGGACCTCAAGCAGGTAGATTTTTGGGAAGATGTGGGAACTACTTAGGGGAAGATTGGCAGGTATTGATCAGACAGACTGGTGGGAGAACAATGGAACATGATCAATGGGCGCTCCCAGAGGTGTCTGAACGTGTACAAAGAAGGTCTTCAAACGGAGCAAGCACAAAAGGCCAGTCTGATTCTCAAAGGGTGCGAGGGAGGCAATGAGGGTGAAAGGAAGGACCTTCACTGAGTACAAGAGGAACATAGGGGAGAAAGCCTGGCAGGAGTATCAGGTTAAACTCAAAGAGAAAAGGACGGAGTTCAGAAAAGCAAAGGCAGGCACAGAGCCGTAGATTGCCCAGGGAGAAAAAGATGGGGAAAAAATACATTTTCAGGTACATCAGGGAAAAATGGAAAACAAGAGGGAGATTGTTACGCTAGTTAAGTGGGGGGGGGACGGTAATGGAGGAGGGTGATGAGCAGAAGAAAAATGTACTAAACAATTACTTCTGCTCAATATTCACAGTAGAGAACAATGGTCTTCTGCCAGTCAGTGTTATTAAGGCCGCCATATGGTGGAGGTCCAGGAAATGGGCAGAGTACAGATCTTAGTGAACAGGGTACAAAAGGAACTGGAAGCTCTCAGGGTAGATCAGACACTAGGCCCAGACGGCCTGCACCCACACGCACTTAGGGAACTGGCTGCAGTATTGGCAGTACCCTTAATCCATCTATGCAATGATTCACTGTAGTCTGGAGTCATGCCAGTGGACTGGAGCTCTGGTAACACAGTGCCACTCCCTAAGGGGTGGAGACAGGGAGGATCCAGGCAACTACAAGCATCTTAGCCTTACCTCTATCCTAGGCAAGCTGATGAAGACCATAATGAACGGGAGTTTATTGTCCTACCTAGAGGACAATTAGCTACAGGATGAAAAGCAGCATGGGTTTGTGCCAGGGAGATCTTGCCAGACCAACTTGATACTGTTTTTTGATCAGGTCACCAAGGCGATAGACAAAGGACAGGCGGTAGAATTGCTCTACTTTAACTTCAGCAAGGTCTTCGATGTGGTACCACACAGAAGGCTACTGAAGAAGTTGGAGGACTTGGGAGTGGAGCTGGATTTAGTTAGGTAGGTAGGAAAATGGCTAAGCGTGAGAGAGTAGTGGTTAACAGGGCTCAATCAGGGGACAGAAAGTCCACAAGTGGAGTGCCACAGATATTGGCCCTGGAACCTGTCCTATTTACTATATTCGTAAGTGACATTGGGAAGGGTATCCAAGGAAAGTTGTCTCTTTGCTGATGACACAAAGCTATGTGGCAGGGTGGATCATGGGGAAGGGGTGCAGGTGCTCCAGAAGGACATTGAGAAATGGTCTAAGGTCGGACAGTTGAGTTTTAGTGCCAAGAAGTGCAAAGTAATGCACAATTGTCCCTGACGTAGCAAACTGGGGGGCAGAACAGCAAGACAGCCTTGATGTTACTCTGCTCCCTGCTGTACTGTGTTTGCTTGGGCATTAAACTTTTATCACTGACGCTATGCTACTTCAAATCTTTTGCTGTTTGAATGGGCTAAATGAAAGTTTTGCTTATATTAGTAATTGAGTTACAGCGGTGAATTTCCATAGCTGTTTGCTAACACACAGCTGCTGCTCACTTGGGAGATGTGCTATCTGTTGCTGTACCCTAAACCCAGAGATTTTGCACCCCGTGCTTTTTACTTGGGGACAGCTCCTGTGTTGGTGGAGTGCTTTTGGCCAGGCTTGGTGCATTGGGAAGATTTGGCAGTGACTGACTGTGGTAGCTCCCCATTTTCTCATCAGGAGGCAGGAGGATTTCTGCAAGGATGATGGCGATTCCTGCAGGTGTACTGTATTTACTTATTTATTGAAGTCTCGGATTACAACCTTTGAGCTGAAAGCTTGTTTCCAAAGGCTCCACGTCGAATGAATAATAGGGGTAATACATCGGATAACAAACATAAATTGGATACATTCATTATATGGTGTATAAGCAAACTACATCGGGTTACATTGCATAACATGAATATTTACAAGAAGCAAGGTGGGGGATGCATCTGGGCAGAAAAAAAGAGTTCATTAAACAGGTAAGCTACAACAAATTGCAGCACAATTTTCAGTAATAATTCAGGAATGATAGGAGGAGACAGGCTGAGAGAAGCTGGGCCCAGCATAGGCGGGCCCATTGTCTAGGAGTGGAGACAGGGTTGGTTGCTAATTAGATGTTGGTGGCTACGATAAAGGGAGAGGGGAGGAGATGAGGACAAGGGGAGAGGAACGGAGATGAATAGAGATGTGTTGAAATGTCAGTCTTATATTCTAAAAGATGTGCTACCATTGCCTAGGGTTGGGAGGTCTTAGCACCATACTAGATGTATAAAATTTACCACACTTAGCGGAGCAATTATTTTTGCTTCTCATTCCGAAGATGACTATAAATAATATAACCACGGAGGCTGGAGAACTGAGCACAGTGGAGGCCTGAAGTGTGGGAGACCAGGAAGTGAAGAACCCTTTTGGAGAAGGTTGTGCTGAGGACCCTTAGAAGAATTGTGGCCTAAATGTATCAACCTGTATACACTTGGATTTGACTGGACTCCTCATGAGGGAGAATGGAGTAATATGAATATTAACTACCTACTTCAGTGTCTGCTAACTAATGTGACTATGAGTCTGGTGACCTGTGCTGAGGAGTCCGAGGTTTGCCTTTTCATTAAGAGGTAAAATGTTTTTATTGCGGCCCAGCACAGGTGGATATTCCTGTTGCAGTAGCCACAATGGCCTGGAACAAAGCATCCACGGATAGGTAAAATACTGCACCAAATCATTTGTGGTCTCCGGGGCTGCGTGATTAGATTATCCTATCAGCCTACTCATAATTCATAAATTTCACAGAAGAACGCTAAGCAATCAGTGTTTTATGCCTTTTAATTTGGCAAGATATAAGGAGCACTGAACTCACATTATATATTAACTTTCCCAACACTGAATGAGTGGGACTCTCTTTGAACACACTCTAGCAGGATGAACTAATGGTCCAGACGCTGCACAAGTGCTAACCGATGTTTTTTTCTGTAAGCAGATTGCTAAAATATGTCATGTGTTCTGTTGTACTTCATGTGTGTTAGGCTAGTCAAATGATTTAATTACCTTGTTGAAATGTTGCTTCTTTAAATGTTTGTTTTAGATTATGGTGCTCTGAGTTTAGTATGGTTGCTAGGTGAAATTTGTGCTCTTTCTCATAACGATAACGATAATGAGGCAGCGTCGTCTTGCAGCATGAAGTTTAATTATAAAGCAGCGTATGAGAAAGTGTAAGGTAAGGCCTCTTACTAAAAAAATGTTTTAACAAATATTGGGCACAGAGAGGACTTAACATTTAGTTAGGGGCTTAATGTTAAAAGGTTGTTGTTATAGTTATTGTATGGCACCTATGTAAGTAATCTTTAACTTCTTTAATGGGAAGATTGAGGGTCTCTGGTTCGGGCCTGTTTGGGGCCACTAGGGAAGATTATGGGACAAATGACCAGAAGTATTGGAGCATGTAAGGTTTTCAAGCCTTTTTCAAGTTTAATGAGTGGCTGGTTTATACTGTCTGCTGTAGGGATGACAATAAGGGCTGTTTCCTTGACTGTAAAGGCTGTTCCCTTTGAATGTCTTTTTTAATAAAAAAAGGCAAGGAGTAGGTGCAGTTTAGTACCACAGAGCCACCTACATCTGTCCATCTGTGAACTGCCACAGTCACCCACTCGGTAAATGGCACTGCCATTTTTCCCCTCAGTTTTTCTTGAAAGCTGCCTCTTCAACAAATCAGCTGGAACGTCAAGGCTGAAAAGTTGTTGTGGTATCGTTGTGACATCACAACGATACCACAACAGCTTATTATGACCTTTGAACTGTACCACAACAAGAAAATTGTCAGGACTGAAATCCATACAGAATAGGAGGAACCATGCACTATACAGGAGGAATTGGGGGCGATTCCAGGACACATCGCCTTCGCGGGCATAGCGGGTGTGACATGTGCCGCTACACGGGGACCCTGCGCCCCTATTCAAGACAGGCAATGTCCCGGCACTTATGTCCTGTGAGTTACGGCAGCTGCGGGGTTTGCGACACAGGAATGGCACAACAGACCTGGGTGCCGCAAGCCACCAACCGTGTAGAACTGCCCCCCCAAACCCTCCCAGCCATGAAAACATCCCGCAAGCCCCCGTGTGCCATGAGGGGTGTCGGTAGTGTGGCAGAGGCAGAAGGGTGGTGCTGGACAAACTGGACCTGGGTGTCAGCAGGTGGCACCCTGGAAATGGGGGGGCTTTCCAGTGTTGGGGGGTCCGTGGGGCACAGCTGTGTGTGTGCTGTGGCACTGCGGGGGGGCAACCACCATTTTGCCAGGACAGAAGCCTAACCCCGCAGTGCCACAATAGCTCTCATAATTGCGTAACTGGGTTACGGCAGCCACCCTCTCAGAATAGGGCACAGTTGCTGCCGTAACCCCCCCTTCCGCCATGCCGTAGGGGCTGCAGCCAGCAGATGTCCCCTTGGGTGCAGGCCACACATGCAATGGTGTAGGCCGCCTCTTGGAATCCCGACCAACGTAATGCATGGCGCAAGATGCGACTTGTGCCATTGGGTTTGGCACAAATCGCCTTGAGCAAACGTCTTGGAATTGGGCCCCGGGTGTCCAGGTGGATACATTGACAAGAATGTGTGAGGTCAATCTGGTGCAAAGATTTAAAAGGGGTCGATACTTGTTGGTTTGCCATGAGTGGTGTTGGTAATTGATTCCAGCTGGTTGGTCCCATGTAGGCAAACATTTGCCTTTCCTGATGTTTAGGATACCCAAGGTAGTTGTCTCTGCTGATCTAAGAGAGTGGAGTTTGGGGTTGCCTGTGGTTCCTGAAAAATACATTATAGAGTGTCATTTATTTTTTATTTGTTGTGATATATGGATCCAACTTACAGGGAAAAGCAGCCACCAAGTGGAGCGCTGCGGCTGCTAAGTGCAGCTATCCATTTAGCGCTACTGCACTAAAGTAACACAGAATTAGTTAGTTGCCGTATTGGTCCTTGTAAGAACAGATTCAGAAACAAATGGTTTGATACCTTTTATTGGACCAACATAGATGTAACAAAAGGGTATCCAGTGATATGTGTGAAGCAAACTGAGCGACTCATATTGCGCGACTCATATTGCGCACCCGGAATGATAGCTTCCCTTGCAGAATAGTGAGAGGAATCGAATAGCGAGGGTGGACGGAGAGAATAGCGAGTGCTACTGAATACCAGAGGCGGAGTTACTAAGGAGGCAGGATAAATGGATGAATTATGCAAGATTCTGCTGAGCTAGCCGCCTAGTGTGGTGGTTGTTATCCCTCTGTACAGACAGTTGGTGAGACCCCATCTGGAGTACTGTGTGCAGTTCTGGAGACCCCATCTCCGCAAAGACATAGACAGAATGGAGGCTGTCCAGAGGAGGGCAACCAAAATGGTGCAGGGTCTGCACCAGAAGACATATGAAGAAAGACTAAAGGAGCTTAATATGTATACCCTTAAGGAAAGAAGGGAGAGAGGGGACATGATAGAAACTTTCAAGTACCTCAAGGGATTTAACAAAGTCCAAGAGGGTAGCATCTTCCAGAAAAAGAGATGTGCAAGAACAAGGGGGCACAATTTGAAGATAGAAGGGGATGGCTCAGAGGTAATGTGAGGAAGTATTTTTTCACTGAGAGGGTTATGGATGCATGGAACAGCCTCCCTGAAGAGGTTGTGGAGTCAAGAACAGTGGGGGACTTCAAGAATGCATGGGACAGGCATAAGGCAGTCCTAGTGGGGGGTAGGAGGAATTAAGCTGTTGGTTAACTAGGATCTGCAGCTTATCTGTTGGTAGGAAAATGGGCAGACTGGGTGGGCCAAGCGGTCCTTATCTGCCGTCAAATTCTATGTTTCTATGTTTCTATGTTAGGTTACCGCCTGTAGATATCATGGACCCAGGTTTGGAGCTGAGTGTAGGTAATTTTTTTTTTTTACATCCTAGGTGTTGCATTTTATATATATACTGTATATATATGGGGGGTGCTGGGGGGGTGCCACCCCTTGCATGAAAAATCAGTATACATTGTGCTTTCATAGACGGTATGGTGTTCTTGCTGTTGTTCCTTGTTGGCATACTGCTGGTCGCTGGTTATGTTTTTGGCAATTTGCACTCACCGTTTTTGTCACATGACCGTGTTAGTTAAGCAGTGGCCATGGTTTGTTCTGACTGGCCTTCTAAACTACCCAAGTTTAATTTTTTAAAACAGCTCCATTCAAGCCAATGGACACTTGCCCCCATGCTACTCAAATAGTGATGTCACAAAAGCAGCGGTAGTCTTGAGGTAGTCGGGGTGATCAGTCCTAGGCAGAGGTACCAGGAAGTAGAAGGGATCAGCATGGCAGAGCTCCAAGCGCAAAAATATGATCCCTTCCCTTCCAAAATTGGGATGTTCCCTAAAATAATTTTTTGCAGGATTTAATTTGGGGGCAGATATGGGCTATTTGTGTTTCTTGGGTGCACCAGGTAGAAAGTTGCTCTTTAAATCTTCACCCATATCACATGGAACCTAACAAAAGAAAACAGTGCTTAAGCTTTCGGACCAACCAAGTCCTTCCTCCAGAAGCTTCAGAGGAAGGACTTGGTTAATCTAACAACCTCTTTCTTTGTTGCATCTATATTAGTCAATAAAAGGCATCAAATCATTTGTTTGGGATCTGCACTAAAGTGAATGTGCCAGGTGGAAGCTTTCTTCCCCAGCCAATATGGAGCTCAGGCTGCGGCCTGCTCCGTGTGGATGGGAAATGAAACAGCAGGAAAATGTTGAGAGGTGGAGGAGGCGAGAGCAGGAATGCCTCTCTGTACCACTGCAATCAGCTGCACTTTGACTGTGTGTGTTAAGTCCCCCAAGGGACCTGCTTAGTAGGGAGAGGGTACCCAGCAGCAGGAGGTGGTGAGAGCTGCCAGAAGCAAGTTGCTTCTGCGGCTATTGGTGAAGTGCCCTGAGGAGCTTGTTCAGAAAGTCCAGGAGCAGGAAGCAGAGTGTGAAGTCAAAACAGCAAACTGACCGCACTCCCTGGTTCTGGCTCCAGTGCAGCTGAAGGGAAGCGCCAGTTCCCCACTAGAACCAAACTAAACAAAACACAACACACATGAAAGGAGTTCCTGAATAAGGATTTTATTGCTAGCACTCCATTCACCAATTAAACAAACAACACCGGTTAACTGCTTGTTTAGCAGAGTGAGAAGTGGCTGGGACCATCACAGACAAAGCTGCACCATGCGTGTAACTCACAGTAACATTCTTTTTCATAATACCATCGTTGGAGCTCCATAGATAGTATTACAAGATCTCGTAATACTATAGATGGATTTCCAACTATGGTATTAGAGCAAATTTTTTGTATGACTTTCAATAGTATTATTTTGATTAACCATACATTACAGCACTATAATTAATGGGATTCCCTTTTTCCCATAGGGAAACCGTGGCATAATTTGCCGTAATTAAGGAGTGTTTATTACGGCAAACACGCATATGGTTTCCCTCACTCTGCGCATGTCCATCCTGCAGTTCCTCACTCTGCAACCGCTCACCTCGGCTCGCCTTCTCCTTCCAAATGAAACCGCCAGAAAAGCAGAACTAGGCAGTATGTTTTTTTTTTTTTTTTATTTTAAACTCAATGGGGGAAAAGAAAGCACTTCTTCAGCTGAATTTTTTAAAATTTGGATGGGATGGATGTGTACAGTGGCAGAAAACAGAACCGGAGCATGAGTGCACCGGAAGGTCTAGTATTTTATATAATTGCTGTGGTGAAAAAGGGAAACTCAGCAATTATATAAAATAAAAAATGGGGTGGTGTGTGGATACTCAAAGTTTACACACCCACGAGGTGTTAGATGCTGTAATAAACCCCTCGAGCTTCGCTATCTGGGTTTATGTAGCATCTAACACCTCGTGGGTGTGTAAACTTCTCATTACACACACCACCCCATACTTTATTCTATTTGTAATACATAGATAAGCCTTAATAATACCATCTTGGCCCATCGGAAAATTTTCTTGTAATACATGACTGCCAATGCCATAATACTATCATTCAGCACTGAGAATATATGGTTTCAGACTGATAATACATGGTTTCAGACTTGATAATACATGGTTTCAGACTGATAATACATGGTTTCAGACTGATAATACATGGTTTCAGACCTGATAATACATGGAATATACTAGAACATTTTCTGAAGGGCCAAGATGGTTATTATTAAGGCTTATCCGTATATTACAAAAAATAATAAATAGATAATTGTGTCACAAGGCAGTAATCCAATCTCGAGGTTTTGGGGACTTTGGAAACCTCTCAAGCTTTGCTCTCGAGGTTCCAAGTCCCCAAAACCTCTCGATGGTAAAGCTGCCTTGTAATACACACTTATCTAGCATTTATTCTATTTTTTAATTCTTTCTCTCTCCTCCCACAACCATTTCCTCTGACTCAAGTATCCTAGCTTCATTACATCACAAAAGAGGTACTTTAAACTCTTCTACAAATATGATTTAAAGATTTGTTCATAGCTATTTGTTGTATCAGAAATCTAATTTTGGATTTTTATGGATTTAATATGACCTATACAGAACCTGAGAGCAGTTTCTTGAAACTGTACGGTTGTATGTCTATATGTATTTGTCTGATTAAAAAACAAAGAACATATTATTTGCAAAAAAAGAAAGTACTTTTAACCCTTCTTAAATGTCAACCTGTCTTTAAATTTTACAATTCTTTCTTATGTATGTTAATTGCTAGTAGTAGATTACACTATCCACTGAATACAAGCTAGGCTTTTTGTAGAAACTGCCATTTCCTGAAGAGCTCTGTGTAGCCTGAAAGTTTGCATTCTGAAAATTTCTTGTTGGTCCAGTAAAAGGTATCAAATCACCTACTTGGTTCATCTATTATGTACTAAGCACAGAATCACTTCATGCCTTCATATTGCTACTTCTGTTTGCTACATGCTTGGTTGGCTGGCTTATAACTGACAGACGCCAGTAGTGGTCAAAAGACATTGCCCCATTATCATCTGATTGCTGTTTGGTGGCCTGTGTGAACTTAACAGAGAGGCGGTTCTCTGTCCAGTTCCAGGTGGCAGAGGTCCACATCATAAATTCACCATTGCAACTGGCAAGGGTAGGCAGCATAGCTTACTGACAGCCTGACACCTGCGGCCAAGGATTGAACGGACACAGAGTGTGACCTACCCTCTCACAGAGCTGAGGTAATCACTCCACAACAGGGTTGCTGCCCATTTAGCAGTGTAGAGTGCAGAGGTTTACTCTGTTCACGTGTGCTGTAACTGACATGTGGAAAAACAGAGGGCTGTTGTCTCCGCTGTACTGCAGTCTGGCATCTTATCATGTGCTCTAAAATTCACAACAACAAGTGAATAAAGGAAATGAAAAAAATGGCAGAGGTGTCAGTCTTTCCTCTGTGGTTGAACACATCTATAAAAATATTCTGGCCAACTCAAGCAATGGAATTTGGAACTCACCCAAAGCCTTCTGTTTTATGATTGCCATTTTTAGATACCAACGTGAGCTCCCCAACATGCAAAACATCTCCTACGTCCAGTCAGTGCCAACTCCAACAACATGTTTACGACTTTTTTTCAGGACTGATGTCAGAACCTGTGATACATTCAAAGTTCCACTGAAAGAGCAGGTGACTAGTAAGAGTATGTATCTGACTGAATGGGGGTTTGGGAGCCTTTAGATGCTTTGGTGATAATTTGCTTGCTTTTATTTGCTTACTTCCTTACAACTTTTATTCTTTTTATTTTTTTCTAGCTACTAGTAAAAAAGAATATAACAGAACCCTTGTAGGATGATGACTGAAAATCTTTGCTGGCAAGGCAGGCGAAGTATTTCAATGGCAAACTGAAAATATTTTTGTAGCTTTTAAAAGAGAAATATAGATTTCTTTCACTAAAGTATAATACATATTTATTTATTTATTTATTAGATCATCAGTTTACAAACCTTTGAGTCATAGACACATTTACAAAGGCACCTTGTCAAGAGAGCAATACATCACAGCAAACAAAACAGTACAGTACATAACACTTAGATTAAAAAAGCAACCAGTGTTACAGGCATTCACTGGTGGTACACGCTTGGTAATAGATAGATCACAGTAGTCATACTATAGGTACACGAGTACCGCATATTATGCATGGGTGATCTTTTGATCATTTGTGAGATGCTGTTATGGTTCGGCAGGAGTAATTTTCTTCCAAATCAGATTTCACATAGAAAGAAGAAAACAGCTTTTAGTTGCTATTTTTCTATGAACTGCAAAATCACACAAACTGGCACTTAAAACCTATACAAACTGGAATTTGTTGTTGGGAGTCTGTTACTTTTGAAAAAGTAAATATTCAGTTTCTCACTGAAATATACTCTTCACCTCAGTAGGCATCAGTAAATTCAGAATATGGATCAACATAGCCCCAATCACCCTCATGCCAAAACTGGGATCCCTAAGTTACTTTATTTAAAAGTTACAAATCATTTTGCAACCCTGAATTCTCTGCCTGTTCAAAAAAAGCCAGTTTCAGTGAAGAGGTGCTGTTGATGTCATCTCCTGAACTCACAGTCTAGCCCTCCCTGTCAGCAAGCTTATAGGACCTGTTTTTCCAAAGTTAAAAGATCATTCTGCAATGGTTTTCACAAGCAAAACAGGCAGCGCCAGTCTAAAAACAGTGCTACAGGATCTATGTGTTTCAGGTTTTGTAACAAAGTTGACAAATTTATATTTTAATGCCTTTTTGGTGTGGTTCATTCTCCAGGCTGCTTATACCATGTGAAGTGTTACTCTGAAGTACCTGTTTGGAAGTTGTTTTGCTACAAGTGTTGCAATTCTGGTGACTGCATTGCTGTTGGTCAGTGTCTGCTTTACAATAAGTTTTAATAGGGGCCTTATATGTGTTAATTCCTGCTAGGGGTGGAAGTTTTAGCCCTGGTAAAACAATCATTGTAATGTGGAGTACAAAGCAGGTGAGCCTGAATAAACTCAAGTAACAGACTGTCAATGAGAAAACAGAAAATGAGCTCTGCTCAACTGAGTATCCAATTCATTCATGCTTTGATGATGAATAAAATATTGATTGATTGAGTGAGACATTGGGCCTTGAACTGGCTACTGCATAGAAACTCTAGTAAGGTTTCAAAATAGCACTACCTCTCCCACCCCCATTTACAGGGTGGGAGAGGTAGCATTCAGGCAATACAAAAAGACACAGGCAGAAGGGGATAGGGAGAAGTACCAGGAGAAACAAAGGGAGGCAGGGAAGTCAGTAAGGGAAGCCAAAGCTCAGACAGAAGAACACATTGCAAAATCAGTGGGTAGAGGGGACAAAACCTTTTACAGGTACATAAGTGAAAAAAGAAAGAAAGGCAAGGGAGGGATAGTGAGACTGAAGGGGAGGATGGGGCCGCATGGAGGATGACAACAGTAAAGCTGACATATTGAACAAGTATTTCTGCTCAGTCTTTACTGAGGAAGAGGAGGGTAATGGGTCTGAAGGGAGTACAAGGGTGAGAATGGTGCAGAAATGGACACAAGTCCCTTTACGAGAAAGGTCCTGAAGGAACTGGAAGTAATAAGAGTTGATAAAGCAATGGGGCCAGATGGGGTGCACCCCAGGGTCCTTAAAGAACTAAGAGAGGTGGTGGCTGAACCTCTGGCTATCCTGTTGAGCCGGTCACTGGAAACAGGGGAGGTATCCAAAGACTGGAGGATAGCAGATGTAGTCCCCTTATACAAAAGTGGGAATAAAGAGGAAGTGAGGAACTACAGACCAGTCAGCCTCACCTCGGTAGTGGGGAAAATCATGGAAGCACTACTGAAGGAGAGATTGGTGGAACATCTGGTTGTTAATGGACTACAGGACCCAAGGCAGCATGGTTTCACCAGGGGGAGGTCATGTCTGACCAACTTCATTGAATTTTTTGACTGGGTGACTAGGGAGGTGGATCAGGGGAGAGCAGTGGACATGGCCTATCTGGACTTCAGCAAGGCCTTTGACACTGTGCCACATAGAAGACTATTACACAAACTGGGGAATATGGGTGTGGGCAGGACAGTAGTGTGGTGGGTAGGTAACTGGCTGGGCGGTAGGGCACAGAAGGTGGTGGTAAATGGCTGTCACTCCACAGAGGGAAGAGGGACCAGTGGGGTACCACAGGGATCAGTGCTGGGACCGGTCCTATTCAACATCTTCATCGGCGACATTGCGCAGGACCTAGAAGGCAGAATTTCACTGTTCACTGATGACACAAAGCTCTGTAACAGAGTAGACACACCAGAGGGTGTAGACAGAATGAGAAGGGACCTGCAGAAACTTGAAGAATGGTCAGGGGTTTGGCAGTTGAAATTCAATGCAAAGAAGTGCAAGATAATGCATATGGGGCACAAAAACCCTGGCACAATATATCAGTTGGGGGGGGGGAGGATATAGCATGTACCAACCAGGAAAGGGATCATGGGGTTATCATCTCTGATGACCTCAAGGTAGGGAAACAGTGTGACAAGGCAGCAGGTAAAGCAAATAGGATGCTGGGATGCATAGGCAGGGGCATCACCAGCAGGAAAAGGGAGGTCATAATTCCACTATACAAGACACTAGTGAGACCCCACCTGGAGTACAGTGTACGGTTCTGGAGACCTTACCTATGTAAGGACATAGACAGGGTAGAGAAGGTTCAGAGGAGGGCAACAAAGATGGTGCATGGATTGCATCACAAGTCCTATGAGGACAGGTTGAAGGAACTGAACATGTACTCCCTGGGTGAGAGGAGGGATAGAGGGGATATGATAGAGACATACAAGTATCTTACAGGGAGGAACAGGGTGCAAGAATACACTATTTTTAAGCGAAAAAGATGTTCCAGAGCTAGAGGGCATGGGATGAAATTGGAGGGAGGACGATTCAGAGGAAACGTGAGGAATAATTTCTTCACAGAACGGGTGGTGGACAAGTGGAACACCCTGCCAGAGGAAGTGGTGGGGGCTAAAACAATCACGGGATTTAAGAATGCATGGGATAGACATAAAGGAATTCTGGAGGTCAGGGGTAAGGGGCAATAGACTTCCAGGAAAACATAAACTGAACTTACAAGCTCAAATGGGCAGACTGGGTGGGCCATAGGCCCTTATCTGCTGACACTGTCTATGTATCTATGTGTGCCATCTTGAGAAATCACTTCAATTGAATGATAGGTGTGAATGATGACAGCCTTTCACCACATCAGAGATATCTCGTCTGCAGATCTCATATTAGCGTGCTGTGACTTAGCATCCAGCAACCCAGGAGAAAAGGACCACAACAAAAAAGTACCAAACACAAAAATATGAGTTTATCAATTTTGTTACAAAACCTAAAACACACATAGGTTTTAAAACAATGTTTATTGAATGGTGCTGCCTGTTTGACTGGAGAAAACCATTTGCACATAGTTTTTAACCTTTGGAGAAGCAGGTACTGTAAGCTTGCTGACAGGGAGTGCTAGACTGTGAATTCAGGAGATGACATCATCTGCACCTCTTCACTGAAGCTGGCTTTTTTGTACAGGCAGAGAATTCAGGGTTGTAAAATGATTTGTAACTTTTAAATAAAGTAACTTAGGGATTCCAGTTTTGGCATGAGGGTGATTTGGGCTATGTTGATCCATATTCTGAATTTACTGATGCCAGTAATTTGTGACCATAGTCCCTCTTAAAAACACAATAAAAACATAGCCAAGAGTTTATTTCATAAAAGTAAACAGTGGGGGCTAAATTCACAAAATTTTGCCCTGGCACAAACCTGGTCTGCGTAGTACAAACCAGGTTTTGTGTGAGTTAGTATTCATAAAAGCCTGGTTTGTGCCCTCAAACCCGGTTTGCGCAGGACAAAGTGTGGTGAGGGCTGCAATGCAAATGGGGGGATGTGAATATCGGCGTTGTCCGATTCACAAAGCATTTGCTCCATGCAAGTGCCTTTTGCGGGTCCCCTTGCATGGGGCAAATACCATCAACCAAGACCTTGCTTTAATCCCCCACAGCCCTAGTGGTTGGTGGGGGTACTACCGTGTTGCCCTCCCAGCCACCGATCACCATCCCAATCACCTAGACATATTAAAACATATCTTCCTGGGTGGTTAGTGGTTTCTCCCCCATTGATCGCTGGCCCAGAATAAAATACAGATAATCCCTGGTGGTCCAGCGGTACTTCCCCTCACTGATTGCTGGCCTGATACAATAAAGACATTCCCTGGTGGTCTAGTGGTCTCCCCTTTGCTGATCGCCACCCCAATATTAATAAAGATATTCCCTGGTGGTCTAGTGCCCCCCCCCACCGGTCACTGATCGCCACCTGATAAAAAAACTAAGATATCCTTGGTGTGCAGTGGTCCCCCACCCACAGCCCTGCCTGAGATAGTAGTAGTATTCCCTGGTGGCTAGCAGACCCTCCCCCCCGATCACTCACCTGACGTTGTATCATATTCCCAGGTGTCCGGTGTACCCCCCATCCCGATACCCTGTATAGTCAATATAACAATTTCCCTGGTGGTCTAGTGAACTCCACCCATCCCAGAGCCCCAGTGAGTTAAATAACATCTATTCTCTGGTGATCTAGTGCACCCCCCACCCTGGCAGGTAGTGTCCTACCACCTCATTCCCCCCATCCTGAACCCTGTATACAGTATGCACTCACTGACATTGATTGACAGCTCAGAGTGAGCTGTCATTCCATGACTGTGTACTGTATACAGTACACGCTCGCTGACAGCTCAGTCAGTGGCAGCCGTGGTGGAGAGAGGAGGGCTGTGCCGGTTGCCAGCTTGGGTTCAGGATGGGAGGGGAGTGGGGTGGTGGGACACTACCTGCTGGGGTGGGGATTGCACTAAACCACCAGGGAATTGACTGGGAAAATAAAGATGCCCCGCTGTAAACTACATCTATCTATGTGGGCAGGCATTCTGATTGGAAATCCTAATGAATGCAGGTACCTTGGCTGGCCTGTTCAACTAATGGAACAGCCAAGAGTAATCCAAAGTCCTTCAGGGGAGGATGTGCTTACATGTGTTACAGCAGTACCATTACTAGGATACAGTTTCCTTGAGGCCAGATGGCTATGATACAAATAAACCAGCACCATGGAACTCACCCCTATGGAAGCCAGGGATGATGAGTCAAAGAAACGTCTCAAAACAAATCCTGAGATTAATAAGCACAGAAGGCCTACTTAATCACTACCAGATATTTATTGATGACCACTGGGTTATCAACATTTCGCTCGAAGAGCTTCATGAGAAGTGGCCCATAATCCTTTTATAATAACTGGGGAGCATTTTCTCTCATAGAGAAACCTGTTTATAATTCGCCGTCATAACCTGCAGGTTATAACAGCGAACACATGCTAGGTTTCTCTCGCTCTACTCGTGCCACCCGCAATCTTCCCATCGTCGATCTAAACCCAAGGACCATGGCTCATCTTCATCACCGTGGGCAATACAGGAGCGAGTCTCTTCAGCTCATGTATTTCAACATACCTCCTTTTAAAATCTAGATTTTTTTTGTTTCATTTCTCAACCCCACAGGCTGTAGCATATCCTTTTAACAGTTCGCCATCACAAAAAAGAAAAAAAAAACTGAAAACAGCAGTTGACGTGCCCATGTTTCTCCATAGGAACAATCTTCCGACCTCTACCTAAATTATTCCAAACAACAGAAGAGAGCTGACAGAGACAAGGGTGTAACCGATAAAAAGAGCACACACATACACACACACACACACACACACAAATACTTAGCTGCAGGACTTCAAAATATAGCACTATTCCCGATGTAGTGCTCAAAACTGCAGTACCATCTACTGGCTGTACTGTTTCATATAATTGGCTGTGTAGTGTTTTCAAGGCAAGAAAATGCTCCTCAGCAATTATATAAAACAATACATGGGGGGGGGTGCAAAACTCGAATTTAATGCACACCCTCGGAGTGGGATGCTTTAATAAACCACTCGGGCTTCGCCCTCAGGGTTTATGTAGCATCCCACCCCGTGGGTGTGCATTAAATTCTCTCATTATGCACTCCCCCCATGCATTATTCTGTATGTTATGTTCTTTAAAATCAATTCTCTTTTGGTGGTCATATGTTTAAAGGAACACTTCTTGTTGTGGCTGATTGTTATTTCTCTGCTTTCTGGTGTGACTGATAGGACTGCTCTGACTGCGTTCAGTAAATATCTGGGTAGTGACTCAGTCGCCCTCCTGTGCTTATTATTTACAGTGTGGTTGTTTTTAAGCCACTGTCACTACATAAGAATAAAGCACTATTGAGAGACGTGGGTCAGCCTGACTTTTGTATACAAAATGAAACCTGAGACATATCTGTTTTGTATAATCCATGTGACTAATTGGCATCTGTGCAGACACATGATCTGGTTCAAAGTGAATTCCTTTTTTTGTGATTAGATGGCTGGGTGAACTCTTCATTATCCCCACCCCGTCTGCTCTGACTGCCTCTGCCCTCTGGCCTGCTTTTCTGAGCACAGCTATCTTAGATCCACAGATGGGCTGTTTGGAATTTGTCTTTATTTACCTCGCTTCTTGATGGACCGATGGAAACGGATTACGCAATGCAAATCGAAATGTGGCTGCTGTTGTCAGCTCCCAGCCTGTTCCAGGTCAACTGACAGGAGAAAGGCAGGTTTCCTTTCCAATCAGTTGACATATATCTTCTGTCAAACAAAATTTTCTTCATATCCTTTGGGGGAAGGGACAGATTCTAAACGTTAGCACTATGGAAAATCCTCTCATATCCACTGGGAGGGGCACTATCAGTAGAGTTCCTTCATATACACTGAGGGTGGGGGGGGCTGATAGTATTATCATCATTAAAGAGAGTCTTCACTCATATCAATGCTGGGGGTAGATAACCTTATCACTGTGGAGAGTCCTTGTTCATATCCACCCAGGGAAGGGCAGATAATAACTTTACAAGTAAAGTGTTCCTTCATAACCTGTCCTTGATAAAAAAAGGGATAGTACTAACCTTTGTTACTAATATGGAGAATACTCCTTCATATCCACGGGGGCAGATAGGGAGGGAAGATACTAACCTTGTCAATAAGGAGTGTGTTCCCTCATACCCACCTAGAGAAGAAGATACTAACCTTATCACTAAGGAGGGTTCTGTCATACCTACTCAGGGGACTAAGAACCTTACTTACATATGCCCTCACTGGTGGGGTAGATTCTAATGTTTGTGCTGTTGAAATAATAAATATTAAATTCATTATCAGGGCTTAATGAGCCAGTGGCCTGGGTTTACTCCTCCAGACCCAGACACCACTATGAGCCTACAGAAGGCTGAGACAGTGCCCGCATGGATGCCTTCATTCTCTGCGGGAATGGGGATTACCTTAGTGCTTTGCTGCCTTCATGTGGTCTGGGAGGTAGACCAGCCACGGATCCTGTATTGGGAGGGCGTACACTGGCAGGCCCCACCCTGGCACACTGATATATGTGAATGTTTGGGGCCATTAATACCACTGTTTCTGTGGGTGGGTGAGCTGGGGCAGAATAAAACTGACAGAAGATACTGGGCCTCAGGATAACCACAAAGTACTCTTGAGCCCCAAGTCCTTCCTCAGCAGATTTGGATAATTGTCTCTGGATGGCTCCCTGTGACCAGAGGGCACAAGAAGAGCCAGCGATGCAGTTAATAAAATGGGGGCTGTAGACAAAAGTGAGGGGGTATTGGTGCAGGAGGTCACCTGAAAGAAGAAGCCTGGGGGGGGGGCCAAGGGGAAAAATGTAAATAAAAAACTTAAACATCAACTATTGATAAAATATCTGAAAAAATACTTAATCATGGCCTGGTGAATAACTGGGAGAGATGGTAAGGAATACCAAACCATGTCAGTATGGGAGGCCTTACTGGCTCCTTAAACATACTGCATATAGTTTTACAGCAAGGAAACTTCTTTAAAAAGTGCTGTTTCCTGAAAGTAAATGTCACTATCATCTGGTGTCATTACTTGTCACTTGGATCGTGCATTACCCATACCGCTCATGCTCCAGCAGATAGCTCACTTATTCAATAGTTAACCTGATCCAGGCTAGATCCACTCCGGCCGAAGCAAATTTTCTGAATAATTTTTGCCATATCTGGATGAATTATCCTTATCTGGAATCATAGGGTGCTCAGCTGACCTGGATAATAGCAATTTTTGGAATGCATTGTTTTGTCCAGAGAGGATGACAAGGTATCCTGTTCATTATTAATTCCCTCATGCAAGCTTTTGGGGGGGGGGACTGTTTTCATCATGACCATGCCATCTAGTTCTTACTAGCAAGTGGTTATTTGTTTACTGTTCTGTGAAACCTTGTTGCAAGAAACTATTGTTACCTCCAGGTAAATCCTGTGCTTGGTGTTTTTGTAAACAGGGGGCCCCATCCTGTCTAGGTTGCCTTGCCCTAAGCAGGGTCAGACTGTAATACAGGGGGCTCACTTGAAAATTTGATACTGAGGGCCAACCTGGAAAATGAGTGTGTGTGTGTGTGTGTGTGTGTGTGTGTGAGGAGGGGGGGCAGGGCTGATGCTCTTCTATCAGTATCCCATTTGAATTTAGTATACTGATTCTGTTTTTGCATCTCACATTTACTTGCAGCGATCAGAGTACTCCCCATTTAATTAGAAAATAAATTATATATGTAATGAATTTCAGAGTTTGAAAGGTGGGCAAGTACCCAACCGAAGGGAGGCCCACCTGGAAATTCCCAGATATCCAGGTGGGCCAATCCGACTCTTATCATAAGCTGCATAAATATGCAACCACTGCAGATTTAGATCTGATTTTGAGGGAGAGAAGTAATCCACGTTGAAAAAACAGGGTTCACCCCATTGCAGCTCTGACTGTGACTGGCTATAGGCGACTAGCATGGGTCAGGATGTGAAACGGTCTTGAATCTGGGGTGGCACCTGTCCTCCCCGGGATGAGTCTCCAGAGTCCTGATCCAGTACTGATACTTCACCAGCATGGCGAGGGCTTCTTGCTGGTTCCCCCTCAAGGGATCCTGCCTGATGGTGTCCATCCATAGATCCCATTTGCACCTGCAAAGTGCCTTGTCAGCCAACAGTGGAGACCAAAGGAGCAGAGTGTACTCCTTGTCCAGAATGCCAGGGGTATTCCAATGTCATACTACCCCCTTGAATTCAGGAGTGGGGAAGTTGCACCAGCAGCCAACTACAGCATTTTACCTACTCTGTTGAGTGTGTAACGTGACTTGGACTGTATGAGATTTTACTTTTATTTTACTTAAGGGTGCTTGAATCCTAATTGTCCAGGACACATTAGTTATTTAGATCCTGCATTCCTGTGTAACTTTTGGAAATAGAGATCCATTTACTGGAAATACAGTCTCCAAACAAGCCGGTGTAACCCCCCTGCAAATGGGGGTTCCCAAAAGACTTCCAGGAGCTTGCTTGAATGCTCCAAGCCTGAATGGTGTTTGGCATTTAAGCCATTTATCAGTGAGTGTTTTTAGAGCCTCTGGTACTGTCTCTTTAAGAGCTGTCTGCTTGCAGACATAATTAGTTGTATGGGGGGACTGTGTGCTTCTCTGAGTACCACTTGAGCTGCTGCCAATTCACTTCATTTTGCAGTCACTAGGAGTGCAAAGGAACCTATCTGAAAGATGTAACTGTTTGCCAGAAATTATTTAGAGTAATAATGAAATTACAGTTTGTCTAACCTGCTTTCTTTGCAGTCAGAACTGTGTCTGCTAGTTCCCATTCTAGTTTTGAACTGCTGAACTGGACCAATCAGTGTGGGGTAAGCTAGCTCTAAAATGGTGCCTTGGACGAATCAGAACTTGGACTCATAATCTGAGCCAGCCACAAGAGGATTGTATGGGCAGTGACTCTGGGAGATGTAGTTTAGACTTCAGTGCCTTTTGGACCAACAGCAGCAGTCTATTGTGAGTGACAGCCAATCCAGTCAAGAACTGGGAGGAACTCAAAGGAAGTGCCCAGTTTTGTCGGTTGGAGCTTCAGTTGAGCTTTGGCAGTGAAGAAGGAAGGAGCCCTGTGCTTTTTCAGTGTGCAGTTTTAGTCAAAAAGCGTGTGTAAGGCCCAGAGTTCGGTCTGCAGCTTGTGTAACAACTTGTAGGACTGAATCCGTCCTGTGAAAAGAATCAAAGGATCTCTGAAGAGTAGAAACCAGGCTCACCCTGTAGAAGACTGGAAGAATTGCTGAAAATTGCACTTTCGGTCTGTCAGGAACTGAATCTGCTGTGTGTTCTCCGGGTATTGTGCAGTAATTGCGATCGGGATACAGATGCAGCCTGCCTGGTATAGTACTTTCTTTTATATGGATGTGTGAAGAGGTTTGTGTACCTCAAGTGAGCCCTGCTGACATTGAAGGACCCTATCTTATTTGGAGGTCGTGAGTACTAATTCAGGGTTGCTCCCTGTTGAATTGCCACATTAAATCCAAATGGAATTACTGTACTGCTGACTGTTTAATTCTCCTTTTCTCTGTGTGAAAGGGCCCCTACCAGCTGCCACGGTTTGGACTAGCCACTAGGGCTTGGGTCCCAGGGACAGTAACTGATAGGGATAGGCCTGTGCACAGAGCCATAGGTAGATTATTAGGTGATAAGCTAATTAACCTGATTTCCCCTGTCCTTGTTATATCCCCTAAATAAATCAGAGCTGCTTGTTTCAGCAAAGTTATACTGCCTGAGGTATTTGTCTATGTTAAAGTACTGTACTGTGATTGTTGCACTGTATCTCATTTCACAGGAGGTCCCAGTGCGGAACCAGACCTGGGGGTAAGTGTATACTGTGAAGGTAATTCTGATATATTGTGTGGGCCACTAGTGGGAAGAAAGGGGGGTTGCAGTGTCCCAGAGGGCTGTGACCAAGTTAGTTTAACTATTGCAAACCCTGACCTCTGGGTGGAGGCACCCGCCATTGGATCCAGGCCCCTCAACCTGTTAGTGGCAAATCAGGCAGGGGTAGTAGCCCCTGGGATAGCGCCATCTAGGGGTTACACCAAGAACTCACACCAGGAGCACTGCTCGGGTACTACAGCATCGCGGAGCCCTAAAGGTAACAGCTGGCTCCCTCCCTGAGTGGACATCTTCTGTAGGGGTGTTGGCCTGTCGACACTGAGAGTCAACTGCCCAACCCGCCCCAGCCACCCTCCTACCCAAAGACATCTCATAATTTATAGCCCCTCCCAATCACATGACTAAGTGTCCACTTCCCCATTAGCAGCTTATACTCTTCCTGCACTAGAGGTCTCCCTTACCTCTCCTCACCCTGCTCCTCTCCCCCTATGCTCTTTTAACCCCCAGTACTCCCTTCCTACTTCAGCCCACTGCCTGCTATTGTGCCACCTGACAACTAGGAGGTGGTATTTCCCACTAAGTTTTAGCATTTTTCTAGGCTCTACCTTTCTCCCTGACACAGCTCCTACCTTCTCCTGACCTTTTTTCTCCCCCTAGTTTATTCTGTTTTCCAGCCTTCTTTCCTTTCTCCCCTGCTCAGCCTCATACCCTGTACCTTCTGCTCTACAGTCAGGTGCTCTACTGCTGCGCCATCTCAGCTGCTGTACTGACTAGTGACTTTTGGTGTCTCTTATCCCTTCTTCCCCCATACCCTCTGGCGCTATGGCCTGCCTCCTCCCACTCCTTGTTCACATCACTCTACTCTGTATTAGCTCCTTTCAGCCCACCCCGACCTCTGTCGCCACTTACACCCTGACCCTTCTTTCTAACCATATCCTGTATTAACATGCCTCAAGTAACTACCTTCCCCAGCCACACATTGCACCAGTACCCCCCTTGGCTCCCTCTCTCCCACTTGCTGACCTCAGGTGTCTGCACTACCTCCTAGCCTCCCCTTCCCTCTGCTCCCTACCGATCCCCGCTTCTCCCCCCAACCTTCAATTTCATGTAACAACAGAACTGCCCAGAAGAAAGCCCTATGCCAGCTGTTGCTCGGGTCCCTCTCTCTCTCCTCCTTTTCATGTCTGGCAACATACACCCTAACCCTGGCCCCACCTTCCCAGCAACACAACCACAATGCAATGCTCCTGGCCTGCGTATCGCATCTATCAACATCTGTAGCTTACCAAAAGCACTCGGTGATCTCCAGGTATGGGTAGTCCAACACAATCCCGATACTATTGCCCTCATGGAAACCTGGCTTTCCAGCACCACCCCTGACTCCTATATAACTCTCCCTGGCTACACCCTGCACTGCCTCGACAGAATCGGCAAGCGTGGGGGTGGCTGTATCATCTATCTTTATGTCTACTTTCAGGCCCATCCCCTCCCCCCCCAAATCTTGCAAATGGTGCCCAAGCCCTATTCTTTAACATCACCCCTGTCCCATCCAGGGCCCCACTCATCCTCACAGTAATTTATATACCACCTCGTGGGCAGCAACCTGCCTTCCAGTCTCTTCTAGACTATCTTACTACCCTTCCCCTAAAATCTGAACTTATTACAATTGGTGACCTTAACATAAATTGGCTCTCTTCCTCCGCCTCTCATTACAAAGATGCCCTGGAGCCGGCCCACCGGCGCAGTGGTAGGGCTACTGCTCATGGCGCCAGTGACCTGGGTTTGGGAATGGACTCAGGCTGCTGGAGGGCCGGCCAGGGGGTAGGAGGATTGAGTGCCCAGAGGTCTCTCTCCTCCTCCGGGGTGGGGAGGGATGCATGTCCCGCTGCTCTATCTCCACCTGGGTGACCACGGGTGTAGGTGCAATGGGACAGCAGAAAGAAGGGAGGGGAAACATTGGCCGGGGCGGAGGCACTTCTGCCGCCTCGGCGTGCACCACCCTAGGCTCCCTCTAGCGTGCCTGACGCCCGGTGAGGGACAGAAAAATGGAAAAACCCCGCAGTGCTCCCTGTAGATGGAGCTCCAGGCCCCAATCCCAGTGCCCCTGTCAGCACCTGATGACAGCATCCCCCTGCCGAAATACAGACACGTCAGGATGGTAAGGGGTCCCATCCCGTACCCGCATGGGGGTACAACCAAGGCTCCGTGGTGGGGGAAGGACTGCACCAATGCCTGGCAAGAGGAGCAGGGATGTACAAGGCCATGAAGGAGTCTCCTGAAGAAAGGAAGCAAGGCAGTGAGAAGGGGCAAAAAAAACCAAAAAAACAAAGATGCCCTGGCAGCCATGGACATCTCCCACTAGTCTCTTGCCCTATTTGCCTCAATCAGAAAACCGGGATAGCCTCGCTGCCTGACCTAGTTCTCTCTAACCACCCACAAAAAAATCTCAGATATCTCTGTCCTACCAAACACACTCAGTCACCACTCGCCCGTCCTCTTCACCTGGTCCTGCCTCACATGTAAACCACTCCCCAAGATTATCCATACAAGACCTCTTAAACCCGGTAAGCTGAAGGAACTTAAATCCTACCTTGTTCACCATAACTGGACCCCCCTATACCTTTGTCAAGATCTTGATGAGGCTTGAAATATCTTTATAAGTGCCTTTCATGATGCTTGCAATAGATTTGCTCCCCTCACTAAGAAACACGTAAAAGGCCGTGACAAACCATGGATCACCCCTCTTTTGCTGGGCCTCATGAAACGCCACGATGACCTGTGGAGCAAGACCCTTGAATCTGGCAACCTGCTGGACAGGCAGCTCTACTGTGCTGCCCAAAACAGCTGCACCTGGGCCATATGTAAAGCGAAGGCTGATCACTTCAGAGCTGCTTTGTCTGCTACGTGGGGCAACGGGCGCAAATTCTGGGACAACCTGAAGTCCCTCAAAGGCGAGTCTGCCTCCCCACCCCCAGACCAACTGAACATAAATGGGTCCATCACGAATGACACACATCTGGTGGCTGAAACTCTCAATTCCACCTTCTCGAACCTCAGTGCCACCCTACCCCCAATTTCTTTAGTCCTGCAACCCCACCCCCCCGCACCTACCTCCCCTATCATCGCCTCCTTTCCATTTCCATGCTCTCACCAAACGGGATGCCAAACCCTACATCCTCAAAGCCATCAGGAACTCACGTTACAGTAGCAACACCCTAGACCTTCGGCTCCTGTGCTTGACTTTTGACGCGGTCATCTCCCCCCTAACCTCACTTCTCAATTTTTCTCTCTGCCTTGGTAAGTTCCTCACACTTTGGAAGATGGCCCACATAACCCCCATTCACAAATCTGATGACCGTCTTACCCCTAGCAACTACCAACCAATATCTATCCTTCCTCCTTTCTCCAAGGCCTTTGAGCGCATAGTGGCCGACCAACTCTTTGAGCACCTCTCTAAATACAATGTACTTTCCCCCAAACAGCATGGCTTCAAGCGGGGCCACAGTACCACCACCGCCCTATTGGACTTCTCCAGTTATATCCACTCTACCCTTGACAATGGCAGATTAGCTGGTGCGGTATTCCTAAATCTGTCCAAGGCTTTTGATACTGTAAACCACCCACTCCTACTCTCCACTCTCTCACATCTTGGCCTGTCTCAACAACCCATAGCCTGGTTCGCCGACTATATGACAAACCACACCCAGAAAGTGAAAATCCACTCTACCCTGTCTAAATCACTCCCTGTTCCCTCTGGAGTCCTGCAAGGTTCTATTTTAGGACCCCTCCTTTTCAGTCTTTACCTTAACTCACTCCCAAAAGCCTGCTTGGGTAAAATCCTCCTATAAGCGGATGATGCCGTCCTCTATGCTTTACACTCCATCCCAGCCCAATTAGAACTCTCCCTCCAAACTGCCTTCACTGAGGCTGAGTCCTGGTTTGCTGACCACAAACTAGTCCTCAATCAGAAAAAATCCAAGGTCATGCTGTTCGCGCACCACCAAAACAAGCTTAAAAATAATCCTCTGTGCATCAACACCTCCCTTGCGCTCCCTCTCAAACAAGTCCACACTTTCAAATACCTGGGAATCATATTCAACCCAGCCCTCACCTTCCACAACCATATACATCACCTGTGTTCCACCCTCAACCCCCAGATAGGCCTCCTATACTGTCACAGGAACTTCCTCCCCCCAGAAGGCCTCCAACTCACCATCTCCTCCTCTGTTCTATCAATATTAGACTATGGCATTACAATTTATGGGCCTGTGGATAACTCAGCACTCCACAGAATGAAAGTGGCCCTAAATAAAGCCTGCCACCTCTCTCTAGGATGCTGAAGGACCACACACACACACACTTGCACCCTCTGTAGCCAAACTAATTGGCTGGACTTTAACGATAGGCTTCAATACCACATGTGTCAACTGGCCAAAAAGATCTCCTCAGGGCTCACTGCCTCCAGCATCTCCACACTCTTACAACCTGCTCTTCCTACTAGGACCACTAGGAGCTCTCTCAGCGCTACCCATGTAGTGCCACGACATAAAACCTTGCTTGGTCAATGCTCTTTTGTCTACTGTGCCCCCATGCGGTTAAATGCCCACCCTTCCCACATCTCTGGGGAAACTAAAATTGGCCAGTTTAAGTCCCTCCTCCATGCTCACCTTCTTACCACTCGCTCCTGTAACTGCCCATAATCTCTCTGTAGCCTGACAATGGACTCTGTCCTGCCTATCGTCTCCCTTCTTCAACTCCTACTGTGCTCTCCCCAGTTTCTTCCTTTTTCACTAAATCAGTATATGGTCCCTGAACAGCTCTCCCCATCCTGCAACCCTCCCTCTACCTACTCACCTCCCCTCCCTCATCCCTGAGCCACCTATACAGTCCTGTTTTGGCTCTCTCCTTCCCTCCCCCTCTCTGTTTCCCCACCGTAGTTATCACTGTTGGCTATCTCTGTATCCCAACGTATATGTACAGCCCTGTAATACTGTACTATGAACTGTATGTATCTAATTTGTATCTAAATACGCTCTGTATGCTTCTTTACAAATTGTACATTTTATTGTCAGTGTTTGTTATTGTCTAGTCTCTGCTAACGGATGTGGAGCCTTTGTAAAGGAGTCACTGACACAAAGGTTGTAATTCTGAACATCCTAATAATTAAAATAAATAAAAATCAGATGCTGCCAAATTTGTCCGCTAGTGTGAATTCATTTAGAATACAAGGAGATGTTTGTAAATACATCTGCAGGCTCTCTACTGGGTCTTGGATGCTTATGCCTTCAGGGTGTCTGTTTGCCAGGAGGATTATCTGCAATGAAACCTACTGATTATGACCTGATTGCCAAACATGACTAAAGGAGCTTGCTGCAAAAGTTTGAAATGCTGTTAACAGTAAACACCAACTTCCAGGCATGGGCACAGCCTTGTAAATACATTCTTTTTCACTGTTTATTTATGTTATTTATTTCAAAAGTTTTACCAGGAAAGACATACTGAGCTGGCAATAGCTTGTTTCCAGATGTGTCCTGGGGGAGGAAGGGGGAAAAGAGGAACACAGCTACACTAAGAATAATAAATACAAACCTAATTAATACAAATAGGTAAATAAACATTATAAATAAGAATTGTGCAAGCACACAGATTCCGTTCACCTTTAATGTCTGAGCACCCTGTTTCCTGACATTTAATGCTTAGTAGGGCTGCACAAAACAAATACTATACAGGACAAATACACACAAATGCAGCACATTTTACAATTACGAATATCACTCCTAAATATTTGTGTTTGTGGTAGACTACATAAAATAGCATTAGACCGGAGCTGAGGCTCAGTGGCACACATATGATTACTACCGTTCATAACACAGATGCATTTTTAATTGATAACTCTGCTTATTTTTATTGCAGCTGCATGTATATGGAGCCGTTGACAAAGCACACATGCGTGAAATGCATCAGGCAGTGGCGCCATTTTGATGAAAGTGGGGGGCGGTGGTCCAGGAAGTGCGCCATAGCAGCACATGGAGTTTGGGATTGCCGAAGAAACTGAAATGTTTGTACTTGCTTGCTGCTATTACAGTAGCTGCTTTGCACAGCCTGCACTGATACCGCACTAAATAAATTCAGCACTTAAAGAGAAGGTAAACGGTCTTTGTTTCCATTTTTGTGTTCTGGATCGAAAGCTACTTGTCTTTAAGTAGGTGCCAGCTATCCATGTAGCTTATTTATTTCATTGGAACCTCTCAACTGCTTGGGCTTGTGTCAAGTCTGAAAATGTAAAATAAAATAATTCCCAAACACTAATATGCGAACAAATACCAGAGACACAAATATAAATATCAAAAATCCACACCATGCACAGCCCATATGCTTATTTCTGGGGACATGATCGTTTACCTAAAGTGTGAAGCCAGTCGCCCTAGTTACTGAAAAGTGCCCAGCCACTGCTACTAAAGGCAACAGAGCTGTTCCTCTTTGCCAGGCTGCACCATCACCCCAGGGACCCTGCACGCAAGACTGCTGGCCACATACACATGGTGGTTTTTAAACCATTTTAACTCTGTTAAAATGGTTTAAAAGTTTTGTGTCCAGATTATAGCATGGTAAATACTGTGCTACTATCTGTATTACAAAACTGCGCTCAGACCCTGCTCAGAGATAGGCTTTAACATGTGGTTTTAGACCAACATGGTTGCCTTTAACCTCAGCAGGTTGCACTCTCGACTCTGAGGCTGGAAGATCGAAAAGTTGTGGGTTCTAGCCCCACACCAGGCACTTGGGGTAAATCCGAATACTGACACTGTAGTGCCTCATGAGGGGGATGCTGCACTCCAGAGGTGTTGTCTTTTGGATGAGACATTAAACCGAGGTCCTGTCTGCCTGTTCTGGTGGTTGTTCAGGCGGACGTTAAAGATGCCATGGCACTTCTCGAAAAGAGTAGGGGAGTTTATTAGGGAACAAAATCATACAAGAAATAATATTCACGATGGTTACAAAAAGGGAATGAAAACACATCCAGGTGTTATACAAAACTAACTGCTAGGTACAAAGGAAGGAAAACAAGGAAAATCTGCACGAAAAAAGGCCATTCATGACAACAGGAAAAATAATGATCAAAACAGGTTCTTACAAAAACAATAAAAAAAAAAAAATAAGCATTCAAGTAACTGGCGCATCTGAATCCATGATCCATAACATGTTTCTCCATGATGCAGTCAGACAAATTTTAGTCACATGTTTTGTTTCAGAAAAATAAACCGATTGGAGTTCCTGTGTGATTTCCACAATTAGTTCAGGGTGTAGGATCTGTTTCTGCTGTACAGTAAATACGCATCTCATATTCCAGATGTTCGAGTTTCAAGTTTTCAAGTTTCAAGTTTATTGCAGGAAAGTTCCATTGAGCAGGCTCATTCACAAGGAGGTCCTGAACATATACCAGAAGTGTACAAAAAAACGCAGCCATTAAATGGGAAACATAACAACAACATACCGGTTATAACAGTGAATAAAATAAATGAGATGAAGGCATGACAGTGAATAAAAATACACAAAGTAATACATTCTGAATGTGTTCTAACACAATACATCTACAGGAATATGTGCAAATACAGTGCAGTGGAGAACAGTCATACTACATGTTTAAAGCTCAGCACAGTAATGAGTACTTTATAGCAGAGTGACCCTGTTAGAAGAGAAGGGGAAGGATATGGCGAAGACAAGGGAGAGAAACAATGGTAGAGAACAGTGAGAGTGATGGGGGGGGAGAACCAGACTAGATCAAACGGAAGGTGAAGATAGTAATTCAGGTGGGAAGAATGGGAGGGGTGAGGAGACTAGAGAGAAAGAGGGACCCTCTGTGTCCTGTTCTCCAGACAATTCTTTACCCAGGCTACCATCTTGGGACTCACTCTCAGGCTGGCCAACTTGTATATTAATCTTTTGTGTGGGACTGTGTCAAATGCCTTGCTAAATTCTAGGTAGGCCATGTCCGCAGCCCTTCTCTGGTCTACTACTTTGGTCACCCAGTCAAAGAAATCTATTAGAGTCATCTGACATGACCTTCCCGCTGTGAACCCATGCTGCCTTGGGTCCTGTGTCCCTCTGGCCTCTAGATACTCAACAGTTCTTTCCTTCAGAAGTGATTCCATCATTTTCCCTATCACTGAGGTTAAACTAACAGGTCTGTAGCTTCCTGCTTCTGCCTTGCTCCCACTTTTGTGAAGTGGAATAACATCTGCCCTCCTCCAGTCCTCAGGTACCACCCCATCCTCCCATTATTTGTTAAAGAGGGTATTCAGTGGTGTCACTAGCTCTACCCTTAGTTCTTTTAGAATTCTGGGATGAATCCCATCAGGCCCCATTGCTTTGTCCACCTTCAGTTTTAAGAGTTCTTTCAGAACCCTTTCTTCTGTAAATGGGCTGGTATCAACCCCCGTATCCAGAGTGTTTCTATTGATTGGTTTAAGTACCTCCCCCTCTTCATTTGTGAATACTGAGCAAAAATATTTGTTTAGTATCTCTGCCTTTTCACAGTCACCCTCTGTCCACCCCCCCTTCCCTTTATTAAGCCTCTCTATCCCTCCCTTGGTCTTCCTTCGCTCCCTGATGTACCTATAAAAGGTTTTATCCCCTCTCTTAACTGAGTTGGCTATCTTTTCCTCGGTTTAGGCCTTTGCTGTTCTGACTGCCTTCCCTACTTCCTTTTACTTTAACTGATACAATCATCTGTCCTGCTCCTTCTGTGATTCCTTGTACTTCCTGAATGCTTTCGTTTTCTCCGTAACCTTCCCTGTCACCTCCTTTAAGAACCATAGTGGTTTCTTACATAGTTTTGTTTTGTTTATTTGCTTCACGCAAAGGCTTGTTGCCTCTGTGATGGCAGTTTTGATTATTCCCCATTGTTCGTCCACCCCTCCTTCCTTCCCATTTGCTAGTGCATTCCTTAGGCACTCACCCATTTTTGGCAAATTCAGCCCTCCTGAAGTCCAGTACCTTTGCCTTTGTATGGCTTTACTCTACTGCTGTGTTTATCGTGAACAATACTGTTCGATGGTCACTAGTTCCCAGATGGCTACCCAATTCTAAATCTGTGATCCTCTCGTCATCTCCATTTGTGAGTGCCAGGTCTAAGATTGCTCCCTCTCAAGTGGGTTCCAATACTAGTTGTCTAAGTCATGTCCCTGTATAGGGCATCTAGAATGACCCCACTTTTAGAAATGGCTGCTGCAAATGCACTCCAGTTAACATCTGGCATATTCAGATCCCCCATCAGCAATATCTCCCCCTTTTTCTGCCATTCTAAGGATACTTTCTATCATTTCCTTGTCCATATCCTCCCCCTGAGATGGGGGTCTGTATACAACCCCTGTGCGGATTGTGGTGCCATTGCCTGTCTCCAAATTGACCCACAGTGCTTCCTCTCCTCCCTGTTTACCCTTTTGTTCTGTTGCTTTGATTCCTTCCCTTATGTAGAGAGCTACTCCTCCTCCTCTTTTACCTTTCCTGTCCCTCCTGTAGATAGTGTATCCTGGTATATTTATGTCCCAGTCATGGTTCTGTGTGTACCATGTTTCTGTGACTGCCACAATATCCAGATGTTCCTCCTCCATCAAGGCCACTAATTCAGGAAGCTTGTTACCCAGACTATGGGCATTGGTACTCATTGCTCTCCATGTTTTGATGGCTTTACCTCTTGTAGCACCATCCCTGTTCTCATTGACTTTGTTTTTCTCATTTACCCCATCCTGCTCCCTACTGACCTTTCTACCTTGGTCTTTACCTCATTTAGTCCCCTGTTTTGTAGGGGGAGGCTGGGAATTCCCTGTTGCTTATCAGTGCCCCCCCTTGACTAGTTTAAAAGCTTGCCAATGAAGCATTTAAACCGATAGCCCAGAAGACTTGTTCTCTTCCTGGACAGATACAAACCATCCTGCCAGTATAGGCTAGTATCCCTCCAGGTGGAACCCCAGTCCCCAATGAAGCCAGACCCCCGTGCTCTGCACCATTTTTTCAACCATTCATTGAATCGCATGTTGCGAGGTACCCTTGCCTCTGCCATGTCAGCCATCACGTCCTTGTGTTTAGTTACTAACTGATTTGGCAAGTTATAATAACACCCCAAACAACGTCCTTTCTGCCATTATTTCTAGTTCTAAATTTGTTTAAGTTATATGCTATGTACATATTTAATCATATAGATGACCACTCTAAAAGTACAACTTTTTCACTGCTTGTACAAGCTCTTACCTTCCTCTAAACTGTATGGCATTTTGCCCTAGTTCCCACAGTACCCACAGGACATGCATGACACGTGATGTGCATATCTCATTGTGCGTCTCAGCATGCACAAGTCATGCGCCCCACTCGCACTCACCCCTCTCACACAAGGGCGAGTGTTTTAAGCCCTAAAATGCCCTGGAAGTAGATGTGAGGAGTCACAGATGTCCCCACAACCTGGAGTACCCAAACAAATTAAAAAATACAGATTTTAGAAATCAGATGCAAACCCCTCTCATGCGAGGAGCCTGCAAGCAGGTTTAAAAATATTACGCTAGTATTCTTGGACCCCGAGTCCAGGAACAACTCTCCATTGCCAAGGGGACCATTTTGTGACTTTCTACTCCCAGGATAAGCACACAAGCACTCAGAATACAGACACAGGTATTTCAGCACCTGAGGGATGGAGCCTGTCTCACGGAGAATCCGTCTCACAGGTCACCCTCGCAGCCCTAATCCACTCCCTTCTGCCATTGATTAAAAAGCAGAGGGAGTCTTTCAACAATCTGTACATATTTATTGCTATATCTGTACTGTTACTACATAAATAAGCTGTTTATGTTTGCCATTCAATCCTCCCCTGTGGGAGCTGCCATGTTTGGTCTTGGACTCCATGTGTGGACCAGTCGGAACCCAGGGGTCCTCAAAGGGTCCTAGTTATAGTGTCTTCTGGTTGAGACTGTGGACTTTCTTAGTTGGTGCCTAAACCCACCAGTGGGAATGCTTTAACTGTGATTGACAGGCCAGGTGACCAACCAGAATGTAGCAATCTCAAACTTAGAGTGGAACTGTCTTAAATTAAGTTGACAGTCCAGCTTGTGCTTCAGGGGAGAGTGGAAGCCTGTGTGGCTCAGTGTCAGTTCGCAGGTAGAGGCCTGTATCTGCCTACTATGAACTTCAGCTCATTCCTGAAAGGGATCAATTAACTCCAGGACTGCAAAGAAGCAGACTGTGTGGTTTCTGTAACTTAGAGCTATGACTTTGGAAACCAGTCGTACACCGGAAAGAAGAAGTCTGGGTTTTCAGCCACTTGCAGTGTGACACAGATGGCAGTGTGGAGAATTGCTTCAGGGACTACTGTCTTAAATTGGGAGTCTGCTTCTGTGAGGAGAGTCTCCTGCCAAGTGCCAAGAGGGGGAGACCAACATGGGTTTTTCTCCGTCCTGGGCAAATCCAGCCTAAAACTGCATTAGCTAAGCCACAAACTATTTAAAGACTTTTTCCCAGTTGGGCCTATGCCATGCTTGGCCCAAAGAGGCTGTTCCTGCACCATCCCAATCATCTTCCTGAAGAGAGACCAGTCTTGGGGAGTCAGCCCCTGCGGAGACTCAAACCGCAGGTTGTGGCCACCTACAGGGAAAGACAGTGCAGTGGAGGTGAGTTGAGTCAGCCCCGGTCCCCATCAGCATTCTGGAAAGTCTGTGAATCCAGTGGTCTTCCTCCTGTCTGGATGCAGTGTACCAGGGTAGCCCCCTGCAGCAATTCAATAAATGCTTGAGTCAATTGATTTGCTCTTTAAGTTTGGGTTAAAGTTAAGTAAGCAATAAGACATGACAGGGTGTGTGTTGAACAGATATTACCGCACGCCCAGGGGCGTAGTAAGGCATGAGGCCCAACCGAGTGCCTTCAGCCCCTGGAAGTGTGGTAATATCTGTTCAACACACACCCTGGAGTGTTTTATTGTGCTTATAAAATGGGTTTCTTTTTTTTAAATATTTTTCTCACCTTAAAAAATATTACTGAACTGAAAAAAGCAAAAATCATTGTGTTAGTTTGATATAAAATAGTCCTTCCGCCTACTAGGTGATGACATCATTGCCTCTAGCATTTGCACTGTTGTGGCATCCATGCCAGCCCACCTCCCCCTTCCATGGAGAGAAAAATGCAGCTGAGCTGTGTGGTTAGAAGGAGAGGTTTGTGAGGTTCTGCCCCAACAGGTTGCGCCAATTTTGCAATAAAAAGAATAATGAATGCAGATTTTTTTTTTTGTTTATTTAGTTAAATGTAGTGAGACAGAAACCCGATTTAGTACGAGACAGTGGAGGCGTCATGGTGCAGGATCATGAATGGAAGCAGGCAAGCTCTGGAAGCAGCTCAATGATTACTGAATCTAAGCCAGTCACTATTTTTTTTTTATCTTTGTTTATTTATTGGTTCCATATGTAGGGTTCAGTTAGTGAGAGGCACCAAGGTTTCCCTGATTCGCTGCAAGTCTGAGATGAGCTGGTTAGTGTGGGAAAAAACAATGGCGGAATTTCAAACGCAAATGTTCTAATTGCACATTGATTTACTTGCCAGTACAGTTTTTTTTACCATGTGTAAAACAAATTTGACACTTCCTTTCTAGCCAATCAGAATGTTAAATTTTCCTTACCCATTTTATAAATGTGATTACAGGTCATACAGCCAGGGATTATAAGTGTGGAAGTGTGTGCTAAATGCAAAGTTATTTCATCTGTGTAATAACGACTTTTCTTACATCAAGGGCCCCAACCAGCTGCAATGCCGGCCTACCCACAGCAGTGCTTCAGGCCTGCTCCCACTTCTACCTTAGGTATCCAGCTGTGTGACAAATTGATAAATTCAGAGACTAAACTGATAACCAGTAATCACAATCTATTTGACGTCAGTACCATAATTGTTTGCCTAAATTTTTTGCCCCTCCGTTGTTCAAGTCCCCTTAATAAATCTGATTTGCTGCTTAAGGTTAACCTGACCCATGAGCATATCATTACCTGGTCTGCCTTTATTGAACTACTTGAAAGTAACTGTAAAAATGTAAGGTTATTGTTGAAACTGTTTCATTACAGGGGGCACAGGGTGAATGCCAGGAGATCATACTCTGTAGATAAGTGAGGTACACCTGAGCATATCACTAATGCCCTTGAGTAAATGTACACTGAAGGACATATGCTGTGATTGTGAAACTTTGTATGAAGAGCCACTAGTGGGGATTGGGGGGTGAATATAGCTTCCCAGAAGGCTATATTAGATAAGATTATTACCCACTTAACTACTACTCTGGGTGGAGGCACCATTATTGTGGTTGGACTGCTGGTAGGGAGACCACAGTACTCGGTAATTCTGCACCCAGGCCCCTCAACCTGCAGTCAGGCAAGCAGGCAGGGGTAGTAGCCCTTGGTACAATGGCACCAGGATTAGAGATGGAGTTCAGGTGACTTTCCCACACAGCTTGAGAACAAATACTATATAAAGTGGTTTCCAAAGATTTGGGGGGGAGGCATAACTTAGATAAAGAAACAGTGGAATTAAATATGCTCTAACTAACACAATCCTCTCCCCCCCCCTGCCATGTATTCCATTTGGCTACAAGAACCTTACCATGATTTGACTCAGGTTCCCAATTGGTGATGTCCATTTGTCTCGTACCAAAGGTAATTCCCAGAATTTTCACCGGGTCATTTGTAATCTGTATGCTTGCTATGCCTCGGCAGGAGGGTCCACTGTCCCAAGTTGTTTCCCTAAACTTTTTGCAAGGTTGAGCGAAGCTCCAGAAAATGCTTCATGTGGAACAGAGGTCTAGGGCTTCTACTGCTGCAGACTCAGTGGCAGTTAAAATACATAAACCGTCTACATAAGCTATGCCCTTATAGGGTATCAAGCCTTCTGCACACTTCAAGGGTTGTACATGGGGGATGAGTTCACAGCCCATAGTAAAGGGTCAATGCTAAAAACATATAATAGTGGGCTCAAAGGGCAGCCTTGTCTAACCCCACATTTTACTGAAATTAAAAGGCCCTTCCACCCATTGACAATATGCCTAACCATAACAGTTCTGTAAACACTGAAGCCACCCAATAAATGACTGAGGAAGACCATATTTCCCCAAAGTATACCACTAGTAATCATTATTTATTGCATTGAATGCCTTGGATTGATGTAAGGTTAATGCCTACCCCTGCACTTTGTCTAAATTACCTCTTTCAAAAATTTCCCAGAGAAGAGTTAAATGGTCTGTAATATTCTGGTCAGGAATAGAACATACCTGTGCCTGGGATATCACATATTAAGTGACGAGTTTTAGCCTGGTAGTGAGAATTTTTGTCAACATCTTGAAGTCAGTATTAAGGAGGCTGATAGGCCTCCAGTTTTTTAAATCCCTGCTGTCCCCTTTTTATGTTTGCTTGCACGCATGTGCAAGAAACATAGTGCCATCATCGGAGATTTTGGAGGTGTGTCACCTCCTCCTCCAATTCAGTCAGTGTGCTGGCAGGCGCGGCCCCTGTAAGCGAATGCATTCTGGAGCTGTCTATGACACACCCCAAAATGCAGTGGCATACAGTTGAAAGGGGAGCTATGCCTAGAGTGAGCAGCGATGAATAAGCCTGCTCATCGCACTCCCCCACACACACTGCAGCAGCACCCGCGCGGGTAATGCCCTACCCCAGCCACTGTAGTAGCCGACAGGTGCCCAATCCCCGTCGGCTGCCAGTCCCCGCCTCCCCAAAGGCTTCCAAAATGCCATGCTGGGTGCCCACCCCAGCATGGCAACTACTCATATAGCCGACGGGTGCCCAACCCCGTCGGCTCCACTGTCCTTCCCCAGTAGTAAGTGCCATGCTGGGAGCCCACCCCTGTGTGGCAATCTATTCGTTAGGCCGACGGGGGTGCCCAATCCCCCATCAGCTGAATGCCCCCCCAACATCCTTGTGCCACGCTGGGAGCCCACCCCAGTGTGGCAAACGTCCCACGTCGTCGTTTTTTTTTTTGTACCTGTAAAGAAAAATTGGTCCCACAGTGAGTCTCCCTGCCCCCCTCCCACAACCCGCACCCACCCACTGCACTCCAGCCTCCCCACAACCCCTTCACCCCATATTTACCTCCGGACTCCGGTGCGATGATCTTCGGTGGACCGGGAACACGTCTGTACTCTTCAAAGCCAACCGCGAACTGAGGAAATGCCGGTAAGCTGTATAATGGGCTAGATAGGGGGGTTTCAACTTTGTTGCATATCTCAGGCATTTTTGGGAATTTGTGCACCAAATTTTCAACATGGGATTTTTGGGACACCTTCTCATGATTGATGCCACTGTCATGGCATTATTTGGGCCTGAAGGGTGATTTGGCGCAGTGACTGCGAAATCACCCTTGGGCCCAAATAATACCATGACAGTGACATCAATCATAAAAGAGGTCCCAAAATCCCCATGTTGAAAATTTGGTGCCAAAATTCCCAAAATGACTGTTTTACGAGCGTGCATTGCGCAGTTCCTACGCAGGCTTGTAAGTTCGCGCATTTTCAATATTTTCACTCCAGATTTTCAACATTGCCATTTTACCACACCTTCTTATGAGTAGTACAGCTGTCATTTTTCATATCTCATCCAAAATGTGTTTCCGCCCATGTAGCGCACAATGGTGCAGTCAGTGTGCGAAATCAATGTACCGGACAAATTAAGAAAATCACAGTAACAATGTTCATGAGCAGATGTCTTAAAATGGCTATGTTGAAAATTTGGTGAAAAAAATGCGAAAAAATGACTGTTTTACGAGCGTGCGTTGTACTGTTCCTATGCACGCTCATAAGTTCGCGAATTTTCAATATTTTGACTCCAGATTTCCAACATTGCCATTTTGCCACACCTTCTTATGAGTAGTACAGCTGTCATTTTTCACATCTCACCCAAAACGTGTTTCCGCCCATGTAGTGCACAATGGCACAGTCGGTGTGCGAAATCAATGTACGGGACAAATTAAGAAAATCACAGTGACACTGTTCATGAGCAGAGGTCTTAAAATGGCTATGTTGAAAATTTGGTGAAAAAATTCCTAAAAATGACTTTTACGAGCGTGCATTGCACAGTTCTTATGCATGCTCGTAAGTTTGCAAATTTAATATTTTCACTCTAGATTTTCAACATGTCCATTTTATTAAACTTCCTTATGAACAGTACAGCTGCAATTTTTCATATGTCGCCCAAAATGTGTTTTCGCACATGTAGCGCACAATGGTGCTGTTGGTGTGCGAAAGCAATGTTTAGGAAAGATTAAGAAAATCACAGTTACACTGTTCATGAGCAGAGGTCTTAAAATGGCTATGTTGAAAATTTGGTGACAAAAGTCCATAAAATTACTGTGTTACGAATGAACATTGCGCAGTTTCCACGCACCCTCGTTAGTTCAGGACTTTGTAATATTTTCAGTCCAGATTTTCACCAGTGACATTTTTCCACACTTCCTTATGAACAGTACAGCTGTCATTTTTCACAACATGGCTGAAGTATGTTTTCACACTTTCAGTGCAGGGATACATGGTCGCTGTGGGAAATCATTGTTCGGCACAGATAAAGAAAATCACAGTGACACTGTTCATGATTGGAGGCACCAAAATGCCTGAGTTGACAATCTGCTGTAAGAAATCCCCAACCTAATTATACTACGGGTGTGCGTTGCACAGTTTCTATGTACACTCGTGACTTCACCATTTTTTAAATATTTTTACTACACATTTGCAACATAGCCATTTTTACACCTCCCATGAAAGAGTACAGCTGTCATTTTTACATCCTGTTGAATGTTTTTGCACCTGTGGTGCTAAATGCCGTAGTCACTGTGCATAAGCAGCTTTCAGCTAACAAACTGATATTCCCCCTATTCATGAGGTGGGGTCACAAAACAAACATGTTGAAAATTTGGAGTGAAAATACCAATGAATGCCTGAGGTATTAGGGTTTTCAACTATAACACCCAACCCTATAGAGAATGACAGGAATCAGGGGTGTGACTTGGGATTCTTGCCTCTGATACTCATACCATTCCACACCCTGCAGTCAATGAGAGGCATCGAGGTATGCCTTGGACTCTTCGGCCCCAAACTTCACCCCATTCTCCTATATCGCACCCATCTCACCATATTTCCTAATGAAATGGGGTGTGCATAAGGGCCAAAGACCACAAGGAACACCGTAACACTTGTCAGTCTCTACAGGGTGGGGTGTGGTGAAATGGCGTGGCCGTTAGGCCTGATGACCCAAACGCACACCCCAATGCCTGTCACTCTCTGCAGGGTGGTGGTGGGGTTGGCTTCAGTTCAATACTTCACTGCCATTCCTATTACGCAGCTCTGTAACTTCTACACTACCACTGCCAATGCCAGCAAGCAAACATTCGGCATTGACAAATGCTTGTTTATATAGATATATAAGAACACCTTCTGATATCTCAAGTGGTAAATGTTGAGGGGAAAGAATTTCTGTATAGACTATAGCCAATTCTTGGGCCAAGTCCCCCCCACACACACAAAAATGTATGTAGTTCACCGCTGATTCCATCAATACCAGGAGCTTTTTCTGTTTACAAGGTGGAAGTGGCAATCATGACTTTCAGAGGGGTGAATGGCTTGTGTCAGTGTATTGGCCAATTCAACATGGTAAGGGGAATGGGAAGACCATCAAAAAAGGGGGCTCGCTGGGTAGTATTAGTCACCTTCCCTTGGAATAAGGTTAGTAGCATGAGAAATAACTTGTTTCATTATCTCTTTTGTGCTATGCTATGAATTCTGTTACTGCAGCTATGATAAGGGCAGAGGTTTCCTAACTTACCCTGGGTCCTGAATTGCTGTTGTTTTTTTCAGACTTTCTGTCTGCTGAGCATGGAAAAGCATCATGCAATTTTTAAGGTTTTTAATTTTGGGGAGTATAAGCCATTCCAGTCTGACGTGTTAGTGACAGAAGCTTTTGTAGTTGTTTTCTATTATTTAAATACTAGAAATATTCTGAATTTCTTTGGGTCTTGCTAGAAGATTTCAAAAGGGCTACTAAATCATGTTTCATGTCTACCCACCAGGCTGTGTGGTCCTCATATAAAACAAATACTGATTTCCTGGCCAGGAGGAAATGCCCAGCCGAAATGATTAGTTTTTAATGAAGTATCATGAATGATCATTTTCCAGTTATGTTCAGAGATCATGTTTAAGCTTCAAAAACCATCACTGAGATTATTAACAATAATTAACCATCAACGTTAAATGGCCGCCAATCAAAAAACATGAAGTTATGGAGAAGGTGATTATGATTAATGATGATCTCATATCATCATGATTTTTCACAATTCCCCATGATCAAGATAACAGAAATAAATTTAAAAATTCAATGTATCTTTTCTCTATACTTTTGGAATTTATGTTGTATTTAGACATCTTTACTGGAATGTTCAGTTATGATACCATTTCTCTAGAAGCCTATTGCTTTCAGTTATGCTTACTCTGATACATCACATCTTACTGGAGTTAAAACATATTGGTTTACATACCCATTAAGTGGTTCCTTTTATGGCTGTGGCGAATTCCTAAAAATACTTAGTTTGTGCTCAAAACCTTTCCTAATAGTCTGCAAACTAATACTGGCAATGCAAAATTAATTTAAAAATAGAAATGACCATTGTTTTCTTCCATAAACTGTGCTGCTGAAATATGCAAATTAGGTATGCAAATATGCACCCTATACCGACACTGCATGTACTCTTCCTAATGGGATTAAAACTTGACTTCACATAATTTACATTATAATTCATAATTAATTTCTCTTTGCTGATATGTGAAATTCATATTTTCATAATTAATGAATAAAACATTAAGTATTATTTCTGTGACTTGCAATCTTATAATACTGAACTGATATAATCATCAATGATCATCACTTGATCAACAGCCATCAGGCTGATTTAAGCTTACAAAAATAATCAATAATCATCAGTTGGTGATTTGAAAGTTCATATTTGATGATTAAATCTTGATCTAGATGATGATCTTATGATTATATGGTAACATTTGATGATTAATGATAAACAGTCATGCTTGACCTTCAAAAATCATGACTGATGATTTACCAATTCGCCTGGGTGATGGATTGTTTGAGCTATATCTGATTTAGAAAGTGTGGAGGAATTGAGTTTCCATACTCCCAGACCATAAGAAGACCCTCCTTCTTTACCTATATCCAGACGGAAAAAATTGTGATCTGAGATTTTTATGGGAGAATTTATAATATTTTGTATCTGAATGGACTTAGTAGTAAGGATAAAAGCAATTCTGGTCACCAAAACAACTTTGTGGAAGGTAGGATCGCAGATCTGTAGAAAGAAAAATATGTATCCTGGAGCCCTGAGGTTTTAATAATTTCAGCTAGGTAGGACATATCACAGAACACTTTCCTGGTTTTTGTCTGTTTTCCCCCGTCACACAGTGAAAGCCCGCAATTAAAATCCCCATAAAATAACCTTGTAGGCAAAAAAGAGGTAAGGTTGAACCAGTAAAAACAGATCTATCCTTTTTGCCTTAGACTGTGCATTGATAAAGCAGAAAAGGGTATTGTGGATTTTGGTATCTAGTATGAGAACCCTCCCAGGTACCAAGTCAACCAGTTTAATCAGATGTAAATCGATATTCTGAAAAAGAAAGAAGTCATGCCCTATCGTGCAGTATGAGGGACCCACACACCATGCTTTACCAGCTCGAGCCAACTCTGTGGTAGAATGTAGTCTTGTGTCTTCTGTAAATATCACATTTGAACAGAGAGAAATCAAGTTGGGAAATACCACTCCCTTTTTTCTGTCACTTTTAGTGCTATTAAAATTCACTGTACTTAGTGATAAAAGGGGTTCCATCATAAATTAGAAAAGAAGAAAGGTGATACACTATCTAACTTCTCTCAGGGTGGTTTATTTTTTCTTCTTTGAGGTGTCTGAAGATTTTGTTCAGCCAGCTTTCTCCCAGGCCCTTTAATGTTAGGTTTAGCCACACCTGGAGGAAACGCCTCAGTATCAGAGGTCTGATCCGTCTGAGACCTCAGAGAGGAAGTGCCTGAATCATTGGCAAACAAATCACTGTGTTTGAAAAACTTCTGTTAATCACAGGGATTTCTGTGATCTTAGACACTTTAGACAGAGGGGGCTTCCCATCTGCCCTACACCTTGTAATCATCTATCATCTTTTGGGGTTGGTTCTATATCATAATAGTGAATGAGAAACAGCGGTTGCTATTTTGGTGAGTGTATTTCGCTGAAAAGCAAATTGGCGATATACACTTACTGCCGAACTGAAACCCAGCTACCTAAAGTGTTTTTGCAGGGGGTGCTATGCACCCTACCCTACACCCCTTAATGAGGGGGTGCCCCTACACTCCCTAAGTTGATTCCTAACTCCAGGGGGTGCATGTCGAGAGGAGGCATAAATTTGGCTTCAAAAAAAAAAAAAATTAAGTCCGGGAGCCACAGGCAGTGGCAAAATTCTGTCTGTCCCATCCCCAGCCCTAAAGCCAGTACCTGCTGAGCCAGAGCCAGCCTCCCTCACCACCACACCACATGGCTGGCTCGGTAGTTGCGGGGACAGTTCCTCTACATAACCCTCTTCCCTGTCCCTTCCCTTCCCCTCACCATTCCGTCTTTCCGGTCGCTTATCCCTACCCTCGTGGTAGGGTGATCAAGAGACGTTGCTCTTCATTGTCTGTCTGGTTATCCTGGCTATGGGCTGCCCAGGGACAGTTGCTATATGCGTGGCCCTTTGATTCACAGAGATTTCATACATGCTCATTTGTACGGTGGACACAAATGTGGCATAGTTTATTACATAGCGTACAGCGCAACTTATCACACAAGCTGCTTAAATGTCCTGCAGAACCACACCTGTAGCAGGCTTTAGGCTGGCCTATGTAAAAAAGTACCCTCCTGCCCCTTCCTAAATAGAAACAGTTAGGCAGATGTGCAAGGCCAATGTCAGTAGGCTTCAAAACCACATGGAGGTGCCACCCCCATCCAGATATTCTCGATGTCCAGAATGGCCTCAGGTGCCCCCAACATCATGCACCTCTGTTTCAACCAATATAATAAATCTGTCATGCTCACCCCTTTATTTCGAAGAAGAACAGTGATGGTCTTGAAAGCTAGCTTTGTCAAAGGCACTGCTTGGAATGGAGGCCACAGGACTGTACGTTTTAGGACCTGATATTTGGTCCAGAAATTTTCTAGACCACTGGTGAGTTTAAAGATTACATCAAAAGTAGTCTTGCCAGAGACATGAGTAAGCGCGTATATTTTGGAAGCAAAAAATCCCATGGAGTCTTAACGTAAGGTTTTGGCCAGAAATAGCCTGTCTGGAAAAAGATCCATGCCACCTTTGTAGTAGAGATGTACTGCATTATGTTGTTTGGCCAGATAAATCGGCATCTGAAAAAAGGATGCATATGGTCTAGAAGTGGTAGACCTAGGTGGTGGCCAGTTATCTTCTGCATTCCAAGCCTCTGGGCCAGTGGTGTAGGCAGAACCTGGGGAAGGTCACAAATCTTCAGAAGGCCTGATACGTGGACTGGTTAGCAAAGCCTGATTTGTCATGCTGCTTAACGGACCAATGTCAGTAGTTGTGAAATTAGCAGCTCCCTGTAAATGTAACACAGGGTTTAGTTGTAAGTCATCAAACAGGGATAAAGGTGATTGAGCCCCCCCGACTGACCTCCTCCATTTCAGAGTCCGACTGACCTGCCACCTGTGTAACTGTGCTAGTATTCAGTAAAGATACAGCATCTGTGGCCAGCCATTCCTGTCGGCAGGGCATTTGAATCAGGGAAGAGCCTGAGCTCCATTTCCCGGTCGTTGATGTTTGTTCCCAGCCAGCCGAGGTCAGTGCAGCTTCCACAGACCAATCTTGAGAAGTAAGCTTTGAAGTTGTAGGCTGTGGAGTAAGTTGTAGTCCAAGCTCCTTCAGGTCTGTATCTGCCATTCGTGACTGTATTCCATGTGATATTTGTCCCTCAGATACAAATAAATCAAGATCCCAGTGCTCCATGGCAAAGGAGAACTGTTGTGGCTGGGACATTGACAGCTGGCGTGGTGGCATGGAAACAGATGTAGCAGCCTGCACAGAAATCTCAGGAGTACCTATGTCACAGGTTTCCAGTAAGGCCATATGTGTTAGAGACGCAGCCTGTGAAGACTCAGGCATTGTAGTTTTTGCCTTATCCAAAGTGGTTTGCATTTCACTGCTGCATTGTAAAAAATGCTCTTCCTCTGCTTTTAATAATGTTTGAAGTTCATCGGTAGTTGCCTTTTTAACGTATTTCAGCACAGAATTTGCCACTTCCGTTGGTGCCAGAACCTGAACTGACAGTTCCTTTTGCTTGGTTGTTGCTGTTTCTGTCTTGGCTGCTATGGGTCAATAACCCCATCAGCGTCAAAAAACAAGTTGGTATCTGTGTTAACAGAGGCAGGGGAGGAGACCCGCTCCCCAGCCTCCAAGACGTCCATGTCCTCCTCAGGAACATCACAAGTGGTCATCGTGCCAATGGCCAGAGGTTCCTCTACAGGCGAGTAGGGGAATTTTGTCCTGGCCAAATTTCCCTTATTCACTAAAAAAATACCACAAACAGGTTAATATGGTTCAGTTTCAGTTGGTTACCATCTGTATTCCCATCACCCCGGGTCGCCCCTGAAAAAAGGACTTCTGGCCTCAGTGGACCTACTCGATCAATAAAATTCAATAAATAAATAAACCTGTGTTAACAGCAATATGGATTAGGATTGCTCAGAAAGAGCAGAATGCAATTTTATTCATCAGATTCTGATTCAATTTTTGGAATTGCAGTCCAAAAATCCTAATTCCTAAACTGATTCCTAAAACCTGTTTTTAGATAGGATTTAGGATTCCAGATCTGAATCCCCTTCCCCCTTTTAGAATTAGAATTGGAACTGGATTAGGACTGGAAAATCCTAAATTCCTAAATAGATCTGTTGGATCAGAATCTGCATATTCTGAACAACCCTAATGTGGACGCAACTTGTGCAGTAACACGGGTTAAGGCAACCACCTGTGACACAAAATCTGTTTTTAGGGCTATTAGGAACTTTAAAAGCAAACGTACCTGCATCCTTGAGATCACAATGAGTTACTTGTTCAAATAATGTCATTTTTTCCCTAAATCCACTATAGTGCCCAATCATGAGTATCCCAGCATGCATTACAATGGCTACAATTTATTTTATTTAAACTTTTGGTTCCAGGTAAATGTAATGAGCCAAAGTCCATTTACATACATAACCCGGGTCTTATTCAAATAGCCAAAAGATGTTACAGATTGAAGAAGAAGAAGAAGCATTTATATAGCACTTTTCATACACAGTGCATCCCAAAGCACTTTACAAGCAATGCTAGACTGGTAGTGAAGTGACTGAATGTGTAGTGGCAGCCATATCGAACATCAACACCCACACACAGCCTGCATGAACCCATTTATGGGAAGGGGAATGTTGGCCAGGACACTGGAAATGTCCCCTACTCTTTGCAAAGAGTGCCCTGGGTTCTTTTACTTCCACCTGGACAACACCAGGATGGGTAGACGGGACCTCGGTTTAAAGTCTCATCTGAAGGATGGCACATCCCAGCAGTACAGCCCCCCCAATACAGCACTCAGATGTCAGCATTTTAGGTGCAAGTTCAATCCTGGTGTGGAACAAGAACCCACGACTTTCTGGTCCAGAGGTGGATGTGCTACCAACTGAACCACGCTGACACCTTGATTCTAAGTTGTACACATAAGTCAGACAATCACAAGTACGATTAAACAAAACATGTACAAATAAGCTGTGCGCAATAATATTTCCTAAGGTGCAGTTTATAAGTAACATGATTAACAATGCTTTGTGCTGGTTTTGTAATTATGTCTAGGAACTCACTCAGGCTAGCACAACTTTGGAGTGCAATTTGGACACTCCAATAACCATGCTAGAACTCAGGCAGGAAACATTTGCTAATATGTTTGTTAACACATTGCATTGTATGTACAGGGCAAAAATGTGTTACTAGCAATGGTGCAGAGAACTGGTGCATTTTAAGGAGGGAAGAAAACTCCCACAGCTAACGCAGTGAAATTTATACCTTTCAGCTACTGTGGATTTGGTGTAGAGCTGTGATTTCTACACTGAAATGTACCTGTGCTCCGCAAAGGTTTACTAATGTTCTTAATAATGTTAGCGCTATCTCTGGACACACAGACGAATGAATCATTGAACTAACTTGATAGAAACATTCCTTAACACTAGGTATAAGGAGCCCACTATTATTCTTTATTATACCATGGACATAAGTGAACAGCCAATGAAATGATCAGACTGGCAGTTTACCACCAGTGCAAATCCTCTGATAACCAATGGCTGTTGATGAGTATATCCACTATATCCTCTGCAGCACAGGAATAAATACAACAAAAATAAACAAACAAAGCAACCTCTTTAATATTTGTATTTTATTATAGTAAAAAAAAAAATAACCTTGGCATAATCACAATAAGCCATACGGAGGATGTGGGTTATCAGAGGATTTACCATGGCTGGCGAGGATTTACCCACTCAGCTGCGCCTTGTGGGCAAACCCCTCCAGCCATGGTAAATCCCCTGACAACCCACACACCCTCGTGGCTTATTGCTTAAAAATAAGAAAGTGCTATACAACCTGGCCATTTGCTCTGAATTTTTTGAAGGCTAGAGTTAAAAATATTTATGCTGAGTGGTTGAGAGGCATGGTGAAACTGGAGGGTAAAACACTCCCAGAGAATAAAACAAAAATCATTCTGCAGCACAATTTCTTTTTTTCTCTAGGAGTGCATCTTACCCTTGTGGTTCACACTTACTGTGTTAGCTACTACCTTCCTCTGTTGTCCCTGAGTATTGGAGTGTCCTGGGTCACTCTCTGATTTCCCTCAGGTGGAGATCCAGTACACTATCCTAATGAGTTAGGACTATGTAGCCATTATCCGGGACTTCTGTTAGATTGGTCAGATACTGTAATAGTAAGTATTCACTCCAGAAAAAGAATCCAGCTTACCCCAGTGTGGATCTCCTCCTCCTGTGGCCCACATTACCCACAACTACAAAAATCCATAAAATACAGGAACATCTGGAAATTCAACAAATTATTTGCACATCCGTCTTTCGGATAAGACGTTAAACCGAGGTCCCATCTGCCTGGATTGGTGGTAGTTCAGGTGGATGTTAAAGATCCCATGGCACTTATCGAAAAGAGTAGGGGTAATTTTTATTGAAATAAGCACATATGAAATCATACACATGAGAAAAGAGGTAATACATAACATACAAAAGAAATCAGAAAAAAAAGGCATCTGTTACAATGAACTCAAAATGCAAGTGAAATATAATTAAGGGGAAAAGAAAATGGAGCCTAAACATTGAATCCTAATAAACACATTCTCCTACCTAACCCCATGGTTACAACTGTTACCCAAAATTAATAATACCCCATAATTTAAACTCATAGTTAACTATCAATTTCTAAACTAAATCAATTAATGATAAAAGAAAACAACATTATTTGAATTTAATAATGTGTGAGAAGCCTTTCCACCACATTCTAACTTTCTTTGCATTATACAATTGTGACTCTGAAAGGAATATCTTAGTTAATACATTTGTCACATATTCTTTATAACCCTGAACTGAAGGCTTCTTTTGGTGTAAAACCCATTGGCACCTTGTTTGCCATAAACAATATCTTAGACTAGCAATGAAAACCTGTAAAGTCCCTTTCTCATATATCTGCAAATCTGAAGGAAAGGATCCAATTACTAAAATATCATAAGTAAGCCTTGCTAGCCAAGAAAAATTCCACACCCTTGCCAAATAACCCCATATTTTAGTTGCCACAGAACACTGAAGAAAGAAGTGTTCCATTGTTTCTTCTTTGTTTTGTACATTCCATGTAGGGCAAATTCTCTTCTCTGGCTTTATATTTTGCTGTTCCTCTAATATTTAATTTTCCATATAAAATAAGCCATTGTGTTTCCCACATATAATCTGGTTAGCGTGGGTTATTAGTTGATTCAAAATGTCCTCGTTCCGATTACTAGGACAGTTCCTAAAACAAGGGACTTCCGAATAATTTGCAGCCATTAACTCTTTGTATAGTGCCTTTGAAGAACATCTTAAAATTTGGTGTTTTGTTACTTGCCATTTAAATAATTTCTTTGCAGCCGGTTTAAAATAATCTGGCAAAGATAAATGACTAGACATTTTTGGGGCACACTTTATCCAAGCGGTAAGGTAACGACTCAATAAGTTTAAAAAAAAAGAAGCTTCCTGTTTGATTTTCCCACCCAAAATATCTTTTAATGAGTTAGAAAAGAAGATAGAGAAGCAAAAGAAAACTGGGTCGACCATACCCAATCCCCCTTTTTTCTTCTCCAAGTATGTAAAGCATCTTTTAACCGGGTTTAGTCTGTTCCCCCAAAGTAACTGAAAACAAATACCATACAATCTAGTCTCATATTGAACTGGTAAAGGAAACACTGCCACAATATATTGAAGACAGGGCAGAAGGAATTGTTTCAGAACCTGAATTCTTTTCATTTTAGTAAATCTAAATCTTTTCCATATTTTGACCTTGCTCTCCATTTTGTTTAACACCGAAATCCAGTTATCCTCAGGGCAGTTCTGTGGGCTAAATTTAACCCCTAAGATTGTTAAAGGTTCTGTGGTTATATTGATGGAGTTCCAAGCTAACTGGTTTTGGCAATTCCCTCCTAAGATTAAACCTTTCATTTTATTCCAGTTAATTTTAGCATTAGCAACAAAAGCGTATTCCTCAAATTTTGTAAAAAATACCTTGAGTTGAGTAATATCTGTAAAAAAAGGCATACATCATCTGCATATGCTTGAATGGTAATTAATGAATTAGAACTCGAATACTTACTCCTTGCCAAGGGGGCCAAACTAACAGCTCTTAAAAAGAGGTTCTAATGAAAAATTATACAACAGAGGCTTAACGGACAACCCTGTCTAACCCCACACTTAACTTGGAAGCCACTTGCCATTTCTCCTTTAATATAGGGAAAACCTTACCTGAACAATACAGATTTTTGATTAAATTTAATAAATTCGTGGCACTTTAAAGAATTCCAAGGCAAAAACAGAAAGTTGTGGCTAACCCTATTGAAGGTCTTTTTCTAAATCCAAGGTTAATAAAATACCATTACTTCCTAATTCATTAATCTTCTCAATTAAGTCTCTAATTAAACATAAGATTGACTGAATGCTACGCCAGGAATGCCACAATGCTGGATTTGAGTAAAGCTATATTTTGCTAATTCTTTAAGTCTATTATTGATTAAGGACATCAAAATCTTGTAATCCGAGTTCAGTAATGTAATAGGCCTCCAATTTTGAAAACTGCCCTTATCACCCGATTTAAAAATATAAATTTGTAAACCATCGGAAAAGGAGGAATTACTAACTCCTTTCTCCAAAAAATGGTTAAACAATATTCTTAAACTGTGACTAAGGTCACTTTGGAAAGTTTTGTAAAATAAATTGGAGAGGCCGTCTGGTCCTGGAGCTATATTAGGTTTAAGTGAAGTTAACACTTTAATTATCTCATCCTCTGAAAAAGGTCGTTGGAGCGACTTAAGTAAGTCTGACTCTGGGTCCAATTCTATGGGAGGTCCCAACAAATTATTAATCTGAGTTAAAGAGGGTATCATTTGAGGCTCTAACTCCTTGAAATATTTATGTATTATATCCCCTAATTCTTGGATTGAAAAAACTTGTTTAGTACCGTGATTTAAAGAATTCAAGGACACCTGCTCTTTGACCTTTTTACATAATTCAAATGGATCCCCATAAACTGATTTCATCATATGGTTTGACATAATAGATTGTAAAGTTTTGGCTCTATTATATTGAAAAGCTTTCATCTCTGTTTTAATTTCATCTATTTGGGATGAAAAATCATCATTTGAAGTGTTAGATCTCGATAATAATAATTGCAACTGGTTCCTTAATTTAAGGTAATGGAAAAACTTAGTCTGTTGGCATACTTTCCCATGTTTTTTAAACCACTTAATACAATCATCTTTAGTTTCTTGCCACCATTCCCCACATCCTTATATAGAAATCTCACTGATAATCTTGCTTGTAAAATAAGTTTTATGGAGTTTTGAACTAAGGTATCTGGTAGAATCGAAGTATTAAGTTTCCATCTAGAATGCTGTCTCCCACACTCTTTCGTAAGGCCTATTGTGACCCTTACTAGAGCATGATCTGAGAATTCTACCGGAATTATCTGTAGTTGATTAAATAGGATTTTTTTTGAAACGAAAAGGTAATCTATGGTATATCCTTTCCCTTTTTTAAAAAATGTACCTTTAAACCCTGTTGCCCTCTTATCTATACATGATGTTAAGTCTGCAGTTTTAATAATGTCTGCTAAACATGCAGTGTCACAATAAATTTTTTTATTTTTGTCTGTTACATTTTTGTTTGCTGCTGTACCACAGTTAAAATCACCTCCCCAAAAAATAGGGATAGTGGTCACTAAAAAAGGTTGAATCTGTCTCATGCTAAGCACTCTCCCAGCCTTGGTTTGAGGATTATAAATGTTGATTAAGCGAAGAGTAAACGAAAACCATTTACCCTCAAGCATTAATACTCTACCAGGACATAATTCCACTAATTTATGCAAAGTAAAGTTATATGAATTAAAAAGGATACCCACCCCATCTGCCTTGTCCACCCCAAAGGACCAATAAGATGGCCCCCACGGCCAGTCTTTAGCGAAGTCAGAGACCTGATTCTTTGTAAACATCCAGGTTTCTTGTACAAAAATTATTGAAAGTTTTAAATCATGAATCAGGTGAAAAACTGCTCGTCTCTTCATAGTCTTTAAAAGGCTATGAGTATTTAAGGTGGCCCATGTAAAATTCAAATCCATACTTCGGTAGTCAAACGTCTAAACAACCTTGTACTATTTTTTTCTTCTTTTCTTTTTTTTTACCCTTGTAATCTTCTCTAGAAATCACTAAACCCTCTTGAACTGAAACCTGGGAATCTGTGTCTGCCTTCTCAATTTCTGAGTCTCCCCAACTAAGGGCCTCAAAAGAATTTTTAGTTTCTATACTTTCTAGTTCTGAAGGCCCATGAGGTTTTACAGACCTGTTTGATCTTCTAAGGACTGGTGGGGGTTTTAAAGGAACAGTTGAATGTTCTATTAATATACCCTTTGACTCTGTATAGCACACCGGCTGCAACAACTCTGAGCAATTATTTTCCATTTCCTTCCTCTTTAGATCTACAAGGCCTGATTCTTTGATATCAGTTTCTTTTTCCTTTACTGGGACTGCAGAACTCTGTGGAATTAGAATAGGGTCTGGCAAGGATACCTCCATTCCCTGGTTAACTCTGGCATCCTGTGCTTTTTGGATTAATAACTCTGAATTCACCTGGTATTCTTATTTTGTGCAGCCAAGGGCAGTCTTTAAAAGCATGATTATGTTCCTCACAGAGATCACACTTAATGGGGTTAGTACAAAACATAGTTATATGCCCCACATCTCCACAATTATCACATTTCAGCTGGTCACATGTACTTGATAAATGGGTTTGCATCACACCTGTAACAGGCTTTCGTTGACCGCTATAGAACACCACCCCTATCCCTACCTAACATAAAGGAGTTAGAATGTTCAATACCAGCTGTCGCTTGCAATTTAACTTTAAATTCCACCCACCGCGTCCAGAACTGTTCAGAATCTAATATTGGTTCTGGATCACTTTGTACCTCACATTTTGTGATAACCAATAAACAATGTCCTCCACATGAACCCTTCATTCCTGAACATGACTGTGACATATTTAATTAGAGGTTTTGATAAGGAATTACTAAAAAGGGTGTCCAAAGACTAGGAGAACTTTAGCTGATTATATCTATCCCAAAAAGTTCTAGTAGTGCAGGGGAACAAAACTACGTCGGGTTATCCTCTCTGAAATATTGATAAAAGCAAAGACATCCCGAGGTGAAAATTTTAATGACTCCTTTAACAATGATTTACCCACATAATATCTGTTAGGCTTTTCCTGTAACCCTCCTTGTATCTTATACGAACTGCATTCCTCCTAGGAGCTGCTTCTCTTTTACACTGATTAAAAAGGCTAGACATAAGGGGTTTCTGGGCCCTACTCTCTTCTATCATGTCTGCCTTATTCGAATTCTGTGGAAGTAGGCTATCCTTTTGCAAAACATTTTTCACATCAGTATCACCACCTGTAAATTCGTTGGAACCAGCAATTTCATCAGTAGTAACCTGTACTTCATTCCTCCCCAGCCTCCATTCTGGCCCATTTTTTTTAATCCAAAGTAATGTCCCAAGCAGAATCTGGTGTCCAAATTCCTTTTCCTAAAGATTTCCACCCTGCAGCTGCTAAGGCTGTTCGAGGGGACCAGTTGTCATCATGAACTAAAGGAGGGAATGAAGCGTGTTTAAATACTTTATTGGTTTCAGACTCCACAGAGTTTATGGGTTTTTTAAGGTCCAGGTTCTTGAAGAAAAAATCTGTCACCCCTTCTTGGGATCCCTCAGTTGTTTGATATATAATTAAGTCTTTGGTATCTGCACCCACTGATTCACTTGTGTGAGGCTTAAAAACGAAACCACTCTCTCTGTTTAGGTGAACAGTGGTAAAGTCAGAAAGATTTTGAACAGTACTTACAGGCACAGTTTGTAAATTATAGCCTTCCACGGTGCTGTCTCGCTTGTATCCCTCTTCTGTGCACTGAGCAGAATCACTGCGACTGTCTCTGCAGCGGTCCTGCAATTTTAACTCCCAGTCCCAAAGCTGCTTGTCTGCCTCCGGTTTCCTACAGCTTACAGCCTGCAACAGCCTTTCGATAGTCATGGAACTTGATTCCGGGTGTCACGCTCTTCCGTCTTGCTAGACGCCTGTTACGCTACCAGCAGAAATTCAGCATACCAAACCACTTTCAAACAATCTCCGGGTTCTTTGCTATCAAAGCCATCGTAAGACTCCCCGACTCAGGTGCCTTATTAAAAGCGATTAAATCCTGCTGGGCAATTGTATTCAAATCCTTCTGGGTCTCCGACATAACACTCAACGCTGGCTGCTGCTTACTACTTGCAGACATCTCTCCTCAGAGACTGCATTCAACGCCACTTCCTCCTCCTCCTCTGGATCCACAGTGGCCATTACTGACCCTTGCACACCCCTACTGGCCTCCCAGCGCCAGCAGAGTAGGGGAATTTCCCCGGTGTCCTGGCCAAATTTCCCTCATTCACTGAAAATACCACCAACAGCTTAATCTGGTTCAAGGTCAGTTGGCATTCAGCTATATCCTTCTCCCCCGGGTCGTGCCTGAAAATAGGCAGGATTTGTCTAGTGCACTTACCCAGTCAACAAAAGCTAAATAAATAAACATCTCTCATCATTGTTAGCATTACAGTATGTTTGGAAATGCCTAGATAAATAGATTACTTTAAATGTTTCTTTTGGAAAACTCCACCAGAAGACTCATCCCAGTATACAGTGGCAGCAAATTCCAAACCACTGGCACTGGACTGAAACCTCCCTGTTCTCCCACCCCCCAGTCCACAACATTTGCAGGTGAGGGCAGGTAATGGCTAGCCTGCTAGCTTCGGTGGAGCGATATGAATGCCCCAGATCATGGGACATCAGGTGGTCCCTAAGGAAGCAAGGACCCAGTCCCTTTAGGGCCCTGAATGTTAACAAGCAGTCCTTGAAGGCGGCATGCCATCTCACTGGCAGTGCGTGCAGTTTGTGCAGCCCTGGTGTGGCATGAACAGAGGCATTTGTAGATGATATCAGCTATGATTCTGCTTTTTGCAACAGCTGCAGACAGTGCATCAGACTTCCAGGAAACCCAATAATAGTAATTAGTAAGTTTCCAATAATAGTAACTAGCAAGTTTTTTTGTGCTAATTTAAATTTTGTGTGAATCTGTCTGAGATTAGTTTTCCATCCTGTATGGCCTACTTTTTATTTTTTCATTTGTTCAGCTGAGGTGCAACATCTCATTTTCAGTGGAGTCCTGTTTCTGACCATTTCTTCATCTGAGTGGACTGGACCATTAGGAAGTTAAGGGATCTGTTCAAGTTCACCCACTGAGTAAGTGGGCTTTGAACTTGGTTCACAGCAAGGAGCTGTAACCACGAAGACACAGTACCACTACTGCCAATATGAATGACGGATCTTTAAACACATGGAAAGATGTGCTTGTTTTCTTTTTTTCAAAGTTCTAAGAACTCGTAAAAGTGCAGGGTGCATCTTTGAGAGGATTGCATCTTGGCTGCCCATATCAGGAGGTGAATCAATATTCTGGTGCAGACCACAACTAAAACAGAAGCACAAAACAATATATGCTAGTATCAAAGAAAGAAATGCTTCACAGGAAAAATGCATAAGACACAGTGTACCACAAGATGTAATCTACCATTGCAAGTTAAATCCATTTAGAAAATGGGCAAAGTGTAATGTTGAACCTGATTGGCTAAAAACACCAGTCAGCCGGTCCAGTATGAGACAACAGAGACCGGGAAATAATGAGTCCCAGCATCTGTTTGCCTCATTTAGTTCTATGATTAACAAGTTCTTAGAACATTGAAAAAATGAAATCCACAATGTTGTTTTATTCTTGCTTAGTGAGCGAGAGCTTTCTGCCCACCCCCGACTTACGAGCACAGCTACAGTTATGAATGCAATGAAGTGGGGCGCTCACAATAATTATTCAAAGAACGGGCTGGTGCTCACTTGAAAATCCAAGCCAGACATCACTAATTGGGCATGGCAAGCATGAACGCAAGTGGTACAGATTGAAAAAGCTGCCCGTAGTCAAATTTCAAACTCACTTACCTTGCCGTCAATGTGGGCCTCAAAAGAATGACATGTCTTTCTCCCCACATACTCCCCTATGCCAACTCTCACAGCCTAGTAACCTATCTTCAACTCCATCTCCCAGCAGTGCCTCCCAGAGCGAAGTCCCTCACAGCTCAGTGAGCACGTCCTACCACTTATCAAACCTCTTAGGATTGTCACCATGTCCTGTCTGAGTCTCCCTAGCTCACAGCATTGCGGTCCATAGACACACTGGGATACGAGTTTGCTGTGTTTGACTCCAGTTTTATACAGGCCCAGGATAAAAACAAATGGTGCATCATACTAATTTAAGGAAACCTCACTTTTTCCTTGTAGGCACTTCTGAACGGAACTCCTGCATCACACACATCTCCAATGCTGACTGACCTGCAAACACAGAGTGGTAAACAAGCTACAGCAAAACAAGCTGTCTCTTCACATTTGTAGTTACAACGCAAATAATAAAAAACACTGAGAGCTGCTGAGTTAACTGAAAAAAAGACATTTAGAGCACTGCCATCTCTGATCCCAATTGTGGGTTTCTACTGCCTGGTTCTGTGTGGCAAGGTCAGGCGTCACAGCCAAATCTTCTGAGAGAAAAAAAAAGTCTTGCAGGAAAGGCACAGAACTATAAAAGAACTGATTTTTAAAGACAAAAAAGAAAAAAAATCGATGGCAAATTGGCAAGAGACTGCTGGGGAACAGTTTACAATGCTGGGGGGGAGGTGTTAGTAGATGAGAATGGCTCTGTGACCACGGGGAGGGGGCAAAAGATGGAAAAGCACACAAACAGGAGGGACTACTTTACCAAAAAACTTTTTTCTACCTTTGTATTACTTTTGAAAGTAATTTCTGTTATTTTATTAATAATTTAAAATGTATATGCATGCCCACTTCTAAGCACAATAATACCCTCCAGGGTGGGCAGTATTGTGCTATACCAGACCTTCCAGGGGTTATAAGGCCCTCTGCCTGCAGCATTGGGCCTCATTATGCCCCTGGGTGGTCCAGTATACCACAATACCACCCACCCTGTCAGATATTATTGCTTACACAGACATCTGGGGCCTGATATTCAAATATGTACAGAGCACAGAACCAAAATTTGTGATGCACCTTGCACTTGCCCAGGTGCCTGAAGGTGCTATATTTAGTCAAATAGTGCATTGGTGTTATTTGACAGAATATAGGGCCATGGCAGTGCAGTGCTAAGCCACTTAGTGCTGCCCCAACAGGGCTCCCAATGTACACTGCCAGGATGGATAGCACCGGAGCACTATTTCCAATATTCAAAGGGATCCGTGCAAATGAGCCCATTGGGCATACAAGGCAGTAAGGGCTGTCTGCATCCCCATTATGGGTTTATTTGCATGGTAGCAAGGCTGGGTAGTGCAGCGTCGCCCCCTAATTGCTCAGTCACTGCCATGTACGCAGATCCCTAGTGCTAGTCCCTTCCATCCGATCACCGACCTGTTCTTTAATAGAAAATGATCCCTAGTGCTAGTGGCCCCCCTGACCGACTGCTGGCCCATTCTGTTAGAAAAAAGGATCCCTTGTGCTAGTGGTACCCCCTCCCTCTGAGTGCCATCCCCGGTGATAAGTATCTCATTCCTGGCACTAGTGGTAACCCCCCCCCTTGCTCTGATTACTGGTTTGGACATAAACCAAAAACTCCCTGGTGTCTGGTGGTGCCCTCCCATGGTACCGAGCAACCCCCCCCACTCACCTTTGCAATACCCACAGTGCTGTGGTCACATACAATGACTGGCACAGCCCTCCTCACACCACCTCAACCGGCCACCATATGCACAGGCAGGAAGTATGCCTCTTATTTATAGTATAGGGTGACTTGCCCTGTCCTATAAATGAGAGGCGCATTCGCTTCCTGTACATTCGGTGGCTGGCTGAGGAGGTGTGAGGAGGGCTGTGCTGGTCGCCGCATGCTCCCGCAGCACCACGGGTATTGCAAAGGTGGGGGGGGGGCACTGAACATTAGGGAGCTTTTTATTTTACATCCAGACTGGTAATTGGAAGGAGGTCAGTTAACACTAACACCAGGGATGATATACATTCTACCAGGGATTGCAATCGGAGGGAGGGGGTGCCACTAGTACCAGGGATCTTTTTAGCTGACAGAACAGGCTGGTGATGGGCCGGGGGGGCCATTAGCACCAGGGATCATTTTCTATTAAGGATTGGGCCAGTGATCATCTAGGGAGGGGTACAGCTAGCACCAGGAATCCTTTTTTCTGACAGAATGGGCTGGCGATCGGCCGAGGATGTGTGTGCTTGCCAGGAACCATAGGAGGTGGTTGTGCTTCAGTGGACAGCCGGCTCGGTGGCCGCATTACTTCCGGCAGTCACTAGGGTTGCCTGTAGCTAAGCTGGAGTTTTTATCAGCAGTATTTGTGCAGCGTAAAAGGACCAGCTAAAATCTTTTGTGCAGCGTAGTCCCACTGAATATGGGGTTGCACGCATATTCATGACCGCGCCCCTTTTCTTGCCCGTATGCATACATTATGTTTTGCTTGAGAGCTAATCCTCTCTGCCTGTGCAAAAGCCCCTTTTGAATATGGGACTGTAGCACAAACCCCAGTTTGCATGGGCAGAGACCCGTAAGCGCCTGTGCAAACATTTGAATATCGGGGCCCAGAGATGCAAGCAAAAAGCTATATGCAATAATGATGACCATCTGGTAGCACTAGGGGTGAGCTCTTTGCAAAGGTAAGAAAAAATATTACTACCCTATCCAACCTAGCAAGGCACATCTGAAAAATAAAGGGCTAGCCTGAGAAACAAATTGATTTCAAAAATGCAAACTCAGATAAAAACTGGGGTAAAGTCACTGCAGGGGTAGGGAGAATTACCTATGTTTAAGAAAGGGGACAAGGTCAAAACTGTCATTAATCCCTAGGTATTTGCAAGTTCCCAGATTAAAGATCCAAAATACTGATATTGGATAGCAGCTCAAATGTGGGTGACTTTGTTTTGGGGTAATCCACAGTATACCAGCCACTGGAAGACAACTGACCTGATGGAAGAGACTCACCCCCCTCTCCAGGCTTTGTTGTTCCACCCAAGATGAACAAGCCACATCCAAAATTCATCCCTCACAGAGATGGTGGCATTGCTTGAGCATTGGAGGGGGGGCACCTCCCAAGGTTACACTAAGGTTCAGCTTTGGAAATGTCGGTGGTGGACGGAGGACCCTTCATTTGTCCCTGCCCAATCTGATCCTTGGTTTAAAAGGCAAGCCAGGTGAGACCTGCGTGCCTTGTGGCAGCTCGTATGAGCAGGCAGTCATCCCTTTTGAATTAGCTCAGCAGCGCTTTGCCTGGCTCTCAACAGACAGATTTAGGTACTATCAACTGCATGATTATATACATACCTGACTACGTGGGATAATGTTAGAACCCCAAGGACTTAATGTAGAATTACAATTTGAAACCATATGGCTCTCACCTTCAGGTGGGAAAGCTATCTTGCAGCTGTAGCCCGATTTTCTGCGAGATCAAGCTTACACCACTATCTTTATCAAACATAAATGGGAGACAGATTTGACTTTATCCCTGAACGATAAACAATTGCTTAAAATATGGGAGGGCACCTGGCAGACTACCTCCTCATCAATATGGAGAGAGTTTATGTGGAAGCTGGGGGTGAGATACTTTCATGTCCCCACTCCAGTGTCCAAATGGAATCCCTCGATCCCTCCCACCTACTGGAGACAATGTGGTGAAGCTTTGGCTATGCAAGCTCACATTTTTGGGGCCTGTGCAAGTCTTCTACCCTTTTGGTCGGACATAAATCACCATCTTAAGCAGGCTTTTGATATACAGTAACAACCCCATTGGGCCCAGAACACTTAATACTGGGACTTTACCTCACCGAGTTGTGGGGAAAAGCAACCAAATGCTTGTGGTCAATTTTACCAGCAGCAGCAAGCCATCTCCTCCCAGATCCACTTGGGGTAACACAATGGACTGAGCTTATACAGCAGATTTATAAATTTGAAAGAATTACATTTGAGTTACAGCAAAGACTGTCGAGTTTTTAACATAGATGGACTAGGTGGGAGCTATACGATGGTATTGAAACGTACATCCTTTGTGCGCCCTCAAACCTTGCTTTTGGGTTTATCTTGTTAAGGTTTTTCTATCTCTGTACTTAATTCCTTACTTTGGAAATTTATAGACTACTGTCATTAATATAGAGACACTCATTTAATACATAGTTACCATTTTGGTAGTAATCTTCTTCCTGCAAGTGACTTGTTCAACACAGAAGAGACTATAGTATAAAAGACTGAGGACTTTTGACTACGAAATACTTTTCTCCCACATCCGCATAACATTTGCATAATTTATGATGCATCACCTTTCACAATATGTTTTGTTGGCATAACCACTAGTTTTTTACTGTTTTTCTTTTTTGTTTCTTTCTCTCTTTGTGTTTGGTTATACGTGCCTAGTTTTAATAAGTACTTATAATGATTATTTGATGTCATTGCTAAGTATCACAAGTTACAATGTTTTTACTGATTCATTAAACTTGAGTATAAAAAAAAGATCCAAAATGCTTCATGTTTCAATAGTAAATTGTCAAAGTCTCTCCCCCCCCCCCCGGATGTGGGTTCACTTTGTCAATGGCTCTGTATGTGAATCCATGTTTGTCGGTAGTACCAACTGAACTAATGTAGTTAGCAGTAGCATAAGTGATGTCCTTCCGCGAATGCCTCTATGATGTTCCCTCAGGCATGAAAAAAGACAATCCCTGTCTAGTGCACCTACCCAGTTAAAAAAAACTAAATAAATAAAAGTAAGGGTAGGGGAACGTCATAGAGGCATTCGTGGGGGGACAGCACGTATGCTGCTGCTGACCACATTAGTTCCGTTAATACTACTGATGAACATGGGTTCATATACAGAGCCATCGACAAAGCAAACCTGAATCTTGGGGGGGATACTTTAAACTGATGCTTTGATAAAACACCCAACATGTGCAAATGACAACATAGATCGCCCCACTGGTGTCACAAGAAATATGTTACCTCACTGAATACTGTTTTCCATTGTGGGCAAGGGTTCAATTGGGCAGAGCTCACTGGAACTCAATTCCACCACCTCTTAAAAAATTGTCTATCTTCAAAGCAGGTAGTAAGACAAGTCATACCAACTACCGCCTGATTTCAATACTCCCGCCTATCTCTAAAGCCCTTGAATGGATAGTCTACGACCAACTGGTAGAGTACCTTGACAAATATCAGCTACAATGCCAGCAGCAACATGGCTCCCAAAAACTCCACAGTACCACCACAGCGCTACTGGAGTTCACGGGGTACATACACGATGCCTTCGATCATGGGTACTTGGTGGGGGCAACCTTCATCGACCTCACCAAGGCCTTTGACACTGTCAACCATGACCTCCTCATGGCCCAACTCGAGGCAACGGGGCTGTTCCCTGACTCACTGTCCTGGTTCTGGAGCTACCTCACAGGGCATGTGCAACATGTAAAAACACCTAATACCCTCTCTGATCCTCAGTCTGTATCCACTGGTGTTCCCCAGGGATCCATACAGGGCCCCCTACTATTTAGCCTTTTCCTTAATAACCTCCCTCAAGCCTGTCAGCGCAATATCCTCCTGTACGCAGACGATGCGGTAATCTACTCCAGCCACACCGACCCTGCCACCCTAGAACAGCGTCTTCAACAGGACTTTAACAATGTGAAGGATTTGTTTGGACAAGCCTTGTTGCTTGTCAACCACAAAAAGACAAAACCATGCTATTTGTCCCCACCCATAACCGTCATAAGTCACACACCATCAACATTCTTAGTAAACAAAATGTGGCCTTGGAAACTGTCCAAAATTTCAAATACCTGGGACTCACTCTTGATAGCTCCCTCTCTTTCTCTACCCATGTGGACAATGCCACCACATCAGCTAACCAGAAGCTCAATCTACTATACAAACACCGTAGCTGCTTCACTGAAAAAGCCCTTCAGCTTGCCATCACCAGCTCCGTCTTCTTGACCATTGAATATGGTCATGCCATATACAGTGAGGCACCTGACTGCACCCTAAAATGACTTTCCACTACTCTGAACAAAGCCTGCAGGCTAGCTCTAGAGGATCCATGCCTAACCCATACCTGTAATCTCTACCTGCAAACGGGATGGCTAAACCTGGTCCAGAGAACCCGCTATCAAGTCTGTCTCCTAGCCAAAAAAGCGCTCCTCAGCCTGCTACCACCAGGATGTAGTTCCCTCCTGCACCAGATTGAACCTACCAGGACTACCAGGGCATCTAATAATCTCTCCCTCAAGGTCCATTTCCGCCACACCACACAAGGACAGAGATCCTTTGAATACAGAGCCCCACTCTGGTTTAGCAGGCTCCCACTCGAGCTTACTGCTATCAGCAAACTTGGTCCATTTAAATCAGCACTCAAATCCCACCTGTCTACCCAACAGAAATGCCCCAGCTTCCCCTGACCTCCTCCCCCTGTGACCTGTAATTGCCCACCCCAACACCTGCACTTACTTTGCTGTCCCCCCTGCAACTTCACCTCTCCCTGTCCCATCTTATTCCCTGTTCCCCCCTCCTACCCCTACACCACTTCCCCAAGTCTCCATCCCACCCCACTTACCAGTTCCTCACCTTTCCCCACACCCCACCCGCCACCAACCCCCCAAGAAAAGTGACCCCAAGCCTGAGGTTACTGCCATACTTTTACATCCCCCACTTCCTCTATCTATTCCCCCCTTTCCTCTAATTAAGACCTACTGTGCTGCTTAATAACCTTCTCCACCTAGACAAACTCTTGTATTCTACAAGTACAAGTATAGTAACTGTAACAACTGTTCTACTCATTGTGATTTGTCTCCCTATAGCTCTCTGTGGTATAACATTGTGTATTATAACACTTATTTCAGTATAACCTTTTATAATAGTTAAACTGAGTGTTAAAGTATAGCTTCTTTTTACAGTATGCTTCAGTATAATTTCTAATACTATATAACCAAATGTGTTTACTCAAATAGTTAGTTATGACAATCTTTCACAAGAACTAGTTGAAAGTCTTGTGATGCTTGTCTTGTGGTGATTACACAACACTTTACCATATGATTTTATTATGGTCAGCATTTAGATGTTCTATGGGGAACTGGAACAGGATAGTATGCCCTTATTGGATGGCACTACCTGTTTATAAATGGTGTGCACATACAGAACCTTCTATAAATGAAGTAAACACTTATGAGATTGTGCAAGAATATATGTGATAACACCTTGTGATGTTATGTGTAATATCGTTATCTCTATGCTTTGACTGTTATTCACCACACCCTAAGATTAGTAGGTTATTTTGTTATATGATTGGCCTATATTAGGGAGTTAGTAGTTTTTAAGCTAGGAAAACATTATATAAACCTTGTATAAAATTGAATAAGTTAGCATCAAACGAAAGCCAGATATACCTATATTGAGAAGTATACCAAAATACTTCTTCTGAAGACTCGCAAACAGAAAATAAACCAGAGGGAAACATCCATTTTGTGTGGCTTGATTTATTTTGAAGAACACAACGCAACAATCTTTTTAACAACACTACAATTGGTGCAGTGACTCAGATGTCTGAAGACAGTCTATATGGTTGCTGACGACATCAAAAGAGCCGAGAAGAGAAGGAAGCCACTGCGAGGAACGCCTACCATACCTGAGCTGATCACTCACGTACGGAGGGAGGTCAGAGAGACAAATAAGGAAGCTGAGGCGAAGTCAGATGTGATTTGCCAGTGAACCTGTTGATGTGAGTATGGATTCCATATTACGTAAATTTTTAGAGGTGAACCTTAAAGAAGGTCCATACAGCTCTCCTGAACAGCAGGAAGATGCATACTTATGTTTAGTTAAACAATGTACAGATCGTAATGAGAAAAGTAAATCAGATAAAACTAAGTTAGCTAACATATGTCAAATGTACGTACAGTTTCAGTTAGAGATAACTGCTAGGATGTGTCAAATGAAGAAAGAACTGTTAGAGAAAGATGATGCTCATTACCTAAACATAGCCATATGTGTCACAGAGACTAAGAACAGTGAATACAAATGAATTATTTCTCAAGGAGAAGTATGTGGATTAATGATTACAAATAACCAATTGGAAGAAAATCTTAAGTGTATTAATAAAAAAAGTCAAGCCCAGATTCATGACTTATCTCGGCAGTTACAACAAGCTGTAGAGAGGTTAGAACATGCTAACCAAGAGCATGCACAAGATTTAGCGTACAAAGAGCAAACTTTGTATACTTTACAAGCTGAAGCACAGGTAAATGCCAAATTTCTTTAGAATTACGGCATCAAGTACAAAAATGTAAACAAGCAGCAGAGCGGTAAAGAAGGATAGACCTATACAATGTACCTGTGTAGGGGCAGACATTGGTTTGAGTCTAGTTCTGATACTAACTCTGAGGAATCTAACGAGGAAGAGTGTAGTATGAGAAATAGAAAATGAAAGATGGCTCCCCTAATTCTTAAGGTCAAAGGGGAAGGAAAAAAGTTCCAAGACGGAGACAAAGGGTAAGAATTATGACGGAAAAAGCCCGGGATGGTATGGAGACATGTTTAGCAGTAACTAAACTTAAATTTGATAAAGTTGAGGGGGAAGCAAAGGATGAAGAAGATGAAAGATGAAAGTAAAAAGGCAGCCTTAGATGAAAAAGCAGGAAAACTTCGTCCCAAGATAAAAGAATTAGAAACCAAATTGAAAGAGGATAGTGACAACCGTCAGGCAGAAAAAGAACAGGAAAAAGCTTTAGAGGAAGTGCAAATGCATACTGAAATATCTCAAAGGGATCTTACTATTGCAGAATCCATGCAATTAGTGGACCAATTGGGAAAATGGGAACTGGGACAAAATCCAGTACCATATTGTAGTAAATTGAGGACATTGGTTGCCAATTTTAATTTGACTAATAAAGATGCTTGTAAAATTGTTACGCTCTCTTTACCAGCAGTATTATTACAGAGTCTTCTGGATAAAATGAAGGGAACTCAACATGCATCTGAGATTGATGATAACTGGGCATTCATAGATGAAATACAGACTGTTTTACAGTCTATGCATGGAGTCTCTCATACGGATTGGAGCAGGATCTATGAGATCACGCTGCAACCTGGGGAGTCTCCTGTCATGTTTATTAATAGGTTATACACTGCCTATGCCACGTATGGAGGAGTGGCCAATCCAAATAAGGATGAAGAACCTTTTTTGAGTTTAATTGATCGACAAACTACTATTGTACCTGCGTCAATACGTATGATGTGTAAACGGGCGGAGAACGCTTTAAAAAAGGAACAGTTGCTTACCAATTGGTATGCAACAAGATGAGATCCCGGAAAAGGGAAAGGATAGAAAGAAAGTAGCTGCTATTGTCAAAACAGAAGGCAAGGGTAGACTAACCTGCCACAATTGCAATAAAGAAGGCCACTTTAAACTTGATTGTTGGGTTAAAGACGGAGATATGGAAGGAAGAAAAATAGCAAGTCTTAGAGAGGAGACGAGCTTAAAAGTCAGAGAGTAATGCCAAACCTGGTGACAAGGCAGATTTGCAAAAATGTGTTGAAATGCTTAGTAATTTGATTACTACTAAGACAGTTGCAGCAGCTCGGCAGGAACCTACTGCCCCTAGCGATGGTGAAGAAGGAGAGGAAGATGAAGAAGACCTTCTCGCTAGAGATGAGAAGAAAAAGAAACGACTGGACGAAGCCCCCACCTTCCAACTCCTTGGTCAATTACAAGAGGATAGGGAAGGGCGCCCTACAATATTAGCGATGGTCAGGGGCTGCCAGATTGTAACATTGGTTGACACTGGTGCTACTGTTAGTGTAACAGATAGGGATATGCCTTTAAAGACTCACGGGAAACAACAGATTAGTTTGCAAGGTTTCTTAGGAGGTGTAATAACAGCATATGCCACAAGCCCAGTTATGGTTCAGATAGGTGAACAACAATTGAAATGTATATTTTGGAAATGTAATACACATGAAGGTACCATCATGGGTATGGACATTCTAGCACAACATGGTTTAGCAGTAGATCTTAGTAACATGGTTTTATGGAAAGGACGCACTACTAACCCAGGATCAAATGTGGATGACTCACATAGTGTGTACACAGTTAAGTCATCAAAAATTTATCACATGAGTGATTTATGGAAACGAGTGCCACAATGGATAAAAACTATTGTACAAGGGCATGAATCAATTTGGGCTAAAAATGCTACAGAGTGTGGACGGGTGTCAAATATGGAAGTCCAAATAGAAGGACCTGACCCCCCTTCCCAAAAACAATATGCTTTTCCTAAAGAAGCATATGAAGAAATATGTGTGATACTAAAACAGTTATAGTCACAAGGGGTCATTAGACCTATATGTTCAACAGTGTACTCCCCTCTTTGGCCAGTACATAAACCCAACGGTACCTGAAGACTTACAGTGGACTATATGGTGCTGAATAAGGTCACGCCCTTGGTCACCCCCATGGTATTGAGGCTTCCTGATATGATATCTCGATTGTCTCCTACGGCAACAGTTTATACTGTACTGGATGTGTCAAATGGCTTTTGGTCCATCCCTGTCCATCCTGATAGTCAGTATAAATTTGCATTTACTTTTCAGGATAAACAGTACACATTTCAGTGCTTGCTGCAAAACTTTCACTCAGCGCCCACTTTATTTTATCAATGTTTAGCAGAAATATTATTTGTTTTTTCAGTACCGGAAGTAATAATACAGTGCGTTGATGATATTTTATTGCAGACTGATACATACCAAGAGCATGTTAGTTCATTGAATGAGTTGCTAACAGTCTTAGGTAAAGGAAGGTTAAAACTAAACCCTAGTAAAGCACAAATTGGACAGTCACAAGTTACTTTTTTGGGAATATGTATTAACAAAGAAGGACGAACTGTAGATCCTGATAAGAATCAGGTAATATAGCAGTTACCAAGACCCAAGACAAAAACTGCATTATGACAGTTCTTGGGCATGGTAGGATTTTGCAGAGATTTTATTGAGGCCTTTTCTAGCATGGCAAAACCTCTGTATAATCTACTGAAGGAAGGAAAGGAAACTGACATTCTCAGATGGGAACCAGAGCATCAGATAGCCTTTTTGGCTCTCAAGCAAGCATTAATGACAACTCCGTCTCTCATTAGTCCTTCTGAATCCTCTGATTTTGTAATGCAGGTGCACGCAACAGATCAGGTGATCAATGCAGTACTATTACAAAAAAGAGCAAGGACTTTACATCCTGTGAGATATTTTTCTCGTGTATTAACACCTGTAGAAGACACATATGAGGAATGTGTAAAACATTTGTTCACTGTATATTGGGCTATACAAGCCACAGAACATATTGTGGGGTTTAACAAAATTATCCTGCAAACGTCTCACACTCCAGTGAAATTTCTACTTGAAAGGGATGTGAGAGGTGTGTCTTCACAGCAATTGGTTAAATGGGCTTTAGCTCTACAAGGGAAAATATCACTGTAGAAAAATGTACCTCACCTATGTTAGTTGAATTAATGACATGGGAGGGAAAGGCACATGCTTGTGGAACTGTAATGGGAATTGATTTTAAACCCATATTTGCTGCAGAACCAAATACTGAAGCAAGAGATATTTATGTAGATGGATCTCGCTTTTGGGAGGATGGACATTTCCACACAGGATATGCCATATGGACACCGAGCACTAATCAAGAAATATTAGTGCGATGCCCATCATCATTTTCTGCCCCTAGAGCTGAATTGGAGGCAGTCCATGGAGCTATTATGGCGTACCCTCAGGAGGCCATTAATATATTCTCAGACTGTGCTTTTGTTGTCAATTCTTTGTTAGATGTTCTTCCTATATGGACAAAAAGAGGAATGCGAACAACATCTGGGGAACCTGTCGCATTTGCTCCCATATTACAACATACTGTATATGGGACATAGGAGCTCAAACACCTTTGAGAATAGCAATTTGTAAAGTAAGAGATCATCAAAAGAATCCAAAGGATATCCATGAGTTAAACAATAACTTAGTGGATAATCTGGCTCAAGCTGCAGCCAAACAAACAAACTTATGGGTAGACCCTCTAGGAAGTGATTCTACACAATTGTGGGAGATGGATGAATTTGACAAATACCATATTAAATGGATAGCTGCCATCTCACAAGTCCCAAGTTTAGGGCGTATCCAAGATACAGATGCTTGGATAGTGGGTTGTCGGAACCAATGGAAAGACACTGGACAGTGAGCCACTAAGCATGTTACTGTATGGGAAGATATGGTAGTATGGGAATGACAACCTGGGTTTAGGAAGTGGATACCACCCGCTTCATTCAGAAAATATATTATCATGGATAATCATTGAATTGGAGGTCATTGTGGACTCCACAAAACTTGTAAAATGTTGGCACAAAAATATTGGTGGCCAAAAATGGGAAAAGATGTCAAGCAATGCCTGGAGGCTTGTCTCATCTGTGCACAGATGAATCCTCCAGTGCCTGGTAAGAGGGTTCCATTAGGGTGTATACTCTTAGCGGATGGTCTTTGGTCCAGCTTACAAATTGATTATGTGGGGCTCTTATCTACTGTCAAAGAGGGGTTCCAGTTTTTACTAGTCATTGTTGACATATTTTCCAAATGGGTAGAAGCATTGCCCATATGAAATGATAGTGCTACAGCTACTGAAAAAGCGCTATGGGAACAGGTGTTCTCAAGATGGGGTTTTCCCAGAATACTTGAAAGTGATAGAGGAACTCACTTTACAGTGAAAGTAATGACAGCTTTATGTGATATTTTGGGTATCACTCAACGTTTGCATTTAACCTACCATCCACAATCATCTGGAATGGTAGAAAGGTTAACTCACACTCTGAATAATGCACTGAAAAAGGCAGTGTTTGCTACAGGTAAAGGGTGGGTGACACACTCACCAGGAATCCTAATGGGTATTAGAGGTACGGAAAACAAGAGTACTGGCTATAGCCCATACCAATTGATGACTGGACGGGATATGCGGCTGTATTATCTATTGGATCCAGATCTATCAACATCGGTGTTGGTCCGTATCAAAACCAATGTATTTTTGCAACATACAAAAACAGTTAGCTGTTTATTTACCCCACGCTGCCAGAAATATGGCACAGACTCATTGGAAAAACAAACAGAGACATGACGAAAAGGTGATATCGCCTATTGAAAAGGGTCATCACGTCATGGTGAAAAATTTTGGTCAAAAGGGACCATGGGATGAGAATTGGATGGGGCCCTGTGACGTCATTGATGTTTTGGGACCATGGGTCATTCAGGTCCGATGAGTATGACAATGGTCTACAGAGACCAGATGGGCCCATGTGGACCAATGTAAATTGTATCAGCCTTTAATTGATAACAAGTGATACTGCTCTGTTTTTCCTACTAGATAAAGTACAATGCTGCTTCTCGTACTTACACTGAGCCTTGCTGCTCCTGGCAACTTCCTACAGACACGAAGGATGTCCAGGGCATATATGGAACAGTTTAAATAACCAAAATTATGCCAATCGTACTGTGTGGGGTTTCCCAGTGCTGTTGGGAGAATGACATGAACACACTGGATATCTTCTTGTTAAATGGTACTTTATTTGCTATGGACAATGTCAAAATGCGACATGGGGATGCTCGCCAGAAGCCTGGCCTGACACGGCGATGTGTGTAGTGAACACGATAGCCCAGAAAGGAATTTATATCCGTTCTACATTGGGAGATACGACAAATCTGACAGAAGAAGAACAAAACTTGTTACGAATAAAATGAAGAGACATATTACAATATCCATCGGATACAATTGAGTCAAATTATTCTTATGGTGCAAGATGCAATATGTGGCATTTTTTATATAATATATCTATTGTAACAAATTATACAGTAGGATTAAAGCAATTTTTTACAGTGTTACCATTAAAAAATGTATATCCATTGTTAACATTTATGTGTGCCTTTCAGAAGGCACATTGGCCAGGAATGTCCTGTAATGTTAACTTAACAGCATGGTGTAATTTTGGGGCATGGGATACAGTGTATCAAAAACAAGGGATACTAGGGCAAAGGTTTCTGCCCCCATCAGATGGTATCATCCTGACACAAAATGTATATCCGTTATATTATTCTTGTAAATTACAGTATTATAATGTGTTGCTGCATTTGCCTTTTCCACGGTTACCACTTCAATGTAGAAATCGGGCTTCGGTCATAGTATGGCAACAATATTATAATAATACTTTAAATCGATACCATGATAGACACAGGAAGTGGTCATTTAAAATTCCTGCAGAAGCAGCACCAGGCTTGCTCTGGCGTAAAAGAGATGTGTGGGGCTGGGTGGGCTCAGGATTGGAAATTGCTAATGGTATTGATTCTATGGTTTTAAATGGTCATATTCGTTCTTTAGAAACAACTTTAAAGGATATGGCGACTGGACCATTATCGACTACTGTAAAATTAGCAGCTGATAATGAAGAAATTGATTGGTTTGCATTTAGAGAAACCTTACAGAATTTTCAAATTATTGCACAAATATCAGCTCGTTTTTATAACTCACTTTCTAATATGTCTAGAGAGAGCTATATAGAACTGGTTTGTTCTCAATTAGCTGCTGAAGCACATGCTTATCTAGTTAATGAGTTAAATAGAATTGAAACCAATAGGTTACCCTTAGGAATAGGTGAGACCAATATAACTAGGTTATTGGATCATTCCACTGTATTCCTCCCACCCTTGGCTATAATAAAAGTATGGAACTCACCAAATCAATATGTGTAAGTGCTGCAACATGTGATTCCCATACTAGTGATAATACCTGTATGTTTTGAACCACCAAAAATATCATGGTAAATCAGCAATTTGGGAGTATTAATACATGACCAGGTCATCATGAGACTTCAAATACCAGGTGACACTATTATCACAGTACGCAATGAATATGTTGTCTTACCTAAGCAACAGTGCGTTCAAGAACATGAAACCTTGATATGTGGGGAAGAGACATCAACTGCCCCATGGTTTCCTTAACAATGTAAATTTACCCTAACATCTGCAAATCAATATCGCCAAGCTATGAGATGGAACCAGTCATGGTGTGTAATTGAAGGTCAACCTTGGAATGTATGGGGGTGTAGTGACAAGACCTGGTGGGTTGCGAATTGGACCCTTCGGAAATGTCCTCCCTATAGCCGAACAAATGTTACCCATATTGATGGTTCCAGTATGGCTTTAGAGTTACTCACTGATTTGGCAACTCCACCTCATTTTGACTTACCCAAAATTAATAAAATGACACTTGGTGCATCGTTGTATCATCAACAAACAAAAGGACTTATTTTGGCACAAAAGGCCTCTGCTAAAGAGGTAAAGAGACAGTCATCATATATCCCTATTATATCCTGGTGGGACTGGGGATCAGCTGCTTTGGGTACTAGTCCAACCGACCAACCCTAGTAGTGGTAGTATGCAGTATTGCAGTAATATGTGTTCTTATTATTATACAATTGTTATTGTATCGTAAAATGAAACACGTGGTTCGACAAATACAAATGTTACAATGGCAACATCGTCTTGTGTGATCTCCAAGTATAGAGAGTCCCAAAGTGGGGATTGTGGTATAACATTTTGTATTACAACACTTATTTCAGTATAACCTTTTATAATAGTTAAACTGAGTGTTAAAGTATAGCTTCTTTTTACAGTATTCTTCAGTATAATTTCTAATACTATATAACCAAATGTGTTTACTCAAATAGTTAGTTATGACAATCTTTCGCAAGAGCTAGTTGAAAGTCTTGTGATGCTTGTCTTCTGATGATTACACAACACTTTACCTTATGATTTTATTATGGTCAGCATTTAGATGTTCTATGGGAAACTGAAACAGGATAGTATGCCCTTATTAGGATGGTTACCTGTTTATAAACGGTGTGCACATACAGAACCTTCTATAAATGAAGTAAACACTTATGAGATTGTGCAAGAATTATATGTGATAACACCTTGTGATGTTATGTGTAATACTGTTATCGCTATGCTTTGATTGTTATTCACCACACCCTAAGATTAATAGGTTATTTTTATTTATTTATTTATTTATTTATTCACAATTTGGATTTACAACCTTTGAGTCAAAAACTCATTTACAAAGGCACCTCGTCACAGGGAGGGGAGACGACGTATTTGTGAAGCAAGACAGTGGAGAACAATACAGGTGAGATACAGAATAACATACAAAACTAAGCAATTTCAGTGACACAGTGGAGCATGCAGGTTACAGTGCGTGGTGTACAGACTACAAGAAGCTATTCTAAGTAAACTAGTACATACATAATACTATAAGAGACTAGGAGTACTAGGTGGTGGTTACCTGGGGGTTGGGGGTCTATGTTTGCAGATTGGTTCAGAACAGAGCTCTCAGTAAGGCCCAATAATGGGCATTTACAACTCCGAGTGTCAGTGAAGTGTTTGCGTAGGGCGATTTTGAAGGGGCTGATTTTGGAGATGTTAGTAATGTGCATGGGGAGGGAGTTATACCAGGAAGGTGCTCTATAGTGGAAAGACGTTTGGGCTAGCGAGGTCCTAGCTCTCGGCACCTGGAAGGTGGCTTTGGTTGTATTTCGGGTGACGACCGGATGGGAGGCCCGTTGAAGGGATGTGGTGACTCCTGGGTGGGGGAGAGCCCAAGTAGAGTCTTTTTTGCCAGTACATAGGTGTGGTATTGCAGGCGTTCTTCAAAAGTGAGTAGGTTTGAGGTGGAGTAGAGCTGGCATGTGTGAGTTCTGCTGGAGTCACCAGTCAGGAGCCTGCAGGCTTTGTTGATAGAGGTCTGGACTTTGGTGAGGGCAGTGGGGTCCGCAGCTGCATAGGTAGGGAGTCCATAATCAACCAAAGACAGGATGGAGGAGGTGATAGCCAGCCATAGGGCATACTCAGGGAGGCAGTCTTTGTGGCGGTAGAGGAGTCGAATCCAGGCATTCATGGCAGAGGACAGAGAGTTAAGATGGGCTTGGAAGGAGAAAGCCGAGTTGAAGGTGATGCCCAGGTATTAGTATGTTGATACCTGTTCAAGGGGGTGTAGGGTGCTGGGGATGATATGAAAGGGAGCATTTCTGGAGTTACTTTGGTGGTGTGCAAAAATCATAGATTTTGTCTTCTTGAGGTTCAGAACCAGACAATGGTCGAGGAACCACTTTTCAGCTTGGCTGAAGGTGAATTGCAAGGAGCTCTGGAGTGTGAGTGGGTCGGGGTGTGAGGCGACGAGGACTGCGTCGTCGGCGTATAGAAGAATTTTGTTCAAGCAGGAGCTGGGGAGGGTGTTTAGAAAGAGACTGAACAATGTGGGGCCCAGGATGAAGCCTTGAGGGACCCCAGAGTGTACAGGTAGGGCAGTTGATAGGATACCATTTATTTTGACCCGTTGGGATCTGTCACGGAGGTAGGAACCAGGCCAGAGGGTCAGATGAGAAACCAAGCTGACGGAGGAAGTCAAGCAATAGTGGGTGACACACAGTGTCAAAGGCCTTGGATAGGTCAATGAAACTGCCCCAGTGATCTCCCCAGCGTCAAGTGCAGAGTGTATTTGGTGGGAGAACTCCAATAGGGCTGTAGTTGTACTGTGACCAGGGTGGAAGCCATGCTGCTCTGGGCATAGTATGTTGTGCTTGGATAGATAATTCACAAGTTGGGTGGATACTATTTTCTCCAGGGCTTTGGGGGAGGGGGAGGATAGAGATAGGTCTGTAATTGTTTGGTAATGTGCCGTCTCCGTTTTTTTGGATGGGGTAATTTCAGCCAATTTCCATGCGCTCGCGAATTGGCCGAGGCATAGGGATCGGTTAAGAAGGTCAGTAAGGGGGGCTAACATGACATCAAGTGTTAGGCAAAGAATCCTGGAATCAAGGGGGTCACAACTAGGGTTGCAGGAGGAAAGGGCTTTTAGGAGGAGAGGCTTTGCGTCACAGGGAGAGATGGTCCAGAAGAGAAATGGGGGTCGAGAAATAGCAGGGCAGTTGGATGCATGGATAGGATCGAAGAAGAGGGCAGGAAGGACTGCACTTAGGTCAGAAAATGTTGTGTTGAGGCAGTCAGCAACACGTGGTTGGTCAGATTAATTGCGCCGTTAATAACCATCTGAGAAGGGGGGGGGAGAGCGGGTTTTCCCATTAAGCTCCTTAATGTTATCCCAGAAAGCTCAGGTAGAGCCCCAGGATGAGGCCAAGGCTGTTTGATTTTGTTATATGATTGGCCTATATTAGAGAGTTAGTAGTTTTTAAGATAGGAAAACATTATATAAACCTTGTATAAAATTAAATAAGTTAGCATCAAACAAAACCCAGATACCTGCATTGAGAAGTATACCAAAATACTTGTACTGAAGACTCGCAAACAGAAAATAAACCAAGGGAAACATCCATTTTGTGTGGCTTGATTTATTTTGAAGAACACAACGCAGCAATCTTTTTAACAACACTACACTCTCTATGAGTTTTCCCATTCTAGTAATGTACTGTGAATTTTTTTTTCCTTTCTGCCTGACGTGGAACCTTTGTAAATGAGCTTGAAGCTCAAAGGTTGTAATCCTGGATTTCAATAAACAAAATAAACAAAACTGCATTACAGTTCCACCATCTCTGTCATCTTTCTCCACTGACTACTATAGGAGAGTTCCACCACCTAGAAATGACAGTTCCACCACTTAGAACTCTAGATGTGAGAGTTCCCCCACCTAAGCTTTTCTAATTTAACCACTGAATGTGGGGGTCGGTAAAGGTATCACCTGGGGAGACAACAGACAATAAGTACATCTTTTGCATGTGTGACAACCATTTTGGCTTTTGGGCAGCCACATTTCAGTTTTGCTTACTTCTTGTGTACTGTGCACTAGGTTGTTATGTAGTGTCGGTGTCCTGCATTATGCCATTCTAGGGAGTTCTGCACTAATGTTACTTAAACCTGGATCTCCTCGCAGCACATACCAATGTCTTTTAATGATGCTTCATCATGACTCGCATGTGCAGAGTACGTACAGACATAGAGAATAATACCTGTGCAGGTGTGTGTTATGACTCACAAAGCTTGTGAACTAATGACTTAGAAAAGTGTTCTACACTCACTCCAGGGTTGGGACTGATACTAAACCCAGAGCTGATTTTCTCTGTCCAGAAGACTCAAGATGCAGAAACCCAGCCTGCCTGTTGTCATAGCTGCTGCCAGGGGCCCAGGTTCGGGAAAGAGCCTGGTCGCTGGTAGGCCAGTGAGGAGAAGAGGATCAAGGGTCCCAGAGGAGGCTCTCCGTGTGCAGCCTGGGAGGCCCTCTGCAGTGGGTGGCTGGATAGTACAAGAAAATGCTACAATGGAGCAGAAGGCAGGACTCTCCCGGGGCAAGCTGGAGGGGGAGGGAAGGGGCACTGACATGGTGTGTCACAGATGCCCTGGGTCCTCCAGGACCCAGGCAGGGGGATCTCCAAGGTCAGGCATGTAGCAATACTGGCAGCCAAAGGAGGACCTGACTGGCAAGGTAAGAGAGGGAAAAACAGAAATGAAAAAAAAAGACTTGAAAACACCAAAAAAATCATCTCAGTTCTACAGAACTGTGAGTGGGTGATGAAATAATTTTGATGAATGAGCCACTGCTTCATTCTACCAGCTAATCCATTATTGTTGTAGTCTAGCACAAGCTCCGTAAGGATGATAAATAAGTCCACAGTAGGATGAATTTGTTTATATATTTCTCAGCTGATTCATATCCATTAGAAAATAAGAATGTTTGACAAAGAGCATCTAAGAACTAATTTGCACTGTTTTCATTCTTATTGTACAGTACATGTATAGGGTATATTTTAATTATAACTTCTTGTTTTGATGCTACTCTGCAATTCAGTTTGAATCCTTTGATCCCTAGTACAGACTCTTATAATAAGTAAGCAATAATACCCGACAGGGTGGGCATCATTAGAGAGCCGGACCACCTAGAGGGTGTAATGAGGCCTGACGCTGCAGGCCGAGGGCCTTATATCTCCTGGAAGGTCTGGTATTTCCAAATATCGCCCACCCTGGAGGGTATTATTGCACTTAGAAAATGGGCTATATGTGGCATTTTTAGGTAAGAAAAGGAAACTGACAAGAAACTAAAAAAAAATTGTACAAATGATTGTAATTATTTTTTTTTGGTAAAATAGTCCCTCCAGTGGTATATTTGCCAGTAGAGGGCACTGCAGTGTTTGACAATTGCTTGCCTGCAGAGAGATTCCTCGCTTTCATTCCCCCCACCACACACACAGAAGCAGACCTAGTCAAGGTTGCTTCCTGTGAGAAAGTTACTGTCCCCCACCTCTTATGCGTGTGTGTGTGTGTGATTGTGTGTTTGTGTGTGTGTGTGTGATTTACTGACATTGGTCCATTCTCTCCCACCCCCCCCCATCCATTTCTATGTGATACCTCAGAGGGATTTTACCAGGATTGAAAAGGGCGCTAGGTTTAGAGAGGCAATGGAATATAAAAACAAGAGGTATCATTTTATTTTTTTTTAATGGTGAAGCCACTTCGGTTTTCTCTGTTACTTTTTCCATGTGAACAGTGTAAATGGTGAGGGCAAAGGCAGGAACAGTGCAAGACTTGCTCAATTAGGAACAGTGACTATGCCACAGAGTTACTTTAAAAAAGAAGGAACAGCTGCGAGCATGGTAGGGACTCAGTTTCTTTAAAAAAGAAAAAAAAAAACAAGACTTTTTGTAGCCCTCCTCTACAGGTTAAAGGGCTCTTTAGTTCGATGGTGGAAATGTGGTTGGTAGATGTACCGTGAGCGGAGCCAGAATGGAAGGTCAGAAGGGAGGAGGTGGGCCAGCAGCAAAAACAAATCAGGCTGAAAAATATTTTTTTTCCTGTGCGAGACAAAGAGAGACAGCCTGAGAGGCAGTATCAGCATGGCATTTGTGTGCAGGGTATGGGGCAGGGTGCTGGTTAGTTGCTAAGTGAGCACAAAAAATTGGCGGCTGCTCAGGCTGAAAATTTGAGATGCCCATGGATACCCTGAGTAATGGGGCGCCCCAAAATGGCACTTGTTTTTCACCGGGCACTATTGAAAAATAAACACATGGCTGATCGTGGCTTTCAGCCAGTCAGTGTGCTTTATTTTCCAAGCCCGGTTTCTAATTCAACACAATCGTTTTAGCTGTTGCTTTGTTTTGATGCATCCTTGGTCATTCCACCAGTCCTGGGCAGCTAGGACCAAGTGGGTTGACTACAGTATGTTTCCAAGAGATCTTTAATTAACTGCAGTTTGTCCCAATCTATCTAATCTCTTCATGGGCCTCAAGGAGCTGGGACAGAGTGGACTGCCTACGGTATGCTTGTGGAATGGAGGGGGGCCTTTACTGACCACACTGTTTTCACTGATGTACCTAATCTTCCCCACCCTGGTTCTGAGAAGCCAAGGTAGTGTGGGCTGCCTACAGAAATTTGTCAATTCGAAAGGGTTCTTTCCCAATTGTATTGCTTATTACAGATCTTTCCACTGGCTTTGGGGAGCTAGGAGTGGGTAGACTAAGGTACAGACAAATAGAGATTCTTCAGTTTTTCTGGTTCTCTGCTTTTCTGATACCAACTTGGGGGGACATATTCAGAGCTGGCCAGTTGCGCGAGCATTAAGATGCGTCATGCAGCACAGCTGCGCCGGCCAGCTCTGACAAGATATTCAAACAGCATGTGCGATCGGGTCTGATCACGCATACTGTTTGAATATCTAACCCTGGATGCGCCACCTAGAGCGTTGCCAGGGACAGGGATGACTACCACCAATGGGAACTGCGTGATGCATACCTGGGTGTGCCACGACCCCTAGGGTGATATACAGCCTGTATATGCTAATGAACTCATTGGGCTTGCATGGCACAAACGGGCACCATGCATGTTCATTAGGAGCCCGTTAGCATAGCTGCGCCTTGCAGAGTCGCCTGATCATCCCCTCCACCCCGATCTAAGCGGTACCCGACACCAGCAGTGACCCCCTCTTAGTCCAGTGGTTGTCCCCTCCCAACCTGTTCCATGGCCACATATGGTGTAAGGTGCACGGCCCATACAAGCCCAGGATGACCTGTGGACCAGCTGCCCATACCTGATTGCAGTATTCAAAACATATGCCCATGCAATACCCTGGTGGTCTAGTGGACCCCCGGCCCATATCCGATCACAGTGGCTGACACATATGCCTGCCCAATACCCTGGTGGTCTAGTGGCCCCCCCACCCCATATCCGATCGCAGTGGCCTGGTGGTCTACTGGACCCCCCGCCCCATACCCGATCCCCGACAATTGGCAAAGGAGGCTTACCTCTGATCCATACTGTGGCTGGCTCCCTATCCCCTCCTTCCATCTTGAGCGGTGACTGGTACAGTCACCGCTTCCCACCATATCCGGCCGCCAGCTGACATGCACTGGGAGCTGTCGTAATATATGGCAGCGCTCATTGGTTGCTTGCATCAACCAATGAGCACTGCCCTATATTATGACAGCTCCCAAATATCGTAGCACCAGCAACCATGGTGGAGAATAAACTGTGCCAGTCACCGGCTCAAGATGGAAGGATGGGGTGAGAGCCAGCCACAGCATGAATCGAAAATGGCCCTCGCGCAATCCGGGGCTCCGGGTATGAGTGAAGTCAGTAGTTTCACCAGGCTCTGACTCAGTGCTCTGAAATGGGACGCCATCTCCACTACTCAGCCTAATGAGGTGAACATATGTGGACCTGACTCAGTATGGGCTCACTGAACCACTGGGGTATTGAAGGTGAGCATATGTTTCGGAACCACTGCGATCGGGTATGGAGTGGGGATACTGGCTCCAATGGCCATGCACCTTTACACCATCTTCACCCGGGGAACGGGATGGGGGGGTTGGCACATGGCGGTCGGAGCTGGCAGGCTGCGGTGTACCTGGAGGCACTTCTGTGGCCTACCTGTAGGTGGCCAGCTGTATTAGGCCAGGTTTTCTTTGCTTATCTGTGTGCCTCACTGTACTGGCCTTTGAGGGGTGCATTTCCACCGAATATGCCGCTGTATGTTATATGCCTGGGAATACCCCCTTAACCTGCGCGGCATACATTTGCTTGTGACTGGGCACATTCCCATGTGTTTTGAACATCGTGCTGCGGTGCAATGTTGGGGTTGCACTGCACATCTCCCTTTTCAGCTGAGATGCACCACGCATCCCCATTGAATATGGGGCCCTGAACCTCAGCCTGTTAGGTTGACATCGATCACCTATTGTAGGTTGCACTGCAATAGACACGTTTTTATCATTTGGGCACATGACGCATATTCTTTTTATGATAAGCTTGGTTAATGCAGATCAGATCTTGCTTTTACTAACTAGCATCTCTAATTATTTATTTCTATATCATCGTGCTGAAATGAAAATGATAAACTCCCTAGGCAACAGAGTTTTCTAGCTAGAAACTCTAATTAGGATTTCCATATTATAGTGTTGAAATGACAATTATAAACTCGCTAGACAACAGAGACCTTCATGCCAGTTTATGTTTCTGGTCTTGCTGGGTTATATCTGATATTACAAGCAATGGCAAAACACTGATGTAGTGATATGGAAATATCTGCTGAGTACCAGTCCCTAGTTTGTTAAAGAAATGGGTGAAATTATTTAGACTTAAGAGAAGGGGATCATCTTGCAATCAGCATTCAGTGTCCAAAAGTGCCATCACAACTAGCAGTTTCTGTCATGGTTCCAAATTTTGTGGAGCCCAGTTTGCTTGATATATGTTATTTTGTGGACAGTTTGATTAGAGATTGTTACTCATAATCCACTGTTCTATGTAGATTTGTATTAGTTTTTACCCCTATTTTCTCCCCACCCCATGCCCTGGGCATCCGCAGGTGCGTAGAGGCAGACACATGCCACATCTTGAGGTGCCCTCCCGATACACTGTCACCCCCCTGCCTATGCTACCCATTGGGCCTTCACTCGGTGGGAGCAGAACTATGGCAGGGGGCGACAATCAACCCAGGAGAGGAGAGCTACCTTTTGGTTACTCAGTCCTGCTCCCCCTCCCACCGTACCAGCTCTCCGATTAACCGAGGTCATTCCCAAACCCAGGTTGCCAGCACATCAGCCCTCAGCACCTCCGGGCTGGCTTTAATCCACTGTTCTACCCACACTCCTACTGCAATGCTGATGTCACAGTGCTGTCTGTCTGCAAATGATTTTGCAAAGAGAGTGGGACAAGATCTCACTGCAGAGACTTTCTGTGCAAGATTCATGCTCATTGTGACAGGTTAAGAATGGGCACATGCCTGCTGCACTCACCTCCACATTTTTGCTCCCTGATCATCAGATTTAGCCGTGCTCCGTAACTGTTACCTGCTGCAGCACTCTGTGTAGACAGACTGCACTGTGACATCAGTGCTGCAGCACTCTGCGTAGACAGACTGCACTGTGACATCGGTGCTGCAGCACTCTGTGTAGACAGACTGCACTGTGACATCAGTGCTGCAGCACTCTGTGTAGACAGACTGCACTGTGACATCAGTGCTGCAGCACTCTGCGTAGACAGACTGCACTGTGACATCAGTGCTGCAACACGATGTGTAGACAGACTGCACTGTGACATCAGTGCTGCAACACGATGTGTAGACAGACTGCACTGTGACATCAGTGCTGCAGCACTCTGTGTAGACAGACTGCACTGTGACATCGGTGCTGCAGCACTCTGCGTAGACAGACTGCACTGTGACATCGGTGCTGCAGCACTCTGTGTAGACAGACTGCACTGTGACATCAGTGCTGCAGCACTCTGTGTAGACAGACTGCACTGTGACATCAGTGCTGCAGCACTCTGCGTAGACAGACTGCACTGTGACATCAGTGCTGCAGCACTCTGCGTAGACAGACTGCACTGTGACATCAGTGCTGCAGCACTCTGCGTAGACAGACTGCACTGTGACATCAGTGCTGCAGCACTCTGCGTAGACAGACTACACTGTGACATCAGTGCTGCAGCACTCTGCATAGACAGACTGCACTGTGACATCAGTGCTGCAGCACTCTGCGTAGACAGGCTGCACTGTGACATCAGTGCTGCAGCACGACTGCGGGCAGAACAGTGGATTTCTATGGAGCAGCGCGCTCTCTGATCAGACTCTACAAAATAAAAGATATCAAGCTTTCTGGCCACCAGGACATTTGGAACCATACCAGCAACTACAAGTTGACATTTGACTCATGTGGAGGCTAAACACTGCAGGTATGAACCCCTCCCTTTGAAGATTTCACTATGCCCAGGTTTATTATTCTGCTGCTGTGGATGTCATCTGGCGACACAGAAGCAAATCTTGGGCCTGAATATTTCCTTATTACTATCTCGAATATAAACTAAACTAAATAAATAAATAAAAATCAGCCCCAGGGGTAATCATGCATCTGAATGTACATATTCTGTTACCAAAGTCTGATGAATCTGAAGCATGGGTTAGTTCAAGTTCAAGTTTATTGGTAGGAAAAAAACTCTGTTGAGCAGGCTCATTTACAAGGAGGTTCTGATTAACAGCAAGGACAATATGCAGACATATTCAAAACAAAACATTAAGCAGTATACAGATGAGTACAGTATCTGGAAAACAAGGAGGACAATAATCTTTACATCACATGTACAGAGGCACGCTAAAGCTTGGAGATAAATACATGGTAAACTCTGGGTAACAAGATAGCACCTCAAGAAAGCAGTAGAAACTCCAAGGGCAGCAAAGATAGTAAAGATAGTGAGCACAGACGGGGTGTAGACATTGTTTAGGATATGGTCAGAGGGAAGGAGGGGCAGATGACAAGTGGAGTGGAGGGTAGGAGGGGGCTGACGACAAGGGGGGAGGAGGAGGTGGGGAACTGAGTGTAGTAGGATGGCTATGATGGCTAGGGCAAGGGCACTAAAGAGGGGCGGGGAGAGGAGATATAAGATATAAGGAATAGATAGCGGTAGGTAGGGGAAGGGACTGGGGAGTGATGGATCCATGACAGGTATCCGACAAAATTTTTGTTGAACGCCCTGACAGCGAAACCAGCAGGTCGACCACATTTTGCAGTCGGCTGCCGGTTTCCAGTGCCAGTAAGTGTTTTCTTCAGGGGGCTTTGCCCCCTGAACCACCCACACAGGGGGCTGCACCCCCACTTAGGATTATCAACTCCAAGTTAGAGCTGATTTTGGGGGGTACAGGACCCCCGACAGACAGCGCCAGGTTCCAGCGGATTCCCTACAGTGGCATGGCGCTGTAGTCGCTGTAGGGAACCTCGCTGTCGAAAAGTTGCTGTTGGGTGGGTAACTGGGAAGTGATGACAGTGTAAGATACAGACTTGGGGTAGATAGGATGGTGATGGTAAGGTAACATGGAGAGAGAGGGAGGAGGAGAGAAAAATGAGGAAGTGGAAATATAAAGGGAAGTCAGATGGGGTGAAGGAGGGGGGAGTGGACTGGAGTAGACTGGAGAATAGAATGGTCATTGCAACCACTGTTAAATCAAATGTAATAATTCTGACTAAGGTTGCTCAGAATTCGCTGAACAGAATCAGTTCATCAGATTCTGATCCAATTGCCAGAGTTGAGATTTTCAGAATTGAAGTCAGAAAATCCCAAATTCTAAACTAAATCCTAATACCTATTTTTACATAACAATATAAGATTTAGGATTCGGAATCCTATTCCAGCTTTGAGGTCCAGTTAGGATTTGATTTGTAACTGGATTATGAATTGGAATTTCCTAAAATCCTAAATCTGAAAAACAGATCGACATCAGCCCATTCCGAATATCCGTAATTCTGACACTCTCACTGTAAGTGAAACCTGACTGGATTGTAGAATGCGGGCTAATTCTGTCAAATTATTCAACTACAAACTTCACAGACCTGACAGAAAGCTAAATAATAGAGGGGATAGGGTTACACTATACCAGTATATCAAGGATCATCTTTCTTCCCCCTGCATGCTCAACAATTCTTCACTTTTGGATAGTCTCACTACTAAACTTCATTATGGTGTATGGTTGCACCGTGTTGTGAATGGATTTCCATACACATACATTTTCTTGTTATGGTACAGTTCAAAGGTCAGGAAAAGTTGTTATGATATTGTTCTGATGTCAGAACGATACCATAACAACTTCTCAGCCTTGACCTGCCACCTCGCTGCTGAAGATGCGGCTCACAACACAGAACTTGGGGGGAAATTGCAATACCATTTAGTGAGTACCAAACAGTGTACAGAGTGAGTTTGGACACGGACAGCCACAGAAAGCTCCCTGTTACCAAACTTATTTTCATTACTTTTTTCTTAAAAAAAAAAAAAAATGAGTGTTGTTTAAAAAAAAAATATAAACAGTGTTACCACACACTGTCAGGACGAATTTTCATGACTGATGTGGTCTAAATCATGGTGAGGTGCCGGAGCAAGCGGGAGTGGGACCAGTTTTAATCAAGGTAAAAAACCTACAAATCTACCAAAAAACTAGAAAAAATATACACTATACAAAACAATGAATGGACTGCTCATACACAACTAAAGCTGCATTTCCATCTCGGGCATGTAATGACATCATAGACACCTCTCGAGCTTCGCTCTCAGGATCTCTATGATGTTATCACATACCCTCAGTGGAAACACAGCCTTGCTGTGCATGGGCACCCATATACTATTCTATATTTTATAGTCGGGGGAGGGGTCTCTAACCATTACATGCATTTTCTTCCCACCTATGCTGTGTAACCTAGATACTGATTCCCTACAAGAACACATAATTAAGCAATAAGGCATGACAGGGTGTGTGTTATGGTGGGATAATGGCCCACCTCAGGTGGGTTGAAGCATGAGGCGTAGCCGAGTGCTTCCACCACCTGAGAAGGGCCGTTAGCCCACCATAACACACCCTCTGGAGTGCCTTATTGCGATTATGAAATGGGTTATTTTTAGTAAATTTTATGCCTTTTTTAAACATTTTACTTTTAGCTGGGCCATTGTGCTGGGATAATGGCCCAGCTGAAAGCTGCTCTTGGCCAATCAGGAGCCAGCATTCTTTCTACCCATTTCATAATGGAGCATTATAATAGAGTTCAGCACATTGTTATAAGTGACTTTAACCTTAACTGGAACAATGATGCTCACCTAAGAGAAAACAAAACCTGCCAGCCCGGTGACACTGAGGTTGAGGCACTGGGCATGCCTGTTACTTGTGGCTGCAGACCGAGGAGCAGGCCGATCGATCCGGAGGTCGGCGAGCGGGTGGAGGGCGGAGCTGGATTGAGCTGCCGGCAGCAGACTCTCTCCAGGGAGGGAACGCGCACCCCTCAGCCAATGGTGACCCCTAGTGGAGGCTAGGAGTGGCAATGGGCTTAGAGGTGGGGGGCCGGGCGCTAGGCCATGGGGTGGGGGAAAGGAGCCGTAACTAGGGCCGTAGGGTGCATGCATGCCTCAACGCGCATGCGCTCCTACTCCTGGGTGATAACTGGAGGCAGAAAACGCTGGCGGCAGCAGGATGATGACCGACTCCCCCCACACTCCAGTCCCGTGCTGGGTACAAGGTAGGTGCCGGATATTCTGGGGGACGGGGCTGGGGAGGGTCGGTCGGATTGGTGTGGCCGACCGGAGGAGCAGAAAATGGAAATAATAAAAGAAAACAAAACATATTCCCGCTGATCTCAGACACATACAAGTGATTTCAGTGCCAACTAGGTTGAACACCAGAACATCAAGGCAATGGATACTTGATTGGCTTGTCTCGAACCCTGAACAGAGTTTGAATTATTGGTCATTTGGGTCCCTGTGGTATTTCTGAGCCCCCTTCAGAACATGCCACCAGAACTAAGTCTGCTTCATTTTGTGGTTTGTCTGCAGTGCCACCACAGAACTTATTGAAAATGGGGAAGACTACATTTCAATTTTTTAACCCGAGGATGTTTGCATACAACTTCTAGGAAGGAATGCATCAAAGAAACCTGGAGCTGACAATCTTGACCCTAGACTTCTCAATCATGCCTCTCATAAAATTGTGATGCTAATGACACATTTGCAGTTTTTTAACAAAATTTGGTCAAGTTCCATACTTACAGAAATTGGCTATTGGTTCCCCATACTGACCAAAAACAGATCAAGGCAGTTACTGACCCATTTCTATATTATGCACTCTGGCCAAAATTCAAGAAAAAACAATTGCCTGAACAACTAATCGCTGTTAGTAAAAGTAATAGCATTTTGATACAGTGCTATCTGTCTGCAAGGGACTGTCACTGGCCATGGTGAGGTCAGAGTGAAGACCTTTATGCTTCTGACAGTGGTAGTGTGGTAGGTACAATCTTTGAGGACCTCACCAAGTCACTCAGTCTCAAGAATGACAGCCTGCTACTAACTAACTAGCCAACCATGGCTTGGATGAGCTCTTCAGCTGGTTTACCAATTATCCTAACGAACAGAATCCAACATGAGAAACTGGTAATTCTCTTTCCAAACCCGTTACTCTAAAAGCAGGTGTTTCACGATGGTCCATACTAGGGCTCCTTTTGTTTTCTCCTTTCAACAACGAATGTCCCCAGATGTGTGAAGGTGTAAATACCCTATGTGTGGTACGCCAACAGTACAGTCCTGTATAGTCATGGTACCAAGCCTCATTCTGTCCAGGGACAGACTACCAAAATGTTTTAATGTATCAGAGTTTTGGCCTTGTGCATTTATTCTTTGGTAACTGGGATGACCCACTAGGCACAGGTGCCTGTTTTCAGGGGCAACCTGGGTGCACTGGGGAGGTTAAGTGACTTGTTCAGAATCACACAATATACAAGCGGAGGTTGTGGGAATCACACCCAGGTCTGCTGGATGTACCAAGCTCATTCACAGCTCATTACTCTAACCTCTAGGCTATACTGCTTACAGTATGTTAAACCTGAAAAAAATAAATACTTTACCTTTTGACACTAGACAAAAATTGGCTGTACTGTAAATAACATTACTTTGATCACATGTAGTCCTGACAATCAGGTACTTGAATGAAATCAATGAATACAAGTGCTTGTGGCATGATGGAGCCAGTACATGCTAGACCATGATCCTCATTTTGTGCCTTGAGTTAGCACTATATTGTAAAAATATAATATGAGACCCAAACAAGGATCAGTCCTCCTGGGAGGTTTTGGTCCCTTATGTTTATTTTATTTTTATTTATTTAGTTTTTGTTGACCGGGTAAGTGCACTAGACAAATCCTGCCTATTTTCAGGCACGACCCGGGGGAGGGGGATATAGATGAATGCCAACTGACCTTGAACAAGATTAAGCTGTTGGTGGTATTTCTAGTGAATGAGGGAAATTTGGCCAGAACACCAGGGAAATTTCCCTCTTTTTGATAAGTGCCATGGGATCTTTAACATCCACCTGAACTACCACCAGTCCAGGCAGATGGGACCTCGGTTTAACGTCTCAGTGTCCTTACACCAGGTTATATGTTGAATGGACCCCAAATGGGTTATATTGATCCATTCTTGCTCTTAAAGACTTTCTTTGTATGTCTGATATAATGGAGGTAGTATTTGACAGAAAGCTCCATCCATACTATCTGGGTAACAGTTCACCTGGTTCTGGGTATATACTGCACTTTACTCTGTTTATCCCATTTTATCTACTCTGTTGTATTGTTTTCTATGGTGTATGTTACTAAAAAAACCAATAAATTTCAAATATAACAAAACTGAATATAAATTCTTGGGAGTGATGAGAACCTTACTTGCCAAAAGCACATCTTAGCAGTTACAAAATCTGTCAACCAAACAATTCATGGGCTTTACAGAATATGAAATTATTAAATGCCTGAGGCTAGAAAAGTGCTGGTGACTCATTTTTTATTCCCATCAATGGAATCTGGGAACTTAATTTTCCATGGCATTTTGGATGTTGTTAAATAAATCGCATATCGCGTTCTATAACATTTATAAAGTTGTCTTGGCACTCCTCAGGATCACTCATCACTGTACGTTGCACCAGCAAATGGCTATTATTTCATCATCCTACAGAATGGTTTATCAGGAATTCTAATTTATAAAGTGTGGCATTTTAAAATTCCTCCAACTTTGTACAAGCAACAGCAAATGCAAACAAGTTATTATTTTTAAAGATCATTAACCAGTCAGTATGTCCCAACTTTAAAAACTAGTCTGGTTCAACTATCATTTCCATCTCTAACTTCTCTATATGGAACAGTGCCTCCACACAAGTCGGATTATTAACTAAAATCTCACAGTCTGAAAATACATTATAGCTAAGATTTTTAAGAAGTCTAAATGTCATTGTATTGCTTCAAAATTAACTCTATTATGCCGGCCCGTTGGCGCTGAGGGTTGAGGCACTGGATGCCACACTTCACACCATGCCGGCGACCCGGGTTCAGGAGCGGATTCAGGTCACCGGGGGTTGGCCAAGGGAAGAAAGGCTGAGCGTCCGACGACAGCTCACCTTCTCTGGGGGAAGGGTGGGATCCATCCTGGTGAGCGGTGACCACTGGTGGAGGCTGGGGGCATGACATCTCATCGGCACCTCAGGGGTTTGATTGGTCATGGGTGGAGGCCTGTGGACCAATCACCTCTAGGGGCTCCATCATCAAGGGGGGGAGGATGTTGCAGATGTCGGTGTTTGCGCCTTGACGTCAAGGGCAAGCAACGTCCTCACAGAACAGGGAAAAAAACACCCTCCAGAGCCGGGTAGATGGAGCGCCAAACCTAGTCCTGATATGCCATCAACTGCCACTGTCTCAGGGAGTGGAGAAGACATTAAGGCATAGGGGTGTCTCACCCTACCCCGAACCCCGCCCAGGGGGTAATCTGCAGTAGGTTGATGGACCCAAAAGCAGCAGGTAAGTCAGTGGCAAGGATGGGTTTCACTGGCGACTCCTGAAGGGGCGGCTCTGGCAGGGAGGCAGGAGGGGAGAAAAAGAAATTATAAAAAAAATAATTAACTCTATTTTTGAAATTATTATTCTCAAAAAATATTCCCATACGTAGTTCATATTTGTAATACTTGTACTGCTTAGTGCACAGTAATTACCATATCTGTGTTTTTCAGTTGGTGTTTTCTATTTGTTGTGTTTCATTGATTATGGATTTTGTAATATTGATATATCTTCATAGTGTACTTTTTACTGATGTTGCTGTTCATTTTTTGCTTCATGATGTGCTTGAAAATAGGTCACATGTCCTAGCCAACATTTCCCAGTGAACAGACAAATCAATCAATCAATAAAATGACTTGGACCTCTAAAGGAGTGGTCCACCCAAAACTTGCAAAAACATATGTTGTGCAGAGTGTTTCATTTGTATGTTAAGTTGTTGCATGTCCTTCCCTCCATCTGCTAATAAGAGATTTTCCTAAATTAGTCTGCTAGCTTTAGGGTAGTTTTACGACCCCTGGAGATCTCCATATGAAACAGCTTAATTGTATTCCTTTGTCCTACAATGCACCTTGTTTCATGTGACGGTGATGTAGCAGAGACCATAAATCTAGCAGATACAATCAGTTCACAACAGTAGCAATGGCTATATTTTAAAATCTGTAGAATTCAGCTTGGTGACCACCCTCATCGTAAAAGTCTTACTGTCCTGAAAAACTTTGCTGCTGGTAATTTTTGCGCAGCTTGTAAAACTTCCAAGATATTCAGTTTGGCGTGTGTGTGTTGAATGTTGGATTTGTCTTACATCACAGTCACATGAGACAGATGCACTGTGGGAACAAGAAATACAATTACACTATCAGGTATGAAGATCCCCAGGGGTTGTAAAACTAGCATAAAGCTAGCAGGTTAATTTAGGAAACACTCTTAATACCAGTCAGAGGGAAGGAAACACTAGAACTTCACATACAAATTAAAACACTCTGCACAACATATATTTTTTCAAGTTTTGGGTGGACTTCTCCTTTAAATTGTTAACCTATGGCATACTAGCTCAGCTGTCAGTACTGACTTTCAAATGGCCACCCAAAGTCATGAGCTGTTGTGGGCCAGTAAATGCCACAGTATCTTGCTGAGACAACCCCCAGGCACCAGACACCATGTCAACCAGTTCATCAGTCCCACCCCACCGCACAGATCATTTGATCCTGGTTGAATTAATTACATTGACAGGTACTGCAGACAGTAAATGACCACCTCTGTTTGACAAACTCTGCTTTTATGTGCCGTATCAAATGCATCTTCCACCAAGGCTCCAGTGAAGTGACACCATCACCCTGCAAACTTCAAAGAGAATACCTGCTGCCACAGAGCTGAAGACTTGAAATGAAAGACACCGGCAATTTGCCTGGAGTTAACCTTTAACCTATAGCTTAGTGACTCAGTTTTGCAGAACTGAATCATTAACCTTTTCTTTACCCAAGAACAGTCACAGTTTAATTGCTGATGGTTATAAAATGGGTAGGGAAAATCCTGCTTCCTGATTGGAGAAGGTTCCAAAGCAGTACGATTTTAGTAATAAAGTACTTACTCCCATCCCTTCTGAACTCCACCACCCCAGCTTCATCAGGTGCCCTTTAGTCCTGGTGCTTTTTCTCATTTGCAAGAGACCTTGTTCATCCTCGTGAGGTACTTAAAGGTCTCTTATCATGTCTCCTGTCACTTTCTTCTCTTCTAGAATGTACATTCAGTTCAGGAATAGTAACCGCACTGTTAATCTTGTTGTAAAGTTTTTTTTTTCCACAGTAGACCCATTTTATAAGCACAACAGAGCACTTCAGATTGTGGGTTACAGTTCCTGAACCTCATTTCAGCTGGTTGAAGACAGGTTACTTGTACTCCTGCGTTTGCCACCAACAAGACCAAAAGGCAAATGACTCAAAAGAACAAAACAAAAAGTCAGTGAACACCAAGCTCGAAAGTGCATATGGAATCTATTAATGACAAAAAATAAGGTGCAAAGGAAACACAGTGTAGGCTGTTGAATCAGACTGCACACTAAGGCTTCAACTGCTTCTGTGTTTGTGCACTCAAGAGGAATCTGGCAGATGTGAAAATCACATTGGCATCAACCACGTTCAAGTTTGAAAATCCTGCCCCTTATGTTAAACTTTACATTTTCTAGGTTTTGTTACTTTTATTTTGGAATAGCCGTCAGGAGCCCACAGCTGCAATCCCACACTCATATGTTTTACTTATTTGCGACAGGAGTGAGGGTAAAAATGACTAGATAAAAAGATATCTTGGCTAGTGACATCAGTGACAGCAACATGGCAAAAACAGGTTGTTGATACTGTTGTCACAATGGATATTTCTAATATTACTATCATCACAGTGGAATACTGGACCAATCAGAGAGCAGTTTTCACAGTACTGATGACATCACAATGCCTAGTGCAGCACTGAATCCCACTGTTTAAATAAAAAAAAGCTACATTTTCAAACTGCAGATTTAAAGCTATAAATTGTGAAACTACTGTTGTATATATCAATTATACATTAGCCTAACTCAGTATAGACAATTTATCATCACTTGTGAATAGGCAGGACTTTCATAACTCACACTTGAAGATAAACTGTATATTTTGAGTCAGCCCACTGCATAATCCATATATTTAAAACACATTTTAATAGATGAGCAAGAACAGTCTAAGAAGAGCTTGCTTCCAGTTGCAACCGGTGGGGGGTGTATAGGAGAAATCAGAAGAATTAACAGCAGCACGTTGGAAGCCTCTTTTAATTTATTTTTCTGCATTTATTTTTAACAGTATGTTTTAGATGGGGAAATTTAGGGTGCAGCTCTTGGAAGGAGTCTTGTCATGGCACTGTTGCCAAGCATATCCACTGGATTAATTCTGAGCCTGGATCCATCTACTAGGATACACAGACACGTACCGGAACATTACCATCTGTTTCTGTTTGAACTTGGGGGACCAAATAGTCCTGAAATACCCAACAATCTACATTTGCTTTTTCTTATTATTGGTCTTCTAAATATTTCAGATAATGTATGCTGCACTTATTTCACCATGTCTTTCAAAAAGCATCTTACTGTACCCAACTGACTTCACTGTCACAGTTTCTATGTGTGTATGTTCATTGTGAGATATATATATATATATATATATATATATATATAGTATATATATATATATATAGCCATTTGTAAAATGGGGTATAAAAAACTGACCAAATTGAACACTTCTCTGCTTAGAACATAGCACCTTTTGACCATTGATTACTTACCTAGACACCGCACAGTCCATAACTAACCTACGCTAATCTACCTAGCAACAACACAACAAAATGAAAATAAAACCTTTTTTCCATTAAAATAATTTTTTCCTACTTTTTTAACACAAAAACCCACAACAGGGCATAGGTTTCTTCAAAATAAATGCAGTTCTCGGGTTCATTCAGTTACACGACTACTGTTACCAAACTCGTTGCCTATTCCACCTAGCAACAACCTAACTAGATGAATTAAAACCTTTTCCATGAACAAAAAAATGCCCATTTTATAAGCGCAATAACACACTCTAGGACCTGGGTTTCTTGAGAATTAATGCACTTTCTAGGTGCATTGAAAGCCCTTTGCCGCTGGCCTTGTGCCTTCCAATATGCTCAAGGCATACAGTGAAATGCATGCCCTGCTGTGAGTTATAGGTTATGTATTATACTGATGTGGTAGCGTCAGTATAGTTAGGCTTGAGTACAGTGCTTAATGTTAAACCCCTAACTTTGCACTTTAATAACATTGGCGGTGGTTGACAAAATTGCCCCACATTTTGCTGCGTTATCTAGGAGTCAACTTCTCAAGACATGGGAAGTTTTGTGACAGTTTTTGAAATCTGGATGTGTTGCATTTACAGAAAAGTTTCATTTTTTTAGGCTTTTATGACATGTTTTTCTGCTTTTGTCTACAGCCTAGATGGTAGAGAATTTGTTTCCAAAATTGTCATGGCTTATGGGGCCTGTGCTAATATACTGCTTTTTGAAGGTTTCATGAAAAAATATTAATTGGTTCCAGAGCTATAAGGATTTTATTTTTTTTTCTGAGCATACTCAGTAGGGTTTTAGGCTAACCCTCTGATATGACTCTAAAATGTTGCTTTCACGAGCATTTTCCTTTCACAGAAATAGTGTTTTTGTGGTCATGAGAAAAAGTTTCAGGTCGTCACAGCTGCTATCTTTTTTTTTAAACAAAAAACATGGAAATACATATAAATGATGTATTTTTCTAAAAACAAACATCTGAACCTAAGTCAACAAGACCTGTTCAGCTAGATTCTGATTTTTTTAATTCAGCCCAGAAATACCTTTTCTGGGCACCCCAAATTCTGGGTGCCCAGTTTAGTGAAAGGAGCTGTTTTTAAGGTTGTGAAGCAAGAATTCCTCTGTTGCACACAAAGTGCTATAATAGGGGAATTATCTGCTTGCACCCAAAACACTTCTTATATCCTGTGTGCCCCTCTCCCAGCTCAGCCAGCCTTGTCCTTCCTGATGCTCTTTCCCATAAAATTATTATATGTCCTACTTCCCTTCCCAACTTAGCCAGCCCTCCTCATTCTTCCTGGTACTCGTTTACTGTTTTTTTTAAAGTGGACTGAGGAGCCCACCCCACTACTAATCACAAACCTCCTCCTCTTCACATTATCTGCCCCAAGAAAAAATTAGTGGTGACACTGAGGTGCCCACTCCTGGTGATGACAAACACTATGTCAACACTGGAGTGCTAAATCCCCAGTGTTGGTCCAATCCCCCTGCAAAAAAAAGAAAACTATCTCTTGTTGATCTTTTTTTATTGTATAGTTGAAAAGATGAAAACAGTCCCTTGTCAATCTCTGCTTCCCTCCATCTATCCCACCCCGAACCCCCACTCAGTACCCACCACCCCACATACACCGACACACCCTCACTCACCTAAAGCAAGCCCCCACATCATACAATCACTCTCCCATCCACTGTCCTCTTCTGGGAACCATGACTGTGATACAAGGAAAGTCTAGTTAATATATTTCAATGCTTCTTTTTTTAATACTTTATGTTTATTAATTTCTGTATAAGCAGACATTTAACAGTCACATACTCATACATTGTATACATATGATGGGACATTACAGTCTCACAAAAAGTGATGAACACACAAGTAATACCCATGTAGTCTTTTACAAAAGGAATAGGGGGAACCTGGACAATAAGTCTTTGTAATCAGGTCCAAAAGTATTTCAAAAATTGCCAGCCTCTTCAAAGGTAAAAGGTACTGTATATCCATTAGGCAGAATAGCACAATCCAAAGATTGATATTTAAACCTGTCGCATGACTAGGAAGAATACATAAGAAAAAAGAGTGACCCCCTTAGAGAGATCCCCTACCCACAAGTAGCGTATAAAGCACAGCAACTGGCAGTAACTTGATAACTATTAGACAGTAACTTACCAATAAAAAACAAACTCCGGTCTAAAACGGTTGAGTTATAACAAACTTTAGTACAGATCCAACATTACAATAATGGCAGGTCTGGCAGCCGCAGTGCCTCTGAACATGGGAGAAAACACAAATGGGCCCCCAAAATGGAAGGCATTCCCAAGTTGACCTAATGGCATAACCTCCAAAGATAGCGTATAAAATATAAGTAATCAATGGGACCCTGTCTGTGTCACCCACGTAAAACATAAACAGGCAGTTAGTGGAAACAGGACAGCTGTCACTCCTAAGAAACACAGGTAGACAGTAGAGAAATGGTGAACATTGCAGTTCAGTCCAAACCCACTTCAACAGGCAAAGGATGGACTCACAGTTCAAGCATCATCAGAGTTAGAGCTATGGTGATCTGAGGGTTTCTGGCATGCAGCAAATTCCTGTTCAACTTTCTCAGTCCAATGGCCCGCATCTTGGGGATTAGTGATCTGCCAGGATTTATATCCATATACCACCCTGAGTCTGGCAGGCAGCAAAAATGAATGAATAATCCCCAGTGCCCGTAGCTGATGCCTTACAGCATCACAATTTTTTTATCCTGGCCTGAGTCTGAAAGGAAAGATCTGGGAACAATTTAATATCTGTTCCATTAATCTCCAAGGGATATGCCACTCAAGCCACAAGGAGGACAGTGCTGCAGATCTCTGACCCGAAAGACTTCAACAAAATGGTGACTGGCTGATTCATAGTAGCTGGACAAACTCTCAGGTTAACCCTGTAAGCTTTAGTAATTGATGACCAGGGAGACCCTTCCTACAGTGTGAGTTTTTCTTTAAGCCACTCCAGCACAAATGGTAAGAGTGCTGTCCCTTCCAAAGCCTTCTGGGACCCCCCCACTATACAGAGGTTCCCTGCTTGGATTTCACTCTCTAAAACCTCCATGCAGCCATGGAGCTGGACATTTTCCTTAGAGAGGAAAGCCACGGCAGCCAATGCAGTCACCACCCATTTATCCAATTCTGCTATGGCCCCTGTTAACTGCTGTATAGCCACATCATGAGTCTTTAATTTCTGCAGCGTTTTCTCCATTTTTGCACCCATGGCCCACATGGATGCAAGTATTTTTTGCCACAGTGGTTCTATAGATGTAGCTGGGCTGCCAACTCCATTGCCACCTGAGACTTCCACGGCCTTGCTGGTACTAGGTGGCAGATCTTTAGTCTGTCCCTGCTACTGTGCCTTTGATTGCCCATGCTGAATGTGGTATCTGTCGATTCAGAAAGGTGCACTGGAATGGATTCCAGTATTAGATTTTTGAAAAACTGCCTAAATTCTGCTGTTTTAATCACTATTACTGCCTCGTGGGAGAGAGCTCCTATGGACTGTGTCCAACCTGGAAGATGGCTGTCCAGCACCCCCCCACACACACACACATATATTTTAAGGGGTTTTGAATTTTTACTTATAACCTTGTCATTTTAAAATAATTTTCCACTGAATTTTCAACATGGCATTTTTGGGAACCCACCTCATGAACAAGGTAATGAAATTTTTCAAATCTGGTCCATAAGGATGATTTTGCAGTTGTTCCATGAAATCATCTTTTGGGCTGGATTTGAACATTTTCACCCACCAGGTTCAAGAGGTGGTATCATAAGAAGACTGTTGAAAACTGAAATATATTAACCCACATTATAAAGCACTACCACCTGGGCCCAATGCCCCCATATAGGTCCCACATCGTTCATCCACTCTCCTATCTGATGTCCTCTACCAGGAACTGTGACTGTGATATGAGGAAATGAGGTAAGTCTGGTTAATACTGTATATTTCAATGTGTTTTGAACTTTTACTCATTACCTTGTAATTTTCCACCAAATTTTCAACATAGCATTTTTGGGAACCCACCTCATGAACAAGGCAGATTGGATTTTTCTTTTTTCTATTTTTTTCATTTTATCTTTTTATTGAAATTTGAGTATATAAGAAAGCACACATCTTATACAATAGAAGAATATCCTCCATATAAGGTATAAAATATCACTTAAACACAGTATTTAGGGTAAACATATTAGAGAAGCCTTATATACATGTACTGGTAATAAAGCACAAACCTAGACAAGTTATAAGTGAAAAGCAGAAGGATTACAATCAATAGGGTATTACAGAATCAGAAATGGCAACCATGTACAAAATAAATGCTAGGGCAGGCTATGGCAAGGCATTCGGTAAATTACAAAAAGTGATAAATGTGGTAATATGAACAATGTTCCGTAATGGAGAGATGAAGATATGAGAAAAGTGTGCAAGGAAAGAAAGAAGGGGAAAAAAAGCAAGGAAGAAGGGAAGGAGAGAGAGAGGGAGGAGGAAAAATAGAGAAGGAGGGGAAAAAAGAGGAGACATCTGTGCACAAAAGTTTTGGGAAAACCTAATCTGAGAGCAAAATAAGAAGACGGCTAAACATCCCTAAGAATTAGGGTCTAGAAGAACTAGGTTCAATGTACTTGAAGTAATCCTGCCAACATCTGTCATATACAGTGAGTCGGTTATGAGTAACATGAAATAATTGGTCTAGGGAGGCATACTGAGAAAGGCTTTGAAGAACATCTGAAAGAGAAGGCACCAGAGTTGATTTCCATTTCATAAGAATCAGATGTTTGACCAGAAGAGAAAGTATGGTTAGCCATCTAAAATGTGCATGTGAGAGAGCTATTGGGGATAAGGACGCCTAGGAGGCATAGCTTGGGGTCAAAAGGTAGTTTTTGTCCTGTTATTCTGGAGGCAAGTAAATAGACGTTACACCAGAGCTTATTAATGGGAGCACACGACCACAAGATATGCAGTAGATCTGCGTTAGCCAAATTACAGCACCAGCAGTTATTATTATTTAATAGGCCCATTCATTGACGCACAGAGGGGGTTCTATACCAAAGATGTAGGATTTTAGTTTGTATTAAAGAACTATAGGCATCTTTAAAGGTATTATTTGCAAGATGCCAACAATTACTCCATTGTGCATCTGAAATATTGTAGTTAAGAATAGTACTCCATTTATGTTTGGCCTGTATAGACTGATCAGGTAGATTATCAATAATGTCTTTGTAAATGGAGCTATTTAATTTTACTGATAAATTAGTCCAGTGCAAAATGTATGGGTTTAGAAGAGTATGCTTATACACTAAACTAGAGAGAGAGTTATAAGCTGCCCGAATTTGTAAAAACTTCCAGAAGTCCTGTTTAGGAAGTTTCCATGTAGCCTGCAAGTCCAAGAATGATCTAAGAGTGAGTGAATTCTGGTCCAAGATATCTCTGAGAAAGAAAATGCCTTTGTTCCACCACGTATGACAGAAAATTGGGTGATCTTCCAGAGTGAGCAGTGGATTGCCCCATAAGGGGGCATAAAACCAGGGTGTTGAATTGGATTTCAGGAATGTATGGGTTAGTTTCCAATAAAGAACAGATGATGATATAGTCGGGTGAGATTTTAGTTTAGAGGAAACTGGATTAAAAATAAAGGAAGTAGGAACTCCTCCCGGGCACAATGCGGATTCCATTGCAACCCATAGTGGTGAGTGAGGGGAGGGTTTCTGAAACCATTTAATGGCTTGGGCCATTAAAAAAGCCCAGAAGTAGCCTTTGAACCAGGGGAGTCCAAATCCCCCTTTTCCAATGTGATCGAAGTTTGTTGCAGTTAAATCTCAGTGGTTTCCCATCCCAGATAAAGTTGCCTATTAATTTATCAATTTTAGCAAAAAAGGAGGATAGTAAGACTAAAGGAATATTGGCAAAGAGGTAAAGAATCTTGGGAGATATGGACATCTTGACGGCTGGGATTTTCCCCACGAAGGAGAGATTAAGAAGCTTCTATCTGTCCAGAATTGTTTTGATGTTATCTAGTAAGAGGTTAAAGTTAATGTCCCATATCTTCCCTAAGTTACTAGTAATTTTGATTCCTAGATATGTTATACCCTGTAGTGACCAACAGAATCCTAGAGGTATGTTCATAAAGGCTTTACAGTGGTCATTAGGGGCAAAGTTTGTGATTTATCATAATTCAAAGCAAGGCCAGAAATGTTAGTAAAATTATTAAGCAAATCAACCAACAGGGGCCCAGCCTCATTCAGGTTTTCAAGTAAGATTAAGAGGTCATCTGCATAGGAGAGAGAGACATATCTTGAATTGCCGATGGGTATGCCCATAATGCCAGAAGATTGTCATAAACAAGCAGTCAGGGGCTCCGTGGCTAAAATAAACGGGGACGGTGATAGATGACAGCCATGTCTAGTTCCTGTTGCTAGATGAAAGTAAGAGGAAAGGGTGGAATTAGTAAGTACTTCAGCAACAGGGGAATTATATAATAGCTTGATCCAGGAGCAAAAGGTATGAGAAAGACCGAAATGAGTTAAAACTTGATGAAGGTAGTCCCAGTTTAAGGAATCAAAGGCCTTCTCAAAATCAATAGCTATGGCTGCAGCTGGTGTCTTGAGGGATTTGGCTTTGTAAATTAGATTAAATAGGGAACATAGGTGATCAGAACCAGATCTATGTTTAATAAAACCAGCTTGTGAACGATGAGTTAGATTAAATTTTTCAAATCTGGCCCAAAATGTGATTTCGCAGTCACTCTGTGAAATCATCTTTTGGGCTGAATTTGAACAGTTTCACCTACCGGTTCATGAGGTTGTGTCATATGAACACTGTTGAAAATTTGGGGAAAATATAGTAAAATGACCAAATTATGAGTGAATGTTGAAATAGTTTAGCGTTTATTCATTACTTCATTAATTTTCAATATTTTCCCACCAAACTTTCAACATGGTCTTTTTGGGACCCCACCTGATGAACAAGACAGGTGACATTTTTCAAAAGTGAGCTGAAAGATGGTTTTGCAGTCACTCCATGAAATCACCTTTTGGGTATGGTTTTAAAATGTTTTACCTACTGGGTTCATGACATGGGCTCATAAAAAGACTATGTTCAAAATGTGGGGTGAAAATATAAAAACACAACAGAGTTATGAATGCACATTGAAATTTTTCCATGCTCATTCATAACTTTGGTAAGTTTCAATATTTTGACTCCAAACTTTCAACATTGTCTTTTTCCACACCACATCGTGAATGTGACAAGTGTTGTTTCTCAAATTATGGCCAAAACATGTTTTTGCACATGTGGTATTCTATTAATGCCTCATGTCATGTTTATAAGGGGAGTCATAAAATGATTATGTTAAAAATTTGGGGTAAAATTAATTTAAAAAAAAATTGAAATGTTGTGTGCAGTGCCAGCATTTGGCCCATGGGGTAGTGTATTATGATTTCATGCTGGTGAGCTGAGTTTGGGGGTCAGCTCAGTAAGCCAGCTGGATGGGACAAGACTGGGGGGATGTGGCTGTCTTCCTGCACTACGACTCAGCCAGAGAAAGTAAGGTACAGGATTGGCCACAAGGGCCCAGTACCACATAGTGAAGAGATCTCTTCTCTTTGCGTACGACCCTGCACCTCTGCACCAGTGGCTAGCAGAGTGCCCTGTGCTTCAGCTGAGAAATGGACTCTTTGCCCTGTATATCTGTATCTGTGGCCACATGGAAGTGCAGGGCCCAGAGGGCCCTGTGCTTCTACAGCCTTCAAGATAGCCACATCAATTTTTGGCAGTCATTGTTGCACAGATGTGCAGGCCCCAGAGGGCCATGCACTTCCACAGGCAGATGCACTCTTCCTTTGGAGCAGGGCCCCAGAGGCCCTGAGCATCTGCATCTGTTCTCACAGGTCCTGATGGGACCTGCATGAATGAGGATACAATTCCACTATCTCAAAAAGAAAAGAAATTAATTGCAAAAAACTGCATTAATGCACCAGTTTGGGTACAACATACCTCCACAAAAGTAGTGGAATGTGGTGTTAAGATTTCCAACCCTAACTCCCCATTTCTTCCAAGCAGCAAAATGACAAGATCACAGAATCACCCACAGACAGCCATTATCACATAAGGTCAATAACATACAACTTTTTCCAGATAACAGAAATGTAGTAGTACTGATGTGCTACCTTAGTGGATTTATATCTGCAGCCACAACTGTGGTGTGTGTCTTACAGCGCAATTTGGGTATCGTGGATTTCATGGGGCCTGTGCTTCTGCAGCCAGAACTGAGTGTGTCTTACAGTGTGCATGAGTACCTGTGGCTACAGAAGCACTGGTTTCATAGGAGTTTGCACTTCTGCAGACAAAAGAACACTTGAAATTTAGGTATCATGGATTTGTATCTGTGGCAGCAGGGGGGTTGTGTTTCCACATACGGAAGTGGTGTTGTGATTTGAGTACTGTGGATTTGATCTGCATCTAGAAGTGAGTGTATGTCTTGTGGTGATTGTATCACAGATTCAAATCCATGAAGGTAGTCCATCATTGCTACTGCATTTCTTTTTTTAAACTTTATTTTTTCATTTTATCATGTACATGACAAGCAAAATGTATACAGTAGACAAACCAGCAGGTTAAAAAACATTGCCATTGGGAAAGAATACTTTTCCCTTAATCAAAGGGAATCCACGCATCTACTGTATATTGACACAGCATGATCTGAATTTATAAAAGTATTAACCATGATTTAATAACTAACTTAATCCATGCTGCATAATGGGCCCAAGAGCTACATGGCCAAAGCAGACGTAATTTAAATTGTCCAGCAACTTCAGTCCAGAAATTAAGCAGTGCCCCTAGAAAGGGACTATTGGTGCCATGTTTCAACCTCGATGGAAAAAAAATCCTACTACTTATAAGAAGATTCGCAGCTTGATAGTACGTAACATTTAAAGAGAAACAAATGCCCTTCTCCCCAGATTTCTAAACATTTCAGCACATTAAATGATAAACTAACTACCCCCATACAAAACAAGATCAACAGGGCCTGTTCAAGAACGGCTAAACAATGAAGAGTCTCCAGCAAGGAGAAGACTAGAAGTCATATCACCAAATGTTAGCCATGAAACGGGTTCCTCAATAATTATAACAAATCGTACTGGGGTAATGGACTTTAAAGTTGCCAACATGAAATGTCCAGTGTCCTGAAAGTTATCCCTCAGGGTGTTGCTTCATTGACCTCATCGTCTGATGCCTCAGTTCATCGATGCGATTCAGCAACCCGCCGATCTACCCACTTGCCGGCCTCAATGGGATCCGAAAATAAGTATGTCTTGCTCTGATGAATGATCCGAAGCCTGGCTGGGAAAATGATGGTACATGGGACTCTGAATTCCTGCAGGGCCCGTCTCACTCCATCAAATTTTTTGTGTCGCTGTCTCGTCGCATAACTTATATCAGGAAATATATGGACTTGATCATCCTGATACAAAGGAGCTGCTTTGCGTGCATATTTGAGGATCTTGTCTCGGGCTGTGATGCCCGACGTCACCAACATTAATGTCCGGGGCTCCTCTCAATTCTGTGTACAGCCATGAGGAGTTACTCTGTATGTTGTTTGCCCTTCCCAAATGGTTTCTGGAGCCTCCAGGGACAATTTTTCTGTAAGCCAGTCCTGAATATTTAGAAGCGGATGATCTCCTTCAGATCCCTTGGGAAGGCCTACAATCCTGATGTTGGCCACTCAAGCTTGGTTTTCAAGTGCCTCCAGCCTTGCCCTTAAGTGCCGGTTCGCTTTAATCATAAGCGTGGTTATTGTGATGGATGCCTCAGCCTGCTTGCGCACATCATGAAGGTCACCCTTAAGGCCATCAACTGCCGTCTCCAGGACTAAAACATGGGCATTGAATTCATCCACCTTCTGATTTAGGGTGGACATAGATGTTATTAATGTTTGAAGTTTATGCCCCAGGGTAGTAATGGTCTCCCCCAAGTCAGACCTCTTTTCAGACGATATGGCCTCCTCTGATCTCCCGAGTCCTCCAGTTCCTTTGCTCCGTCCAACTCCTCCTGACCCTTTCTCTCTTTTAGGGTTACCCATTTTTATAGATTCTGGGTTGCTCTTTTCAGTGGTGATGTTGAAAAGATTATTTGAAGCTTCCCAACAAAAGATTAAGGCAGATTCCCTCACAGTTATGAAGAGTTAGTAAAATTTGCTGCTCATTGCTCAGGCTCCACAGCGTCCCCTGCTACTGTATTTCTGTCATCTGGAAACATTTGTATGTTGTTTGTCTTACCTGATGATGGCTGTTTGTGGTTGCTTGTGTGGTCTTATCTGTTTACTGCTTGGTGGATTGGGAGGTGGGTTGGATACTAAAATCCCACATTTCCATACTTTTGTGGCAGTAAGTTGAACCCTAACTGGTGCATTAAACAATGAATATGTACTATATATAGTGTGTGTGATGTTAATGTGCATGGGTACATACTGTACATATATATGTATACACTGTGTACTTGTGTGTGAATATGCCTATGTACAGTATGGTGTGTGTATACACCGTGTGTAAATTTATGTGAGTATGTATGTGTATGGCATATGTGAGTACTATATGGCGGGTGTGATGCGTGTGAGTTTGTGCACTGCCTGCTGTCAGTGTTTTACTAGTGTGTGTGTGTGTGTGTATGTATACATGTGTAAGTGTGTGCATACTGCATGATGTGTGTGTGCTATATGTTTGTGTGTATACATGTGTACGTGTGTGCCATATTGCCTATGTTTATGTGTGCACACATGTTTATGTGTACAGCATGGTGTGTGTGTTCTATATTGTGGTGTGTGTGTGTGTGTGTACCCGTGCGTAAGTGTGTGTGTGTTTGTAAGACATAATATGTGTGTGCTATATTGTGTATACGTGCATGCATGTGTGTACAGATAAGTGTGTGTACTGCATGGTATGTGGCTACATTGTGTATGTGTATGTGTGTATACATCTGTGTAAGTGTGTGTGCGTACTGCATGGTGTGGGTGTAAATGTGTGTGTGCATGGGACTGGTGCCTTTACAGTAGTAATAAACACAAAAAGCTGTTGGAGTTGCCTTGATGTGGCATGAGCCCATTTTATTCCTTCTGAATCCAAGGGACCAAAGACTCCTGAAATGACTTTTAGATTTGCAGCAACAGCAATAAGCGACAAACCAAAGTTGCACTGCCTTTCACTGACGCCAGCTAAATCAGCCTCAAAGCCAGATGCAGATGACAAACAAAAAGGGGAATTTTATGCTGCCCACAAATACTGATGCTGACGTTTGTTGCACATAATAGGATCCTTTCTGGGGAGGAGGGGCGAGATTTGCTGTAAAAGGCAGAATAAAGCCTTAAGCTAAAGTTTTACATCACTGATACCAAAATAAAATCAGATTATGAGTGAGACAATCAAGGAACAGTCCCACTGTGAGGTAATGTGTTGACATCTCCTTCCTGCCCGCCGGCAGTTTTGTATCACAAAGGGAACAAAAAAAGCATTTAATGTCAGATTTATGTGCTCTATGGTGGAAAATGCCTCACTTTCAAAGGGATTAACATTAGGGTTTAGACTTACAGTTGTGTGAAACCCTATAACATATGCACAACCACGGGGGCATCTCCTTAAAGTTTCTGCCTAAGCCAAAGAATATTTAGAAACCCATATTTCAAATCCTGTAATAGCCCTTGATCCTGTCCTCAGCATGTTATACATGTATGCATGTGTGTTGAAAGTTTAAACTGAGGAAGGTTTGATGCTGCTTGCAAGGAATGGACCCATATCAAAAGACGAAATGATAATAACATGAAAGGAATTTGGGTTTATATCACACCTTTCCTACAAACTATATCCCAGACAGTGTTGCTGGGATAATCAGTTTACATTTCTGGATACCCCCGGATTTGACATTGGCCTACAGAGCAAGTAATATGAATCTTTAGAACTCTCATTCTTGTTTCTGTACTGGCTACTCACAACACAACCTGGAAAATACATCCATCCTATCTGGTAGAAGTGACCTCGATAGTGGAGAAGTTTGCGCAGACAGTCCAGGATAATCCAAACCACAAATACGTGCCTAAAATTGACATTATCCAGAGTGTCTGAGCATTCTGTATTCACTATCAATCAATAATGAACCATGGATGAAGAGAATTAATTCCAGATATGGAGGAAGTTATCATAAAAACTGGAGCCAGAGTGGAGGAACCCTGGCTAAGATAACCAAGGCAGAATGTGCCCATGAGCGTTTTTCAGGAACAGTACAAGCCACTTTACTCCTAAAATGCTTTACAATACAGAACAGGGAGGGTACCAGAATGCTGCTGCTGCATAGTTAGAGACAAACAGCACAGCAATTAAACTGTAAATAAAGAGTAATTAATCACACAGAGGTAAAGTGATTTTCTAAGGGTCACACAGTGTGTAAGTGGTGGTTGTGGCTGGATTCAAACCCAGGGCAGGTTCATAGTTATGTGCTCTAACCACTAGGTTGAACTAGCTGTCCAATAAAATAATGCTCAGTTTTTAACATTTAATTATTTATCCAGGATATGCCAGCTGAGGTACAAAATCTCATTTCCAGTAGGTCCTGCTTCTAAGAATCTCCACAGCTGGGTGGACTAGCACACTGGGAGGCTATGGGACTTGCCCATGGTCACACAGTGAGAATTTGACTCCAGCAATGTTTGAACCTACAATCTCCTGATTCCCAAGCCAGTGCTTTAGTCTAACCACTAGACCACACTGCCTCTTAATTCACCATTTCTCATTTACCAAAGATATTTATTTATTTGAAATTTCTCCAACCAGGCTAATGAGAAACAGCTTCTTTTTTCATACGGGCCCCAGGGAGGACGTGCTGTACAGCAGTACAATTTAGCAGAGCAGAAAGCAGTTACAAACAGTATCCAAACACAAGGTAGAAACACAACGCAAAAGCAAATAAAATATAAACAGTGCATGAGTCATTACATAGCCCAGCTGAAATGCAGCAACCGGTTTTCTGTGGGATACTGTACTTCTTTCCGTTGTGCAGCTTGGAAGATTGAAGTACAGGTTGGGGAGTTGGGGTGGGGTGGGGACAGACTTCCTTAAGCCAGCCACCAACTGTAAAAGAACTTGATTAGGGAATCTTCTGTTTCACTGTTTAGCTGCTTTAACCACTAACCTTCAAGATTAGTCTGACATACATACTATGAGTCAGTTTGATGTGTTCCATGCCAGATTGCTACCATATATGCTTACTAAGGTTGTCTGTTACCCACTGTATTCTGAAGGTCTTCACAGTACAAAGGCTGCCACTTATCAATCTGTCTAAAGTGCAAAGGTCAAGGCAGCTTGTTTCCTTCAGGAGAAAAACTCTGGTGCAGCACAGCATAATGGCTGTTCTTGCTTCCTCTTCCCAAGATTTCTGATGAGTTGTTGGGATCCCGTTCATCTGATATTGTCCTACTAAAGAGGTGGAGTCCTACTGGTGTTTAACTACAGAAGATAACATCAAAACAGTTTACCAAGAGTTGAGAGAGACCCTGCTGTGGTAGTATGTTGCGCTGCTCTGCAAGAAACCTGGATTCATGGATGATACCCAACTCCCTCAGTGGCCCATTGGGTTGTTTGGCGTGCTGTAGGCACAGCGTGTTCAGACTCCTGTGGGATGGATATCCCCCAGTACCCCAACACCTCCTGCCATGGTCGGTGGCATGGCACTGATGGTGTGACTGACCACACTGTCAGCCAGGCCCTTCCCACAGATTGCAACCCTGGTGGGATCCTCCTATCAGGGAAGGTGAAAGTGGACAGGCACTTGGGGAACACAAGGAAGAATGCCTGCCTTGGCTGGGGGGTAGACCTGAAGTGTCAAAAGACAACTGCCATCCCCGCACCCCCACAATACCAACAAACCTTTGACATTCCAGATACACCCCACAGCCACTGTCAGGGGACATACACCCTGCACTGCAATATGAATATTAAGGGAAAAGGAGGTCATAGGTGCAGAAAAAAAGAATATATAAACAAAACAATTGAAATTAAAAACCCGGGGACTAGGTGATTCATTAGGTTGGTGGGGGTTGCTGAGTCTTTCACCTCTAGGTCACTGGTTCAGATCTGGCCTAGAGTAATAGTGGCTGGTAGCCATAATCATCTGATGGATGCCCGGTGGTGGCCTATGCAAAATAAGTTGGAGTGATCCATGACCACCGTAAATAGCTAGTTAGTTAGGAAAGAATAGTTACTTTGTTTTTATTTCACATGATATTGCATGCCATACTCAAACAACTTTCATTTTATCCTAGCAGACAATGTAAATGTACAATTTAGCTTTATATGACTATGTTACTATACAATACTGTTACACTGTTATCATTCTAGATGTTTATATGTTATGAAAATTTACAAATAAAATGATGATTAAAAAAAGGTGTCACCATCCTGAACAAATCACCTTCACAACTGGCACATTTGATGGCAGTCTCTCACAAGAGGCCAAGAAGTGAATTGGCATGGAATATGCAAGCAATAACCCATGACAGGGCATGTATTTCATAGAGGATAATGTATGGTCTTTGGTTAATAACCATGCTGTAAACACTTCTAGAGGTTGCCATGACACATTGTAAACCTTGAGAGCGCAGCTCAAGAGGTTTTCAGATGTCATGGCAGCCTCGAGAAGTGTTTTGAGAGCCGTTGTTAACCAAAGACCATGCATTATATTTTATAGTGTATGGGCTACCAAAATTGTGTAATTGTGGATTGAATTACTTTACTTTTACTGAATTACTTTACGGAACATTGCTTGTTGTAAGCATTCCGTTTTGTTATACCATTGATATGACATACTCAAGAAGGGTTAACAACAGAGTGATGTCATAACAATGACATAACAAGGTTGCAGTCTGCTTGATTTCAGTGAATAATAAGGGATCCCCATACATTAATAGAGAATTAATGGACTCCCTGGGTGTTGGCCTTGTGTCTTTCAATGCACATGGGAAATGCATTAATTCTAAAGAAATGCATGTCCTGAGCTGTGCTCATAAAATAGAAAAAAATATATTTTTTTTTAATGGAGAAAGGTTTTATTTTTTAACAGCTGTTGCTAGGAAAATTATGCTAGGTTGGTGACAAACCATGCATTTACTGGGAATTAATGAATGGTCACGAGATGTGTGTCAACCAGTGAGGCTGCTAGGATTATGAAGACTTCTGAAGTCTGTTTTATAAAATGAACTATCATCTCACTCATTCACTGGGGGCAGTCCCTCCATGACAGAGATGAGACGCGTTGGTGGAGCAGTATGAGGAAGTCATGGGGCTAAACAGAGGACTTTAGTCTCCAGTTCTGTTAAACTAGCAGCTCTCATGAGCACTAAAATTCACAACAAAACACCACAACAAAAAGATAGGGTATTACAAGGTTCAGCATTATAAGTAACCAAAAGACCTTCCTCTGATACTGTACATGCTAATCAAAAACTAAAAAAAACAAAAAAAAAAACCTACTCTGTTTCACTGTTGACGTACAGTTATTCTAATAGATGCAACAACCCCTTCCTGAGGTAGGGGGTAGCGTTGTTACTAGTAGTGCCCATCAAAGGACTGGGTGCCTTGGCATCATCGCTCTGTTCCTAAATGGAAGGGAGGCAACTAAGGTCAGGGAGAATATACAGTATATAGGAGGTTTAGGCAGTAATTGGAAGTAGTTTTGGGAGTTGTGAACTGAGGTGTTGTCCTTTAAGGAATTGTCAAAGTTGTGGTGTGGTCCATGAGAGGCTGCTGGAAAGGAGCCTGATATTCCTGGGATGGTGGCAATGCCCAGGTTCGGGGTGTCAAGGAACCGTTCGGCCCCCATTCTGCCTACAACCTCACCGTGTGGCACCTGTTTGGTGCTGGCTGAGGGGGACTTGGTTCCCATGCCTTGTGTTTGACCAAGTCATTTTTGATTTCCTGGGGGGGGCAGAGAGCAGAGGTGCCCCAGCACAGGTACTGCTGGTCTGCGCTGGTGGTACTAAGGGACTGGTTTGTGATTTCCACACATGCAGGGTCTGCGGCCTTGGTGCAGGCCTTTGGGTCTTATGTGGATGGGGGGGGGCACTCATTTCTCTGGGCAAGTCACATGGATAGGATAGGTGGCCATGGAAGTGAAGTGGGTTTCCTGGGTGGGCATCCTCTCAAGGAGTGTACATCGATGTTTTTCAGGCCTGGAGGGATTCCCTCAATATTGGCTATCTGAAGACGGCAGTTGGGATTAGGATGGTTTGTAAACAGTAACAACCCGAATGAACCGCTGCTTCAAAGTAAAAATCAGAATGATAAATCATGTTCTGTAGCGCTCCACATTGTCAATGGGAAATCATAACAACTGAGTATGGTGCACCCCTACTAGGGGAATGGCACTGCCCAAACTTTAGAATGTTTGGCATATGAGGATTCCATGTAGTAGCAGCAACTCACCAGTTCAGCTGTGCCATTCAAAGGGGACAGAGCTACTTTTACCTTCTCTTAAGAATTTCAGGTTTTAAGATTTCAAGACTTCATCTGGGGCTGCAATTCTGCACTGCAGGCTGGCGCTGCCTGTTTCAGGGAGCACCCCTAAATTAAAATCGTATCTGTTAAGATGTGGCTTTCAAACTGAATAACTTGCCTTTTTTCTCATTCCTTGTGTGGGTTAGGAGCCACTTTTGCCTTGTCAGGGTGTTTTAATGGTCTTCATTTAAACCAAAAACAAAAACAAAAGGTGCCACAGGTAGGTACAACTTTATTTATTGGGAGTGTAGGGTCTGGGGGTCCTTGGATCTGGCATTTGTTCTTTTTGCCTCCCTGCCCTCAAGCCTCAGGTTTCATGTTTGGTACTTTTATGTAGCTAATGTGTGATTTTGGCACATTTTAGAGGTGTTTTATTGATTTTCCACCCCAGAGCTTCGTTTTTCCATTTGAGCGGCTGCTATTCAGGCTGGGCGTGCTCCTTCCTCAGTTAGGCTTCCCGCCATTGTCTAGAGCATGCGTCCGTGGTGTGCGTGCTTGCGCACCACTAATCCCATTTGTGCAGTGCAATCCCTATTGAATTGCATTGCATAAGTGCGCATATATCCGCACATGCACGCTAATGCATGGGTGTACCCGTTGGGAGTGTGCACACTCATTCTAGCACTTTTTTAGTGCACTAATACAGTATTACAGTTGCCTTTGCTAATTTTAGCCCAAAAAGCTATAGGGCTAATAATTATTATATTATTATGGTTTATACATTCAGCAGTCTTAGGTTTGATTCCCACAACCCTCACATGTAGCCCAACAAGCAATAGGGCTAACAATTATTATATTATTATGGCTTATTTATGCAGCAGTCCTGGGTTTGACTCCCATAACCCCCCACTTGCATGATATGTGACTTTGAGCAAGTCATTTAAGACAACTCTGTGGGGAATTTTAGCCCAGAAAAGATATTGGGGCTAATTATTACTTATTACCTCACAGTTGTTATTTGGCACAGTTATATTTCTCTTTGGCACCATGACTTATCAGAGACCATTAATCAAGCAACAATTTAAGTCCTGCAAAAAAGAATGATGAGGCCCTCCCCCATCGGTTCCTTTTCCCTTCATTGTGTTGCTCAGCAACCCCTAGCCAGTTCTCCGTCTGGGAGGGGAGGGCACCTGGTTCTTAATTGGCAGTGGCAGCAGAATTGCAAGAAATTACCTTTGCGGCTCTGAAGTGAGCTTCAGCCCCAATGTCCCACAGGACATCCATGCAGATACACCCAACCCCAATAGGAGTTCTCAGGTGAAGGTGGACTTATCCAGGCATGCCCAGGTGTGGTGCAGCGAGCTTAGGCTGTTGTAACTGATGTGCAGGCAGATCCTGACCCTGCCTTTTTGAAGGCCTGGATGATGATTACGTGGATCTTGGGGAAGTTCCTGACCTTAACTTTAAAATAAATAACTAAATCCTTGTCTTTTGGATAGCCAAGGCATGTAGTCCCTTACAGTTCAAAGAGTCAGAGTCTGTGGAGATGGCGGATGTCAGTCCATCTCTGTCTGCATCTTTCTTCGGGTACTGTGTAACCAAATTATTGAGGAACATTGGGCAGGTGTGGATCAGATAAGTATCTTCCCATCCATGGCATGGATCTTCCTTTATAAGGAAAAGATCTCGTGGGTGGGAAGCTCCTCCACTGAAAGACAAGGCTGTTTGTATTTCTGTTAGTTTATTTATTTACTTCCTCGACTGGGGGGAGAGGTTGTGCCTTTAGTCCCCCCCTTCCAGCCAAACATCATGGCTGTTGCCCTGGTCATGGACAGAGCTCAGTCCTCCCCGTCACAACCCCCCTCTGGCCACATCACAGTGGGTATTTACCCCACCACTGCAAAGACCAGGAGGGTGGACCCAGGAGGGAGCTGACTTGTGTGTGACTGTGGCGGCACCATCGGAGCAGCCTTCATGCTGGTGAGAATTTTTTTCTTGTGGTAGTTCTCCCCTGTAGGGAGGGGTATGCAATGACACCAGTGGAAGGAGCATTAACACGTCCACACATGCTCCACCCGGTGTCTGCCCCCTCCTGCCCCTCTTGCTTCAGCGTCAGTGCACTGATCCCCAGTCTCCACTAGGGGTCAGCCACTGATGTCCCCCCTCCCCAGAGAAGGAGAGCAGTCCTCCAGATGCTCAATCCTTCTCCAGCCCTGCCAACCCCAGTGGCCCGTGCTCATTCCTGAACATGGGTCGATAGCATAGCACAAGGTAAGGCATCCAGTGCCTCAGCCCTCAGTACCACTGGGCCAGCAAGGTCGTTTGTATTTCTGAAAAGGCACCGCCCTGCCTATAGAAGGCTCTGGCCCTAACAGTCTTTCATGTTAAGTGGGTGAACACCACGTGCAGGAGGGGTTTCACCTCTGTCAGCACACAGCAGTTGTATGTCTTATGCTTCTTTTATTGGCCAGAGCCTTCAACATTTGGGTCACTATCCTGGCCAGTTTTGTCCTGTCTTTATGAATAAGCGAGACTCTTTTGCGATTCATGGCCATGGTTCCACCTTTCCAGGTGGTTATTCACTGGAGAATTTCATGATAGACTACTTGGTCTACCTCTTGCCATATGGGCCATGTAGCTTAGTCATTGGGTCTGGTCAACCTTCATCAGCTAACCTGTTTAACATCCCCTTGAGAGAGGCCTATGATTTGATTCTGCCTTGGCTACTATTTAAAAAAAAAAAAAAGGCAGTGAAAAGGGCTTTCTCCAGAGTCAAACAACAGCACAAGACTACCATAACCCAATGGGGTCACGGTAACAGTCGGCACAGACAGTTCTGTGGGGGGTTTCACTCCTTCAGAAATTGGTTCCTGAAAATGGAGAAGCCTACTCAGGTAAAAGGTTACAGTATTAGAGGAGCCTGGCAACGCACTGTGCAGGAGGTCCAGCCTCACTAGAAAGTACATGGCCCAACCCTGACTCCTTTTTCTTGGCGGTAGATTAAAGGAGTTTTCCTCAAGATGGGCCAGAACAATGTCAGATGCCTTATTAGGGGTCACTTCTCTACCCCAGTTTCAAGGGTGGCGAAAAGGCCAGATGTTGTCAGAGCTCCTGGCTCTCCTTTTTCTTTCAGGGCCATAGTACAGGTCCCACTAATTAACGAGTTCAAGGGCCCTGTTGGTTTTATTTTAATGTCCCCAGAAACTTAGGGAGTTGTCAGGCCCATTCTGAATTCAAGCACCTGAACAAGTTGTCTTCCACAAACCTTTCAGGATGGAGCCCTGGAGGTCAGTCACCAGGCTGCTCAGTCAAGCGGCTTTCTTAAACCCCAATACATCTGACAGATGCCTGCCGCCACATTCCCTCCATCAGTCCTACTCAGGGTATCTCAGGTTTTTGATACTGGACCATCCCTCTAGCACAGGACGTGTCTCTTTGCCCGAGCATCAGCCCCTCTGGGTTCCTTGAAGGTGTTGGTAGTCCTGGTGGCTTAATGTCTATCCTGATTTAATGACCTACTTATTCATGCACTGACGTTGTCCTTAGCAAAAGGTTGGTACTCAGCACTCTAAATATGCCAGAGTCACATGGCTAAGGGTGAACCAGGAGAAGAGCTCTCCCAAGCCATCTCAGACCTTGGAATGTCTGGTGGTAATTTTTCAGCACAAAATCAGGAAAGGTTTTGCCTCCTTTTTTCCAAGAAGGTAACCTTTGTCAGAAGTCCGCTGACTCACTGCAGTTTGGGCCTCAGGATAGGCAGCGATAGTTTAATCCAGTGGGATCGTTTCCAGATGCGGCGTATTCAATGGGTTTACTGTAGGCTTGGGATCCCTCATCTCAGGATTATCAGCCAGTTTTCCTTTACCCCTCAGCTTTGCCACTCCCTGTGTTGGTGAGTAGATGTGCAAGATCTGAGCAATTTCCACTAGAACTTCCAGAGTTAATTCTCACAACAAATGCCAGCCTAGACATATGGGGGGCAGGTTGGGCAGGTTGGAGCCACTTTCCCGCTCAAGAAACTTGGTTAGTCTACAAACAGCATCTCCACATCAATGTTCAGGAGATGGAGAAGGTATACCTAGCTTCCCTTAGTTTTCATCCATGATGCTAACATGGTGTGCATTTGTACATAACCACTAAGGCAGGGGAGATGTTTTGAGAGGTCGCTGACCTGTCGAACATTCACCTGGCAGGGGAGCTGAACCTTCAGGCGGACTGGCTAAGCCGCAAAATGCTAAGCTGCAAAATGTTCATCCCATGGAGTGGAAGTTGTACCAGAGGTTTTTGAATTCCTGTGTAACTGGTTTGATCAACCTCAGATCAATCTATTCACATCCAGCCACAATGCTCAGGTCTAAGAAGGTTCTTCAGTCTTTTAGGTGTCCACAGCCGGGGGCAGTGGTCACTCTGCCTCAAGAGTGGACTTTCAGCAGAGTGTATTGTTCCTCTACTAACTCTAGTTACAAAAAAAAAGAATAATAAATAAAAATTAAAGACGCTCTGAAGGGAACTGCCCTTGTTAGCTGCAAGGTGACCAAGAAGACTGTAGTTCTCGGATTTAGCTAATCTTGCTCAGCAAGCACCCTTACACCTTCTGGTGTATACAGACCTGCTATCAGGGTCTGTCTCTCCACCCAAAAAAATCCAGGAATGATACAGCTCACGCCCTGGCTCCTGAGAGGAGGAGGCTCTTCCATATACTAATATATATATATATATATAGATATATAATACAGGCACGATAGTGCCTGTATATTAGAGTGGAGTAAGCACTTCTATGTTAAGCTCAAATTATTACACCTTAATAACTTTGCCCACTTTCAGTCGATTTACATGAAATTTTAAAAACACAGCCTCTGTGCCAGGAACTCTTGATCCGATAAATTTCATGTAAATCGGGTCAGCGAACGCAAAGTTACAGAGGTGCAAAAAAACACAAAAGTCTCCGGTTTTGAAAATGTTAAGCCTTTTTTTGGTCACCCGATGACTAAAAAAATAGGAGGCCTTGAAACCTAAAACTTTCAGGTTTGATAGAGGTTGGTCCAAGGTGTGTGCTTTTGTGTTTTTTTAGGTATCACCGTTAAGTAGTTTTTAAAATACTAAATAAAAATGTTTTGTTTCTGAGCACATGCAGTTCAAAAAATCAATGTTCTATTCATAACTGAATTTTTGCAAAAGCAGCAGTTTGTACTATATGACACAGCTGCCTTTATTAAACGACAGCTGTGTCACATAGTGCAACCCCTGCTGCTGTTACCACTCATAGCTCAAGGACGGGGCTACTGTCATTGTAGCCCCCCCATCCTGACTGTGCTGTGACCTTCAACTGTATCTGCACACCCGGGGCCCCAGTCCCCGGTGTCAGTGTAGTTGTTTATTAATTAATTAAATTAATTAATTTATTTATTTTATGTATTTATTATTATGTGTCATTCTTATCCGACACCGGGATGCTCAACCCTGGTGTCAGATGCTTCCCCCTGTGCAGTCTTTGATTTATTGACACTGCCGACATCAGGGGACCCAATCCCCGTGTCAGCATTTACACCCCTCCCAGCAGTGTGGAACACTGGGGAGCTCACCTCCAGTGTCCCGAAATAGTGATATTTTTACTTTATCATTTCTCTGAAAATAAAAAAAAGTCCCATCAGGTATTTTTTTTTTTTACCTGAAAAAAAGAAAATGATCCCTCATCATCACTGCTGTCTCCCTAATCCCAACCCAGCCCTCCCACTGAGCACCCACCACTCCCCTTACCCCATCCTTACCTCCGTGGACTGAGACATGTATGACACAGCTGCCTTTAGTAAATGACAGCCGTGTCGTGTAGTGCAAGTACTATATGACACAGTTCACTTTAATAAGCGACAGCTGTGTCATGTGGTGCTTGCACTATACGACACAGATGTTGTTAGACAGCTGAGTCGTATAGTGCAGGTGTCCGCTGTAACTGCCGGAGCTCAGGAGCTGTGTGGAGCTATTTGTAGTACTTCACAAGATAATACAGCTGCAACCCTGAAGGTGTGGGGAAGAAAAGAAAGGATCAATCCAGGTGCCCCATTTCATTTACTTGAATTGTGCTGTCATGGTTAGACGATTACAGAGACATGGGCGAGTTGACAGCTCGCTCTGAGAATGACAATTCGAAGTAAAGAACAAATGACAGATGAAAAAGAACCTATCAGAGCAGAGGCAGAGGAGCTAACGATGAAATATGTACTGGCATAAACAGGGAGGACATAATCTCATCAGCAATTATACCCACTGGGAAAGTTATGTCTCACAATTTACCTTGTTTGTCAAGGAGTTCAGAAAGCAGCAAGTCTTAGTTTAGATCTCAAAAAGTAATTTCACCAATTGTGGTGGCTTCACTGCTTCAGCCCATGAGGCCATGACAAACTGTTTCAGAAGAGTTTGATTCAGCGCTGCTGTCAGGTTTTGAGGAGGAAATAGTTCATTTTCCTGGTGGCGAATAGGCCGGCTGAGACGCTCAGGGGTTGAGTCACCAGAGGATAGGGACTGGTTAGAGTGTCTGGAACATCTGCTGCAGCTTCTGTATGGCTGTGACATAGTTCCTCAGGACAATACTTGGCTTTGAGAGGATTTCTTTCTGTTGTTTCATCTTCTCTGCCACTGGTCTGGAGGTGCTGTACTAGTAGAGGGGTTAGGGGAATAACAGGAGATATCCGTATCCTGTGAATTCTGACCTTCTTGGGCTGCAGTACACAAGGATGCATTGGCGTTGCTTGTTGGCATGAAATCAGGAAATGGCTCCTTCCAAGTGCACATGATGAAGCCTGCTGCCTCTTGTGGGCTTGTAAAGTCATGAAAACGACAATTATCCTCAATTTTAAAAACAGCTAGACTAGTGTTTTAACATTTCCTTAAAAAGAAAAAAAAAATCCCGCGACATCTTTTTTGTTGTTTTTAAACCTTAAAAAAGAAAACGGTCCCTCGTGGTTGCCGCCATCTCCCTACCCCCAACCTGACCCTCCCACTGAGTGCCCACCACTCCACACCCCTACAAGGCAGTCCAGATATGTGAATGAATACATATCTGAACTGCCTTGTACTATATGGGCTGCACACCCATTGGCTCTTGCTCTGAACCAATGGGCGTGCAGCCCTACCGGGCAGTCAGTTGGCCCGGGCGCGGGCAACAGGCAGGGTGGGATGCTGCCGCCCACCGTCCTGACAGGGGGAGAGGGGTGGTGGGGCTTAGTGGGTGAGGGGTGGGGGCCACTAGATCACCAGGGTAGGTGGTCCTTGGGGGGTTTGAACTCTTTGCTGCCCGCGATCAGGCTTCGAGGTCCACTGGACCACCAGGGATATGTTCTTGGGGGGTTGAACTCTTTGCTGCCCACAGATCGGGCTAGTGGGAGGTGGGGGTTTATTTTCACTTATGCCCGATTGGACCAGTCGGGGGTGGGGGATTTTTAACTTATGCCCGCCATCGGGCCAGTTGGGGTGGGGTTACTATATGCCCACCATTGGGCTGCAGGGGGCACAGGGAGATGCTGAGGGCCACCCACAGGTGGCAGCTGCTGTGTTGCGCCCTGCAATGCGGCAGCTCACCTGTGGTGGCCCTCGACTACTCCTTATTTTTTGCTCAAAGTTGTGCAGGTGCAGGTTGGGGGTTGCGCCTGCACAACTCTGCACAGCCCGCTGAATATCGGGCTGTGCAGTTTATGCATGGTTCCTCCCCCTCTGGCTCAGCATGCCTTCATTAGCATTGCGCTGTTGCCCAGCTTGACTTGGGGGGTGCAACTGCCTCCTGCTGAATATGGCAGAATGGCGCAATTTCAGATTTGCGCAGGCTCAACCCTTTTGAATATCCAGCCCCATGATTATATTTTACACAACTCTTCCCAAAAGAGCCAATATACAAAAAGAAAAGGGTCACAGTGGGGGTAAATATCATAAAGATAATACAGTAGTAAGTAACATGTAAGCCATTCGGTAACGACCAAAGTCACGTAACTGGCTAGGTAGTGATGGGTTTGGACCTGGCTACATACATTCCTTAAATATCACCAGAATCTCAGAATATCAGAAGCTTTTAACAGGCAAAACATAGATTGCATAATGCTTCCAATTTAATATTAACATGTAAACGTAATACAGAATTAACCACGGGTTACCAAACAACAGACTTTTTATTGCCAATTTAAGCTTTAACTTTTCCTGGGCCAGAGCTCAATTTATTTGAAGAATCTACAGACTCTCTCTAAGATCTCTTTTATAGAGAAAGTAAAGAGCTAACATGCCAATGATTCAGGAGATAAATAAACATGTCTGTAAGGGCCCCAAAAGTAGAATCTCTGCATACATTGAAAAAAGGACAGAATAATATGTCATTAATTAAAATCATCTGGGACCCGATATTCAAACGTTTGCTTGGACGCAAATGGGTGTTTGCCCAGGCAAACCAGGTTTTGTGCTGGAGCACGATATTCAAAAGGGGCAGTTGACCGGGCAAACAGGGTTAGCACCTGTGCAAAACATAATGTATGCTGGTGGGCAAAGGGAGTAGTAGGGACAGGAATATCTGCACATCCCCATCTTCAGCACATTTGCGCTGCACAAAAGGTCATAGCACAGTTAATTTGTGCAGCACAAATATTGCCGAACAAAACCCCAACTTACTCTGGATAACCCTAGGGGCTGCCCAAGTTACTGCAGCCAACAACCACATTGGCCGGTGGGGAAGCACACCTGCCCCCGATGGCCTTTGGTCCCCACATCCAATTGCTGTCCTGGTGCCCATCTATGGACGCCCTGGTGCCTAGTGTTCCTCCCACCAATCACCAGCCTGTATAATAAAATAGAAATCCCTTGTGCCTAGTGGTCCCCCCCCCATTGCTTGCCCATAAAATAAAAAAATACTCCCTTGTGCCTAGTGGCTCCCCCCCAACCGATCATTGGCCGATATAATAAAAAATACTCCCTAGTGCCTAGTGGTCCCCCCTCCCTTCTATAAAAAAGTAATTCCTGGTGCCTAGTGTTCCCCCCCATCGCCGACCCATATAATAAAAAAATACTTCCTGTTGCCTAGTGGTCCCCTCCTACCTCTGATCACCAGCATGTAGCACACAAAAGTAATCCCTGCTGCTTAGCAGTCACCCCAGTACCCAATCCCTGGCCCGTAAAAGAAAATAGCTCCCCTGTGGCCACTACCCCCGGTACCCGATCCCAGGCCCATAAAAGGAAATGGCTCCCTGGTGGCCAGTACCCCCCCATACCTGATCCCCAGCCCTCTGCAAGACATCAGCTTCCTGGTGGCTGGTGACTTTCCCCCCACCCTCCAATCACCATCCCGATTACGGGAAGAAATGTATCTGGCATACAGTGGTCCCTCCTAGTCCTGAACCCCGGCTCCATCACATACAAAATATTCCCTGGCCTCCAGTGATTTCCCCTTCCCCTCACCCAGTCTCTGATCCCTAGCTCCATAACAAGGACAACACCCTGCCCTGTCTAACTGAGACCTGTGGACTCAATGCAAGATGCAGTGCACAAAACAACCTTACATATTCCCTAGTGTCCTGTGGTAACCCCACCCCAATCACCAGTCCCCCATGTTACAGAGGTAATCCCTGGCATCTAGCAGTCTCCCCCATGACACCAACCACCCACCCTGTCACCATCCCCTTATCTGCATTGTCGGTGTCGTGGGAGCCCATATGGTGACCAGCAAAGCCCTCTTTATACTTCCTCGACCAGCTGCTGTATGCAATGCCAGAGAGCACATGCCCTATGTAATGTAGGGTACATGTCCTGTACTGTACTGTACAGCAGTGGACGTGCACCCTGTACATTACATAGGGTGCATGCTCTCTGACATTGCATATGGCAGCCAACATTGGAGGTGTGAGGAGGGCTGTGCCAGACACCGTGTGGGCTCCGGCAGCACCAACAATGCAGGTAAGGGGGGGGTGGCAAGGTGGGTGGCTAGTGACATGGGGAAGACCACTAGATGCCAGGGATTACCTCTGTAACATGTGGGGCCAGCAATTGGGGTGGGGTTACCACAGAACACCAGGGAATTTGTAAGGTTGTTTTGTGCACTGCACCATGCAGTGAAGCCACAGGTCTCAGTTAGACAGGGCAGGGTGTTGCCCTTGTTATGGAGCCAGGGATCAGAGACTGGGGGGGGGCACTGGATGCCAGGGAATATTTTGTGCATGACAGGGTCAGGCTTTGGGACCGGGAGGGATCACAGGATGCGAGGGACATCTCCTCCTATAAATGGGATGGCCATCGGAGAGTGGAGGGGACAACTAGCCACCAGGAAGCCAATGTCTTGTACAGGGCTGGGGATCAGGTAGCAGGGGAGGGGGGCCACTGACTACCAGGGAGCCATTTTCCTTTATGGATTAGGGATTGGGCACTGGAGGGACCACTAGGCACCAGGGATTACTTTTGTATTTTATGGGCTAGCGATCGGAGGCAGAAGAAGACCACTAGACACCAGGGAATATTTTTTTATTATACGGGCCAATGATCAGAGGGAGAGGGGGGCCACTAGGTACCAGGAATTATTTCTGTAATATAGGGTCTGGCGATCAGAGGGAGGGGGACCACTAGGCACCAGGGATTATTTCTGTAATATACAGGCTGTTGATGGGGGGCATTAGGCACCAGGGAGTATTTTTATTATCACGGGCCGATGAGCAGAGGGAAAGGGGACCACTAGGTACCAGGGATTATTTCTGTAATATAGGGGCTGGCAATCAGAGGGAAGGGGGGACCACTAGGTACCAGGGATTATTTCTGTAATATAGGGGCTGGCGATCGGGGGGGGGCAATAGGTGCCAGGGAATATTTTTTATTATACGGTCTGGCGAACGGAGGGAGGCGGGACCGCTAGGCACCAGGGATTACTTTTTTATTATATGGGCTGGTATCAGAGGGAGGTGGGACCAGTAGGTACCAGGGAGTATTTATTTATTATATGGGCCGGTGATCGGGGGGGGCACCACTAGACACCATGGATTATTTATTTATTATACGGGCCAGTGATCAGAGCCGTTAGGCAGCAGGGAATTCCTTCACTCCATGGGACCAGGAAATGGTGGGTGGTGGCGCACAAACCTGCTGCGACTACCCATGCAAATGGCCCATTAGCACCTTGCATGCCCAGTGGCCTTATTTGCATGGGTCCCTCTGAAAATTGTGAATAGTGCTCTGGTGCTATCCACTCTGGTGGCACTATTTCCTTCACAGCAGGGATCCGTGTCGGGGTAGTGCTACTTGACTTAGCACTGTGCCGTCAAGGCTCTATATTCAGTGGGATAGCACCGGTGTGCTATCTGACTGAATATTGCATCCTTGGACCTTTGCGCACTTGCGAAGCTCAGCACAAACCTTTGTACTCCGCTTTGTACTTTTTTGAATATCGGACCCCCGGTTTATTTTGTCCACTGGAACAGGCTAGTGAAAAGGCAATGGACTTTTTTCTGCTTAAAGAACAAACTGTTAAAGTGCTATCTAAAACTCTGCAAACAAGCAGTGATCCTCTCAATTAGGATTTCCAAGTATGGTTCCCTTGTATGTAGATCTTCATTGGACGCAAGCCATATGTGGACTTTCTGAGAAGGTCCAAGTCATAGTGTCAGTGGCTCAGTAGGTAGCATTCTTGCCTCTGGAGCTGGAAGATCAGATAATTGTGGGTTCTAGCCCCATACCAGGCACTTGGGGTTAATACCCATAACTGGCACCGCAGTGCAGTACAAGGGGGGTGCTGCACAATTAAGGTGCCAAGCTTTGGATTAGAAGTTAAATTAAGGTCCTTTCTGTCACTGTCTAGATGGAAGTAAAAGATTCCCATGGAACTTATCAATGAAGAGCAGGGGAGTCTTTATTAATAAAAGAAAAATACGGTATTTGCAAGTGCAAACAAAGAAAATGTGATTACAAACCAACATACTTCCCACATTAATCCTAATAAATATAAAAGGGAGTTTAAAAAACCATGAAAATAAAAAAACAAAACAAATCCTACAACAAAAACCTCACTGTAGTGATACCTCCCAGGGAAAAATGAAAAGTAGAAAATGAAGAGTAGGGGGGTTTCCCCGGTGTCCTGGCCAACATTCCCCTGACAGTAAAAGAGGTCCATCCAACCCACCCCTAGGACATGCCTGGAAACAAGCTATCACAGCTTAGTGCGCCTTTCCTCTTCCAAAAATTGTAAATAAAAAGTGATGTTTGGCAATGTCCCTGAAATGTTATTTGTGGAGTGATCACGGCTTCCACAGTGCAAAGATCTGACATCATGGGGCAGAGCCAGAGGATATACCAGCAGGGTGGTGTGAGGAGCTTAGCTTGAAGACTTCCAATGACTCTTGACTGTCTCCAGGAAGACTGCCAGAGTGTGGATGCAAACTGCATTCCACTAGTAGAACTACAGTTACAGGTGAGTAATTCATATTTTTCTGTTTTTTTTTTTTAACAAAATGATAAAATATAAGTTAAAAAAGGATGCAACTACCTACCTACCTTCATGTCAGAAATGGGGAAGCTAATCTCAAACAGGCGATCATTGCACCAACAAGAATTAACACTAAATCTGCCAAGCACACCTTATGAGATTGGATTATGGTGACCATGAAGGAAAGAAAAATACCTGATGCTCTATCTTCTGACTCCTTCAGTGATTGTTCCTCAATATTTTGTGCATGCAGTAACAAGGCACTGATGTGTCAAGCTAGAGTCTTTGTTTTGGGGGATTTCAGTAAACTTTACCAAGCACATTTCCGCAGTGACTTGGCTATGACTGTATAACACTCCCACTGAATTGGTGGGCTACTAAAATGTCCCAGATGGGCTAGCAAAATGTTCTAGAGAGTAGGGTTAATGTTCAGCTATAGCCTCTTGAGTGTTGCTGGAAGCGTCAACTACTGGAAAGTGGAGACGCTTTATGAGTCAGCGGGAGCTAGCATAGAAATTTCCAGTTAGCCTGGCCGGAGTCTGCAAAAGGAGAGTTTTGAGGTCAGTGGCAGAGCAGCATAAATGTGCAAGTTAAGTTTAGTTTTGGCAAACAAAAGGGAGGACATGATATATTTTATAGGGAAATTCTCCATACATCTAGTGCTGCATTATGAGGGGCACTACTGCATCAGGGTCTCCCAGTGCTACCACTTTCATTTAGCGCTTACTCAGATCAGTCAGCAGCAGCACTTAAAATGTCTGCCTATGAACTGTGTGGAGAAGGGGAAATTGTTTAACCAGGAAAGGCACACTAAGCTGAAGTTTGTTTCCAGGTGCAACCTGGCAGCACAAGGAAGTTAAGTAACTTGCTCAGGGTCACACAGTATGCAAGTGGGAGCTGATGGGATTCAAACCCAGGTCTCCGGGTTTGCAGCTCAGTGCTCTTAATGACTACACTATACTGCCTCCTAAATTGTAAACCTACAACTTGGGAGACCAGGAACAGAACCCAGGTCTCTGGGTCTCCTCTGCTCTGGATGTGAGTGCCTTGGCCTTTCCACCTCGGGAACGGCTTAAAAAAAATCAGGGGATAGAGTCAATACAGTCCCCCACTACCAAAAATTATGCAGCCGAGTATCCCGCATTTGGGAACATCGCAGGGGTGAACAAATCTGAAGTGAAATGGATAAGCCTCACCCTGGGAAAACCACCTGCTCGATCGTGGTATTTCCCCCGCCAGAAGAACACTAAGCTGGCTTCATTTTGAAAACAGACTCTTTATTTGGAAAGCTACATGGTATCCGCTTCCCCCTAGTCCCTGCCAGTTCAGAAAACCTCTATTATAAAGACAGCAAAATCACAGCTTTTTCCTGAGACTGTTCACCAGCACTGATTCAAAGCCCCCTCCCCCTTTCAGTAACCAGCTTTACAATAAGTGAATTTCAGCTGCCTCCTGGGTGGATGGGGGGGGCGTTTGAGAAACTGGATGCCTAGAAGGCAACGGAGGAAATGAGGTTACATTTATTACTTTCCCATATCTCCTACAACCACTGCTGCCACCACAATGCCAGATAGCTATCCTCTGAGGCCATATTATTTACAGGACTACTTTGATTTCTGTCTGGCAGTCACGAGTGGTAGCCAGAGTTACATGGGGTCTGACATTGCACATTTCCTCGGCCCCATGAAACAACTCCAGTTTCTGCATGGCTGAAACAGATCCTTGGGAACCAGAGAAAGAGAGCGGGCAACACAGGAGGATCGCAGCTGTGCCTGTGTTTTTCTTACACTACAGCATATTCCATGGTTTCCTTTGGAATGGTTCACTGTGCTTGATCAGCTGGGAGGGAGGAAGAGGAAGCTGTTCCGTGCTGGCGCACATACATATACAGTATGCCTGTTAAAGAAAAAAAATTTTCACAAACTCAGATTTCCTGGGTGTGGTCCCCCACAGCCTGCATAAAAAAAGCCAGCTCATGAGTCTGGAGATAGAGTGACACATGACCCCACCTTTTATAATGCCCCCCTTTCCTGATGCATTTTATTTTTCTTTACATGTTTAAAATATTTATCCAGGAAGACACACTGTGCTGAATCGTCTCACTTCCAGGTGTGCCCTGGGAGAAGGGAGGTACAATAGAATGCAGAAACATAGACTCAATAATTAGAATGCAATACAATCTAAGTAATAGCACAATATGCAATAAACTATACAGTTTGAACTGCAGTGTGAACAGGAAACTGATGAAAGGGGCTTAACATTGGTAACCAACAGAATAACAGAGGAGAGCAAAAAAAATGAGAGCTGGGTTTCAGAGGCGGAAGGAAAGATAGGGATAGGGGATGTGCTGGGGTGGTTGAGGTAAGCAACAAGGGGGAGGGGCAAAGGGAAACAGGTACAAGAACAGATATATACAAAGTGATAATGGGGCAGAAGTATCAGTGTAGAGGGGACAGAGGCTTGCCTCTCAACCTCCTGCCCCATAAATCAGGGACAAGGCTTAAAAAAATCAGGGACAAAGGACCAAAATCAGGGGCACATCTTCAAAATTGGTGATATCCACTCAGGAAGCTGGTAGAATAAGGGGCTGAGTGTATAATGTATTTTCTAAGGAAGAACAAGTCTGTAACTTTAATGTGTGACATTATTTTGTGCTTACAACCCCCACTGATTGGTCACGGAAACACAATTTTTAGGAGGGACAGAGTAAAATTCTGAGGCAAAATCAGGGACATCCCTGAATATCAGGAACAGTTGAGACTAGAGGTATGGACAGAAGAGGAGTGGAGCGAGGGGGGAGGCTGGGTTAGAGACAGAAATGTCTGTAGGAGAAGGAGAAGGCAACCTGCCCTTCCGGAGGAGGGAGTAGGTAAGGAAACAGCTGAAGTAGCAGGGTAGGGAGCCAATCCACTTTTTACCAGTGAATATTATGCAGTGGGAGGGAATGGAGTGAGAGAGGAATATAAAGAACAGTGGTGGGTATGGGGAGAGCTAGCAAGAGTGAACCAATAGAAAGAATGAGAGCATGGGTCCAGTCTCGCCAGGTTGCATATAGGTGCAGTACTATAAACCAGATCCCTGTAGCTGAACGCTAAGAGAATAATTTTTAAAGAATCTCAGGACATGGATGGAGGGGAATGCAAGATTTATTATGCTATAATGTGCCAGGTTTTCAGGGGAGTCTTCTGTGTTTCTTGTAGATAGTGTCGATGTGGCAGAGACATTAAGGGGTTGACCCAGTTAGACTCCCAGGTATTTAAAGGAGGAGACTTCCTCCAAGTGGAGGGGTCATTCAGGGACTTGAAGACCAGGGTGAACAGGCATTTGACCAGCTATTGCTTGGTACTGAAGGTCATGGAGACTGTTTCCTCGGCGTTAAGGTTGAGTTTGTTTGTATAGAACAAGTGCTGGGTTTTGTCAAAGTCACGCTGTATCTGTACTGACAGGTCAGAGGATGAGGGCACAATACAGGCATAAAGCACAGTGTCATCTGTGTACTTATAGAAGCTGGTAGAGATACATGCATTGGGGATGTCAATCAGAATGATATGAGAATAGGATGGATCACAGGACAGAACCCTGGGGGGACACCTGGCCTGATAGTGGTGTAAGGGAATCACCTATAAAGGAAGCACCAAGGGAGGTCGACAGTGAAAATGTCGACCTCCCACACAGCAACAGCACAATACCGAAGCAGGTATTGTGCCGCCTGATGCCTGAGTGTTTTCTGCGGGGGGCTCTTCCCCCCGCACCCCCCAGACTATAAGATTATCAACTCCAGGTCAGAGTTGGTCCTGGGAGGGGGTAGAACACTGGGGGAAAGCGAACCACAAAAAAGGACCATTACAGCAACTGTCACTGTAATGGTCTTTTTTCATGGTTCGCTGTTGGGGTGTTGAGCCGAAGGGGGGCACCGACCTATAAAAATAGTTTGGGATCTCTCTGCTAAGTAAGAGCTGAGCCATCTGTCCCCAAGATCAGAGAGACCAGCCCTAGCAAGCTTATCTAGGACAGGATGGGCAACACTGTTGAAGGCCCTTGCAAGGTCAGCAAGCACAGCCGATATATGGCTGCTCTGATTCAGCCCCTTCAGGATAGTATCAGTGAGCCTCAGAAAGGAAGAGATGGTGGAGTAGCTCTTTCTAAAGCTAGACTAGTAGGGGCAGAGGATGGAAGAAGAGTCAAGGAAGAGGAAGAGCACCAATTGTTTCTTGCACTTTGACCAGTGTAGAGATAAGGGTAGCTCAGTAGATACAGTAGTTTCCAACAAAAGAAGCATCGCCAGGCTTGTGCAAGGAGAAAATATGGGCCCTCTTCCATGTGCAGAAAAACAAAGAAATGGGAACAAGTGGTTTCACCATTGTAGATACACAACTCATAGCTGGTATAGTATAAACTATCATTTACTAAGAAACCGAAGGCATAGCACAGAAAAGTCTACCCCCCCCCACCAGACTGTGATAGCACATGGTTTGTAGATTTTCAACGGTGAAGTGATTTGTGCACTTTGTTTGCTTCTTCTGCATTGTTCTGTACAATTAGCACAGCTATCCTGGAGCAGACCTTTTGGATTTTTGCCTCTTCCATGTGCCCTGAACTTGGCCAGCCAGGAAGGAGATTAATCAGGGAAGAAATGGAGAAGGAGACGGCAGGTGCAGAGAAGTTGAGAAGCCTGAGGGCAAGCCCATTTGGGCTTTTACTTTTAGTATGAACAAGTGCCAGTAGGGCAGAGAGGACAGTGGCTGGGGAGGTAGGAGGGAAAGAGAAGATGTGAGATGGAGGAGGAAAGAGAGGAATGGGGCAATGGGGGGGTGAAGCTGGGAGAGAGAGAGAGAGAGAGAGAAAGAGAGAGAGAGATGGAAAACATTATCGATGGCAGAGGAAACCTCAGAGGGGTAAGAGACAGAAGATGAGCCTAGTTTAAGGACCAGAATAATTGACTGGGTGAGGGAGACAGAAAAGGAGTGGATAATCTTATAGAATTTCAATGGATTGATAATGTTCATCTGAAAGTTGGAAGCAAAGTATTTAGATTCGTTCTGACTGGTGACTTTTGTACAGTTGTTAAGAAGTTGTTATATCTTGCCAGGTCCACCGGAGCCAAAGGATTTGTGTAGGTGTCAGGCTGAGCTGTGAGCCTTGGGCCAGACAATAAGCTCATCAGAGAGATTCATGGGAGATGGAAGCCATTCAGAGGGGCCGTATAAGTGGAGCATGGTTGTCCCAGACTACAGTGAATTTAGAGTGGAAATGGCTGAGGGTATCACCCACATTGGTATGTGGAGAGGAGAGACCAATCAGTATTGTGCAGTGTGGATAGGTCATGGTACCTTGACAAACTGAGCTGGATTACTTAGGTGAGAGGAGCGCAGGGTGATGAATTTTGCACGTACAGAAGGCCGCTCAGTGGTCACTGAGAGAATCTGTGAAGGTGCCTGTTTCCACAGTACAGGAAGGGTGGAATGAGAGAATCTAGTCAATTAGGGACTGATTCATTGTTGAGAGTTGGGTTGTGAAGATTCCAAGACGTGTTATGCGAGACAAAGGGCCAGAATTTTCTGTACAATATTTTCAGAGGTGCATCAGGCCCAGTTAGCATTGAAAGAAAAACTGCACACTCGGCTGTTATCATGTCTAGGGTTGTACAACCCCCCCAGTTAGGGGTTTTGGCCATAAATAAAAATTTTTTTGATTGTTAGTGAAATCAATTAAATATACAGTAACACTGCCACAACTTTCCATAACCAGGGTCGGCTGCGGTCAGTTTGGGTGTTTTTCAGAGACTAGTATTAGGGCCACCACGGCTCACATTTACAGGCTCTTCCTCCTAACTGAAAGTATTAATAGACAGGGGCTTAGTGCTGCTAGACTGATTTTGCATTTCCTAGTATCTCCAGTGCAATTGTCATTTGTTTTCCTGTAGATTACATTATTTCCGAAGGAAGCCGAGCTCCTTTGTTTTTCCATATAACCAGTGCAAGCCTATGGGAAAAATGTCTCTGTGTATGGCTCCATTTCCTTGTAAATACAGGAGAATTTGGGAGCCCTGCGAGTTACCTTCACAAAGACAATACACACATAAAACCCCTTTCATTGCAGCTCATTCCATTCACCCACAATGCACAGAGTTTTCAATGTATTACTCCAACAAAATCATAATGGGTTCCCTACTTTTAGCTGGTCCGTGTGCCAGATACTGATGTAGGAATTGGACTTCTCCTTCTGACCACATCTAGCACATCTGTGGAATTCAGTACTGAAAGAAATTCATTTTTATTACTTTTTTTATTTTCTGCCACGTTGTCTCTTTTTGTCTTCCTCTCTTTAGTGTTTCTTGCAATCTGTTTCTACATTTCTTGGGCTTTCTATGAAGTTAGATTATCCACTAAATAGTGCAACTGACATCACAGAATGTCCAGGACAGAAAAAAAAATGGACAGCAATAAAAAACTGTGAAGAGGAGTGAGAATACAGGGCAGTAAAATAAAGTGTTTTCTTTCAACAGATGTAACTAACAAAGCAGCCAAAGTAATTCAGAAGAGTGGATATACCAATGAAAGTAAAAAACAAGAAGTCTTCTTGGCAGAAGCATAAAACAACATCTGGAGCCCAATATTCAGAAAATTGCCCACGGCTCACGTGCTAGCTCACATCCTATTGCACGCAATATTTAAAGGCATAGCCCATGGGTAAATGCCACTGAATATAGGGTGCAAATGCAGCTGAGCAAAGCAGAGCCCAGAGTACAGTGCAAAGCTTGCCCAGCAATGAATGTAGCACTGGATACAGCAAATGGGCACTGCAAACAGTCACAGCAGCCCAGTGCAGAGGGTAGGACACATGGAACCCCAACATAGAGCAGGTGACAGCACACCAAATGGCACACAGCTCGGGGACACAGGGGGATGTAAGACAGCTACACCAAGAAAGATACAGCCATGGACAGGTTGCATACAGAGTCCACCCTGTGGGCAATGCAGCAGGGTAGGCCCTCGAAGTACAGGACTGTCCCCTGACAATGGACAGAAACATCCCTGACAGTGGCCGTCATGCACATGAGATGTGCAGGGGGACACATGGGGAACACAGCCTGAGTGCCAACATGCCAACACACCTGAGACGCATGGAACACTGTACAGGTGGAAGTGCAGGCACGGTACCAGGTGAATACAGCGTGGATAAAACCACACATGAAATACAGCGCTGTAAGAAGCGCTAATGGTTCTACAGTGACAGGTGGGTTTTAAGTGTGTGGTTATAACCGCTACCCTGTCATTGTAGCCTGCCAGAAGGGAAAGCTGAAGGATGCTGCCGGGCCATGCCTGGATGAGCTGCTCTCATGGAGGAGTGGCTTGAGCACTTGCCGCTGGTGGCGACGGGGACCTGGGGTTGTGGGTTCAATTCTTCCCCAGGTCCTACTGTGCTATGGCCTTTTTTTCTTTTTTTTAAAAACACAAATAGTCCCAGTCCGAGTTTTTTCTTTTTCCCCGAAGTCCACGATCCCCCAGAGTTGATTATAATTAGTCTGGAAGTGTGCGAGGCAAAGCTGCCATGTAAGGGGGTGTGGGGGCAGAGCTCCCTGCAAAAACTAAGATATTTCTCCGCTGTGCGCTGTTTTTGTGGTCCTCAGTGTTTAGTAGCGTTGTTTGCCACACACTGCTTCTCGTCTTGACATTGTTACTCTCTGCCTTGGTTTTGACTCTTGACATTATGATCCCAATACCCACAGCCACAGACACCTGCAGGTACAGCAATGGAGACCCAGTGGCACAGGATAGGCATGGACGTAACCCACATGGGGGCGTGAACGTGGGCAGTAGGGGCACCACAGCAAACCAGATAAACATTTAAACAAGCCACCAAAAAATGCAGGAAGTGGGAGCATAAAATACAAAAGTATCTTTAACTTGCAAAAATAAAAAAAACAATACCAAATAAAAAGTGAAAGGGCATTAAATGGGAATCAGGAGCACAGAAAGGGGGGTAGGAGGGTGAAATAACAAGGTGAAGGTGGGTGTGAGGGGTTGAACAAGGTAGAACGTGGATCCTACTGGTTTTCTGCAGGTGGCCTGCTGTTTCTCACCAGCTTCTCCAGGACCACCATCATCCTGCTGGCCATAACCTCCAAAGCAGTAACTCTCTCCAGAAGCACCCTCTGCTGATGAATGAGTTGTCAAAGGAGGTCATCACTCCTCTCCATTACTTCTGATCTATGGGCACCCGCCGCTGTGCGATGTTCACCAATGGGGAGAAAGATGGTGACATAAGTATGGCAAGCAGACCCTGTGGAGAATGCATCCTCAGCAACTACAAGTAGCCAAGTCCAAACGAGTAGTGTCACCAGCATGGTACTTGTGAGATATGCATGGCACGATATACCTGAAGACTGTTGAAACATCAACACACATGGACAGTCAGACAAGGGTGGGTGCCACACATGCCCCACAGCACTGCACAGGGGCTGTAGTCTGGGTGGGTGGGACCAAAGGTGCAACAAATGCTGAGCAAAGTGGGCACAAGGCATGGCCTGGCCAACCATGACAAAATGTGTTGGTGGCCACAGTGTGCATCACTGCTGGTACATGGTGGCACACCGGAATGGTACAATGCACTATGACCATTAGGCATGCGTGTCATGGATGGATCCCACATGCCCACACCAGAGTGATGCTGCCAGAGCAGGATACCCCGGCCCAGGCCAGTGGCAGAGCTAGTGAATAGTGCATGGTGTGGGCACACACACTCACAGTGCAACCCTACAGCATGCTGACACAGCATGTCACAGACATGAAGACCTCCAAAGCCCTGCTGTGCATTGTTTTTGAGTCAAACATGTGCATGACATGTGTATGTGATCACAAAATAGTAAGGAACAGGAAGATAGCATACTATGTAATGGTGTAATACAACATTGCAATGGTAGCAGAACAGTTATGCACAGCACTCCAGCAACCACCGTGGTACAACATGGATCTGCCACATCCCAGGGGCAGCATATGCACCTGTCCCACAGGGACCCATAGGCCAGCATGTGGTGGCATGTCCGTAAAGTGTTGGGCAGTGGTCACTGCTGCAGCAGCATGTTGCAGGTACACATGTGGCACAGGTCTGTCATATGCAAAACATGCCATCTGCCACAGTGCTGAAGCAAGCCAGCAGACTGACATGCCCAAGGAGATTTTGTGCCTGCGTAGGGAGGTGCAAAGCACAGAGTAACTGCAGTGCATTGGCCAAGCAGGCCTGGCCCACTGTGATGCATCACTGCATGGCTGACAGGCACACACAGACCAACACAGCAAATAGGACAGGCCATGGGGTCAGTGAACATGTTGCCCAGATGGACTGTGAGACATGCTGCTGTAGAGGTGTGTGTTGCATTGTAACACAGTGCCACAGCAGGGTCAACTGAGTAATACTGCAACCCCCTGTATGTGGTGGCATAGGATGCTGTTGCTGTGACGCCAACATACACGACACACACCCCACAGAACAGTGAGCACAATCCACAGCAACACAGAAAAGGCCACCATGTCCCAGGATCATGGCACCCCAAGACAACATACGTGGCATGTGCAATGCACCAGTGGGTAACATGGACTGGCACAAACCTGACCACAGCCTATGCACACAGTCTAATATGACACACAGTCGTAAACGTGGAGCTGCAACTGATGTTGTGTGGTAAAGACAGATGTACTACAACCTGTACAACTGCACCATAAAGTGATGGGGCAAGTGACACATAGGTGTTGGAAAGTTAGGAGGTGGGATAACCACTGAACCCTGGAGAACACAATGGTGGAGAGGCCAGCAGACACCAAACAAGGCTAAACTAGGCTTGTTGCAGTGTGTCCCCCTCAGTCAGGGATGTAAGTCCAATAATTGGCACACAGGTGACCCTCTGTGTGCCCGTGTAACACAGTGGATGCAGTTTGCCTGCACTGGACCCTGCAGGAGGCCTGCCCACAGTGAAGGGGTAACTGCATGCCGAGGTAATGTAGTAGGCATGGAACTGTGCTGCATGCAGGATGGGTACACCATAGGCTGTTGGGGATGTGCAGACCATAGGCTGCATGGCTGTGCAGGACACACATGTGTCCGTGTCATGTGTAACACACTGGTGATGTGTAGTAGGAGGCCTATGCAATAATGTGCAGAGCACAACGGGCACATGCACAGCAATGGGGTGTCCCAGGAGATGGCCTTTACAGGCATTGGCACCCTGTGGAAAGGACGAACATTGCAGACAGCACAGAACTTGGTGGCAGTATATGTCAGGCAATACTGCCTGGAATAGCAGTATCTGTGAAGTGGGCAGGGGATGGCTACAGACACCTGGGCCATGTCACACTGTGACATGTGTTGTATCAGATCGCAGCAGCATGTCATGTATTGAGGATGTGGTGTGAAGGGGTAACAATCCTGTCACAAGCGTACTGGTAGGTCACTCGGGTGGTGTTATGCAATGCCAGGTCCATTAAAAACAAGACGGCAATAATTGCCAATCTAGTTGGCTCATCAGACCTGGCATGCATCACCGAGACTTGGCTGGATGACCATGCTAGCCCAGTTCTTGAGTCAGCTATTCCAGCTGGGTTCTCGGTGATACACTACCCAAGGTTGGATGGTAGGGGCGGAGGTGTAGCCATTTGTTTTAAAGTGGAATTGGGCCTAGTAGATGTGCCAGTGGGGGAGACCGGATCCTTTGAATGTATCTTAGGCACAGGTGTGGGGTGCAAAATTCTTCTCATCTACCATCCACCCGGGGACGGGAAGCAATTTTTGCAGGAAGTCATGGACTTCATTGTCGACATGGTGTTGGGAGTCCCCCACAGTGATGGTGCTGGTGACTTCAATGCCTGGATCGATGACGAACTCTCGCATTTTGGTCAGGACTTCCTCCAACTAATGATTTCATTGGGCTTCACACAGGTAGTTACTGTCACAAACCCACTCATGAGGGTAAGATCACTGAGCTCACAATGCCCACCCCAAGTGCAATCTGTGACAGGGAGGGGGAAAACAGGGATACCCTCCTCGTGTCTGCCCAGAGTGGTCACTGAGTTTACAACAGAACACTTGCCACGAGGTTCCAGAGTATCCCTCTATACTTTGGATCAGGGCACAATACCAGTCTCAAGTCCTGTGGCCAAATATGAACCCTTTTCCTGGCTATTACATAAAGGATGAAGACCCAGGTAAGTACGCTCTCTTCGGGGTAGCAGTGCAAAAACCTAATTTGGCCTTTGCCCTACAGGACATGCAATAGCCCAGTTCACAATCCCTGCAGACTCGTATGAGACTCTAGTACTTTCCCTAATCCTGCCAGATCCCCTATGGACCCTTTTCAATTTGGTTGCTATTCGGTGACCCTTCTAAGCATTTACAGTTGTCACAGATTTGTAATAGAGCTTCTACAGTCACACATACAATATAAAGAATCTCATGGAGGCAGAATTCTTTAGAAAAACAAAAGTCTTTACTAAAATAATTAAATAAATGCAGTAAAAGAGAACATATACAAATTTAGGTTACAATATTAGAAATAAATGGGAAAGTATACAGTATAAATGCCTTAACACTGTTTAGCTACATCTCTACCTGTTATGAAGACTTTCAAAAGCTCAGAAAAAAAACACTGGTTTATAAATGCTGCAGTCTAGTGCTGGCAGCTGTAGTCTGGTAGTCAAGAGAGAGTCCCAAACAGAATGGCCCTGAGTGACTGTGCTGAGGATTTAACTATATTTTCTGAACTGCAGTGTTAGCAATATTCCAGTCATAAGGAAACCAGTTTATTGTCCCACCAGTGACCCACAATTTCCTGGCCACCTGGTGAAGTCACCCAGCTTCAACATAAATTCTGTCTCCATATCTAACTAGTAACAGGACAGTCACTGTTAAAACTTTGATGTATCAATATAGCATCCTGTAAGCTAATTCACCGTGTCATGTTAGAATTTCACATAGTACTGCTAGAATGGTCTTTCCTGATGAATATATCCTGTTCCCTCATAAAATGTGATATACTTATAATAGTACCTGAGATCACAAGCAATCTGCTTCTGTAGTGCATGTTTATGGTAGGTAAATGGCTTTTGGCACATCTCTGTCAAAAGAAGCTGGGAAAGAAAGTCTCCCTTCCTGGTAAGCAGGTGGGCTTCTAGTCAAAAGGTCACCCCTTTAAAAAAATCTAGGCTTTCTCTATGCCTTGAATTAACACTGGCATGGGCATACACAGAGATCCCATAAAACAATATATTACAGAAATATATATTGCAAATAATGATTGGCAGTTGACTAGCTTGTGACAGTTACCTCTGCGACCCATAATTCTGGTCATTCTCTGGATCTGGTCTTCTTACTGGGAATGAAGACCTCTGACTTGGTGGTGGAACCAGTTGGTTGGTCTGACCATTACCCTATCAGGTTCAACTTCCAGGTTCCTCCTTATAGGCCTGCCCCCTTGGAGATGGTCCGGTACCGCCCATTAAGGGGTGTGACCTCAGATGGCTTGATGGCGGTGCTGGATCTATCGGGACTTCTGACTGCAAGCAAGGGTCCAGACAACCTACTACAAGCCTATAATTAGGCAGTGATGGCGGCTCTGGATTCTACTGCTCCTATTCGTGTTCGCCCCCTCACCCTTCACTCTTGGTCCCCTTGGTTTGATGGGACCTTGAGGGAGATGAGGAGAGTGGGGCAAAGGATGGAGCATCGCTGGCAGAAATCTGGTCTTGATGATGACAGACTTAGATTGATGGCCCATTATACAGACTATCAATCGGTGATCTCCCGTAAGAAGGCAGAGTTCCTGTCTGGGGAGATTACCGCTGCACCGAACCGACCAGCTCAGCTCTTCTGAACTGTGGACAGACTGTGCAATCCAGTCTGTTTGCAAGTTTGGAGAGCTTTGTCATAGGATAAGTGTGACAAGTTTACTTGCTTCTTTGCAGATAAGGTTGCTGACATTAGGTCAGAGATCTGCATAGCCCATTCTAATGGGTGGGGCAGTGATCGGTGGGAAGTTGCAGAGCCTCGGTTTGGTTGGTCGGTTTTTGATCAGGTGGCGATTGTGGATGTCATGAGGATCATCCAGAGTATGCAGCCGACCTGCTGTAATTTGGACTCTGGCCCAACTCGCCTCCTTGTGAGGTACGTTGAGGTCATCGACCCGGTCCTGGCAGAGATAGTCCAGCGTTCGCTTGAGACAGGTTAGTTTCCTGACTCCCTGAAGGAGGTGGTTGTGACTCCCCTCCTTAAGAAATCTTCTCTCGACCTGGACTGCCTCGCCAGTTACAGACCTGTCCCTAACCTGCCTTTGTGGGCAAGGTTATTGAGAAAGTGGTTGCACTGCAGCTGGATGACCACCTTATCATCCATGGCATCTATGATCCTCTCCAACTGGGATTCAGGAAGAGGCACAGCTCTGAGACTGCCCTGGTCCAGGTGCTTAATAATCTCCTGATAGCAAGAGATTGGAGGAGTCGTTCCATCTTAGTCCTCCTTGATCTCTCTGCGGCATTTGACACCATGTATCATGGTGCATTGCTGGAGCGCCTACGGGTAATCTGTGGATTGTCAGGGACAGTCCTCAGATGGTTCCATTCTTTCCTCACTGGTAGGTTTCAGAGAGTAGTGGCGGGAATTTATTCCTCTGACACATTCTCCCTTCCATGTGGGGTGCCCCAGGGCTCTGTGCTTTCGCCTATGTTCTTTGCAGTATATATGCTGCCGTTGGGAGACATTGTAAGGTGGTATGGTCTGAGTTTTCACTGCTATGCAGATGATACTCAGCTACACATGTCCTTTGTACCCGACCGGGATGATGCGGTCTTAGTGTTTAACAACTGCCTCTGCGAGATCCAGGACTGGATGAGTGCCAGCTGGTTGAAACTGAATCCTGACAAAACTGAGGTTTTGGTGGTGGACCCGGGTCATCGGGTAGAGGGGTCTTCGGCCAGACAGGCCTCTGTGCTTCTGCTTGGCAGTGGCTAGCTGATGACCTCTGAATGGGTGCAGAGTCTGGGCATTAGTTTTGACGAGGGGTTGACTCTGAAATCTCAGGTGTCATCCGTCATCAAGACCTCATTTTACCATCTGAAGATTATCACCCGGATTAAGCACCTGGTTCTGCCTGGTGACTTTCCAACATTGGTCCATGCCTTTGTGACCTCCCACCTTGATTACTGCAACACCCTGTACCAAGGGCTACTAGGGGTTGATATCCGCTGCTTGCAGCTGGTGCAGAACACGGCGGCCAGGTTGCTGACTGGGCTTTCTCGATCTAGCCATGTCACGCCTGTGCTGCGCGGGCTGCACTGGCTGGCAGTTCAGTGGTGGATCACCTTTAAAGTCGGCTTGCTGACCTATAAAGCCCTACATGGACAGGGACCAAGTTACCTGGAAGAGCTTCTGTATCCCTATTTCCCCCTCTGACCACTCCACCGATGAGGGATTGCTGGAGATTCCCAGGGTTTGTTTGAAGACCTCTGGAGCTTGAGCCTTTGCATTTGCGGCTCCTACTCTGTGGAATTCAGTCTCTACCTCATCAGGTAAGGGGGTGCCTGATTGTGGAGAGCTTTAAATTGGCACTCAAAACATACTTATTCTCGCTTGTCTATCCTGATAATTAATTTATGGAAGTCTGCTGTTATGTTGGATTTTAAATATTTATAGTTTTAATGTTTTTAAATTCTATAAAAGCTCTTTGGTACATGTTGACTTGCGCTTGATATAAATAAAGATTATTATTATTATTATATGTGGCTGCAACAATATGGCATACTCACACGCTACAGTTCTCTGTGCGGTGTCCAACAGCCCAGCATCATGGCTCAGTGTCCGCTCCCCCTCCTGCTTACCTGGTGGCTGCAAGACCCTCATGTTCCTCTGGCTGATGGATCCACAAAGTGTAGGAAACACATTGTCAGTACCGTCATGGACACGGGTCCCCCTCAATGGCTGTGGCCATAGCCCATGTGACAGTAGCAGCATACAAAAGAGGAAAGCCACAGAGCATGGATTGTACTGTTGTTGGTGCCCTACAACAGTGAACAACTGAAGACCTGCCAGCACAGCTGTGAAAGCACACAACATCAAATGGCGCAGGATACTACAGACACCTAACTAGCGACAGCAGTGTCTGGAGCCATAACCCCCAGGACACATAAGATACATGCCAGGCAACTCTCCCTGATGCACAGGGACTTACCTCATAATTTCCCTGGCCATCATCTGTCCCATACCGAAACGTTGTCATCCACAAAGAGACAGTGCTAGTCAGTCTGCTGATACAGCAGACAGTCGTGGTAGTGCAATATTCCAAAATAGAACCAATCCGTTACGTGTGCACACAATATGTTCTTATGTGTTTGCAGCCTGTATAATCATGTGTCAGGATATGTGCCACATTATGAATGCCCCTGTCACATATTAGCCTCCGCTTGCGCAAGGCTCAGGTGGAAAGGATGGTTCTCCAGATTATAAACAACTAAAACATATCCATCAGGCCCCCGAGCAACGACCTGGATTGAGATTTTTAATAGTCTCTTCTATCTCTAAAGTCGATATAGGAGATTTCAACATTTTAATTTGGAGACGAGACAAGGTTGGGAGGTTCGCTTGTTTAAGAAATTGTTCAGATTTAATTTGGCAGTAGGATAGACCTGCAGAGTACAGCTTTACATAGAAGTCAGAGAAGGCCTGTTGGATATGACTATCCGAGTGGTGAATTATCCCTGTGGATAGATTCTTAAGTTTTAAAATAGTGGCTGAACTTCTCTGAGCTGTTAGTTTTCATGCCAATTTCTTGACATGAAGACCACCCTCATGCACTGATTGGCGAAGATAATACAAGGATTGCTGAACCTTATTATCTATTATCCGTTGTTAAGCAGCATTTACATCCCTAATTTGTTTCTGGAGATCAGTGTCTCCCTCACGGTATAACATCTGGAAGACCAGAAGTTGACTTGATAATCTTTGGTATTCCGCTTCTCTTTCTCTATATTTGTTAGTTGAGTATGCTATTATTTCCCCACGGATAGTGGCCTTCATCACATCCCATTGCACCGCCTCTGGAAAGTCATGGTCAGCATCCTCAAGGAAAAAAAGTGGAAGTCTGGATGAAATATCCTCGTGGAATTCCCTGTCTGCTAATAAGGATGGGTTCAATCTCCAGAGGGATTTCCTCTTCTCTCTTCCCATATCTAACTTTAGGATCAGAGGATGATGATCAGATAACATCTTTGGACAAGTATTGATATCCTGAACTACGGATAAATGTTTGCACGTAGTCATAAAATAGTCTAATCAGGAGTAAGATATAAATCTTGGGGAGTAATAAATAAAGCCGGGGTTAGAGGGAAAACTACGTCTCCATATGTCTATGAGCCCCAAATGCTCCATGGCATTTTTGAATTGTTTTGTAGTGGTAGAATTCCTGTGTTTTTTTGGATTGGAACAGTCCACGTGCGGAGACAGGTTAAATTCAAGTCTCCCCCCATGATCAGCTGACCCTGAAGGAGATCAGGTAGGGTAGATATAAAACCCCTAAATATGGGGAGTCTCATTTGCGGGGGAAAATATACGCTAGCCAGTGTGACCTTTTTACCGTATAGTAGTCCCCTGATAATTACGAAGCGATCTTGGGCATCAATATGTGTTTGTTGTATCTCCAAGGCCGTGTTCTGGGGAATAAAAATTGCTGTCTCTCTCTTTCTTCCCCTGGGATGTGAAGAGGCTACAACCCGAAATTTCTTTCCCAAATTTAGTTTAAGATGTTCATTTTCTGAGAGGTGGGCCTCCTGGAGAAAAACCAGGTTGGATGGATTTTTGACTAGGAATTGCATAAGGCATGCTCTTTTAATCTGGTCATGAAGACCATTAATATTATGAGATATAATTTTAACTGGGTTTACTGACATAATTTTTGGTTTTTAAGGGTGCTAACACCTCTCATTTCTCTTTCCCACAGGGTGAATATGGAAGATACTAACCGAATCAAGCTCCCCCGTGCAGCCAAAGACGACCACCCAGGAAAAGCCTATAATTGACTAGATATTCACATACAATTCAATAAAACCTGCTTAAAGAACCTCATTTCTCTGTACATGTGATTTTTTATCCCCTTCCCCATATTATAAGTTTACTTTCTAAAGAACTCTCACAAATAACCTTGTCGTGAGTCAAGCCTAAATTAACCTTTTGACCAAGAACAAGGTCATTGGGCATTTTATACCCTAGCATAATAAGAGTAAAAAGAGTTGTTATTAAACAATATAAATCTATACCATTAAAGATACAACTTTTACAAAACATTTTCAAACAAAATAAAACTATATACAGTCTGACTCCCAATTGGAAGGTGCTCATATAGAGTTCCCTGTGACATCCTGTCCTGGATTCCAGAAGGGATAGGAGAGGAATGTGGGGTTCCTAAGTCAAAACCTGGAAAAAATATTCCCAGGATCAGAAATACAGCCCCAAGAGGAGTGAGAAAATTATCACTCCTGGATGGTCCCGGTGGCACCAAGGTTACTATAATACCCAATCACCTCGGAGGCCCACCACCTTGTAGTTGAACCTGAAGGCCATCATAATATAGAAGTGTGGGGAGAGGGGACTCTAGAGAAAAATAAAAATTGTGTTACATTCAGTCCTAGCATTTATATCCCCAGAGGCCCTCCTTAGTTTTTATAAAGGAATAGCCCACCTGCAACTGCAGGGTGCCAACGGGGGCCCACTCCCATCTCAATCCCTGTATGGTATTGGAACAAATCCCCCTTCCCCCACAACTGAATTATACTAACCCCGTCCAGGGAGTCGCATTCAAGCTGACTGGAAAAGGTCCAGATGTCACCACAACCTCTGGAACAAACCAAAATTTGTATTGATCCTGGCAAATCTCTTTCTGACTACCTCAGGACCCACTAAAATTCAAAGGTTGCTAACCACTCGAGGATCCAAGAGGTACCACAAAACACAGGCATTTCACGCTGGGGACTCGGTAGTGAGACCCCTCTTCCCTGCGGGCAGAGATGCACCCATCGGTCTCACATAGCCATAGCAGGGTAAGAAAAACACGTAGGGACACTCACAAGAATGATTCCCCACCAAAGAGGAGAGAAAGGGACATCAGGTCACTCAACCACAATGGGTGACAACCCCAGGTCTAGCTCTGTTGGGGAACAGATCCTGGCTGACCAAGTCTCATATACCCAAAACTATATAGGAGGCCTTCACCCCCCCCCCCCCCAAAGCTTTCCTCCATACCTCCTTTTTTCTCTTTCTCTTTCTCTTTCACCTTAGACATATAAGCAGAAAAAAAAATTGTCAGAGTCTCTGGGCAGTTCAAAATATATTCTTAGAGTCTGTAGGTGAAAACACTTGAACATAGGTTATAACATTTCCTAAGGCAGCCAATGTCTGGTTTCCAAACTGCAGTCCTCTTGATAGATTGTCTTAAGACTAGAAACACCTCTCCTATCCTTATAGAGAGCTCGGGTAAGGCTGTCCTAGGGCAGGGGAAGGGGGAAAGAAGTCCTATGAGGGAACTGAGCAACAGCAATGGCTCAGGTAAAAGGGTGCAATAGTCTTCAATTAGCAATGCTCCCTAGTTTGGGTAAAACCCCACCATCAGCGAGAACTAAGCAGTCCAAATGGCAACCAAATGCTGAATTTATCCTTAAAAAGATTTATTTTGTTGCCTGGACCCATAGAAAACACACACCCCACTCTAGGCCCACCGGTGTCCCTACCAGACTCCCCCCCACTCCACAAGACATTCACCCACACCCAGCACAACCCAAGAAGTATAGATAATACCTCAGATTAGTTCAGGGAGGCATAGTAGGATTGTGATACTGCTGAAGGCGTTTCAGAATTTCTGTAAGAGGAGTATTAGTTGCCTGGGGATGGTTGGCGTGCTCTGAACAAATCCCCCGTGTCTGGTGCAATCTCATCATTTCAGCCACCTTTTTCATTATGATTCCTCTAAGTAACAAATCGTTCGTGGCCTCTGCGGTGGATAAGTATGTTTGCTGTCCTGATGATAGATAGGGTTACTACCAATTTGGTGGGGGGGGGGTTCTTAAACAAATTTTTTGTGATCGTAGAATGGGAAACAGGGGGCTGTACTCTCGTCACTGCTGCTGAGTGCTTGGTGCATAGTCGTTGTCAAAGAGAAGCCTTTGCTGCCACATATCACCTTTCCCCTCTGCCATGCCTTGTTTAGAAGAGATTCCTTAGTATGAAAACTTAAGAGACGCACCACAAATGAGCATGGTCTAGCCTCAAGATGAGAGGGTTTTGGACCCAGTGCACAGTGGGCCCTTTCAATATGTAGTTGAAAATCAGGGTCCAACTCTAATGATAGGTGGAGAAAATAATCTGCGAAGGCCTTAGGGTCGTTACCCTCCTCTCCCTCTGGAAGCCCAAAAATTTGAATGTTTTTTCTTCATCCCCTATTCTCTGCATTTTCTTGCCTGATGGAGAGGGTTAGTTGTTCGGCAGCAAGAGATCATACTGTTTCCTCTAGGTCATCAAGTCTGGAGGTACTCATCGAGATCTGTTGGTCTGCCTCTATAGCTCTGGTCTGTAAATTATTTAATTCGTTTCTGATATCTTTCAGCGATTCACTGGCCTCCCTGCGGAAGTCCGTGATCGCTTGCAAAATTGTTTCAGAGTTCAGTTCTGGGGGCCTTTTATGACCCTTTGGTTTGGAGAAGGACAGTTTTTTTCAGAGCCCGGGATGGGCCTTGTCTGGGTTTCTCCCTTGTTTGATACAGGAACTTCAGTTTCTGTAGTCTCGGCGATGGGCTGGAATCGATTTCTGTGTTGTTTGGCCATTTTTTAATTAAACGAAGCACCGCAATTGTACCGAAGTGGGACAAAGTCCCAATAATTAAATTTAGTCCTGGATTGTGCTCTTTTTTAAAAGATTTCGGGCGAGAGCCTCCCGAAGCACGTCTTCACCTTGGCATAACCGGAACCGGAAGTTCCCACGTACTGTTATCCTGTTTCAGTTTGACTTGTCCCTTCACACTTCATATCTGAAACTCAAAATTTAAGTACAGTACTTTTCCAGACTTGCTTGAGCCTCCCCTGGAACAGGTTGGGACCTCACCATTTGAGAAACCCTGCTGTATAGTGGATGCTTATTCTGCAACTGAAGTCATAATACCTGCTTGTCATATCATAACAATTCCCAAAGCAACAGAGTCACAGATGGTGTATGACTTTTTTTGACAGTTTATTTACCCCAGGAGAGACCAGTAGAGATGCAACATCTCATTTTGCGTGGGGTTCTGCTTTTACCCATTTCTGCAGCTGGGTGGACTGGAAAGCTGAGAGTTTATGGCCCGGTCCACACTGTAAAACTGTTCTGAAAACCATTTTTCGAAATCAGTTTAGTTAAAAAGGGTTGCTTCAGTGTGTCCATGCTATGCAATAACCATTCTTCTTTTTTTTTTCTTTTTTTTCCCCCATCATGTGTTTTTGTGCCTCCAGCCCCGGTCCTGTGCACCCCCCCCGACCTGTCACCAACCTTTTCACGGACCTACTGCTTATCCACCACTTATCCAGGACCACACATGGTAGAGAGCAACCCGCCATGGCGGTCATGCATATGCCTGTTGGGGGGGGGGGGTGCCAGATCAGACTGGGGCTGTTTTCTCCTTTTTTTTCTCCCCCTTCCCGCTTTGTCATCATGCAATGATGTGTATGTGTCCATACAATGTCATGCATGCATGCAGTTCGACAGCAGGCCCTTCCCTTCAGTGAGCACTCACCTGCGCTACCACTTGGCCTCTGCCAGATGGCAGTCAAGCACCGAGACGCCGTATTCCCCCCAACCCCCACCGCGAGGGAGGAAAGCTATACCTGGGATGGTCAATCCCACCTACCCAGGCTGGACCCCAGTGGGGCAAGCTCATTCCTGATCCCAGGTCACCAGCGTCAGGAGCAACAGCACTACCGCTGCACTGATGAGCCAGTTGTCCATAACCATTTTGGATAATGGTTTAGTGTGTTCACATTGCTGGTGTTAAATCTGTTCACCCTGTAACCATTTCCTACTAATTCCAAATTGCAGAACTGTGCTTGCCTGTCCACATCGCAAGTAGAATTTCAGTTAAACCATTACAGCTTAAACCGCTAAGTTCCAATGGTAGTCTCAAAAACAGTTTTCATAAACTGTTTTAACAGGGCCACAGTGTGAACGCTAACCATTATAAGCACTGTAAAGCCAGTTTAACTTAGCTAAACCATTTGAAAAGTACACTGTGGACTGCGCCTTATAGTGACTTGCCCAGGGTCAAACAGTGAACATGTGGCTCTAACAACAGGGGTTAAACTGAGAAGGAGCACATAGGAACAAAGTTGCACCACCTCTTAAAAATCTGTATGACAGTTCCACCACTTCTGTCATCTTTATCTCCTGATTACTATTGGAAAGTTCCACCACCTAGAAAAGATAGTTACACCACCTAGAAATCTAGATATTAGAGTTCCCCACCTAAACAGTTCTGATTTCTCCACTGTCTAGCAGAGTTTGAAGCTGATCTCCTAGTTCCCAAACTGATGCATGGGACAGACGTAAGGCAATTCTTGTGGGGGGTAGGAAGAAATAGGCTGTTGGTTAACTAGGATCTGTAGCTTATCCTGTAGGTAGGGAAATGGTCAGACTAGGTGGGCCAAGCGGTCCTTATCTGCCGTCAAACTCTGCGTTTCTATGATGCTGTATGCCCTAGCAACTAGACCATGCTGTCACTTTAACTCCTACAGAACAAGCCTCAGCTGTAAGTTAGTTGTAAAGGACAAAGTTCCCATGTTTCTATGTAGTTGGTCATAAAAACAGGAATGGCTTGAAATTAAGTTTGTTTGTTCTCAATTCTGATGTCTCTTATGCTTTATCTACACTAGTGTCGGTGGTAGGGGAGGGGGTTAATGGGTCAGGGCCATCTTTTCTTTCTGCCGAAAAACAAAAAGACTTCTTTAAAAATGTTCTCTTATGTTTTTGTAGCCTGCTGCAGCAAGGGAGGCAAGACACTACCTTATTGAATGGACAAAGGTAGTATACTCGTTGTCACAGCTAACATGAACTGCTGCTTTACTGCTTAAAGTAAAATGGGTTACTTTCAAAATTTCATAAAACTGACTGTTTTCCTGTTTTTTCAGTTACAATGTTTTCTTGCCATTAACATAACCCTGTTAGACTCTTAACCAATCAGATTGCTTTATCCTTACAGCCTTTCTTCATTTCAAAGTAGGGATGGAAGCCATCCTGTCGGCACAACAAAAGAGCTGTCACTCTTGACACCTGCAAAGTGGGTTCATGGCACGCCCCGAACTGGGGTCGCTGGCAGGGGAGGGTTAAACATTGCAGAGGATACTTTCATCCTCTGGGGATGGAGGGCACCACCTCCAGCTGCTACACTGACACCTGGCTGACCTTGAGTGGTAGTTCCGAGGGAACACATAGTCTCAGGAGAAGCTAAAGCGGGCAGAAGCTAGTGAGTCAGGCATACTGACAACTTGTGTGTTACACACTCACTCTAGGAGAGTAGAAAATGGGGAAGAGGGAATTGGCCACCAAGTGAAGCAGATGATGTGCTGCCCATCCTCTTCCTCCTCCTCCACATCCAATATAGGTCCTGTCTACCTCACACTGCTTCTTCCCTCACCTGGGTATCTCTGTCCTCAGGCAGCCACAGGCCAAGTAAGAGAGGACACACCCCTCGCACATGCTTGAAGGGTGGGAGTTCCATCTGAGGGGAAAATCTAGGGGCATACTGGACTGCCGGGGAGGGACCCAGTGAAGGCATACTTTGATGAGGGACTCCACGACAGGGAAAGGGGCCACTTGGCAGTTGAAGAAGCAGGTCTTCCAATGTTAAAAAACAAAATCAGAAGTGGCTAGAACTAGGTCTAAACAAACAAAGGGCAACCTAGAATTTGACCAGTTCAAAAATTGTGAACCAAATGCTCCCCCCAAAAAAGAAGCAGTATTATTGGTTTGAAATGTCAATTAATTCTTAATTGTATAATTAGAAGATCTAGTCCCTGTCAATACCTGGAAAGCTATGGCCCAGTATTGGCTAAGCTGTGACCTTCCCTCTATAGCCTATTGGTCCCAGAATATTTAATTGGGTATCAGGCTGGAATGTGCACAGTATGGGGCAGGGGCAGGGGCACGACTGCATTGCTTTGATGAAATCTGGGGGTCACTACTATAGGCCATTGAGAATGACATTTCTACAGTTTGATTTGGTATTTTAGCCTGCTGACCTGTTGAGAGGTGATGATAGGATCATGGCAGGGGAACACATGCAATATTTTACTGCTTCTACGTGCCTTTTGCATGCAGTCTGGATGCTGTATCACTATTTGAGACAACTGTAATAGCTGGACTCTACAATATATATTCTCCAAGAAGTTTTATTAGGTAGAAGTTGATGATTCAGCTGTAGTTCTCAAAACTTTTTTTACTTAAATTAAGTTTGCAAAAATAACCTTTACAATTAGTGGTGGTGGGAGAGGCACAAAAGGCACTGAGGTTATAAAAGGTCCTGCTAAGCCGAACAAGGTTCTGATAGTTATCAGAGCTTATTAGAACTTTCAAAACCTTTTAAATTACAAAGACTGTTTTACCCTTCATTGTCCACCCTTAAGCTAGTATCAGTCTATAACTTGTAGTGGTACTATGCTGCCTCCAGCCTTCTTTTTGGTCTTTCTACTGCCACCACAAGCCTCCTTACTAAATAAAGATCTGCTGTGGAGGTATAAAGCGGGGGTGGGGGAGGAGGGAGCAAATGGGGAGAATACATACTGAAAACTAGGGAGGCAAAGAGGGCAGTCAGTAAGGCACAAGCTGACCCAGAGCTGCATATTGCGAAGGGGGTCAATAGTGGAGAAAAACAGTTCTTTGGATATATTAGGGGGGAAAAGGAAGAAAGGAGGGGGAATCGTAAGGTTAGTGGGGGGGTGATAGAGGAGGATGAGCAAAAGGCCACCATCTTCAGTGATTACTTTGGCTCAGTTTTCACTAAGCAGAATGGTGGACCCTTGCCACAGTGTGGCATCAAAGTGGCCACCAAGGGGGTCCTGGAGATGAGGCAGCCAATGTTTGCAAATGAAAGGATCCAGAAAGGGCTGGCAGCTTAAAAAGAGATGAGGCCCTGGGACTAAATGGGTTGCATGCAAGGATACTTGGTGAATTGGCAGTGGAATTGGTGGAGCCCCTGGTAGGTCTATTCAACAGCTCACTATGGATGGGGGTTGTTCTGAAATATTTGAGGGTGACAGACGGGGTTCTGCTCCATAAGAGGGGGGAGGGACAAGGATCAAGCAGGGAATCATGGACCTGTCAGTGTTAACTCTATTGGAGGAAAGCTGATGGAGTCACTGGTTGGTCAAAGAGGACCTTGTGGACTACTTGGAGACCAATGGGCTCCAGAATGGTAAACAGCATGGATTTGTGGCAGGGAGGTGTTATCAGACAAACTTGATAATCTTCTTTGACTGGGTGACAAGGGAATTGGATTGGGTCATGCTATGGATTTGCTTTACTTTACTTTAGCAAGGCTTTCGACTCGATGCTTCACAGATGCTTGCTGAAGAAGATGGAGGATCTAGGTGGCACTAAGGCCATAGTAAACTGGGTAGGTAACTGGTTAAAAAGAAGGCAGCAGAGGGTTGTAGTTAACAAGGTCAAGTCAGCAGACATGGAAGTCATCAGCGGGGTACCACAGAGATTTGTTCTAAAACCAGTCCTCTTCAATATGCTCATTAGTGACACTGGTGAGGGTATCTAGGGCAGGTTGTGTCTCTTCACAGATGACACTAAGCCTTGTGGGAGGATGAATAGTGATGAAGGAATGAAGGAAATGCAGAGTGACATATGAAAGCTAGAGGGGTAGTCTAAGGTTTGACAGTTGAAATTCAACACCAAAAAGTGCAAGGTTATGCACCTAGGGAACAGGAGCCCCAGGACAGAGTACTGGATGGGTGGATGAGACTTAGCACTGCAGCTGAGGAACAAGACCTTGGAGTTATCACCAGTGACTCCCTCAAACAGTCAAGTCAGTGCAACAGGGTAGGTCCTAGGAAGAGTGCCTCAAGGCACTGAACATGCACGTACTCGCTGGAGACCAGAAAGAAGAGGGGAGATATAATAGAGACCCTCAAGTTTCTAAAAGGAATTAATAAGGTGAACTGTGGGGAAATATTTAGCTTGAATACTAGTTGATGGTCACATGGACATAACTGGAAATTCACAGGAGGGAGACTCAGAAGGGACAAGAGGAAGTATTATTTTACAGAAAGGGTGGTGGAGCTATAGAGAAGTCTGCCTGCCAAAGCAGCGGGTGCTAAAACTGTCGGTGGGTTCAAGCACAGTTAGGATAGAATGAAGGATATAGTGGTTGCCCAGGGTGGCAGAAGCTGGGAGGGGAATGGGAGGAAGGGTGGGAAGGGGTGAGACCATGGAGGGACAGTAGGTCCCATCGTTAAATTTGGAACTTGGGCAGACTGGATTGACCATTGGTCTTTTTCTGCCATCACTGTCTATGTTTCTATGTATTAAGTTTTAAAATGAATGTTTTAAAAATGATCAGAACCTTACCAGAGCTTGATAAAAAGGTTGTGATAAGATTCTTTTACAGACAATAACAGATTTTGGGAGGTTCTGAACATGCAAACCATTTCCTCCATCCCTAGTAATTAGCATAATGTTAATATGCAAATATATAACGATAACTAAGTTACAAAGTGGTTCAAAAACAAGAAAATATTTTATGCTAGTTAGAACCCGTTCCAGCTGGAGCCAAGAGAGGTTTGCCACCCTCTCCCCATTTAAAATAATTTGTAATCACATTTAAATCGATGCACAGAACATCTCAGATTGCCTGCAGAATATAAAGTCCTATTTATTCTTACTCTCCCCCTCACCACCACCACCACACCTACACACACATGGACACAGTGGGAAATAAACATTAAACTGATATCATGATCACACTGAGAAAACTCACAGTATAAAACAGCTGAGTATGGCAAAGTCCTGCACATTCTGCTGAAGTATGACAAAGCACACCCTCTTGCCGTCCCAGAGGAAGGAGTTAGCTAGGCAGTACTTTATTATTGTTACTCCCACAAGAAAAAGAAAGAAAATAAAGAGGAACCCCCCTTGCAGCCAGTTAATGAGAGATGAAGAATATTATTCCTGGCTGAAGAAACAAACTACGGTGGAGAGAGGAAGCAATCTGAGAATCACCCAGCAGGGATGGGTTGGAGCTCAGTTCCTTCGAGGCGGGAGCCGGTACGCCAGCAGCTATGAGTCATCTGTTTCTTTACTTCAGCACATCTTACCTCTCGTGTGCAGGGCCCTTCTACTGTGACAAAAGCAGGAACCATGGCCATCTCTACAGCACGCCAAGTCATTCTTTTGGGACTGCTTTTTGAATATAGATATTTTGGCCTTTTGAGCAAACTGTTCCATGAACTTTGCAAAAAAAAAAAAAAAAAAAAAAAGACTATTCATAGTTCCTTTTGTATCCCCACCCATGACAGGGGTCGTGACTTTCATTGCTCTGCCTGGCCTGCTGTTGGTAGATATTTAGTGGTCCATTCACCAATGGCAGGAAACTGAGGTAGTTGGGGGCCACAACACCACAGCAGGATCTGCCACATCAAAAACTTATACTTCACCCCTGATCTGGGGGGTTGGGACCACGAAGAGGGAGACATAACGGTCTCTCAAGAACTCACTGGGATTCACAAAGCCAGTCTACACAATATAGTCAAGCAGACTGGCATTCATTTGTGCCTTCAAATCTGATTCAGCTAGCAAGCTGCTAAAGGTTGGCAGCTTTAGCGGTATTGCATAAGCAACTTCTTTTCTAATTTTCAACCTGCTCCTGCCATCAGGGAACAAAGTTCCATTGAAAACTCAATTGTGTCCATCACAGTGTGTTTTGGCAATTTTTTTTTTATATTTTATCCCCTGTACTTCCTAGGGTGAGTACACACCTTCTTGATCGACCCCCCCCAGCTCCGTCACCTGGCTCCTCAGGGCTTACCTGCACCATCGTCCTCAGCCCAAGAACTATAGTTGCTCCCAGCCAGCGGTGCAAGGCCTGTGGAAGGTCGGTCAATCATCCTGCTGCCTGGGAAGTTTTTCCTCTCTTTTCTCTCTTCCCTCCCATTGCTGGGGCATGACACGCCAATGTGTGTACATGAAGGCAGCACCCTCTCTTCGTTTGGTATCCCCAACCCGTCCTACCCTCAGGCCTCCACCTGGGGGCAGCCATGTGGTGGGACTGCCAAATCACCCTCCTAGAAGAGGAGAGCCATCCTCCGGATGCTCACTCCTCTCCCCACCGCCGACCCCCTGGGACCCATGTCCACGTTGCGAACATGGGTCACCGGTGTGATAGGAGGTAAGGTGTGATGCCTCAGCCCTCCATGCCACTGGGCCGACCTCAGCCGGGCAATTTTAACATCAAATATTTTCTTTTCTTTACAGACATTGAGCACCTGCCCTGGCACAGGAGGGAACCTGTAGTGGGAAGGGACCCCAGGGAAGTCTAACCATATAGGTGGCCATCCATCCACCTTCCCACCTTCAGTGTATCCTGAACACCAAAATACTCATTCCACTGACCCTGGGTCATCATCTACCTCCTGCTAGGAAAGTAAAGGGACTACTGGATCTTACTTAAGGATATCTCCACAGAGACATAATACAATGGACTGTAAACCGTTGGTGTCAGGACCTCAGGGGAAGGCTTTTGCAATAGTGGGCCACCCACTTGCATGTGTCCCTGCACTTCATCTGTGCATGGCTCTAGAGAGTGAATGTCCAACCAATTGAAAATGTTTCCATCCTTGACTTTCACCAGTGGAGTTTGAGCTCTCTGGTTGCTATTCCTCCAGGAAAGTTCGTAGCTGATGTATGTCATTACCGTGTAAAGCACTTTTTTGCCTTTGTGGCTGCAGAAAGCAGACTTATCGTGAAGATAATCATGATCTGTGCATTTGTTGTTTGGGCCTAGCCCACAGCAAGAAGAATTCCAACAACTGCCAGGATGTCAACCTGGCTACATAGAGACACAAGCGTAAGTAAGCCTTTGGGGCATTTCCTTGAAAAAATGGACAAAGCTACAGCTGTGCTCACGATTAGTCACCAAATCTGCTGACAAGCAAAACTAAAATTGTCAGTGATGAATAAAGTGAAGTGACCATGTAAATTGATGCCACAGTCACTGACAAAATTGACCATGTGGTTGGAGTCTTCCCTACAGTCAAAGTGCTACTGGGCCTGACAGGCATCTGTGTACTGGCTGTCAGCGAGTGAACAATGCTCCTACAGGCATTAGCAATCCAATTTCCCAGCTCTCAAAAACAGGATGGTAAGGCACTGATTCATCTGGCACACCAGCAAAACAGGCAAGATTAGCCTCTGCTAGACTAGAACCCCACTCTGCTAAATGTTTGGATCTGATTTCCAGTTTGGCTAAGGTGGACTCGGTAGCAGCACTGTAAACAATGTCACCATAATGGAAAATGGGGAGAAGGGGAAAGGTTAAGATGGGGAATAATGGGGAAAGGTACAGGGGACATCTTTGCTGGTGCAATCAGTGTGTGGTATATTACCTGTACAAGCAAGGGGGCACACACTCCTTCCTACCCTCTGTGCCAGGAGGCAATGAGGGTATGGGAATGAGCAGTAGGCCAACGTGTCTAACTCATTGCTGCCCATCGTACAGTTTCTATGACTCTCCTGGAAGATAGCCTCAGCCAGTCAGTAACTCAGCCCAGGTTGGAACTGTTAGACTGTCACAGACCAATTTTTTTGCAACTGAGGGAGGAGAAAATTGGACCTTTTTGCATCCCCACACAAGGAAAAACTGCCAGTTTTTCGCCCACTCATTCTGAAGTGTGGCATTTTTGGGCACAACATGTTGCCTCTCTGTTGGATTCCTTTCTGTCTTTCTGTCTCTGAACTGGATTCAGACGGTGCTGACTAAGCTCTGGGAGGAATCAGCCAGGATGACCCTGTGACCCCCTGGTGGTCCAGGCAGATCTGGTTCCCACTTATGTGGGAACTGGTGGTGGCAGCCCCATTTCCACTGCATCTCCAGCAGGACCTTTTGTCCCAGCACAGTGGCACATTGCTGCATTTGGACCTCCAGTTGCTATAGCTCCATGCCTGGCTCTTGAGGACAAATAGGTCTCTTGGGATTTCCTTCAAGGTCTAGTCTGTCCTACCTGCTGCTTGAAAGAAAACCTTCCACCATGTACACCTACCCCATGAAATGGAAGTGTTTCACTGTATGGGACAGGATTGCATCCCTGAACCCCTTCACTTGCCCAGTACAGAGAGTGTTGACTTATCTCCTGAATCTGTCTCAGTCAGGGTTACAGTACTCTTCAGTATTCACTTGTTGGCCATCTCAGCTTTCCATGCTCCTATTGGTTACAAGACAATGACCCAGATAGGCGCAGTCCTCAGGTTCCTGAAGGGCCTTTTGCATGTGGCCCCTCCAGTCTGAAAACTGCTTCCAGTTTGGGACCTGAACATCAGAGCCTATGCACTATGCCTACATTGGTGCCCCCCCCCCCAGCTCGACACCCCGACAGCTACACTCGAAAAAGACCACTACAGTGACAGTCACTATAATGGTCCATTTTCGAGTGTAACCATCCCCCAGTGTTCTGCCCCCTTCCCAGACTAACTCTGACCTGGAGTTGATAATTTTAAAGTTTGGGAGGTGCAAGGGACAGAGCCCCCCACAGAAAACACTCATCCTTCATGTTGCACAATACCTGTGTCAGTATTTTGCCGTCGCTATGCGGAAGCTTGACATTTTTACTGTCGACCTCTCTTGGTGCTTCCTGCCTACATGCTGTGGATCTGTGGTGCGCAGGCATGCCTAAGTGCTCCTGCTGCAGACCGGGGTTCTGCAGACCTCTGTGCACATGCACAGAAGGGACATGTGTCCCTTCTATGTAGGATACCCCCAGCCAATTGTGCAGCTACACAGGGGGATGGTCCAAGAGGCATGTCGGAAGTGTGACCACACACCAGTGGCATTCACAAAGGTGTAGAGCTCTGGGTGCTGGGAATGCAAGTTATGTGAGTGGATACCCTACTGCAATCTGTACGTGATACCCCTCCAATAGAAATCCACCGGTGATGATGGGACAGAATACCCTCCACCTGCTGCCCCCACCCACTGGACTGACAGGGAGGGCAGGGGCAACCATTTGAGCAGTCACCCACAGTTTTAAAAATACAGGGTCCCATGCCTTCCCAGGATCACCTACCTGCACACAGCATGGGGATCCACTTTGGGACCCAAGACGGACATCCAAGTGAATGCCCACCTGTGTCCCATAATCTGCCCTGACGCTGCTACACACCGGGGGAGCAAGGCTGCGGACAGGTGGCAGCAGTTGTGAATACCAGCCACTGGGTTCCTGTCCATGGGTGAGGAGCTAAGCGGGCTGGGTACGTGCTGTCATGCTTACTCAGTGCCTGTTAGTGCATTGTGCCAATTGTGCTTGAATCCCTGATTAAAAAACTCCTTTCAAGCCCACATCATCCTGTAACTTGAAGTATCTACCTTGGAAGGCTCCATTCCTTGTGGCTTGTACTTTGGCGGGGGTCCAAACTACAAGCCTTGGTTCATGAACAACCTTTTCTGGTGTTTGACAGGGATAGTGTGGCATTGTGTACTCTCCCCAGATTCTTGCCTGAGGTGGTGTCTGATTTCATGTTGAATCAGTCCACTAATTTATATGTGTCCTTTCCTTCCCCTCAGAACCCATGTGAGGTGTTGTTGTGCTCCTTGGACGGTCATAGGACTATTTGGACAATACCAAGGACTGTACCCTGTCCTTTCAACTGCTTGTTTCCTTTGACCCTGACACCAAGGGAAGGTCAGTTTCTAAACAATGTTGATCCAAATAGATCTCTTCCTGCATCATATTCTGCTACAGCAGGGCAGGGTCTGCCAGGTACCATTACAGGGCGTGGCACATAAGGCATGGCAGCCTTGGTGGCCTGTTATCAGTGTGTTTCAGCCACTGATATTTGCAGGGCTGCTACCTGGCACCTGATCCATACTTTCACCAAGCATCACAGTTTGGATCTCGTCCCCCACAGGGGGGCGGGTGCTGGTCATGCTATTTTACAGGGCCCACTTCCCTGAGGGACCGGTCTGCTGTTTTACCAGTTACCTGGTTGGGGTTGGTATTGCTTTGTAATCGTCCAATGTATTATGGCTCTGTGGAGATACCCTCAAAGAAGATAGGTTTGTTCATTACCAGTGACACTAGAGTTTCAACAGGCTCTCCGTTATGCCATCCTTCCTGCCTACTGTCCCTTAGTATCGTGGCGCTTTCCTTCTTGGCTCTCAGCATGGCACTGCATAATGGGTCTATCTCATTTATTTCATACTTCTACTTGCTGTATGCTGGGTGGCACTGTTTGTTTTGCTCCCCCTGCCTCCCTGCGCATGACCGGGGCCCCAGTCCTGCTGTTGGTGGATGCTTAGTCCTCCATTCACCAATGGCAGGAAACGGAAGTAGGTGGGTGCTACCCACATCATATTATTGTCGACATTCTCAAATGATGTGCAAGTTGTCAAACGCTTCCTGCGAGGTCCTGATGCCAACAGCATACAGTCCAGTGTATCATGGCTCTATAGAGAGCCTCTCAAAGATCTACTATTACTAGTAGGTAATTAACCTATTTCTTGCCTCTGGTCTCACATATTTGCATTACCAGAATCTGAGTGTTTGAAAAATCAGACTCCCAAAAGAGATAACTAATTAAGCCATTGCTGATACAGCAAATTAGTCCTTTGCAGACACAATTCAAAAGTCTTTCTTTCTAGCATGTACTGTATTCCTGGCAAGTAGATGTTGCCCATAACCCCTGGCAGGAAGATTACAAAGATAACAGCTTCCACCTCTTCTCTTCTGGTCAGTCAGGTCATTCTCAATCAGAAAAAAACAGGATCTTCCTGGGTCTCCTGATTATCAGTGCTATGGACTGTTCAAGTTCCAAGATTTAGAATAAAGCTGGGTCTCACTTTTTGGCACCAGATGCGCTGCTGAAGTCCCGTATTTGGGAATAACGTTCGGTGTCTCCTGGTCATGCACACCATGCCAAAATCTCATGGTTAGTAAGAAAGCTGGATCTCCTGCTGTGCTGTTGATGTCCTGAGGTCAGGTGTTAAAAGAGATGTACACTCTCACATATTGTAGATTGTATCTGTTTCTTGTCACCAGACAACTCAGTGTTTTTAACTGTTGGGGCTATGAACTTTTGCTTCAGTTTATACTACACACCACTGTGTGTTATTGCTTACATTAATTACTGGTAAGGTTGACTAGAACACAAAATCCAGTACAAGAATTTTCCATCATACACACTTGTGTATGAAAAGGTGTGAAAAGGTGTGTATAATGGACAGTGGGTGCCATCAAATAACAAAGAACACTTTCACTTTCTCCTCACAGGAGAGTGTGCAGCTTCTAAAATACAAAACGTAGAAACAGGTAAATAGAAAATCTGAAAGATGGGGAGGGCTCCTTGAAACCTGGGTTCTTTTGCTTGCCTGAGATGAGTGACACCAATAATGAGGTGTCACACATAAGGGGCTCGATCTTCAAAGGGTGATGTAGGGTTTGCATCATCCCCATTTTTTGATACAACCGAACCAGACTCCTTTGTTGCAGCTGCACCCGATTTTAATACATCGGACGCAGCTGCAACTGTTCCCTCAATTTACGGCAGTCGGCAGCTTGCTCCAGAGATTTGGCACAAGCCAAGTAAAAAGAGTCTCCCAAATGGCACAAGTTGGACCAGAGAAAAGCTGGTGTAACTTGAAGCATCTGGCACTCGGGATTGACAATCCCGATCATCCGTTGGGAGAATGCTTCATGCCCAGTACGCCAAACAATCGGTATCAGTATATACAGTTCCTAACTCCCTGGCAGGCTTCTTTCAGTGTAACTGCAGCTTACCTTTGTGTCCTATTGGAATGTATGTTTTTCTCTCTTTCTCTTCCTCCTTCGTTTACTGGTCACTGCACATTATAGTGGCATGGTAGCACCACTATAATTAGGGTTGAGTAGGCACTTTAATGTTACACCCCAATTTTTGAACTTTAATATCTTCACAACCATTCAATAGATTTTCATGAAATGTTGCACGCATGGACTCATTGGGTAGATCTGTTCACTTGCCAAGTTTCATTCCTGCTGGATGTGTGGATTCCAAGATGCGTGTGGTGAAAAACAAAACATTAAAAAATTGCTGTTTTTTTCTTTTTTTTTTATTGCCATCAGATAGCTCCCAGACGGTTTGGAATTTTGGTCTGAAATTTTCAGGGTACAAAGGATTTGCTTTGCTTGTTTGGTGAAAAAATATGAATCTGTTTCAAAGTTATAAAATTTTGAAAATTCAGGTTCTGCGCATGCTCAGTAAGCACTTCAAAAATAGCTGTAAAAGGGGCATGGCTTGGATGACCACAGTTATCTCATAGCTCATGAATAATAATGAGCTTATTTGCATACCCATGTTTTTAAATTGAGGGAATTAGAAACATCAGGTGAAACCTACAAGCTGTCCCCCCTTGGGAAGCTTGGTCTGTTCAAAATCATTGTTTACAACAATTTCCTCGTGGTTTACTTTTTGGATACTGACAGATTGCAGATGTGACTTGTTTTGAAACATGGGCTACAAATCAGTATGTTAAACTTTAGGGTTCTAGGAGGAAAGTAGTCATTTTTAACGTATGGTAAAATAGACATTAGAGTATGGATTTTGTGTTCCTGTTAACTGAAAATGTTTCAGACAATTCAATGGCTTAGAAATATGCAACGTTTTAAAAAAAGACTTTTGGCAATACAGAGAAACAGGAAAGTATTATTGGCTGTTTTAGTTTGGAACTGGCTTGACTTTGATTAACAGAACTTTGACACAATGATATCCATGGAGGAGCTCCATGTCAAAATGGCTAATAAAATACAGTGAATGTCAAAACGGCGAAACTAAAAGGGCGACTGTAATTACGGTGCCAATAACTAATGAGAAATGACATATTCAGCAGTTCTGTTCTGCCTAGCAAGTTACCGCACTGGCTCACTGACTTCTTCCCTCTGGCAGCAGGAACTGCTGCCTCTCACTCCACTCCCAACCAGTTTAGCAGCATAGCATTTGAAACAGGGTGGGACTTTTAGCCGGCCAGTCCCACTTCCAGGTTGCATCATCAGCTTCTTTCCTATGGTAGCAGCTTGGAGCGGTGTAGGACATTTAGCCCTTTCCTGTTAGTGGGGGGCTCTGCCCCCCACACCCCCATGGGGGCTGCACCCCTGGACCCCCTGCTATTTCTAAATAACCTAGTCCGAGGTGCTCCTTGACACTGGGGTAGATTATAGCACCATAGTCAACATTTACACCCTGTGGCCATTAATTAGCAGGCGCCATTAGCGTTTTTGCGATTGTGCCGTCGCTGTATTGCCTTCACCTTATTGACGTGTTACCCCATGGAGGCAGTGTAGCGTAGTGGCTAAGGCTCTGGGCTATAAACATAGTAACCTTGGTTTGAATGCCACAGTCCCCATTTTTTTTCTTATAATAAATCATGCGTTTATAAAAACTAATTACAGAAAAAGTGCTATCTCAAAAAGATACAGAGTACATTCAAGGGTAAAGACCAAAAACTCTGATCCAGCCAAACCTCGGAGAAGCAGACAAAAAGGAGAGGATACTTTAAGGGGAGTGACCATAGTCCAATCAAGAGCCGAAGCACATTAAACAAAAATTGGATATGACGGCCCGCTCTCCCAGATATTCTTCAATACGAAATTATTTTATTTTCATAACATCCAGACCAACAATGTCCTACATTTCAGGAATACCCTTGATCAGGGAGTCTGGTGCTAGTAATAAAAACATATATAACACAATATTATTTACATTTTAACATCCATGCTATCTACTTCTAACACTGGGGGGTGGGGGGGACATATAACGACAACACTTACATCAAGTTATACTCTTTCTTTCTTTCGTTTTAGATTTACCATCAATGTACTTTATAGTTTGTGCTTCCCTAAAATAAACAAACATGTTAGCTAGTTAGTACTTACTGTTTTCTATTATTATGTTTATCACTTCAAAAAACATATTCTTTATCTAGTGGCCGGGGGGGGGGTCCGAGTATCTGCATCAGAGGAGGAGAAGGACCTGGGAGTGATGATCACTAGTGACCTGAAGCACTCCACGCAGTGCAAGAAAGCAGCAGCAAAGGCAAACAAGATGCTGGGATGCATATCTAGGGGGATCAGTAGTAGGAGAGAGGAGGTTATACTGCCCTTGTACAGGTCACTGGTAAGGTTGCATCTAGAGTATGAAGTTCAGTACTGGTGTCTACAACTCAAAAAATACATCAACCTGCTGGAGAAGGTCCAGAGGAGGGCTACAAAGATGATAGCCAGTCAGCAGGGTAAGGCATATGAGGAGAGGTTGAGGCCACTGAACATGTACTCCCTGGAAGACAGGAGAGAGAGAGAGAGAAGAAAGAGGGGGGACATGATTGGGATCTTCAAGTACTTGAAAGGGATAAATAAGGTTGATAAGGAGAGTCTCTTTAAGCTGAGTGGCAACCATAACACGAGGGGGCACAGTCTTAAGCTGGAGGGTGGGAGGTTTAGGAAGGAGGTCAGTAAGTAATTCTTCACAGAGATGATGGTGGACACTTGGAATGCGCTGCCGGAAGAGGTAGTCTCATTGAAGACAGTGGGCAGCTTCAGGAGAGGCTGGGATAGGCATTGGGGAAGGTAAGGATCATGGGTAGGGAGGATGGGAGGAGTGGGGAGGGGGGCAGGGATAGTAGCTCAAGCTGTGGACCCTGCAATACGAGCAGAATTGATAGACCAAATGGCCTTCTTCTGCTGGCTTCTTCATATGTAAAAAATGTTGTGCAGACTCCACAAAGGCACTGTCAATTTACCTTTTCCAGAGCTGCCTCTTTCCTGATCACAGCAGTCCCACAACACTCCAGTGATGTCATTTTAGTCATGAGTCTCTATTTATTATTATACAATAGCAAGGAACAATCCTGGACTCTGATTGGTTACTGTATGCATGAGACAGTGAAGTTATTACACAATAACATCACTGTATTAATTTTCCACTTATTTCTCTCCTCTTCTCTTAAGAAACAAAATTATATTGCCTCACTAAAAATCTACTAAAAATTTTTTTTTTTTTGTATAACATCGAGCCATTGTATAATTGCAATAAGGCACTCCAAGGTGTGTGTTGTTGTGTAATAACGTCCTCCTAGGGTGACTGGGGAAGCATAGCCGCCTCGTACTTCCAACCAAGAGTGACGTTATTACACGCTAACACACACCTTGTCGTGCCTTATTGCTTAATTTAACAACACTTTTTCAGGCAAAAGTTGTGTGAGCTAGGAAGAATAGGGGTTGCTAGAGGGTAGACCAAAATGTTCGCATTGTGATTAAGGGTGTAAGAGGAATGACAATTAAATTGCAAACTACACAGTTTCTAATTAAATAATGTAGTATTACTAAAATTCAGGAACAAATACATTTTTCTAAACACTGCTTTTTAAAGCTGTCATGCAACTTATATGTATCAATACCAAAAAATAATATTTTTATGGTCTATTAATACAAAAAAACAGTAGCAATACTACGTGTTTGCCATATTTTGGCTGTGTCACAACTAAATAACATGTATCAATAATGTACTCAAAAACAGTTTGAAATATATTTAAGCAATAAGGCATGACAGGGTGTGGCATATCATGGGATATCATCACGCCTCGGGTGGTTGGGCATGAGGCCGCAGGCCGAGTGTGTCCAACCGTCTGAGAAGTGACACTATCCCATGATATACCACACCCTGGAGTGACTTATTGCTATTATGAATTGGCTTAAAAGTTTTAGTAGTATAAAATACAAAAAAAAAATGTTTAAAATATTGTTAAAATGACTTTTAGAGTGGCGGAGGAGTATCTTTTGAGAAAAATGTTTGTATAATTCTCTCGGCAGCAGGTGGCGCTGTTGTAAGTGAAGATGGTTGAAGAGGTGCTGCTCTGAACTCTCACCTCCCAGCAGTGTGTGCTCCTTGCATTTAACCTGGTCATGCTGCGTGCTCCGAGGCTGTGTGAAGATGGACTGTATTTATTTATGTGAAACTCTGATCTGGTGGTAGTGGGAGAGAGCAACTAAACAGGTACACATACGCACATCAGGTGGACAGTTTTGGGGTTGTTTTTTTTTTTTTTTCCACGGGGAGTTGCTCGAGGCGTGCCTGACGCCATGCTGAATGTGTTTTCTGCTTTGCGGTATTTGTTCTGGTGGGCTGTGTGAGGAGGAATGAGCGACAGTTGTTTTTATTTTAAATTGTTTTTAAACAGACGCTCGTGTTGGGGAGCTCCGTCCGTTTTTCCAGAGGCAGTGGGCACAGTTTCATGAGGTAAAGCATGTAAGGAATGCCGAGAAATGCAGCTGTCAGAGGAATTTCTGTCTGTGAGGAGGCTGGTGGCCAGAGGCTTTTTGAAGCCGTGATGATGTAGCCCGATATCATCACGGCTTCAAAGAGCTCTCAGACAATCAGATTCATCTATTTACGATTACCAGTTCATAATAATAGATATAGAATAGTACTGACACATTTGTGGGCCCGATTCTCAAAACACCTCTTAGATCAGTGCAAGCTGCTGCAAACAGCAGCTTGCGCTGATCACTGTTGTGCTAGGGACCCTGCACCCAATTCTCGAATGAGATGGGTCCTGGCACTAAACACCCGCAGCTTGCACCAATCACACCTGTGTCTCAAAGGAATGCCACACAGAAGGGGGTGCCTCATGCCGTGGGGCAGTCCTGCAGCAATATCAGCAAAAGTGTTACCCACAGTGCAGGGCCAATGCCTGCTGCAGTGTTCCAGCCCCACCACTGGCACAGATGCAGTCTGCCAGGGCTCCCTGGCTGGCATGCCAATGTATGTCCCTGCCTCCCCCCACAGCAAGTCAGGCAGGGCACTACGCAGGCACCATAAAGTGCCCCTGGCATGACAGAGGGCACATCTCCCACAGCAGCATACCATGCCACCAGCAGAGTCGGTGGCCCAGAGTCCATGACCGGCAGCAGTCCACTACCATCAGTGCAGGGGGCAGTGCTGTAGGTAGCGGGCCTCGGGTCCCAGTGAGCCTCCCAGTACTACCACACACACTACCACAGGGGTTCCCATGTAATGACAGACCACCAGGCTCACTGACGTCACAGACATTGGTGCCCCTGTAGGGCTGTGGGGTACTGCCACAGCTGCTGCTGCTCCCTTGGGGGTCTGTAGGTGGTACCCCTTTTGGCACACAGGGCATTAGACCAGTTCAGGGCTGATCTAACTCCAGGCCAGTGCTGCTGACATTGGCACTCTTGCAGAATCCCACATTAGGGGATATGATAGCCAATGTCTGGAGCACAGTCCCATGCATCATGGCGCACCCCTGTGTTTGGCGCTGGTCCGGCGTAGGGCCAGTCCAGCGCAAGGGTATCCGACCTCGATGCAGCAATCATGGAGCTTTGAGAATTGGGCCCTGTGTCTATAGGACTGATTCTTAACAGTTCGACTCCAAGCTTTCATTACAAAAATTGCATTTCTAGCACCATGGTCCTGAAGTTAGACCTTTACAAATATAATTCCTTTAACATGGGATACCTTTGAAACTGTTAGGGCTAGAAATGTAGTTTTTTTAAATGAAATCTTGGAGTCAGGTACCTAATGTTGCTACATCTTCCATACATCAATGTATAAAAACACGAAATGGCTCAAAACATTTTTAATCTCCTGATATTTTTAACAACATATTATATCAATGTGTATAGACATGTATCAACACATGAGAACTATATCATTATGGTCTATTCATGTTGCTCGCATTTCAAGCTTTCATTTTAAGAAACAGTTAAGTTTCTAAGCCTAAAATTTTATGTTACTGTTTTCAAAATATAATTTCAAACATCATAAAATATCATAAAAAATATTTTTGGAAATGGTCAGAAGTTATTATTGGTTGACTTGCTCTATTTAAAAATAACACAATTTTTTCTAATTTCTACCACCAGCTGTCCACGAAAAACTATTCCTTTAGTATTGATGCTGGAATTTAAAGTGACAGGATTCGGTGTTGTTATACTAAGTGGTTCAGTTTGTCTCTTTCCACATTAGAAAGGCTGTACCACGATGAAAATAACACCATGCTGCTTCCCATGGGATGTTGTTCCTCTGAGAACTTGGAAAAGATCAGTGACAAAAAAATAATGAAGTGGTAGGTACATTTCAATATTTTTTATTTAAGATGAAAGAAATTGGCTGCTCACTCACAGAAGTAAATAATATATATTCCTATTTAGTCTAACTGGCCATACAAAGAATAAATATATGAATATACGAACATACGATGATGCCAGCAGATACAGGCCTTACGATATAGTCAGTCTGCTCAAGTGTGCAGCTCTCAGTGCTGAGTACAGATGCTGCCCCCCAACCCCCTCTTCACCTTCCTTACTGATAGCACTGACTGAGTTACCCCCCATCCTCCCCCTTCCCCATCCTGATCCTGCCCCAACCTTGCCCCACCCCCTCTTAAATCCCCCAACTGGTATTTGTGAAACCAGCTCCTCAGGCAAAGCAATACATGCTGTCACCACCCTTTCTGTGAGAAATTGCCTCCTCATTTCTCTTCTAAACCTTCCCCCCCCTCCAATTTCAGACTATGCCCTCTTGTGATCCCTTCTTTTCTATGTTTAAACAGGCCCTCATGACTGACCCTATTTATACCCTTCAAGTATTTGAAGGTCTTAATCATATTGGCCCTGTCCCTTCTGTCCTCCAGGGAGTACGTACTGAGCTTCCTTAAACTTTCTTCATGGGGCTTTTCCCTCATCCCGATTAGCATCTTGGTCACCCCTCTCCGTACCCCCTCCAACAGTCTGATGTCCTTTTTTAAGAAGGGGCACCAGAACTGTACACAGTACTCCGAGTGAGGCCTCCCCAGTCCCCCGTACAGCAGCAGAATCACCTCCTCACTCCTTGAGACGATTCCTCCTTACTATGTACCCCAGCATCCTATTGGCCTTCACCGCCACCTTCCTACATTGCGCAGAATGATTCATATGGCCTGTGACCAGCACACCCAGATCTTTTTCCTCGACGGATACCACCCCCCCCCCAGCTGGTACCTGTGTCCAGGATTCTTGTTTCCGAAGTGCATAATCCTGCACTTCCCTGCATTGAAACCCAACTACCAGGTGCAGGACCATCTCTCCAGAGCTTGTAGGTCTTTCTGAAGTAACCCCCCTCCACCTAGTCCACCACTGCTCCCAGTTTAGTGTCATCGGCAAACAGGCTTATCCTATTCTGGATCCCTACTGCCATATCCACTATGTAGATATGGCTGTAGGGGTCCAGTGTAGGACCCAGCCTGAGCACTTCATGGATATTCCACTTCTTCAAGGGATGGTCCTATTATTTAAGGGGGAACAGTCAGCTCTAAGACCCTGGGAGGCTGGTCCAAGTTTGCACTTTGTGTACAAAAACTTTTTTTTTTTAATTTACTGTTTACTGCAGTATAGTGGATTGTATCAGACCATTTCTGCTGACTTGCAAGCTGACATTTTCTGTCACTACAAATCCCAGAATCCCCTACAGCTGACATCAGAGGAGGGCTGCAGCAGTGGGAGATTCATTAGCCTGAAAAGCATGTTAGAGTTTTTACCAGCTCTGATCTTTTGTTTGCTGGCCCCGTTGCCCTCCCTCAGCTAAGCACGGTCACAGAGTACTGTACTTAGCCCTAGAAGATCAGCAGGGCTGGCAAACATCTGACTGAAGCTTATCGAAGCTTTAACACGCACTTCAGGCTATTGAATCTCCCCGTGCTGCAGCCCTCCTCTGATGTCAGCTGTAGGGGATTTCTGGGATTTGTAGTCACAGAAAATGTCAGCTTGCAAGTCAACAGAATTAGTCTGATACAATCCATTATACTACAGTAAACAGTAAATTAATAAAAATGATTTTGCACACAAAGTGCAAACTGGGACCAGACCCACACTTGAATGTGGAGTTCTTAGTGCTGACTGCTCAACTTTACCATATTCAGCCTGTTCTGATAATCTCTTTTTTTATCCTCATTTTAAAATGGGATCCATATATCTGTTAAATTCTATGAGTATCACAAATTCTGCTTTATTTCTCAAGTCTTCAAAATGCTTTTCCTGCAGTCTAAGCCTGCATTATGATGAAATGTTTAGGCTTAGCCCACAGGAAAAGGATTTTAAATGCCATGGATGGGGCATATTTATGCTTTCTGCGGCCAGTGAGGCTAAATAAAAATATACGTGAGTTACTTTAGTAAGTGAGCAGCCAGTTTCTTTCGTCTTTATCACCCTGGTTCGAATGGCTTGCTGCTCTCAGCAGTATTTCTTTTCTCCATAGAGAAGAAGCAGATCTCCTTGGCCAACTGCTTGCAATAGTCTTATTTAAAAGAGTGTTTCCCTATACATACACCTTCAAAGTGAAAAAAGCAAGCTACAGCAACGTTTTCTGGTTATGTTGACATTACAGCATTTTAAGAGTGGGGAAGGGTCTGGTCACTGTTAAATTACTGTGTTACTGCTGAGCGACACAAATACAGAAATTAATGAATTACATGAAACATGTCATTTGATTGATTTTGTACCTTTGTAACAAAGAAGGACAACTTTGTAAACAGGGCTGCAATGTCCTGCTAGTTCTATCCTGTTTAAGCATAACGATTTATCCTGTCCTAACCTATCCTATCCTATCCTATCCTAGCCTAGTCTAGCCTAGCCTAGCCTAGCCTAGCCTAGCCTATCCTATCCTATCCTAGCCTATCCTAGCCTAGCCTATCCTATCCTAGCCTGGCCTAGCCTAGCCTATCCTAGCCTATCCTAGCCTAGCCTATGCTATCCTATCCTATCCTAGCCTAGCCTATCCTATCCTAGCCTAACCTATCCTATCCTATCCTATCAGCTGAGTTTTGGGTCTGAATGCATTTTGTGGCATACCAGTATGGTAGTCGAGATTTGGCAGTACTTTTTTTGTGTACAACAATATCACTTTCAGCATTTTATTAGATATAAAGTCCTCAAAATATAATAAAGTCACTTTTGAGGGTTCAAGGCAGACCCCTCCCCAACAATTATTAAACAAAATACAGTAGCATAATTTTAATGAAATCTTGTAGCCAAATCTCTTTTTTTTTTGCATCAAAAGTTTGATTTTTTTGATTAATGGCAAAGACATAATACAAACATAATACATTCAACATTTAGTGTCTTAATACATATTTACAGATTTGATACAGAACCTCTCTAAACTCGTAATAAGATTTATTTATTTATGTATGTATGTCTTTGTTAACCGGGTAAGCAAGCTGATCCAGAGGACCGTTTTCAGTCACGACCTAGGCCACTTGGGCGGCAGCCATAGCACACGAATACAATAGATCAAACAGTAATCAATATAATACAGTTGCACGAAACAAGACTGCTGAAAACAGTCTTCAGCATGAGGCTGAGTACATATCATAGCATGTCAAAGAAAAACAAAACAATATAATACATTGTGTTGGAGACCTTAACATTATGCAATAGTCATGTAAAAACAAACAGTCACAGGGAAGCATGGTAACTAGTAGGTAAAACAATGGATCAAGCAGTAGCGGCTCTAGCCACAAATGGTTACCAGGGCACAGCTGGGGCACAATTGATGGCAGCCAGGGCACTGATATATTGTTACTATGGGGGAAGCTCTGCATCATATGGGGCACCAACTGGGGCACAGCATATTTTTTACTGGGGCACGTGCCCTGGCGGGCCCTGGTGTAGAGCCGCCACTGGGATCAAGCGTTAACAGAGAATAACTAAAAGATAAATTAATAAAACATATATATATTTTTTTATTTTCTTCTTTTTGGCCCTACTACTCCTCCCGTCCAGTTCTGCTCCGGTCACGGACCCCTTCACCTCCACCCCCCAGTTATCCCTGGCTTTCCCCTCAGAGGCGGGGCCCGCGACACCGACCCCCTATATTGGGGCCGCGGTACATGTATCTGGTCAGGGGATCGGCTCTGGAGGCTAATCGAGGCACCTGGGGGCAGAGCGTCATGTTGACGGTGAGGTTCGAGAGTTTTTTCCCCCTTTAAGCGGGACAAGGATGTGCAATGACGACCTGCGTCTGCCCCATCCTGACGTTCTGTTGAGTGTCGATGTGGTGTGGCTATCCACAGCCTCTGCTAGGGTGCAGCTTGTGCGCCCAGATGCTGCCCTACCCTCCCCAGAGAGGAGAACTGTCTGGGGCGCTCAATTCTCCTCCCCCCCGGCCAACCCTCTGGCGACCCGGGTCCGTTCCTGAACCCAGGTCACCAGTGTCGCAAGTGGAAATCCAACCGCTACACCGATGGGCCGGTGGTGATAAATTAATAAAATATTTTAACCATATTTACTACAATCTTAAGCTGACTAGGGATAAAAATAGTAGCTGTAAGGGTTAATCTATTAAATAACTCGTCAGTAAGGCCCATTAAGTGTAGGCAAATCTTGTTCACCATCTTAGATGAAGAGTACTGTAAAATGCATATGCTCTACGCTGCATACTGGAAAATCACTTTTCTTTGGGGAGGCAGACCAGTGGCCCCCATCAGCATATTGCTGCTGTGATCAAAAGAACCTGGTTAGAAAGCTGGCCAGCAGTGTAAAGGCAGTGCATTACGCTGCCTTTTGGGAGACCGATATTTGCGTGTGAGCGCCAAGAACCCGGTGCATTATTTTATTTGCAAGTTTTAACCAGTAATGGCAGACTACACAGTTATAGTTTGCTTCCAGGTGCATCATGGGTGTTGGGATATGTGGACCTGTTTTATTGACAGGGTTGTGTTGGTCATGACACTGTTCAAAATCCCCCTTAAAAGACTACTATAGTCAAAAACATATGTTGTGCAGACTGTTTTGTTTTACTATACTTTTTTCTTGCAAACACCAAGGCTCAGCCCCAGCCCATCCCAGACCCCCTCCTTGTGCCCGGGACTTACCTCCAGGCAAAGCATACCCCCTGGATTGCTCCCCAGGGTGGGGCTAATGCCCCAGCATGAAACCCGCATGACAACAGAAGGATTCTGGTAGGGAGCCCCACTGGCTTTCCCCCTAGGGTGGGGCTAGTGCCCCAGCGTGAAACCCACACAATGACAGAAGGATTCCGGTAGGGAGCCCCACTGGCATTGCCTCCCTGGCTTTCCCCCAGGGTGGGGCTAATGCCCCAGCATGAAACCCGCACAACAACAGAAGGATTCCGGTAGGGAGTCCCACTGGCATTGCCTCCCTGGCTTCTCCCCAGGGCAGGGCGGGGCAGGGGCATGGAGTTGTGCTGGCCACATTGGCAGATGGAATAGGTTATCAACCTGAAGTGCTGCGGTGGGCGACTGGAGCTGGGAAAGTAGGGCATCATAGAGGCAACCACTATATTTTGCATTGCTGTGGATGGGAGACATAGCACGTAATGATGCAGTGATGCAAAGCATCAGTGTCTGGCACATCTCCCAGGAGATTCCAGGTGCCGGTTGCAATGGAACCCCCGGCCTCTGCCAGGGGTCTGTATGTACCGGTCACACAACCCCCCCACCTGAATCCTCCCCAGAAGAGGAGATCTGCCATATGGCATCTCAAACCAGCTCTCCCCCCCCGGGGCCGACCCATGATAACCCTGGTTCTTTCCTGAACCTGGGTCACCAGCATAGCGTGAGGTGTGGCATCCAGTGCCTGAACCCTCAGCACCACCGGGCCATGTGCAGAGTGTTTTGATTTGTTTGTGTAGTCCTGGTGTGTCTTTCCTTTTGTTTGCTACTAAAGAGCTTTTTTTCTGTATTAGCCTGCTAGTTATATGGTAGTTTTATGGCCTCTGGGGATCTCCATCTTAGCATGGTTTATTGCTGTTCTTTTTCCTACAATGCCTCCTGTCCCATGTGACAGTGATGCATCTGGGACCGCTGATTCAGCAAGAATTAGAGACATGAGCCTGATGTTCTGACCTCCACTAAAAAGCTCTAATTCAGTATTTTTGTTTTCTGTGTGTGTCAGGTCTAGCCAGCAGGAATAAATGTTTTACTTTTAAAACTTTTCATTTCATCAAACTACACACAGACATAAAAAGTACACAAATCACCCCAGATCATCAGTGCTATAATTAATAAAGACTCTAATTGTTTTCTTACAGAATAACCCACTCAATTAGCCCTCAAGTATTGTAAATGTAGCCTTTAGTGCTCCGTGGATAAGGAAAGCTATTTAATATCACAGCTCTGCTGTTGTAAGACTAACTGTGAACCAGTACTTGCTGAATCTATGGCCCTGGATGCATTACTGTCACATGGGACAGGAGACATTGTAGGAAGAGAAGAGCAATAAATCTTGTTAAGATGGAAAGCCACAAGGTGCCACAAAACTAGCAGGTTAATTTAAAAAACAAAACTCCTAATAGCAGGAAAAGGGAAGGACACTTTAAGACTACACATACAGATCAAAACTCTACACAACATATGTTTTTGCAAATTCTCGCTGTAGTACTGCTTTAAGAGAGCCAGGTTTTTAACATATTGATGTCACTATAACTAGTTCCAAACCTGGGTCAACTCAGCCTAAACAGAACTGTAGAAGCTTTTCCACAGGACAACTTTTGTGCTTATGATTTAGGCATTGTGGTTCTTTTCACATACCCCTTATTTCTTTCTTTCTCCTTTTTTTGTTGTTGAACACACAATGAGCCATATGATGACTATGTAACATTTTGATATTCTCTCGACGTTGACTTGTGTTCATTTTTTGTTTGGGATACGCTGTATTTTAGACCCTATATGTAACTGCTCATGTGCATTGTTTCTTTGTCTTTGGAAAATCTTTTAGTAAAATTCCTCTATCCTTTTTCCAGATAGGATCTTTAATGTGCACCTGGATAGCCATTAGAGATGGATAGAAGGGACCTCGGCTTAATGACTCATCCGAAAAATGGTACACCACAGTATAGCACCCACACTGCCAGAACTGCACTATGGTATCAGTATTGGGTATTAGCTCAGGTTCATGACATGGAACTAGAATTTATGACCTTCAGATCTTCCAGCCCCGGTGGAATGCATGCCTCCTACTGAGCCACTGACACCGATGTCGTGATTACGGAGGTACAGCACTAGATTCCCAGGGAGGGGGAGAGAGCAACACCTGTTAACCACCCAAAGAGAAGCATTTACATTGGCTGTGAAGGCACCTGCTTTCCCAACCAGGGAGACAGACAACTGGGTTGTGGGGGCAGAAACAAACTTTAATATTCAACATTTAAAAAAAATAATGCCATTTACACTATTCTATTTGTTATAAGAAAGTCAGTTTGCATGGAATCTGAATCTTTGTCCCCTAGATCTTAATGTGCTCCAGATTTCCCTAGCTGAGATAATAACCCCTTGTTGTGGCATCAGAATCATCTCCATGGCAAAAGAGGCTGAGAGAAATGGGCAGCTTAAGGACCCCCATCCACCTCCCCATTAGGCTGGGATTACAGAGCACTTGTGTTTACTTGATGAGAACTTCACAAGCACTGATGTTCATTCTCTTGCATGTTATGGCAATAATATACTAGGGAAGAAATATCACAAGAAGATTAAGCCTTAGGGACAACAATTCCAATTTCATGCAAATTCCCTTGCTGATTATAAATGGAATGGCTTGAAATCTGATTTTTGGGTGGAGTGTGGGGGTAACTGAGCTCTGCTGAGGATAACTGTATTTATTTTTGGCAGATTGATTGAGCCCATCATTAATGGCACTGCTGTCTGAATAAATGAAGGAATGCTATGGGTTCTAGACCCACACCAGGAACTTGGGGTAAATTCTAGTACTGACACTGTTGTGCAGTATGTAAGATCCCATGGCACTTCTTGAAAAGAGCAGGGGAATTTTATTAAAAGACCAACATACAGCAAAATAAATACATCAATAATCAACAAACAAAACAGATAAAAAAAAAACCCGTAAATCATGTTCACCAAAAGAACAACAAAAGTGCTTGCCCTTTAAATTCTTAACAAAACAAATTCATTCCTGGCTCTGATTAACTAGTTACCAAAAAAAGAAGAAATAAAAATGCATATCCCCATTAAACAAAAAGGGTAGTACCTTTTCATTCCCGAAATCCCCTTTTCCAAACAGCACCTTAAAGCCTCAGAGGCTCCCCCTCTCAGATTTCCTTCTTTTCCAAACTCAGAAACAGGAAAGATCTGAAAGTAGTAGACGTATTACTTGTACATACTGTTAGAGTTTCATACTCTTAAGGCTGGGGAAGATTACCCATGTAAGGCCTTTCCATAAGGTCTCAATCTTTTGGTGTTAAAACCTTTCAGCCATTATTCTACACTTCCTGGAGAGCTGCTTCACAGAACGCATCAAAAAGAGTACGGGAGATTTTATTAGAAAAAAAATATGTACAGGATCAAAACAAAACGTCTTTGTGAAAATAGACATACTCTCCATCCAAACCAAGAACCAAAAGAAATGGAAACAAAGCAGACACATAGAATAGTGGAGTTACAGGCTCTCTTGGCAGTGGAGGGATTGGACATTGCGGCCATCATGGAAACGTGGGCCACCCAGTACCAGGACTGAGATATGATGATCCCGGGGTTCAGGTTATTCACAAAGGATAGGGCTAAGGGGAATGGGGGAGGAGTGGCAATCTATGTAAGGGAAGGGAAGGGATAAAGTACGTAAGAGAGGAAGGGGAGGAGGGGGAGGACAGAAGCACTATGGATGCAGTTCCAAGATGCAAAGAATAGGACACTGAGGATGGGGGTGGTGTACAGGCCACCAGCTCTGGGGACTGACCTGGACAGGGAATTAGCTGAACAAATTAGGAGGGTCTGCAGGAAGGAGAGCACAGTAATGGTGGGGGACTTCAACCTACCGAAGGTGGAGTGGGGTACACCATCCACCATGAGTGCAAGGGAGTGGGTCCTGCTAGAAGCATTACAAGACAGCTTTCTGACACAGCTGGTCCAGGGGCTGACTTGATTAGAAAGGACTCTTGATTTGGCCTGCATTATGGCGGTATTGTCACAAGTATGTGTCACAAGACAGACTACGACTTGTGCAATACCACATTTTACATAACTTGTATTATACCCCAGTAAAACTGGTAAAATGGGGTCTTCTTGAATCAAGACAGTGTACCAGATGTTTCCAGGAAGAAGGGACGCTTCTCCATATATTTTGGTTATGTCCCAAGATAATTCCATTATGGGACTCAATTAAAGCCAAACTAGATCCTTTATTGGGTTTGCAGGATTGCTTTACTCCTGAAATTTGCCTGTTAGGAGATTTGTCCCCTATAGAGACTAAAACTCGGAGATTTCACATGTCTATGATAACATTATCTGTTAAAAAAGTCATACTTAAGCATTGGAAGGATGATGTTAGCCCATCATATCAAGAATGGGTTCATGAAATCCTTGCCAATCTTCGTACTGAGAAAGCTATTGCGAGTCTCTATAACAGGCAACGGAGTTATAAGCGTATCTGGGATCCCTTTCACACTCTAATTACCGTTGGTATGGATGAGCGAGATATTGGTAATTGCTTGTCTTAGTTCAACCATGGCTCATTGTAATATGATATTATACTACAATATTTTAGAGTGCTGCTGTACCAGGGGAAGGGGCTAGGGGGCAGAATAGGCCTTGTGTTGTTATCATGTTGTGAATGAATCACTAATTCTGTCCCCTGTACTGTGGAAAACTTGTTAATAAAGTTTGAATTGAAAAAAAAGAAAGGACTCTGGACCTTGTATTGGATAACAGGGAAGCTGTAAGGAATCAGGAAGTGGAGGAACCACTAGCTGGGAGTGACCACTATTCGATGTGGTTCATGCTCAACATGGGGAGCTAAACAAGGGCCATGGGTACAAGGGTGATTAAGTTTAGGGGGGGAAGACTTTAAAGGGACACAGTCAACTCCTAGACCTCAAAGTGTCCCTAGTTTAAAACACATTTTATGATTGCTCACATTCTATAGAGACTGCTTATGCAGCTGGTAGTTTGATTCAGATCCCTTTTTTCTTTCAAAAAGTGAAAAAATGACTGCCCACCATACTGGTGTTACCACACCAAAACAGGTTTGTTTACACTTCTTAACCAGCTCCTACTGCATCTTTCCTGGACTCAGCAACACCACCAACACAACCTAGGCAGTCGTTAAGCAGTGGGAGTAGAGGAGACTATTGTATCATGAGTGGCTGCACTGTTTGAGGGTGTTTTTAATGTTCAGGAGTTTTCACTAAGAGCAGTTCAATGATTTGAAGCAAAACAAAGCTGGGCGTGGCTATACATTACCATGCATTTTGGTTCTAGTAAGCGAGGAGGCAGATAAAGCAGCCAGCAAAATCAATGAATTTTATAGACTGTAAGCAATCATAAAATATGGATTTTCAACCAAAACTAATATGATGTAAAAAAGGTTGACAATATCCCTTTAATAAGATGGGGGAAATTTTGGGCAGGCACCTGGCAGGAATGCAATCACACATGGATACAGACCAGAAATGGGACATCATAAAGGAAGGGCTGGTGGAGACAACGGAGTCTTGCACTAGGAAGAAAAGCAAGAAGGGGAGGGCAAAGAAACACAGTTGGCTGACACAGGAGGTTATGGAAGGGGTAATGGCCAAGATGTTTCAATACCCTGACTATCATGGGATTCTTTAAGTTTCCTGATTAAAATGCCCAAGCCAAATATATATAATAAGGGGCTTAAGGGGCACCCCAGCCAATGTCCCCGCTGAATGTGAATCATGGCCCCTGCCACCCACTGAGAGCTGGTGAAGTAAGGGCAGTGTAGCACAGTAGTTGTATCCAAGAGGCTAACTGTTTCAGGAATCCCATAACACTGGAGAACATGAAACAGGAAAGTATGCAATATGCTATCAAAAGCCTTCTCCTGATCCAAGGCCAGGAGAAGTCCAGCAGCAATACTCTGGTTTCCCCTCTCCACAACTTCCTGCACAACATGAAAATTATCCTGTATCTGCCACCTCTATATGCTACAGGCCTGGGAGCTGTCAGTCAGGAAAGGGGCCACTTGTGACAGTCTGAAGGTCAAGAGTTTCATAAGAATTTTAAGGTCCATATTTAGGAAACTAATTAGCCTCCAATTCAGCATAGTGGCTCTATCCCCTTTTTATTTAGACAGCTCAAAAGAACTTTCTGTAAACTGGGGCCCAATTCCCCTACTGATAACATATCATTAACAAGCATTTGTCAGTGCCAGATGTTTGCTTGCTGGTATTGGCATTGCTACTGTATGAGTTAGAGAGATGCATAATAGGAATGGCAGTGAAGTATTGAACTAACGCCAACTCCCACCTCCACCCTGCAGAGACTGACAGGCATTGGGGTGTGCCTTTGGGTCATCAGCCATAATGTCCATGCCATTCCACCTCACCCCACCCTGCAGACACTGACAGATGTCACGGTGTGATTTTTGTGGTCACCTAGAGGCATTTCCAGGAGATAGAGTTTTCAAAGTATGGTTTTAAACAGTACCTTCTCTTGGGTGGCACTTTTCCCCATGAGGCACAGAGCAGCACAGAAGTCTACAATGAATGAGACATCCCTTGTAACAAGGGACAGTCAAATAGAGGTATGCAGCCCACTCAGAACCACTCTACCAATGTTTAAAGCATATAGGCAGGGGTATCACTTGTAGAAGGCAGGCAGTGGTGATGCCATTGTATGCAACACTGGTGAGACCTCACCTATAGACTATAGTACTGTGTGCAACTCTGGAGGACTCACCTTCATAAGGATATCGATAGAGTTGAGGCAGTCCAGAGAAGGGCTACAAGGTTGGTAATGGGTTTGCACCAGAAAACTTAGATTCTGTCATTTCTGCCACAGAAGGTGGGAGCGAGTAGAGTAGAGATCTTTAAACAAGCCTGGGACATGCATAAGGGAACCTTAGAGGTGCAAAGGGAAGATGAAAGCCATTGACCAGGTAGGGTGAGAGGCCACAAACAAGTGTGCGGCTAACAGGCAGATTAGATGTGCCTAGCGGTCCTTATCTGCCAACAACTTCTATGTTAATGTTTATGTGAAGTCTCTATTCTGTGGGCTGGTGAGTGCCCAATTTCTACAACGGAGACTGTTGTCTATATATAGACTGTACCTTTTTGAAAGGGACTTCTGGTAGCAAGTCACAGGCAGACAGACTCTCTTTCTGACAGGATGAGGATGCAGATGATGATGATGATGTTGATGACGCCTTGCAGTAGCAGCTCACAGGCAGCAGCAATTCGAAGACCTAGAAGAGAATATAAATAGTAATCCAAAGGAAACAGAGATCTCACACACATGTGTGCATGTGCGCACACACACACACACACACATCAGATTTATATAAGCCACAAAGCGTTACCTTAGTCTACATGGAAATGGAGAGCTAGAAGGTGTACTGTACCTTAGAAAAATGAGAAGGACTTGCTGCATCAGATCTTGCTTGGCACCACTTTTAAGACCTAAACACATAATTTAAAAATTAATACACTAACATCACCTCTTGAAAGACACACATCAGTCAACATGAGAAAGAGTAAACACCACCTAGTTAGATATTTAAGCTCATCTGCCTCCCCAACCTGGAGTCAGAACCTGAACTTCTGCCGGAGGCCACCAGGGCTAAGGCAATATCGATCACCATGGTTGGATCCAAGTTCCCTGAAAGTCAAGTACTTTCAAGCCGGGTTAAATGGAGGTAGGGCCTTGTTGTGGTGGCCCAGCTTGCCACCCACACTCCCCTGCACCCTTATCACTACCATCCACCTGAAAACATACCTTTGTGCTAAACCATGGCTAGTATAAATGTTTAAAGTGGCAGACCCCCATATATTTGTTGTGAAGGGCTCTAGGTAAACAAAGCGGGGTGTAGTGACACAGCCCACTGCCACTGTGGATGATACACAGAATTCTCGAGGACTGCCATCAGGGCACTACAGACCAAGTGTCCAGCCAGGGTTGGAGTCTTTATCTCTGCAAGTACCTTTGCTGTATCTTTGTAATCTTTGCTGATGGTGGAGCCTTGTATCAGCAGCCTAACTTGCCAGTAACACTCCAGTCACCAAATACTACCTCAAACAGCTATTGTTGCCCTCCAACCAGACCAATAAACTGAACCAGACAACCCTGCCCACAACCCTGAGCAAAAAAATGAAGCAGACACCCACCAACTTACTTTGAGTGGAGCAGAGGCACAATCACAGGATGTGATAGGATTAGTTGGTCTGAGGTTCAGGCATCAGTCAACAGGCCTGGGTTGTGTGGCAGCTGAACAGCAGTAAAGATCCGTAGAAGCGCACATCCTTGAATACACTGAGCAGTGACTTCAACTTCTAACTCCAGGCAAAATGACAAGAGTGGTCTTTCCTCTATCCTCCAAGTTAGACAGCAGCCAAGTCAGACAACAGCAGAACTGTGGCACCAATCAGGTGCAATGATGACAGTAGCAGCACTGTGGCCCCCAACCAACAAGTGTGGTGGCAGCAGCAGCAGGTGCAGCACTGCAGCCCCCACCCCTCAGATGTGGCGGCAGCAGCAGCAGGTGCAGCACTGCAGCCTCCACCCCTCAAGGTGTGGCGGCGGCAGCAGGTGAAGCACTGCTGCCCCCATCCTTCAGATGTGGCGGCAGCAGCAGGTGCAGCACTGCAGCCCTGACCCCTAAGGTGTGGCAGCAGCAGCAAGTGTAGTACTGCAGCCCCCACCCCTCAGGTGTGGCAGCAGCAGGTGCAGCACTGCAGCCACTGCCCCTCAGGTGTGATGGCAGCAGCAGGTGCAGCACTGCAGCCCCCAACCCTCAGGTGTGATGGCCACAGCAGGTGCAGCACTGCAGCCCCCACTCCTCAGGTGTGACGGCCACAGTGGCATCACGGCAGTACTTGCCCAATGCCATGTACCAAAGCTTGTCTGTCAGAGCTCAGACATGAATTAAGCTGAACCACCAGACACCAAGGTGGACTCCGTTGGCTCAGTCCCTAACATTTAGCTGCCTGAATTGGTTTATTATTTGTAAACAAAGTGCATCCAATTAAAAAATCCACAAGGTGATTAATGAGGATGCTAACGGAGAGATACATAATCTCTCCCAAGTAATAAACCAATCCGGAGAGTGATCCCTGGCAGCGGCACCCACAATGGATCAGAACAGCATCTCAGAAAAAATTTTAGTGGAAGATGGAAATATGCTCCAATACTTCACCCTCTCAGTGCTCCAATACTTTACCCTGTTAGGCCCCTGCACCCGCCCTGCTCCGCCCGCTGCCTCAACAAATGCATCTCTCAGTATGCACTAGGGACACTCTGAGGAGAAAGAAATTAAACATTTTAAACATAATTAAAAGTAAACAATGGCATCTGTGGACAGCGGGGAGATGAAAGATCCTTCAGGCGCATAACAGCATAAGTGTACACCCATGTGTACGCTTAGTTAGCTCCACAGTTGCAATCGCTGAATTCAATATAAATAATTACTGTAAAAACGGTTACTTTTTCTCTGGCTTACCAGAATGTGAGGATTGTTGACTCCCCAGGACAGCGCGCAAAAAAAAAAAAAACAGAACAAAGGGAATTTGCGCACATGCCACCCAGCTCCTCCCCCCCCCGCTGGTCTGCTGCACTCTGTGGCATGCTAGGCATATCAGTGGCTATGCTGTGCAATGATGGGGCACTCCCTGATTGAGGCAGTGAATTTCTTTCAAGTTGGTGGCACGCTTCAAAACTGCTGTCATAGACAGCGTGCTCATTCATTGGTGCCAAACAGATGAGCCCAAAAAAGCAGTGGCGGCACTGGCCACAACACTGCCACACCTCTGGAACCAGCTACTACCAAGAGATGCCACAAAATGTTTCTTGTGCATGTGCGCAAGCAAACATAAAAAGGGAGGCCAGTTCATATTAAGGTCTTCCCCTATTAAACAGTAAAAATCCCTGTAAAGACCATCCGAACTAGGGGCCAGACCTGTTGACAGGGAACTAATAGCTGCAGAGACTTCTGCAGGGCAGATAACTGCCTGTAATAAGTCTAATTCAGCTCGGGGAAATGCAGGAATCTGGATATCTCCAAGGAAGCTTTTAACAGATGCTGCTGTAGGAAATGGGGTCCCGAAAGTCTGGGTCATATGCCTCCCTAGGAAGGCTAACTGATTCAGATTATTTACTAACATGTTCCCTTCTTCATTATCACATTAATGTGTAAGGGATTAGGAATTAGTTCAATTCTGGCAATCCTGAACAAGTTAGTTTAACATTTTTCATCCTTAGTATTATATTTATGCTCTAGCAACAGGGGAAGCCATCTACTAATATTGGAAAGCCATCATTTCAGTTTTAATAGACAACAACTGGTCCAAAACATGATGTCCCATAGCATCCAGCAGAGATAATTATCTTTGAAATTGTTGCCTCAAATATAGATATGTCATATATTTATTCTGAGACGTTTTCTTCCCCTGAGAGACAAAAAGGATTTCAGATCAATTTTGAAATCCTCCCACCAATCAAGTGGGGAGTCATAAAGAATATGTGTTGATTTTTATGCCTGAAGAAAATGTCCAGGCTTGATCTTGATACTGCTCTTATACTCCAGCATGGAGGTATTTAGTGTCCAAAAACCGGGGCCAGAAGACATATGAGATTTACCTCGGATCCACGATGGGTCCTTGACAAAATATTTGTTGAATGTCCCAACAGCGAAACCAGCAGGTCGGCTGCATTTTGCAGTTGGCTGCCGGTTTGTAAAAGCCACAAGTGTTTTCTTCAGGGGTCTGTACCCCCCCACACCTCCCACTTAGGATTCTCAACTCCAAGTTAGAGCTGAGTCGGGGGGGTGCAGGACCCACGACAGACAGTGCTGGGTGCCAGTGGGTTCCCTTTAGCGGCATGGCGCTGTTGTCACTGTAGGGGACTCCGCGGTCGACATGTAGACATTGGGTATGTATACCCTTTACCTCAACAGGAGACTATACCATCTTGTGATGAGAGGTCTCAACAGGAGCCACTTGAAGCTGGAATACTTCCAACCAACTGGAGCAAAAAGCATAGTCTATTTTAGTAGGCAACGTCTCGTTACAGAAAATATGATCCCCTTGTCCTCCAGACATAAAGGCAGTATCTAAAAAATAACCTTTGAGATCATATCTGTTGGAATATGAGGGTCACAAAAAACTTTCAAGGTATGACCTCCTTGGGCTGAGGGAGCCAATCCACAATTCATGTCTCCACCCAGTACCATCCCTCTTGCAGTGTATAAAAATGGCTGAACCAGTTTTAACAATTCCACCCTTTTGACCTTCATTTTGGGGAGGCATATATGTTTATCAGGTGGAGATGAAGGCAATGAAACCTAATATCTAATAGTAGGACACTACCTGGAATAAGATCTACTAATCTAATCAGTTTGAGTGACCAATTTAAGAACAGAATCCCCAACCCTGCACATTGATTTTCCTCTATGGACCAGTAGGAGGGACCATAGGGCCAGAGATTCTGCCTCATGCACCTCCTCTCAGGTATGCAGCCTAGTCTCTTACAGAAAGGGGAAGTCCTGTTTAAGATTATGTAAGACTGAAAAGTGGCTAATAGCATCTTGGAGCTTTTATTGCTATTAACATTCAAGTATAGATCTGAAAATTGTGGATTAGATCCCCAATACACAAGGGAAAAAAACGAGAAAAACTAAAAAAAGGTCTTCATCATTTCATTTTCTTCTTGCCACCATTAACCTTAAACTTCCATTTTTATTTTGTTGTGTGTCTGAAGGTTCCCCTTCATTCTCAAATGAGGGGTCATGCGGTGAGGAGGTCATAGAAGATCCATCTGGTTCCTCTTCAGTGTCGCCCCAATCCTTCTGTTTTTCTCAGGATGTCATATTTATTCCTAAGCGGAAAAAGCTTCATGTCTAGTCTGTTTAGGTTTGGGCTGACCTCTAGACCTTTTCCTTGTAACCACTTGTAAGGTGTGGATAACAGGAGCTGAAGGGGGTGGCACTGAAGCAGAACAAGGTTTCTCGGGAGTAACCACAGATGTAGCAGGGCCTGAGAAGTTTGTTGTGGTACATCCATATCTGTTAACTCAGGCAAGGAAGGAATCTGAGCAAACTCTTCCTGGGGCAAATGCATAGGCACTTCAGAGTCCTGGATAGGGTCAATAGCTAAGCTGGGTGAAATTACAGTAGTGGGTTGGTCCCCTACATCCTGGGGTTCATCTGCCTGGTTTGTGGAAGCATCTGGATTCACCTCATGATTTTGACATGTCTGCATGGTAGAAGGCCAACCACAGGCCTCAGGGTTCAAGCTGTCTGAGGTTCACGTTGGAGCAGGATCTGGTATTTTAGCAGGGCCAGGTGTTTTAGGAGGCCCTGTATCTACGGTGGCCTCCTATCATCTTTCTTTGGACCCTTCTGCTGTGCTCTGTTAATATAAAATTCATTTTTGGTGCATTGGATCCCCCTTGTTGTGGGCAGCCCAAGGATAGGAACTGTAGGAGTGACCCCTTCATTGCATAAATTATATTGCATAGTATTCTGGCACTGGCCAGCTTAGGTGGCCAAAATCTGAACACAGGCCACAACGGACCTTATTGCAAGCACTACTGAGGTGTGAAGTCAAACTGCAGTGATATGGTGCTTTTGATTGTCTGTGATAGAATAAAACACTCCTGTCCCTGCCCAAGAAAAAACTATTTGGGAGATGTATCCCATAGTCTGTCTGGAGGAGACGAAGCTTAATTCCTCCTGTAATGTTTGTTTGATATGTGAAAGAGGGACTCTGCACATGCTTTCCCACTTTCACTTTTCAAACAAGAATTACAGTAGGAATTAGCCCTCAGTTATAAAAAGCTTGTTGATGGAGGACATAAAGACAGTTAGGAATATGAAAAAATAGTTTTGTTCCACATGCCACCAAAATTGCCAAACTCATTCATGCAAGAGTTTGGCTTCCCACATTGGCAGCCTGTATGTTGGGGACATGCAGTAACAGACTTGCAGTCTGCGATTTTCGACCAGGATATCGAGGGTCTCACTATTGAAAGAAATGAAGGAATAAACTGACACATGCTGCTCAAAGGGGCCATTGCTGATCATAGGAACGATACCACCGATGACACAGTGTTAATGTAAGTATTAGATCACACTGTCTTTCACTGTACCTTTTTACTGAGACAGACACTACATCCTTGGTATGTACACACACACAGAAGCAGTACAGTTTAGTTAGCTGCTACAGTTTTATCATTTACTGATATCAGGGTGTCTTTTGAGGGGGAAGGGAGAACACTGCTGAGCACTTTATACCACGGAATATGTTTTTTCCCTTAGGGAAACGCTGTTCCTTCACTGTGTAACACTATGCAGCAGCCTTGCTCCATACAGTGAGGTCAGCAGCACAGCCGGGCTCTACAGAGACTCCAGGCTTGGTGCAGAAGTGGTGCTGTAGCATGCAGTTTTCACCAGCTCCATTTGCAAAACCAAACTGCAGAGCACATTAAAATAATCACAGTGTGACTCAATGCAAGAAAGACATTTTGCATCCATGTCACAAGGTCTGCCTTAAAACATAAAACTTGGTGCACATACCCATGCTACAAGTTTCTCTGAATCCTGAAGTTGTGGAGGAATTTGGATAAAACATGTTAAAATTAGATGGAAATAACCGAAAATTAAATTTTTATTAAATACTCCGCTACCCATAACTCAGCTCCCTTTCAATCTAGGACTCTGAAATTTGACACACATGTGAAAACCATTAGTATGTATATCTGTCAAATTTGGTATCATTTCAATATGTACATTGAAAACTAGATCAAAACAACCAAAATTAAACATCTGGCAAAATTCCACAGAATTTATGTACACATTCTGTGAAATTCCATGGAATCAGAATGCTAATTCCACGAGCATTCCACTGGTGGAATTATATATTCCACACACCTCTAATATCTGCCAATTGAGTAGAGCAGGAGAAATTCTTCACCTTGCTAGGTGACATTCCGCTAATGTCTGACACTCCAGCAGCTTTTTCAGGTGGCCCTTTGATCTCCATTTCAGGGCTGAAAACAGCTGAGCCACTTGACACTCGGTCAGTGGGCTCAGATGGGAAAACAGTAGTACGGGGCTCTGATGAGTGGGCAGTCTGAGTAGGAGTCTTCACTGTAATAGCAGCAGCAGCAACAGAAGCATTTGTCAGAGCAATGGAGCATTTGTTACACACAAAGCAGGAACATTTTGCACATTAACAATAGGAGCATTTTGGGCAGTAGCAGCAGGAGCATTTTGTGCAGTAACAGTAGAAGCATTTTGTACAGTAACAGCACGACTAGATACAGTCTGTGAAAACATACCTACAGTTTCAGGACTGAGATGGATTTCTCAAGTTGTCATCAAACAGCGCTCTTCTTCTTCAGCAATAAGTTTAAGAAGGGCTGTCTGTTTTTTCAACAATTGCTAGTTCAACAACTGTTCTTCTCCAGCCACTTTCGCAGGCATGAACAAGGGGTTTGGTCCCAGAACTTAAACACTAACAATTTGTAAGTCAGAGTGTCCACATCTCACAGGGATTATGGCAGCATCAGGAGCAACTTGAGAAGTCTCCAGAGAATCTACATCTTGTGTGACCAACACCAAATCCAGACCTGGTTATGCCACTGTATCCTCTGGTAAATCTGAGCTGCAGCAAGGTACTGGCTCTTTGAAAGCCTCCTCAGGTAGCAAAACTGGTATTGCTGTACCACCAACAATGGGTACCATTACAGCAATGTCCATAGCCCTAGGGATTTCCTGATTACATAGGATGGGGAGGGAAGCAATCTCCTCCACCCAGAATGCCACGTCTGTCTTTTCTCCTCTCCCGGGATCCTCCACGGAATACCGTCACTATGGTGACAATTTCACTGTAACGGACAGTACAGTGATAACAGCAAGAGGTCACTGTAGTGTCAGCATGGGACCCTGGGACTGCTTTCTGAGGGTCTTGCACCCCCTCCCTGAATTAACTCTGGCTCAGAGTTGATTATTTTAGTTACGGGGATGTGGGGGGGGGGGGGCACAGCAAACAAAGCAATTGCGGTCCACATACAGGTGTTGCTGTAACATCGGTCGACAACAAATTTGTTGTCTGTCATGGATAAATACTCCCTCTCCCAAACAGGAAGCAGCGATGACCCCTGCAGGAAAGGTAAGGGAGTTTCCCTGGTGTCCATGCCAAATTTCCCTCATTCACTGAAAATACCACCAACTGCTTAATCTGGTTCAACATGTCAGTTTGCATCTGTATGTCTCCCCCCTCCCAACCCCACAGACAAGGGTGAAAATAAGCACAATTGCCTGGCCCTCCTTTTCTGGTCAATAAAAACTAACTAAATAAATAAAACATTGCACAGGATGGGATGTGTGTGAGGGTTCCATGTCATCTGGTCGAAGACAAAATGGCGACCGTGACAACAGCCATGGCTTCATCACAACCAGAAAGATGTCGACAGTTTTATTTGGGGGGGGTAGCTTTACCCCCTGCACCTCCCTTTCTAAATATACTAACTCCAAGATCATAGCACCTCGGGGAAGGGGAATGCGACCATCGCCGTCTTTCTGATCACAAGGAAGCAGTGGCTGTTTTTATAGTCGCCATTTTTGCATTGCACACATCACGTGCTACCTATGGGAGCCCATTTTTAGCATCATTCTGCATAAAAACATCACACAGAGTTCAAAAATATAAAAAGACTGAAACAAAATACAAACACAATAAAACCACAATCGACTCCAGTCACAGTCAAAAGAAATCCATTTCAGGAGAGCTGCTTTGAACTGGGCATAGGTAGGTAACTGACACCGCTGAATGGGTAATTGATTCTCAAAGGAACCTGCCATATGTGAAAAGGTCCGATCTGAAACTTTATTATCGGCGCATGTGACCCCATCATATTTCTGCCTAACAATATGGGGTTTCTACAATTATTCAGATAAGCATCTTGTAACAAGACTATTTTGAAATAGAAATCCAAACCAGATTATATGTCTCCTAACAGCAAGGGAAACCCAGTTTAGAATTTTAAGTAGCATGTGGTGGTGAGGCTCTCTAGAATGGCTGGCAAAACACAATGCAAACATGACTACCTTCAGTAAACGGTGCCACATTTTATCAAATCGGGTTTTGTTTGCAAAATGATAAATCAGACAACTATAATCCAAACAGGAAAAAAAACAGATGTAGTAACAATTTTTATATGGTTTCAGTGGACAAGCAATGTTTGTGTCTTCTAAATACCCCTAGTTTTGCGAAATCTTTGAACATAGCCTATGTGAAATTACATTTGAACCCTTTTCTTGTGCGCGACATTACATTTGTTTGCTGCAGCCCCACCACCTTGCATTGTTTTGGTATCCATTTTTGACTTTTCCGTCATAGAAAGATCAACATGCAGTAAAGAAGTGCCACAGGGCTGGATATTCAAAAGGCTTGCGCCTGTGCAAGTCCGAAATTGTGCCATTCTGCCATATTCAGCAGGAGGCAGTTGCGCCCCCCAAAGGCAAGCTGAGCAACAGCGCAATGCAAATGAATGCATGCTGAACTGGAGGGGGAGGAACCATGCATAAACTGCACAGCCCGATATTCAGCGGGCTGTGCAGAATGTCTGGCGCAACCCCAACCTGCGCCTGCACAACTTTGAGCCAAAAAAAAGGAGTAAGTTGAGGTCACCACAGGTGAGCTGCCACATTACAAGGTGCAACACAGCAGCTGCCACCTGTGACTGGCCCTCAACCTTCTCCTATTCCCCACCTGCAGCCTGATCGCGGGCAAAGTGTTAAAATCCCCCCCGCGACTGGCCCAATCGCGGGCAAAAGCATAAAATCCCCTCCCCGATTGGTCCGATCATGGGCAAAGCTTAAATAACCCCCCACCAGCCCGATCGCAGGCAGCAAAGTGTACCTCCCAGAACATATCCCTGGTGGTCCAGTGGACGCTAAGCCCTATCGCTGAGCTGCAAAGGTTTAATCCCACCCCAAAAACATATACGCTGGTGGTCCAATGGACGCTAAGCCCGATCGCGGGCTGCAAGCGTTTAAAGCCCCACCCCAAAAACATATCCCTGGTGGTCAGTGGACCGCTAAGCCTGATCGTGGGCTGCATAATGTGGTGACACACACTCCCAAGACCATATCCCTGGTGATTTAGGTGTTCCCACCCACCCACCCACGAGCCCCACCACCGCGCTCCGGCAGCGGCGGCGGCAGCATCCACCCGCCTGCCCGCCGCTCCGCCGACTGACTGCTCGGTAGGGCTGCACGCTTTATTGGTAGAGCAAGAGTTATCGGGTAGAAGCAGCCAGACAGGAGTTCAGATATGTGAATGAATTCTTCATTCACATATCTGGACTGCCTTGTACGGTATGGGCTGCACATCCATTGGCTCTTGCTCTGCACATCACATATCTGACTGCCTTTAATGGTATAGATGTACGCCTATTGGCCTTGCCTGCACCACCGGCACGCAGCTCCCCACCGGCAGTCAGTCGGGCGGGCGGCAGGCGGATGGATGCTGCTGCCCACCGCCGCCGGGAGGAGCGGGTGGTGGGGCTTCGTGGGTGGGTGGGGTGGGGACACTAGATCACCAGGGATATGGTCTTGGGGTGTCGCCACATTATGCAGCCCGTGATCAGGCTTAGCGGTCCACTGGACCACCAGGGATATGTTTTTGGGGTGGGGTTTAAACATTTGCAGCCCGCTATCGAGCTTTGCGTCCACTGGGCCACCAGGGATATGTTTTTGGGGGTGGGGGCTTGAACATTGCAGCCCGCGATCGGGCTTAGCGGTCCACTGACCACCAGGGATATGTTCTGGGGATACTTGCTGCCCGCGATCGGGCTGGTGGGAAGGGTTATTTGGCTTTTGCCCGCGATCGGGCCAGTCGAGGGAGGGGGATTTTATGCTCTTGCCCGCAATCAGGCCAGTCGGGGAGGGGGGATTTTATGTTTTTGCCCGCCGATTGGGCCAGTCGGGGTGGGGGATTTTGTAACACTTTGCCCGCCGATCGGCCAGGGGCGCCGGTCCCTGACGGTTGCTGCCTGGCAGGGCACCAGTCCTCGGATCGCGCACCTGCATGCTAATGGCTTGCAAATGGGGATAAATAGATGCAAATGGCCTCCCCTCGCTTTGCATGAATTATGGCCCCATTTGCATGTCACCTTTGAATATCGGAATTTGCGCATGGCGCAATGGTACTTGGCGCCACCGTAACTTGAATGCTCCACTCTGACCACTTGCAGTGGCACAAGTTCCACTTCATACATGTAGTGGTTGGGGTGTTAGTGATATTCAAAGGAGTTGCTCAATAGCGCAACTCCTTTGAATATCACCCCGGCCACACCCCTGCACAACTATTTTGTGCAGCGCAAGGGCTTGCGCCACAAAATAACGCAGTTTGAATATCCAGCCCACAGTGTATAAGAGTGCATTGGCATTAGACTGCAAACGTCTCATCAATTAACCAATAAAATTACATATTTATTTCAAATGTTTTACCAGGAAAGACATACTGAGCTGGCAACAGTTTGTTTCCAGATTTATCCTGGGGAGGGGGTTGGGGACAGCAGACAGTATGCTGCATTTACTCACATATGAGTCTTACGATATGAAAAATAGGCCCCCCAAGAAGTAGAAATCAACTTATCTGTGAGGCCGAGCTATCTGCAGAGTTTACAATCGTTAGCAATTTTTGCAACTGTGTAACCTAATTTTTATGTCCCGTTCTGACCACAAAGGCAGATTCTCTGCCTAATAGTGGTTACAAAACATATTTTTATCATCTAATTTGGCCAGCAAAATAATGTCTAATTTTGCAAAACTTGAGAAGGCAAAGGTGGGTCAATGAGTATATATGGTAATAAGGTGCACTACCATGATTACTTAAGAATTCTGCAAAAACAAGTATCCTTTACACGGTAATATAGTGCAGAATGGTGCACTTTGACATACCGATTTTGTTGCAGAGTTCCATGTGGAGTGCTCTGCACTCCCAACATGAGTGAGTGGATCGGGGCGTGGAAGCGCTGGCAAATCCATCCCTCTCAGGCTGGTGCTCACACCTGTCTCACAGGAAGTAACAATGAACCCAATCTGAACAAATTCACTCAACATTTTGGAAGTATTTTTATGTTAGAACCACACTTGTGGTTTTAAACCATGATTTGTAATCAGCAAGTGTACTGCCTAGCACTAATATCAGTTTTTAAAAACAGTCATCTATTACCTTTTATATCTGTGGTGCTTTCTCTTTTTTCCTTTTGCGAAATTAGATTTATTACCTGTGGTTAGTAGGTGTGGCTCTGTCTGGCAGCTGACATAGGTAGCTCTGTTTCTCCCATGACATCATTAGCATTGTGATCTCGCTGATTGTGATACCACAGCTGTTCACGAAGAGCCACTGAATAGCTGCCGGGTCCTGTCACCTGTGATGTCACTGTCAGTGAGGCTGCAGTGCTGATGATGTAGTAAAGAGAAGTGAACTAAATAAGTCAGCTGCCAGGCAGCGTCCTATTCCACATATCCAGCATCCAGCTTAATACTAACACGTAAAAACCTTTTAATGACCAAGAGAAAAGAAAGCTGCCGCAGAAATAGAAAGTTACAACTGATAACCTCTTAAAATTTGTACAGCTTTCCCCTCTGCTGTTTTTGGTTCAATTATCTCTTTGGGATGCTCCAGTGATTTTGTAGTTGTAGTGTTGAACTGCGAACCAAAAGATTACATAATTAAATTGTATAATATTGCCCCCTGGCTCACAGTGTGACCTTCAACAATCTCCCTGAGGAAGCCCCTTGAATTGCTTTCCCCTATGCTGTTCAGCCCTCCAACTGTAAAATAGGGCTGAACTTGAAAGAGGACCCGAGATACTGTATCTCGGTTGGATGGCAAAACTACAGGAGCGTCAGCCAGGAAGGATGCAGCGCAGTACCTTGCAATAGTTCCACAGAGCGCTGCTGTGTGCTGCAGTGAGCAGTGACATTCAGTGGCAGTCAAGCACGTTTGACGTGCAGGAATTTGTGAGAAATCTTTTATTGCATTTGATCCCAGCTGACTTTGCTGTAGGTAAACAAACCGTTGAAAAAAAATATTATTCATCTGTTTCTCTGATTCACAGTGTGAAAACATTCCTTTATGGTCTTCATTCCAGGTGCTTGGAGGCGGGAATGAATTAGGGAATTAAGGAACGCAGATTCAGAATCAGTAAAAAAAATACTGCATTATCCCTTCCTAAGACTTTGTTTAGGCTCTGTGTCAAAAATTACATCACATTTTCCAAGGTGAACTTAAGAAAATCAGGTCACAGCTGGTTGAATGGCTGACTGCTGACAGGCTAGCTGGTCGGAAACCCCCATCTGCCCCCCCCACTCCCCCCACCTCCGCTCTAACTAAACAATAAGACTGGACCCTTTCATGTTCTCCATGTGTTTTTGTCAATATTTTGTTGCATCAGCATGCAGTTTTGGAATAACGGGGCTTGCAAAGCCTCAGCCACCATATGTCTGAAGTGAGCCTCGGTAGTGCAGACATCACTGCCATTGACTTCAAATGGGGTGGGGAGTGGCTTAATTTAAAGATAGGACCCTTATGGGCCACCAAAGCTCATAAGTGTTATTCCAGCCCTGATCAGCAGTGAGTGACCCCTGCAGAGATGAATGCTGGCTGCAGTCCAGGTTAAAATGGCCTTGCTCCTGGCTCTGTGGATAATACATTATTCTATTTGTCTGGTTATCCAGAGGCTTGGTTAGTGGACTACACAAAGATATCTGATCTGTTAAACCAGGATAATTGATTTTTACTGTGCACTGTTCACTCTGTAGTCACTGTTTTTTAGCACTATAAAATTCCGGTTCCATGTATACTTGACTAATGCTGGGCTGAATTGTGGAAGCCCTACCACAGAAAATTCAAGTAGGATATTGCTTACCACTGTCTGTAAACTTTCGTCTGAGTCAGAATGGGGGTGTACAGTTGCAGAGCCAAGGGTAGTGCCGACTACCATGACACAGGTTGCTGTGCAATGGATCACTCTATTCTGGACCCCTGACCTCATTAAATTACTGGCCATGCCCCCTGTGTGTGGGAGCAAGGTATGCCTGATGTTAACTGGAGCACATTTTGCTGTAGCCACATCCAAGAGCAGAGTCATTCTCGATGCCCTACAGGGGGCATGTCTCAGGCAGCTAGTGTTGGACCCAGTCAGGAGGGAGCAGTCTTAGAACTAGTACTCTCAAATGGGGACGGTGAGAGGATCTCGGATTTAGAAGTGGGTAGCCATCTGGGAACAAGTGACCACCAGACAGTGTGGTTCACAATAAACACAGCCATAGAATCAAGCCATACAAAGCAAGGGTACTGGACTTAAGGAGGGCTGACTTTGGCAGAATGAGAGATTGCCTAAGGAATGCACTAGCAAAAGGGCAGGAAGGAGTGGTGGAGGAACAAAGGGGACAAATCCAAACTGCCATCACAGAGGCAACAAGCCTTTGTGTGAAGCAAATAAAATGAAGGAAAAAAAACACTATGGTTCTCAAAAGAGGTGGTGGGGAAGGTTAGGGAGAAAAAGATAGCATTCAGAAAGTATAAGGAATCACAGAAGGAGCAGGACAGAGAACTGTACCAGTTAAAGCAGAAGGAAGCGGGGAAGGCAGTCAGAATAGCAAAGGCCCAAACCGAGGAAACAATAACCAACTCAGTTAAGAAGGTGGATAAAACCTTTTATAGGTACATTAGGGAGCGAAGAAAGACCAAGGGAGGGATGCTTAATAAAGGGGAAGGGGTGGGCAGAGGGTGACAGTGAAAAGGCAGAGATACTGAATGAATACTTTTGTTCAGTATTCACAAAAGAAGAGGAGGGGGACATACCTAAACCAAACAATAGAAGCACTCTGGATAGGGGGGTTGATAGCAGCCCATTTACAGAAGAAAGGGTGCTGAAAGAACTCCTAAAACTCAAGGTGGACAAGGCAATGGGGCCTGATGAGATTCACCCCAGAATTCTACAAGAACAGAGGGGAGAACTAGTAACAACACTGATGACCCCTTTTTTTTTTTTGTATTTTGTACTCCTGCTTTCCATGGCCCTCACATTCAGGGGGAATCTCAGCCCCATCACCCCAACGTCCACCATCTGGTGCCAGCTGTTACCTCCAGGGCTTGCCCCCCCCGGTGGGGTAGGTGGGGGGCCCCCCTCCACTGAGAACTGATCCAGTATGCTGGCACTGTGGCTGGTTGGGGGCGGAGCCTGCGAACTCCCACTTCATCCTTCGTGAGCTATTTTCCACTTTTTTCTCCCCTTATGGGAGCAGAACATGCAATGGCGCCAGCGACGGCAACGCACATGTTCCCATGCGTGCCCCATCAAGCACCTGCCCCACTACCTGACCCACATACAGCATTGGTGCGCCAACCCCCAGCCACCGCTAGGGGCCAGGAATGCACTGACTGCTGGTCACCCCACTCCCCGGAGAAGGAGAACAGTCTGAAGACGCTCAATCTTTCTCTTCCACGCTGAACCCCGGCTGCCCGTGTTCATTCCCGAACACGGGTCACCGGCGTGATGCGAAGTGTGGCACCCAGTGCCTCACCCTCAGCTCCACCAGGCTGCTGACTGACTACCCTTTTTAACAAATCATTGGAGGAAGGTGTGATACCTGAGGACTGGAGGAGGGTGGATGTGATTCCCCTTTATAAAGGTTGGAGCAATGCAGAGGCAGGAAACTACAGACCTGTTAGTTTGACCTCAGTGTTAGGGAAAATGATGGAATCACTTCTGAAAGAAAGAATAGTTGAATACCTAGAGGCCAGCGGGGCACATGACCAAAGGCAGCATAGATTCACAGCAAGAAGGTCATGTCAGATGAATCTAATTGATTTCTTTGACTGGGTGACCAAAGTAATAGACCAGGGAGGGGCTGTGGACATGGTCTACCTAGACTTTAGCATGGCATTTGACACAGTCCCACACAAAAGATTAATAAACAAGTTAGCCAGCCTTTGAGTGGGTCCCAGGGTGGTAGCTTGGGTAAAACATTGGCTAGACAACAGGATGCACAGTGTAATAGTAAACAGAGTCCACACTGAAGAGAGGGGGGCTACTAGCGGGGTACTGCAGAGTTCAGTACTGGGGCCAGTCCTCTTTAATTTCTTTTATAACTGACATTGCAGAGGGACTGAAAGGAAAAATATGCCTCTTTGCAGATGACACAAAGATCTGCAACAGGGTTGATACACAAGAAGGGGTGGAAAGAATGAGAAGGGACTTGGCAAGGTTGGAGGAATGGTCAAAAGTATGGCAGCTTAGATTCATTGCAAAGAAGTGCAAAGTCATGCACCTGGGAAACAAAACCCAGGGGAAGAGTACACAGTGGGGGAAAGGTACTAACAACAACAAAAATGGAAAGGGACCTGGGGGTAGTCATATCAGATGACCTAAGGGTAGGCAAGCAATGTGAGAAGGCAGTGAGGAGGGCTGGGGGATACCGGGCATCACCAGTATAAAACAGGAAGTTTTCATCCCTCTGTACAGACAGTTGGTGAGACCACATCTGGAGTACTGTGTGCAGTTCTGGAGACCCCATCTCTACAAGGGCATAGACAGGATGGAGGCAGTCCAGAAGAGGGCAACTAAAATGGTGCAGGGTCTGCAACAGAAACCATACAAAGAGACACTAAAGAAGCTTAACATGTATACCCTCGAAGAAAGGAGGGAGTGTGGGGACATGATAGAAACTTTCAAGTACCTCAAGGGAATCAACAAAGTCCAAGAGGGTAGCATCTTTCAGAAAAAGAGATGTGCAAGAACAAGGGGGCACAGTTTGAAGATAGAGAGGGGATGGCTAAGCGGCAACGTGAGGAAGTATTTTTTCACAGAGCTGGTGGTGGACACATGGAATGGCCTCCCTGAGGAGGTCGTGGGGTCCAAAACAGTGGTGGAATTCAAGAATGCATGGGACAGACATGAGGCAGTTATAGTGGAGGGGGGTAGGTGGAAGTAGGCTGCTGGTTAACTAGGAACTGCAGTTTATTCAATAGGTAGGGAAATGGGCAGACTGGGTGGGCCAAGTGGTCCTTATCTGCCGTCAAAGTCTATGTTTCTATGTAGGAAAGGCTGTTCCAGTGGAAAGGGCCATGGTAAGTAAGAAGGTGAACATCCCTTCTTAACTGTCAAGGAGCAACTGGAATCCTCATACAGATCCCCCAGAACACATCCTGATGCACCAGAACATACTATGAAGGCCTACTACAGGAAACAGTAAGAATAAGTCATGCCAGATTCCTTTTCTGGCTGTATCCAGACTGGAACTCCACCGGTGCTGCAACAGGTATTCATGGTGTCCCACCACTCCAATGTTCAGAGGACCCATATGGTGACATACCATCAAAATGGGTCCTGCAATGCAGCAGATGGGCTCGTGCCGATTCATGAGCTGGTGGACCACCCGATGCACAATCTGCCTAGCTCTGCATGTTACCATCAGCGGATGGATTCCTGTATACCACATCAGGCATGCAGGACTAGCTGTGCCCTACAATTAAGTGGTATGGCAGGGTTTCCTGTATCCTGCCCATTCTTACTAACCTTGGCAATGTGTCATTTGATTCTTACACAGACAGTAAAATATGATATTACCAAGGGCAGGGGATTGTTCCCATCCAGTTCACTCTTCAAGATAACTTTTACCCTGGACTGTTTTATTTTGTATGTTAATACTGCTGCCAATACCCTGCAGGCTCCACGTGACCACCTCAGGCTGATACCCTAAGATTGCAAGTGAGACCACTCTTATAACCGTAGGAGTGATCTCAGCAGTGGTATTAATATATCATTGATAGAGCTTGATCAACAATATTTTTTTTAAAAAACGTTACCTGATCGTGCTCATTTCTAGGGCAGATGCGCAAGACACGCTTCACAGAATAAGAATGTCTCACACGCTGAGGAAAAGAGCACTCCAATTGGTTGGGAGCACTCCCTCGATCTATAATTCACAAAATAAGTTGCAATCCATGGGCAGGTGAGTACAGAATGAAAGATAAAGCCATAAATCTGTAGATAAACTCACCCTATTTGAAAAGATTCAGTCGCCCTATCTTAATTCTCTGACTCTTGTTTGAAATGTTCTCAAAATGTTGGAATTGATGGTATTTGTAACTTGTAAAACGTAAAGTATTTCACTTGGTATAATATGTGACATAAGAAAATGCAACATATTTAACTATACAGGTTAATATTATGTAAGTAATATAATAGGTAAACAAAGTATTCAGAATCCTTCAGATGTTAGTAGTTTACGTAGTTTTACATACGAACACACATACAAAGAAGCCAGCAGAAGAAGGCCATTTGGTCTATCTAGTCTGCTTGTATTGTAGGGTCCACAGCTTAAGCTAATGTCCCTGACCCCCTCTCAACTCCTCCCATCCTCCCTACCCATGATCCTTACCTTCCCTCTATGCCTATTCCAGCCTCCATTGTCTTCAACAAGACCAACTCTTCCAGGAGCACATTCCAAGTGTCCACCACCCTCTCTGTGAAGAAATGCTTCTTGACCTCCCTCCTAAATACCCCCTCCAGCTTTAGACTTTGCCCCCTCGTATTATGGTTACCACTCAGCTTAAAGATACCCTCCTTATCCACCTTATTTATCCCTTTCAGGTACTTGAAGGTCCCAGTCATGTCCCTTCCCTTTCTTCTGTCCTACAGGGAGTACACGTTCAGTGCCCTCAACCTCTCCTCATATGCCTTACCGTGCTGACCAGTTGTCTTCTTTGTAGCCCTCCTCTGGACCTTCTCTAGCAGATTAATTTCCTTTTTGAAGTGTGGGCACCAGTACTGAACTCCATTTTCTAGATGTGGCCTCACCAGTGACCTGTACAAGGGCAGTATAACCTCCTCTCTCCTACTACTGATCCCCCTAGCTATTCATCCCAGCATCTTGTTTACTCTTACTATTGTTTTCTTGCACTGCATGGAGTGCTTCAGGTCACTAGTGATCATCACTCCCGGGTCCTTCTCCTCCTCTGATGCAGATACCTGGATTCCACCTAGGTAGTACTCCGTCCTGCGATTCTTGGCTCCAATGTGCATAACATTGCATTTCTTGGCATTGAAGCCAAGCTGCCAGATCCTGAACCACCTCCCCAGCTTTTACAGATCATCCTATGGGTTCTATATCCCTTCAGCTATGTCAGCTCCCCCACAGAACTTGGTGTCGTCCATGGATAGGCACATTTTGCCCTTAATGCCATCCCCAATGTTATTGATGAAGACATTGAACAACATCGGCCCCAGCACCGAGCCCTGCGGAACCCCACTGGTGACCTCTCTGGTGCCAGATAACTCTCCCCTCACAACCACCACCTGAGTTCTGTCCCTCAGCCAGTTATCCACCCATCTGGCCATCTTATTCCCAACCCCGAGATATGCCAGCTTCCTGATCAACCTTTTGTGGGGCACAGAGTCAAAGGACTTGCTGAAATCCAGATAGAGGATGTCTATCACTTGGCCACTGTCTACTGTCTTAGTGACCCCGTCGAAGAAGTTATTCAGATTCATTTGACACGATCAACCCCCCCCCCATGAACCCATGCTGCTTCGCATCCTGGAGACCATGCTCCTCTAGATATTCTACCAACTTTTCCTTAAGTATGGTCTCCATGAGCTTGCACACGATTGAGGTCAGACTGATTGGTCTGTAACCCCTGGGTCATCCTTGGGACAGCTATTGTTGAGGGGCACCACATGTGCTGTTCTCTAGTCCTGCGGTACCACGCCTGACTCCAGTGAACTATTAAAAAGGCCTGCCAGTGGCCCTGCCAGCTCCTCAGCCAGTTCCTTTAGTAAACTTGGAAGTACTCTAACCAGGCCTGGTGATTTGTTCACCTTCAATGCTAGCAGCCCCTCCATCACTCTATCCTCCTCTGTCACTACATCTGTGTTCCCCTTCCCCCGCTCCTCTTCTCTCTCCTTAAGGCACTGGTCCATCCCTCTCCCTGGTGAAGATGAAACAGAAGTATTCATTTAGTATCTCTGCTTCCCCCCACTATCCTCCACCCACTCCTTCCCTTTCTTCAGCCTAACAATCCCATCATTCTTGTCCCTTTTCTCACTTATATAGCAAAAGAAGGCCTTCTCCCCCATTTTAATTCCTTCAGCTATCTGCAGCTCCTTTTGTGCCTTAGCTCACCAGATTTCCTTACTTGCCTCACTAATCTCAGGTAGTTTTTCCTATCCACTTTTCTCTTGGTCTTACTGAATTTTCTATAGGTTAACCTCTTTTCCCTTACTGCCTGGGTGATCCCAGAACTGAACCAGCTGGGTGCTTTGGGCCCTTGTGTTCTTCCCCCTGAGCCTAATGCACTCCTCTGTGGCAACCAGTATTCCTTCCTTAATGATGAACCACCTTTGGTCCACCTCCATATCTGCTCTGATGCCCACCAGATGGCTCCTTAGCACTTCACCCATCTTCCTGAAGTCCACCCTCCTAAAATCCAAGACTTTGGTCTTAGTCGGGATGCTTTCCCTGTTCATATCCAACTGGAACCACACTGTGCAATGGTCATTCCTACCCATTTCCTTTTATTTTTTTAACCTTGTGGCACATTGTATGTTTTTGTTAAAAATCAATAGAAATTAACATCCGGCTCAGGGGTGTGGTGGGGGGTTGAGGCACCCCATACCATGCCAGCGACCCTGGTTTAGAAATGGATGAGGGTCACTCAGGGGCCGGCCAGTGGAAGGAGGACTGAGCATCTTTTGACCGCTCTCCTCCTTTAGGGAGGGAAGACAGTGCATGTCCCTGCTTGGTTGCCACCTAGCTGAGGCTCGGTGCTGTAGTAGTGACCACCTCAAGCAGCCGGGCACAGACGCAGGGCACGTGTGGCATCGTTACAGTGCACGCCCTTGTCATTGCACGTGTGCCAGCTTTGGGAACAGAGTGAAACAGAGAGGAAAAGAACGCTGACTGGCAGGATGATGACAGCGACCCCACAGGCTCCGCACCACCACCTGAGGCATGCACTCACTCATAGTGGTCAAAAGTAGATCTGGTAAGTCCTGGGTTGGTAGATGACAGGGCTGGGGTTCACTGTTAGAAGGGGACCAGTCAGGAGGTACAGGAGACAAAATTGGATGATGGAACAAAAATCGATCACAAATTATAGTTACTGGCTAACATTTTTTTTTATATACATTTTTCTTTCTTTGCATCTGGGGGATGGCTTATCAGTCCTTCTCCACCTTCCTGAGCCAGCACCCACCTCCCCTAGTACTCAACCATGGTCTGGTTCTGCTCACGAATTCCCTCTCATGACAAGGCCAGAGGGTGGAGGGTGTACTCCTTCCCAGTGAACAATCCAAGGCGGACCATCTCATGAGTACAGTCAGCAGTACAGGCTCAGGGATAGGTGGGCTGGGCTTCATTAAGCCTTCCGACTATCCATTTTCTCCCCACCCTCACTGCAGAGAGTTGGACTCATGTGTTGAGGCACACCCATCCGACGTTCCCCACAGTGCCCTCACTATGTTGCCACCTGTGCTGCACCCTAATCGGGCTCCACCTTGTGGCAGTCTAAGGCCAGGAAAATATGCCTCCCCACCCCAGGAGAGGTGAGCTGTCTCTCGGATGCTCGATCCTCCCTCACCCTGGGCAACCCCTGGTGATCTGATTCCATTCCCAAGGTAAGCCATTAGTGCCTTAGCCCACCACACCATCAAGCTGGCTTGCTGGTGCATTCCCCCCCCCCCAATCCAGCTGGCCCATATCTGCTGCACCCCATCCCAGCCCCATCACCTTAGTATCCCCTGGGATGTACCTGACGTCATGTACTCCTCTACAACTTTCCCCTACTGGCTGGGGCACCGGGAGCCCCCCATATTTCTGCTGCACATGCATCCGGTTTGAGAAGCAGGGCCTAAGTAGCTAGGTGCAGGGCCTGCAGGTAGGGTCAGCATCATTAAGCCCCTGGAGCTCCTTTTCCTCATTTCCTTCCTCCCCGTTCCCACAGGACATCAACATAAGGGCATGCCAAGCACCAGTGCACAGAAGGCATGCATGGTGCGGTGCCTGTAGATGTCCTTCCACATATGAGCCACTCGAGCTGCACTGCCACCTGCAGTCACCCAGGTGACAGTAGCGCAGTGGAGCTGGCGGCTATCTCTCCCCAAAGGAGGAGCGCATCCTCTGGGATGCTTAATCCGCCTGCCCCGGCTGGCCGACGCATTTGTGCTGGTTTCTGAATGTGGCTTGGCGTTGCAAGTAGTGAGTGCTACCGCTCGCCAAGAGCCAGCCATAGCCAGCATTTTTAATAGCTGAATAACTGTGTTGTAATTTTTGGTTACAAACGGTCAGTGTAACCGCGTGCTGGCAAGCAAACTTGCACTGCTGAAACTACTCACCCCAGCAACACAACTGCCTCTCATTTCAAATAATTAGTGTCCCTCACGGAAAAGCAGCTGAATTTGTACAGTTTAAAAATAAAAAAAGTTTACAAAAGTGAATTATGAGTTTCATAAAGAGTTTATATAATGGGACTGTCCCTGTTTGAAAATGCCACGCATTATGTATCACCACCACTCTGGATAATCTTCCCCTTCAGTAGGCAACTTCATACAAATATTCAGTGATAATATCTGAAGGGACTCTAGATCCACCAAATCTGCCCCTGTTAAGCAAAAACAAGAATTAGACAGGAAATTCATAAACTGTGCATATTATATATGTAATTTGAACAGAATAACATAATGTATTAAAAATAATCAAGTGAAGGGTTAAGGATTGGGTCTTTAAGTCTAATTTAATTTGATGATAATGGCTTATGTAACTTTTGTGAGGAAGCAACAAAGCATTGGTATATTGATCTTCTTCCATGGCGCAGCCACTGGAGCTGCTCCCAGCCCACCCAGCTCACCACGAGAGACACCCTCCTCCCTCCCTCCCTCGGGCAGACCTCTTCTGTGGCCACAACCACTAGAGCTGCTCCCCACCTGCTCAGCACACCATGAGAGACACCCTCCATCCCCCCGGGCAGACCTTCTTCCATGGCAGCAGCCACTGGAGCTGCTCCCTGCCTACCCAGCACACCAAGAGAAGTATGCCCTCCTGATCAGAGGTAACCCACTGCCCATGGCATGATTTTTAAACTTGGCACCTTTTTCTTTCTTTGTCTTCATCTGCCCAACTGAACTTCTTGGCTGAAACATGCCACTGCACCTCTTGACTACAGTTCTGTTTTAAATGTCATGTTACTACTAAATTGTGCCAGCTTAACTCAGAACAATCCTGATGCCGCTGTGCGGTGTCTCCCCACTCGCCCCCCACCACGCCCACCATTGACTGTTTCCTTTTATAGGTACAATGGAGATAGGGACGCGACATACTCTGTCTCTGCACTTTCCCATTTGCTCCTTATACTTGGGCGCCGATAGGCGGCCCTGAAAATCCTATAAACTGACTTCTTGCTTAATCTCTGACACTGGTTGTTTGTTGGGACTGTGGGTTACTCCAGATTAGTTTTTCTTTGATTCCTTATGGTGCCCATAGCAAAACTCAAAAATTCCATCGTGATACTACTAAACATTTTAACTCCTGCTTAAATTCAGTCTCCCTGCTCAACACAAATCTTCCTTCCTCATCACCTCCTTCAGCCTCTGTACATTTTCAAACCTCTGCCCCTCTGAAGCCTGCAGCTCTGCCATCCTCTCTGTAGGTTTTGATCACTGCTGCTGTCAGTATCTTCCAATCCGGTATACCATTAAAAGAGTGACGGAGATTGAGCGACTCAAATATGAGTGATTTAATCTCAGCGCCTGTGTTGTGGGCTACCCTGAACAGATAGCGACAGGAAAGGGCAGAGCGAGAGCACAGAGACAGGATACTGGAAATTATCTGTGAGGTATGTGGGGTGGCGAGAGGGGAAGCCACCGAGCTGGTCTAGTGGTGTGGTGGTTAGGTAGGCTGGCTCTGGTGAGGAGGGTGCAGGGTTCAGGGCTGGGGGTGGAGCACAATGTTTTTGTGCTTTTCGGTGCCTGTTTTTTTTTTTTTTACTTGCGTCCTGGTTCTTCCCCCTTCCTGACATGTACCCTTTCTGGAGTTAGTTATTTTTGTTAGGGAGGTGTGGGGGCTTTGCCCCCTGCATGAAACAAGTTAGTTTGGTTTTCTTGCTCTGAATGTACATCGCGTTTTTGTTTTCGGTGATGTAGATTCGCCACAACGGCAATCGCCCTTTGGCGATCACTGTTATCACATAGAACCTTCTAATCCCCTCTCCTTACTGTGTCTAAAAGTAAAATACACAATCCTCTCTTCACTGCTTCTATACTGATGTGAATCATTCATTCACTCTTCTTGGTCAGTTACTCCTAAGTTCACCTCCGGACAGTTACTGCCCCCCTCTGGGTTCCAAACCCCTGTCTCTTGGGTAACCTCTCCCTACTGCATGCAGCACAAATCCTATAGGCCACCCCTGTTGTAGCATCTCCTCCTAACTGTTCATACCTCTTTTCTCTACCCTGCCAGTCCTTCGTACCCACCCTCGCTTCCTTTCTGGGGCACTCTCCCCTCCCACTCTCAATCCCCATTTGTAAATTTTTCATCACGTACACTGCTTCTCTACTCTAACTCCTGTCCTCCCTCTCCTGCCTTCTGTCCTCCACCCCCCCTTGCCCTTGCAGGCTATTACAACCTGACCCCCTTCCTGTCCCCACTGCACCCCTTGACCAACGACATCACCAAACACCATCCCCACCAATCCCCGACCCATGCCCTCTTTCCATGCAATCTCCCTCAATATATTACCACCCAAACTGATCTCCTGCATCACCCTGATTTGATATTCCAGACACACAACCTTGCCCTCAACACAACTAAAGGGCGGAAACTCCCTGCCCCCTCTTTTCTATCTTTCTACTCATCCTGCTCATAGCTGGTGACATTGAGCAGAACCCTGGTCCTCCTTCTCCCCAACAAATTCCAACCTCTCACAAAGGCCTAAAAATTATGCACATCAACATTAGGAGTCTCCTGCCCAAACTGGACCTATCAAGCTGTTGTCTAACCCAGAACTCCCAGGACATATTATGTCTCGCAGAGACTTGGTTATCAACAAAGACCCCTGACTCATCCCTGTCGCTCCTCGGTTACACGATCTTCTGATGAGGTCAAGAGAAAAGAGGGGACAGTGTCGCAGTGCTCATAAGGCAGCCCCTCACTAGCACACCAGTGAAAAATTAATCCTGTCCTGGATCACATGAACTGGTCCTAGCCAAAATTTCTTGCCCTCCAGTCTCCCCATTTTCATTGGGGTGGTCTACACCTCCCCCCCAGCCTGGGCATGATGCACTAGTTGATTGCATCTCTACCATTCTGCCCTTAGCTAACACCGGCAAACTGATATTGCTAGGTGACTACAACCTCGACTGGCTCTCTCCTTCCTCCAAACCCACCACCTCTAAAACTTAATCCTTTAACTTCACCCAACTAATCACAGAACTCATGTGATACAATACCTGTTCCACAAATCACTCCTTTATTGACTGGGTTCTCTCTTCCCATCCCCAGAGAATATCCACTGCTGGAGTCCTTGACCCTGCTCTAAGCAATCATTGCATCACGTATTGCATTAGGAAAGCCCATTTGCCAAGTCTGCCCCAAAGTACATACAAATTCACCCCCTAAATTCACTCAACAAATACCCCATCCTATCTGACTTGTGCCACTCAAATTGGGACCTTGTATACTACGCCACAGATGTTGATTCTGCCCAAGTCCAATTCTTATGCATTTTCAAATGTTTTTGGGACTCCCACACCCCACTAAAATAAGCCAGGGTAAGGAAATTACACCACCCCTAGATCACTACCCCAGTAGTGGCCCTCTACAAAGCCCGTGACAAGGCCTGACACTCTTTCAAAGTCTCCCCAACCCTACAGTCTAAACAAGCTTACAACACCTCCAAAAACACCTGCACCAAGGCCATAAGGTGTGCCAAAGGTGAGTACTTTAAAAACTGTCTTAGCATAGCACACCGCTCCTTTTTCTGGGAGATAGTCCACTCCATTGTTGACCCACCACCTCAATCCAATACCCCACTCTAAAGCATAATGGCATCACTGTATCCCACCCCATCCAAGTTGCTGATGCCCTCAACACGTTCTTTAACCACTTGTGCCCTCCCTGACCAGTCCACACCCCCACCATCTGTGTCAAAACCCAGAATGCATGACAAGCCCCACAACACCTTCCTGCTCTCCCCTGTCTCTCCCAAAGAAGTACTGGATGGAATTCTATCCCTCAAACCACCAAAATATAACCCAGGCAGTGTTCATCCTAGTCTGCTGCATTTCTCTGCTCCAGCCATCACCCTCCTTCTCACCTTCTTACTAAACCTATCCTTCTCCTCAGGCACTGTCCCCAAAGCCTGAAAATCAGCCTGTGTCATCCTTCTCCACAAGGGCAGTGACCCCTCTTTACCCGGAAACTACTGACCCATCTCCCTCCTCAGCGCTCTGTCCAAATTACAGGAATGGCTAGTGTAATCCGGGCTAACTGAATTCCTCACCTCCACAAATTTACTCTGCTCTTACCAATCCAGCTTCAGAAAACGCCACTCCACCATTTCCTCCCATCTCCGTGTCACAGGCTACATCCAATCTGCTGCTGACAAAGGCCAACTGACCGTTGCTGTCTTCATTAACCTGGCTAAGGTCTTCGACTCTGTATCCCACCCAATGCTTCTCAACACACTCGAAGGTGTAGGGCTGGCCCCCCTGTCATACAGTGGTTTCACTCATATCTTCTAAACAGGAGTCAATCAGTTAAGATCACTTACTCCTCATCCCCCTCCCTCCCTTCCTAGCTTAGCAAGTGTCCCCCAAGGCTCAATTCTCAGCCCAGTTCTCTTTTCCCTTTTTATAAACAGTCTCTCCTTGGCCTGCTCCAAATCCCTCATCCACATGTATGCAGATTATACTATCCTGTTCATCACTGGCCCAGACCTACCCACAATCCAATCCTCCCTACTACAAGATTTCCACTCTGTGCAATCTTGCTTCCAGACAAGCAAACTCAAATTAAACACATCAGAAACAGTGTCTATAACTTTTGGGACCTCTCAATGACTAGCCAAGGCTCCCACCCCTCCGCCTATTACCTCTCTGGACGGCACTCCTCTTAGCGAGGTCTCATCCTACAAATATTAAGGCATCTAGATAGACCCAAAACTAAATTTCTCAAAACATGTTGATGCCATAGCCTCTAAACTTTGCTCAAAGCTTGGTATTCTCTACCAGAACTGGGATTCTCTGCCACTCCCGGTACATCGTAATCCACTAACAAAATGATAATGCCCATTTTTGACTATGCTGACACTGTCTGCTGCACTGCACCAGCCTCCTCACTTGCTAGACTGGACTCCCTCTTTTATGCCTTCTGCTGTTTTCACCTCGAATTCCCCCTTTAGAACCCACCACTGCTCTCTTCTCTCTTTCCTGGATCTCTTACTTCTCTCCCATCATCGATTCATCCACTCTATCTCCCTAATCTCAAAGTACTGGTTCAATCTGCTCCCCTCCTACCTCTCCATCAACCTCACCCCTGCCCTCTCCTCCTATTACCTACGCTCTAGGGACTCTCGCTCTTTCTCCCTTCCTAAACCTTCCTCAAATGCAGGAAAATCAGCCTACTTCTATAGGCTCCCTTCACTCTGGAACACTCAGTCTCCACTCCTTCAAAACTCATCCTCTCTCACCTCTATCAAATCCCTACGGTGCCCCCTGCACCACCCATTCCCATAACATGCATAGCACTTGCAATTGACCCAATAAAAACAAATAGTACTACTCACACCTCCACACCTCACCACGCTCATATCATCCCTCCCCCTACTTCTCTCTCGGCCACCTGTAACCCTTTCCTCCCTTCCAGCTACACCCATGTTCTACTGTACCTATTCAGGCTTACTGCCATCTGAGTACATGTTTACCCCAGCATTGCCGAATTTCCTAGGCTTGTTCTATACCATCTACCTGCTTTAAGATTTTTTAAGTATCCTGTTTGTTAGCACCTTCTACCATATTATAGTTGTTGTTTTCTGTTTTTATTGTATTTCTGATTACTTTACCTCTACCTGATTGTAATACTGCATGTATTGATGTATAATGCTTTTACTGTAAATGTTTTTACTTTTGTCCTATAGTATGTCCCCTTCACCTGGGGCACACCTGGAAATGAGCTTTGGCTCAGTGTGCCATTCTTGGTTACCAAATGTTTAAATAAAAATAAAAAAACAAAAACATTTTAGATTTACGGTAGGCTTGGGTTGATTTTAATATATATATATATATATATATATATATATATACTGTACATATATATATCTTATACAGGTACAGTCACACCTGTATATTAAAGTTGAATAAGCACTTTCATGTTAAACCCACATTTTTGCACCCTAATAACTTTGCCCCCATTCGACCAATTTACATGAAATTTGAACAGCGCAGCTTTTGTGCCAGGATCTCTTGCTCTGGCAAACTGCATGTAGATTAGTTCAGTGGGGCAAAGTTACAGAGGTACACAAAAATGTAAACAAATCACTGTTTTTGAAAATTTTAAGATGCTTTTTTGCCACCTGATAACTAAAATAATATGAGGCTTTGAAACCTGAAGCTTTCAGGTTTGATAGAGCTTGATCCAAGGTATGTGCATTTGTGGTTTTTAAGTCCAGCTGTTAAGTTGTTTTTAAAATATTTAAGAAAAATTTTCTGCTTCTGAGCATGCACAGTTCAAGAAATCAACATTATATTCATAACTGAATTTTTGCTGCAACAGCTGATTGCATTGTATGACACAGCTGTTGTTTACTAACAAGTGACAGCTGTGTCATATAATGCAACCAGCTGTTGTCATGACTCATAGGTCAGGAACAGGGCTACTGCCATTTTAGTCCCACCATCCTGACTGTGTTGTGCCTGAGCTGTTATCTGCACACTGGGGGCCCCACTCTCCGGTGGCAGTATATTTATTTATTTAATTTATATAATCTGACACTGGGATGCACACCCCAGCATCAGATATCCCCTTCCCCTGTGAAAACTGTTATTTTTATTAATAGTGCCGACATGGGGGGCCCAATCCCCGTGCTGGCATTTACAAGCCCCCCCAGTAGTGTTGGACACTGGTGAGCCCACCTCCAGTGTTCCAGGATAGATTATTTAATTTCCTTTTGTTCCTGTAAAATGAAGACCATCCCCAACATATTTTTTTGACCTAAAAAAAAGGTCCCTCGTCTTTGCCACCATCCCCTCCCCATTCCAACCCTCCCTCTGAGCACCCACCACCCCACAGCCCCCCCTTACCCTGTACTCACCACTGTAGGTTGTATGCTGTCATCTTCTGTAGACCAAGACACATCTGCACTCTTCAAAGCCGAACCACGAACTGAGAAATAAAGGTAAGTGCCGTATAAGGTATTTCAATGATATTCTGAACTTATGTTCCTAACTTTGCCATTTTCAGGAATTTTTTTCACCAAATTTTCAACATGGCCTTTTTGGGACTCCATTTCATGAACACTGGCAGTGTCATTTTGTTAACTGGTCCCGGAAGGTGATTTTGCGGTCGCTGCGCAAAATTACCTTTTGGGACTGAATAACAAGTTTTCACCACCAGTGTTCATGAGGTGGGGTCCCAAAAAGGCCATGTTGAACAGGTACATCAGGGAGCAAAGGAAGACCAAGGAAGGGTTAGTGAGGCTTAAATAAAGAGGAGGGAGGGTGGGCAGAGGGTGACTGTGAAAAGGCAGAGATACTAAACAAATATTTTTGCTCAGTATTTACAAAGGAAGAGGGGGAGGTACCTAAAACAAACAGTAGAAACACTCTGGATGCAGAAGTTGATACCAGCCCATTTACAGAAGAAAGGGTTCTGAAAGAACTCTTAAAACTGAAGGTGGACAAAGCAGTGCAGCCTGATGGGATTCATCCCAGAATTTAAAAGAACTAAGGGTAGAACTAGTGACACCACTGACTACCCTCTTTAACAAATCATGGAGGATGGGTGGTACCGAGGACTGGAGAAGGGCAGATGTGATTCCCTTCACAAAAGTGGGAGCAAGGCAGAAGCAGGAAACTACAGACCTGTTAGTTTAACCTCAGTGGTAGGGAAAATGATGGAATCACTTTGAAGGAAAGAATTGTTGAGTATCTAGAGGCCAGAGGGCTCAGGACCCAAGGCAGCATGGATCTACAGCAGGAAGGTCATGCCAGACAAATCTGATAGATTTCTTTGACTGGGTGACCAAAGTAGTAGACCAGGGAGGGCTGTGGACATGGCCTACCTAGACTTTAGCAAGGCATTTGACACAGTCCCACACAAAGATTAATATACAAGTTAGCCAGCCTGGGAGTGGTCCCAATATGACAGCCTGGGTAAGAATTGGCTGGAGAATAGGACACAGAGAGTAACAGTAAATGGAGTCTACTCTGAAGAAAGGGGGGTTACTAGTGGGGTACCGCTGGGTTCAGTATTAGGACCGGTCCTCTTCAATGTCTTTATAAGTGACATTGCAGAGGGACTGGAAGGAAAAGTATGTCTCTTTGCAGATGACACAAAGATCTGCAACAGAGTTGATGCACAAGGTGGGGTGGAAAGGATGAGAAGGGACTTGGCAAGGTTAGAGGAATGGTCAAATGTATGGCAGCTTAGATTCAGTGCTAAGAAGTGCAAGGTAATGCACCTGAGTAACAAAAACCCATGGGAAGAGTACACAATGGGGGGTGAGATACTAACAACAACAAAAATGGAAAGGGACATGGGGGTAGTCATAGCAGATGACCTAAAGGTGGGCAAGCAATGTGAGAGGGCAACAAGGAGGGCGGGGGAGATACTGGGATGCATAGGGAGAGGCATCACCAGTAGAAAACAGGAAGTTATTATCCCTCTGTACAGACAGGTGGTCAGATCCCATCTGGAGTACTGCGTGCAGTTCTGGAGACCCAGTCTTCGCAAAGACATAGATAGGATGGAGGCTGTCCAGAGGAGGGTAACTAAAATGGTGCAGGGTCTGCACTGGAAGACATATGAAGAGAGACTTAAGGAGCTGAATATGTATAGCCTAGAGGAAAGGAGGGAGAGGGGGGACATGATAGAAACTTTCAAGTACCTCAAGGGAATCAACAAAGTCCAAGAGGGTAGCATCTTTCAAAAAGAGGTTTGCAAGAACAAGAGGGCACAATTTGAAAGATAGAAGCGGGGCTGCTCAGAGGTAATTTAGGAAGTATTTTTCACAGAGAGGTTTTGGATGCATGGAATGGCCTTCCGGAGGAGGTTGTGGAGTCAAAAACAGTGGTGGAATTCAAGCATGCATGGGACAGTCATAAGGCAATTCTAGGGGGTGGGGTAGGAAGAAGTAGGCTGCTGGTTAACTAGGATCTGCAGCTTATCCATTAGGTAGGGAAATGGGCAGACTGAGTGGGCCAAGCGGTCCTTATCTGCTGTCAAAATCTATGCTTCTATGAAAATTTGGTGGAAAAATTCCTAAAAGTTGCCAAGTTACGAGCTTTTATTGAAATTTTTCTACATGCGTATAACTTTGGTAATTTTCAATATTTTAACTCCAAATTTTCAATTAAGCCATTTTTTCACACCACCTCATGAACAATACAGCTGTCATTTTTCACATCCTGTCCAAAACATGTTTTTGACCCTGTGATGTTTGATGGCATTTTGGCACAGATTTTAAAATTTCCAGCTTCGGAGTTTATAAGATGGGGTCGCAAGAAGACTATGTTGAAAGTTTGGGGACAAAATATTTAAAAACAGGGAATTTATTAAGTTATATTGTCTGCAGGATGTCCGTTGCACCATTGGGGAGCATGATACCTTACCATGCCAATGAGATGAGTTCAGGTGTGAACTCACTGAACTTGTCTAATGGGACAAGGCTGATGGGGAAGGTGCTGCAGCATGCTGCACCAGCCCTGGCTTGGGTAGGTACAGAGCAGTGTTTTGGAGCAGACACCATACCCTGTGGTGGGTCAGGGAACCTCACCCGCAGGGTATTGACATCTGTGCCGGGGCCTGCTGGGCCCATACACCTGGGTCAGGACTGACTCCATTATTGCATTTGTCTCATTTTGTGCAGAGCCTGAGCAAATGAGCCTACAATTTCACTATCAGAAAAAGAAGGGAAATTCTTTGCAAAAAACTACATTAATACAGACATTAGGGTTGCAGAATGCAAAGCACATGAAGAAGGGAAATGAAAAACATTAGGGATTTGAGTCTCTGGAGTATTGGTGAATTAGTGGTGGGGCCTTAATTGGGGATGTCAACCCTAATGCCCACCCCCTTCCCTGATCAGACTAGGTCAAATGTGATGTCTTGGGCCCAGTGTGAAGAAAGATCTGGAAAATCCTGGTGAAATCCCTGGTGGAGCTTTTCACCATCTCTCTGAGGACAGGGTGGGTGCCCCAGGACTGAAAGGTGGTGCATATAGTGCCTATCCACAAGGTGGGATCAAGGGAGGTGGCAGGGAACTACAGGCCTGTCAACCTGACATCGGTGGTGGGCAAGGTGATGGAGGGCATTGTCAAGGAGAGGCTGGGGGGGACCTGAAAAGTCAGGGTGCCTGGATGATAGACAACATGGATTCATCCTGGGGAAATCATGTCAGACAAACCTTGTGGAGTTCTATGACTGGGTGATGAGTGCCTTGGACCTGGGTAGACCAGTGGACATCCTCTTTCTAGACTTCAGCAAGGCATTTGACTCTGTTCCTCATGAGGGCCTGTTGGATAAGCTGGGAGAAATGGGGGTGGGGAACCAGATGATCAGATGGATAGGCAATTGGCTCCAGGACCGGACCCAGAGGGTCATAGTTGGTGGGATAGTATCTACCCCAAGGAAGGTCATTAGTGGGGCCCCACAGGGATCAGTCCTTGGGCCCCTTCTGTTTAACACCTTCATCTCTGACATAAGGACAGGTATCAGGAGGGAGATGAGTCTCTTTGTGGATGACTCAAAACTGGGGGCGGTGGTGGATGGAGAGGAGAAGAGGGTGGCCCTACAGGGGGATCTGGAGGCTCTGGAAAGATGGTCTAGAAAGTGGAAGCTGAGGTTCAATGTGGGGAAATGCAGGGTACTGCACCTGGGGGCCAGAAACCTGGGCCAAGTGTACACCCTGGGGGAGGGAATGCTACAAATCTCGATGGCTGAGAGGGACCTGGGGGTGGTGGTGGATGTCAAGATGAACAACTTGGAGACTTGTAGGAGGGCATCAGCCAAGGCCAACAGGATGCTGGGATGCATCGCTAGGGGGGATTACCTCCAGAAGGAGGGAAGTGATACTCTCTCTGTATAACTGCTTGGTGAGGCCGCACCTCAAGTACTGCATGCAGTTTTGGAAGCCACACTTAAAGAGGGACATTAAACTCCTGGAGAGGATCCAGAGGAGGGCAACCAAAATGATTTGGGGCTTAGGGGACAGGACCTATGAGGAGAGGCTCGAAGAGCTAAATATGTACACATTGGAAGAGAGAAAAGACCGGGGGACATAATAGAGGTCTTCAGGTACATAAAGGGGGTAAATAGGGGAGAAACAGTCAGGGTGCTTTTGAAGGAAGGAGGAGGGGGCCACTCTAGAGGCATGGGTGGAAGCTGGGAGGAAGATTTGGGGAGAAAGGAGGAGGTGCTACTTCACTGAGAGGTGGTGGAGCCATGGAATGCGCTGCCTAGGGGCTGGTGGAGGCAAAGATGGTGGGGGGATTCAAGAGGGGGTGGGACAGGTACAGGGGAAGGGTTCTGGAAGCAAAATCCAATGCAGCAAGAATATCCGGAACTGGGAAGGGAGAAGCCAGAGAAGGCGAGGGGGACAGCAAGGTCAGTTCCCAGGGTGGGGGCTGACTAAACAAGCAGATGCAAAAGACCGTTAGGCCTATTCTGCAGGCATTTTAGTATTTTAGTAAATTATGTTGGCCGTACTTTATCACTATGGGGCATTAGGTTGGAGCAGTATCTCATGCTTCAGACAGGAGGCTACAGACTGGGGGAGGGGTGGGCATTAGGGTTCACAGCCCCAAGTAAGACCCCACCAATGATTTGCCAATACTCCAGAGACCCAAATCTCTAATGTTTTTCATTTTCCTTCTTTTTGCACTTTGCATTCTGCAACCCTAATGTCTGCATTAACGTAGTTTTTGCAAAGAAAAAAAATATATATATATATTTATATATATTCATTGTAAAAAACTACCTTAATGCATCAGTTATGGTTGATGTCACAGTGGTAACATTTTGGAAGTTCCATGTTAGGGTTACCACCCCTACCATCCCACCCTCACCCTCACCCTTCAGGCACCAACAGGCATTGGGGTGTGCAATGGGGTCATCAGGCCCAACTCTTACCCCATTCCATGTGTAAACAAACTGATGTGGTACAGTATAGGAAAATGGGGTGAGAGTTAGGTCTGACGACCCCATGACATGCCCCAATGCCTGTTGGTACTTGTAGGGTGGGAGGTGGTAGGGGTGGTAACCCTAACATTGAATTTCCAAACTTTGTTGCTGTGACATCAATCCTAACTGATGCATTAGTGAAGTTTTTTGCAATGAATTTCCCTTCTTTTTGAGAAAGTGTAATGTAAGTGGTTAGTGGTACATGTTTGGGGGAGCTCGGGCCCTCTGGGCCCTGCGCTCCCTTCACATTGCCCATTTTTTGTGTAATAGTATGCATATGTGGGAGTGCAGGCCCTCTGGGCCTTGCGCTCCAACTTACACATAAATACAGAGCCATACAGCAGCCCCATAGTACTGAAAAGGAACCCTTGTAACATTTATTTGGCAATGTCTCAGTAACCATAGCAACTATGGAAAAAATCCCACTGCAATTGTAATCATGACTTCAAAACCTCCATGCGTGCTAAGCTGGGGGGTAGCAAAAAATCTGTATCTCAAATAGTTTTTGAGATAGGGCACTGCAGTGTTATCCTATGGGAAAGTTCTCAACTTTGGAATGCTGTAACTATGGGCCCATTGAATGTTTTGGGACCAAACTACCAAAAGGCACATCTGTGGGACCAGGGCTTGCCACCCTGCGAATTTCAGCCCAAAAGCACAATCCACCTTGTCACAATATATATATATATGGCAAAAAAATCAGTTTAATGCATCAGTTAGGGTTGTTCCACAGCAACAAAAGTAAGGAAATTCGATGTTAGAGTAGAAAACCCCCCTTGCTTCCCCACCCCACCCCCCTAACTGGCATCGGGGTGTGTGTTGGGGTCATTGGTCCTAACTCTCACCCCATCCCATGTGTAAGAAGCTGAGGGTGGACATGGGATGGGGTGAGAGTTAGGACCGACGACCCCAAAGTACACCCCCGATGCCAGTTGAGGGGCAGGGTGGGGGCAAGAGGGGTTCAACCCTCAACATCAAATTTCCTTACTTTTGTCCTCTGTGGAACAACCCTAACTGATGCATTAAATGGAGTTTTTTGCCATGAATTTCCTTCTTTTGAGAATGAGGAGTATAAATAGTGAATGGAATGTGATGGTGGGAGTGTGGGCCCTTTGGGCTCTGCACTCCCACCATGTGATTTTTTTGTCAACGGTAACGCACATGGTGATGGTAACATAAATGGTAATAGAAACTGAAGCGCAAACTGACGCCAAAGCAAAAAGTAATGCACACGGAGACGCAAATGCAAGTGCATGCAGAAACGCAACTGGTAATGCGCACGGTCACAGTACTGCACTTGGAAATGCAAATGGTAATGGTAATAGCAACAATAACGGCAAAGCAAACAGAAACGCAAGCGCATGCGGAAATGCAAACCGTAATGCGCATGGTCATGGTACCGCAATTGGAAACACAAATGGTAACGGTAACAGCAAGAATAATGCCAAAGGAAACAGAAACTGAAATGCAAATGCAAGTGCAAATGGAAATGCAAACTGTAATGTGCACAGGCACAGTAATGCAATTGGAAACGCAAACGGTAACAGCAACAACAACACCAAAGGAAACAGAAATGCAAATGCAAACGTAAGCGCATACGGAAACGCAAAACGTAACACTTATGGTCACAGTAACGCAATTGGAAATGCAAATGGTAATGGTAACAGCAACAATAACGCCAAAGGAAAGAGAAACGGAAATGGAAGCACGTATGGAAACGCAAACCGTAATGCGCACGGTCACAGTAAACGAAAGACAAATGCAAATGGAAGGGTGGCCGCAAATGCAAATGAAAATGCACATGGTGACGCAAATGTAAATGCAAACACAACCAGTAGTAAAATGCAAATAGTAACAGTAACGCAAACACAAGCGCAAACTAAAACGCAAAGGGTAACGCACACGGTGGCATACATGGAAATGCTAACGCAAACGGGTATGGAAACACAAGTGGAAACGCTAAGGATAACAGTAACGGAAGCGCACACCCTGGTTTTCCCCAACAGCTGCATAGAGAAACACAGTGAGTACAAAGAATGTATGCATAATAATGGGCCTCGGAGCAGAAAATGAGCACTTGGAATACTAAATTGCTTATATCTCAGGAACCGTATGACGTAGAAAAAAATTTAAATTTCATATGAATTATTACTTTCCTGGCTAGTTTTCTAGGGGGGGCTAAGTATTTTTCTGATGAAAAGTCTGTATCTCACACCGTTTCCGAGATACTGGCCCCAAAAGGCGCGGCGGATGTCTTAATGTTATCCTATGGGAAAAACGTAAACATCGAAGTGCCGTAACTTTGTCGCCTGTAATATTTTTTCACCAAGCCACCAAAAGGTACATCTGTGGGATGTTGGCTTTCTTCCCTCCAAATTTTAGCCCAAAAGACCAAACCGTTATTTTGCAGCAGGGTGGCAAAACATTCCTGTAATGTGGCGGACGCGCAATGTTATCCTATGGGAAAAAGCGTCAACTTCCGAGTACCGTAACTTTACCGCCCTGTGATATTTTTTGACCAAACCACTAAAAGGCACATCTGTGGGATGTTGGCTTTCTTCCCACCAAATTTCAGCCCAAAAGACCAAAACCAGTGTTTTGCAGCAGGGTGGCAAAGAATGCCTGTTATTTTCCCCATAGTGTCAAATAGTAGTGTCACAAATCACAACACTATCGCAAAAGAAATCACAAAAGTGTTGCAGGTGCGACACTACTTTTCCCAAAAATTTCAAAAACATATTTCTGGGGTGTTTAACCCCAAAATAAAGACATGCCTAGCATCTTCAGGGTTCGACTAGGTAAACACAAAAAGAATTGTGTCCCTAGAGGGTCCCAAATTTAAATGCCAAGCATTTCTGTGACTACTAACTGAAAATAAAATGGCTGACTCACAACACTACAGGGGTCATTTGCGACACTAAAAACGACATTTGGGACACTGTTGAACTTTTTGTTAACTTTTCTCATTAACTATAATGAGAAACTTGTTTTTTGAATAACTTTTGAACCGGTAAATATTTTTTCACAAAATCTTCAAAAAGCACATTGGGGACCCTGGCTGCATGTTCACTGAAGTTTTCGGACCAGTCGTGCAAAGTGTGCGACCTGTAGGCGCAAGCAAAGAATGTGCAAAAAAGGGTAAATGTGCTCCGGAATGTCACTTAATAACTCCACAACCGTATATTTGACCAGTAGACAACTTGGCAGACCCCAAAATCTATGCTACCGCTCCTTGCTTGCCAAATTTCAGGCAAATCTGATGTACAGTGACAAAGTTATTAAGGTGCAAACTTTCACACTTTAACCTTAAATGGGGTACTCAACCCTAACTATAGTAGTACTATAATAAATATATATATATATATATATATATATATACACACACACATATATATACAGTGTGTGTATATATATATATATATATTATAATATATATATATATATATATATATATATATATATAGGAATGGAAATTGAGGTCACCACTGGACACCAGGGAATAAAATGTGAAACACAGAAAAATAAAATAATTGAAATAAGGGAAAAAAAACACATAAAGAAGTAGGGTAAATACATGGAAAAGGCTTTTTAATCTGAAGAAATCCTTTTCCGTACCAACGAAAAATGGGAATGAAAAAGGATTCCTTCAAACGAAAATGAATCGGGCAAAAATTAAGTCCAAAATCCTTTTCCGTGTCAATAGATCTTTTTTCATTTGAGCGGCAATATAAAATGAAAAAGGATCCCTTGTGACGAAAAAGGTATTGGCAGAAAAACTAATCCTGAAATCCTTTTTCATCATAAGGAATCCTTTTTCATTTGAATGAAAATATCAAATGAAAAAGGATCCCTTATCATGAAAAAAGAATTGGGAAAATGACTAAGCCAGAAATCCTTTTTCGTGACAAAGGATCCTTTTTCATTTGAACGAAAAAGGATTCACAAAAAAGCAACAACAACAAAAAACCTGTCTGAAATCCTTTTTTGTCCCTTGTGATTCTTTTTCATTTGAACGAAAAAGGAGCCAAGAAAAAAGCATTAGCGACTGACGAAAATAGATTTTAAATGTTATAAAAAACACATTCCAGGGTCATTTTCAACCAAATAACTGCAGAATCCACCTAATGCTGTTCTGATCAGCAAAATGCATACCTGGGTTTCTCTGGAGGAACTGCTTTTTTTAAGTTTTCAAATGTTTTGGGGGGAGGAATGAAAACAAGATGGCAGAAAATGAAAAAGGAATTTGTTCTCATAAAAAAAGGGTTGGCCCCTAATGAAAAAGAATGCTTTTTCATTTGACCAGATTATTTTTTTCATTCCAGGAAGCTATCTGGCAGACTGAAACTCCCATTGAAAATAATGGGAACTTTAAAATGTAATAACTTTGGAATGGATTAATATTTTTTCACCAAGCAAGTGAAAGGCACATATGTGACCCAAGCCCTTTCTACCCTGAAATTTCTGACTAAAATTCCAAACCATCTGGGTGCAAGGTGATGGCAAAAGCACAGCAAAAAAATGAGATTTTTTATGTTTTTGCGTTATCGGGAATCTCAGAATCTGCACATCCGACCAAAACAAAATTTGGCAAGTCAAGATATCTATCCTATGAGACCATGCATGCAAACTTTCATGAAAATCTGTTGAATGGTTGCAAAGTTATTAAACTACAAAATTTGAGATTTAGCATAAAAAGCCCTGCTCAACCCTAACTACAGGAGCATGCTATACACACAAACACACACATGGGATATGACATGGGTAAGAGTGACATAGCTGAAATATCTTCATGGGCTATACTTAACCTACTGACCTAATGAGTGGCGAACCAATGAGTGGGGTCTGAAGAAGTCAAGTATAGTGAGTGAAGGTATTTCTAAGTACTTCTACTATATCAGTCTCACCCATGTCATATTTGATTTTTATAGCTGGTGTTTAGGTGGGTTTTGATAGACATGCAGCTGTGGGCACAAAAGGACCCTGCACATTGGCTGACAGATGGAGTCTTTGCCCTGTGCATCTGTATATGTGGCCACATGCTTCCGCAGCCCACCAGACAGCCTGATTATTTCTTGACATCCATAACCGCACAGAAGTGCAGGGCCTTCAGGTCCTTCAATTCTGTAGGTAGATGGAGTGTTCCCTTGGTGCATCTGCATTTGTTCACACAGGGTCCTCAAGGGACCTGCATGAATGAGGATACGATTCCACTATCTCAAAAAGAAAAAGGAAATTCTTTGCAAAAACTGTGATAGGTTAATGCTCCAGTTAGGGTTCAACTTAATGCCACAAAAGTAGGGAAATGTGGCATTAGGGTTTCCCACCCTAACTACCCCTTAAGCAGCAAAAGGACAAGACCACACAAACAACCACAGAAAGCCATCATCACATAAGGAAAACAACATACAACTGTTTCTAGATGTCACAAATGCAGTAGCACTGATGTGCTAGCTTTGTGGATTTGTATCTGTGGCTGCATAAAGCACAGGCTCTCAAGGGCCTGTGCTTATGCTGCCACACCTGTGTGTGTATGTCATATAGCGTGCATGAGTACCTCTTCACTTCTATGTTAAACTGAAAATTTGAGACTTTAATAACTTCCCAACTGTTCAAGCGATTTGCATGAAAGTTTGCATGTGCTGTTAGAGACCAAAGATCTCTTGACATGACAAGTTTCGTTCCAGTTGGATGTGTGGCTGCGGAGATACGGAGTGTCAAAAACATGTAAATTACCACTTTTTGTCAAATTCTTTATTACCGCATTGAGCAAAAACTCTGTGGAATTTTGGTCTGACATTTTTAGGGTATATAGGTCTTGGGGTCGCTGTGGTGCCTTTTGAAGGTTTGGTGAAAAAATATGAAACCATTCCAAAGTGGTTCAATTCTAAAGTTTCCCATTATTTCCTACAGGAAAAGTTAGATGACAGGCTTGAAACAGGATTCTTGATCATGGCTGTGGAATCCTAGTTTGCAAATGCAGAATCCTAGTTTGTGCTGCTGCCATTTCGTTTTTGGTTAGTGAGGCAAACAGACTTAAATTTCTTAAAAAATAGTGGCATTTGGCAAACACCTACAGTTGTGTTTACCTAATAGGGGCCCAAGGAATCAGATTCCGGGGTCAGTTTTTTCCAAATATGTCCAGAAATGTGTTTATTTGATCTGCAGAATTCTTTAACCGAAAATCATGGAAATCTTTTACTGTGAAACAGGATCCTTTTTCGCAATTTGCGAAAAAGGATTTTTCTTTTACCACAAACTGTGGAAAAGGAAGCTCGGAAAAGGATTATTTTTCTCAATTTGCAAAAAAGGATTTTTTATATATCTGTTTCTTAGTCGCATCATAGCAAATAAACTGTTTGGAATTTTGGGATGAACTTTTCAGTGTAGAAAGGGCTTGCCCCACATATGTGCCTTTTGGGGGTTTGGTGAAAATATATTACTTGGCTGTGCAGTTCTGTGGGGTAGAATTTTGCTTTGTTTCCCATAGGATAACACTGTAATGGGATGTTTACGTACTCATTTCTTTGTTACTTCGCTGTGAAGAAACAGTTTGTGGTATTCTGTGATAATACCAACCGAATATGGGCAACCGGTCAAAATGGCGACTCATATTATCATAGGTGACCGCAAGGAGGTGATGACTGACTGCTACTGGACGGTAGGGGAGGTGACTGGAAAGGGGGTGGCAAGGGAAGGGAGGAAAGGAAGAGGTTATCTGGGTGTAGTGTCCCTGCTGCCACTTTAACCAGCCATGTGGTATGGTGGTGAGGAGGATAGCGTGCAGCAGGTACTGGGTTCGGGGCTGGGAACTGGGAGGTTGTGAATTTTGCCACTGCCTGTGGCTACGGAACTTAATTTTTTTTACATGTGGATTGTGCCCCCTTCCCAACATGCACCCCCCTGGAGCTAGGAATCTAAAATCAGGGAGGTGTGGGGGGCACAGAACTAGGAATCTAAAATCAGGGAGGTGTGGGGGGCACAGCCCCTCTGCAAAAACACTTATTGTGTTGCGGATGTCAGGTCGCTGGCAAGTGTATATCGCTGATTTACTTTTCAGCGATATACACTCATGATAATAGCAATCGCCGTTTCGTGTTTGCTATTATCACATAGAGCCACAGTTTGCAATTTTGTTCTGAAATGTTCAGGGTAGAAAGGGTTTCGCCCACTCATGTGTCTTTTGTGGGTTTCATTAAAATATGTTAGTTTGGTGTTCAGTTACACAGCTGTCAGATTTCCCTGTGCACACTATGGTATGGAAGCGAAGGGCACAGAGGGCCCCTGCACTCCCATATGCAAATATGGGTACCATTAAGGACTTAGGGGAGTGCAGGGCCCTCACATGTGACTACATAGAGAATTGTGAAGTGATGGCAGTGCAGGGCCCAGACAGCCCTACACTCTCACAGGAAAATAAAGATACAATTACAATCTCTGAAAAATTATGATTAGTGGGGAGCACAGGGCCTGGAGGGCCCTGCACTCCCACAAGGCAATAAGCCTACGATTATACTTTCTCAAAATCTATGGAAATTCTCTGAAAAAAAACTATGTTAATGCACCTTTAGGTTAAAGCATCGAGTATAGTACCTTAGTCTTATGCCACATTTCTTACCTCATCTCAGCAACAGGCATGAGGATGCATAGTTTGCGAACCCTAATGCTCACCCATTCATGTACCCATCTTACCTTACTTACTCATGGAACTGGGTAAGCATTAGAGTTCACAACCCCAAGACACACCCCTCATGCCTGTTCCTGCATGCAGGGTGTGGGTGGGGTCTTATGCTTGGGAACCCTAAGGTCGTATTTCCATACTTTTGGTGTTTTGACTCTAATGGTGCATTAACATAGTTTTCTGCAGGGATAATTTCCTTACTTTTTGAGAAATTATAATGTCCCTTTTATTGCACTAACCTTAATGGTGCATTAACATAGTTTTTTGCAGAGAGTATATATATATATATATATATATATACACACACACACACAAATAGATACAGTATATGTATATATATATATATATATATATATGTATATATATAATATATATCTATAGTCTCAATATAGGATCTGACATGGGCTGACTTAAGATTTCAAGGCTTGCCTGCACATCTTTTCCTGCAGTGAACACTGCTCGGTCACGCTACATTCCTACATGAAAGTCAAAGTGATTTAATCAACTGGCGACTTCTTTTACAAAACAAACTCACTTATCTTAACATGAAAAACTGACTTTACATATCTTTTAAGCAAAATCAGCTATATTTAAAAAGTTTGCAGGTTGTCCTTTACTACAGTGAACACCAATCGGTCACGCTACATTAGTACATCAAAATGAAAGTAATTTAATGGAACACAGTCTGAAAAAAGGCAGGATCAACCAGATAAGTTGTCATTTTGTTAATTTTGATCTATAAAAAATAAGTCAGCATCAACCTGGCAGTTGTATTGAGTGTTCTGCAGCTATATTGATTTACCTATGGTTGTGGGTGGCAGGTTGTGTGCCAGCTGTGTTTGTGTGGCAGCCAGTCTGTGCCAGGTGTGGAGTGATTTCAGTGGTGGTGAGAAGGTTCTCAGGTCTGGAAAGTAGTTTAGGCATGCGGTCGTACTGGGAGGTGTGCAGTCGTTGTGGAATAATGCACGGTCATGTCACATGTTTTATCCAATCAGGACACTGGAATGTCAGTGATTTTTCTTACCCATCATATATTTATCTATATACACTGGCTCCTGACTGGATGAAGCACACCTCCTAACCACGCATTGTCCCACAGCTACAGTATGCCTGCATTTCTTTCTATTTTTCATCCCCTCCAGAACAATTTTGGCCATTTTATAAAACAGATAGTCTAGTGAAGGGTGTGTGGTCGTGCTCTGATATATGCACACCTTCTGTGGTTGAAAACATTCAGCCTGTGGCCTCACACCAAGGTGTGTGTCTATCAGAGCATTACTGCAAGCTCTGTAGTCGATTATCTGTTACATATATATAATATATATTACACAAACAGTAATGTTATGCTCTAGAGCTGGTGTTCAGGAGAAAAATACTTGATACAATGCTCACTTATATTAAGGTACACAATTCTATATCTTTATTTTTTATCATTTTAATATTCTACAGCCCTTAATGATGGAATTGTTATGTGGAGCTACAAAATGTTAGCATTATGGATAATTTTGAAACAAAAAAAACATCTTTTTGAAACAAATATCAGATAAAGCATCTTTTCTTTAAGTGATTGGGTCATTAGTTCCTAAGTCACCATCTTATGTAAGCAATAAGACATGACAGGGTGTGCATTATTGTGATATACTCGCATGCCTCAGGTACATTGTTAGGCACGAGGCACAACTGAGTGCCATTAAATGCACCTGAGACATGCAATTATATCACCATAATGAAACATCCTGAAGTGTCTTATTTCACTTATAAAATGACATTTAAATATTTGACTTATAAGAATAAATCATTTTAAAAATATAAAAATGAGGGACTTTCATTGAAATACACTTCAATTTCAACTTTAAAGACAAGAAGTCATCCATATTCTAGTAACTGGGGGAGGTAGCTAAAAACAGTAAGAGATAATGACATTCACAACCATGTGTGGCATGCATGTTTATTAAAAAATGTGTTACCGTATTTGTATTTCAAACCAATTCAGGTATTTTAATGGAAATGTGTTCAAAACTGTTGCACTTACCAGGTTGTTTTATAGCGGGCAGGGTGGATTTCTCCTGAAAACACCCATACATGGTTCAGATGTATGTGCTTTAAATTCAGGAATTTATTTCAGCAGTTTGGGAGTGCCTTTGCCTATGTAATTGTGTTTTCTCACCTTTTGTCTCTCAATTTATTGTGTATTATACAATGGCAAGAAAGAATGCTGGGCTCTGATTGGTCAGTCTGGGGCTGAACCCGTGATGTTATCCCAGCATACCAGCACGAATCTAGCCCCAGCATACACGTCTGAAAGCCATCAATTAAAAAATCACTCCACATGTGGATTAGGGAAATAGAAAAATTAGCTATTCACTGTACCCACAATTCCTCACTATATAAATGAGTATACAGGCTATTATATTTCTGTACTCACTATAGGAATAGGAGACTACATCTCTCAGTAAAGAAGTCTTATCAGCTATATAGTGTATGCACAATGCTTCATTTTGAAAATAAACATCTGGGATCTTATATTGTTTTAACCATTACACAAATAGGAGACTGCACCTCCCAGTAAGGAAAAATGGAAGAGAGCTTCATATTGTACCACAAAGCCTTGCTATTGGCATCTACATATTAGGTGCCATACTGCAGTCACCACTACCAAAATATGAGACTACACTGCTGTGAAGGAAAATTTAAGTTACGTTTATAATCTACCCAGAATTCCTTGTTGCTGTATGTAAATCAGCATGTTAGCTGTTATACTGCTGTGACCATTACCAAAATAAGAGTTAACTGATTTAAGAAAAAGGGATTACTTTTATGTCCAAATGTTAAAATGTGAGGGAAAATGTATTCCAAAATGCAGTTCTTAATATTTTCCTTTGTTTTCAACAAAGGAGCCATTGTAAAATAGAATTAATGCACTCCAGGGTATGTGTCGTGCTGGGGTAATGTCACTGGTGTTGGACTCACTCGGCCTATAGCCTCGTACTGAACCACCTGAGGCGTGACGTTATCCCAGCATGACATACACCCTGTTGTGCATTATTCTTTATTTCCTGCTTTCCTCACCCTGTTTCTTTTTTCTCTTTCTTTTCAAATTAACCCAGGGAATGTTTACTTAAGCAATAAGACATAACAGGGTGTGCATTGTGGTGGGATAATGGAGCACCTCAGGTGTGTTGGGAGGCACAAGTGCCTTCAACCACCCAAGAAGTGCCATTATCCCACCACAATGCACACCCTGGAGTGTCTTATTGTGATTATAAAATTGGTCCAAGATTTTATGGGGCAGGGGGGAAGAAATGTACCACAATCAAAAAAGAAACATTTTTATGATTTTTTTTAACAAAAAGTTCATCCACTTCAACAAAATAGTCCCAGCACATCCCAGCACTGACATGCCATCTCAGGTCCAAATATCACACACAGCAAAATACATGTATTGTAACCACCCAGTCCCCTGGGGTTACTAGAATCCCATCAGTGTTTGACATAGGAAGGTAGTGGGCAGCTGATAGGGAGTTTATTAGAAGCTTTCTACAGATGACATCATTGTTTACTCAGCTAGCCTGAGGAGAGAATGGATTATTTCATTTAGAACTCTCACAACAGCCTGAGCCACTTTGGAATCAGCTGCCTGGGGACAGTTTAGAATGTTGGGATGGGAGTCAGTGTAGTTTTGTAGTAGGAGTCAGAGTGGGCAGTGCTCAGAGTGTAGAGGTGCCTGCTGGCCTGCCCTGAGGCTGGGTGAAGGACCTCTGGTCATTTTCTCATCCTAGTGAGTGAAAATAGCAGCAGTACCACAGGAAGTGGTGGAGAACGTTGCCAGCAGGACCCCTGTGAGTCAAGTCTTACAGAGAGAATAGGACTGATAAATTCAGTGTTTCCAAGGGGCAATCCTCTGAGGAACGAAAAGATTTTCCAGCTGTCCAGGTCAGAGATAAAGCTATGGAAAGCAACAGGGAGAAATGTGTTTTCTCCACCAGTCTGATGTCTGTAACAGTGGACAAACAAAACCGTGAATACAGAAACAGAGACTAGTTCTTTTGGGAGTCATCTGGTGGTGTATGTGACAAGAGACAAAGCTAGAATACACCACTCAGGGTCCCAGCCTCACCACAAATACTGATATGTGCTGAATGTAAATTAAATGCGTGGATGCCTTTAGCAATCTGGTGAGACTGAAGGATCCGAATTTGTGAAACCCCAAAGGGATGGCAGAGGCTGGCTGGGGCTAGGGTGGGCAGACCCTCACCTGAAATTTCAGTCAGGACTAACTGGTCACTGGAGGGGCACAAGGTTACCCTGCAGATGTTAACTAAGCCAATCAGGTTAGGTGGATGTATTTAAGTGCGTGGAACTCTCCCTGTAATAGACACTTACAGAAGGAAAAGATTAAATGTTTGTATTTTTAAGTGTGTGGTAACCCCCATGCAATAGACACTTATAGGAGATTAATATTCATATAGATCCCTGAACAAGAGGGATGGATGGTCGATGTTCTGTGGAAGAGAAAGTGTAAGAATACCCAAAAATGTTTGCTCTGGAGAAAGAAAAGCTTTTGTGATTGCCAGTGTCTGTAAAGTACAATGCCAACCGGGGGGGGGGGCCTTTTTTCTGTTTCCATCCTATGTCAGAATAAAGCCATACTATATAATCCCAGTTCTAGTAGTGGACATTCCATCTGTGCTTCTCAGTGTGAGATTGTTTATGGGCCCCATCGGATAGTAGACCTAGCATAGCCCTAGCACCTCTCTCCCAGAACGCAGCATAAATATAAATGTTATTTTGCACCCTAATCCCCCCCAAACCTCTTCGATGCCAAGCCAGGTATTTGCCCCAGCATCGGGGTGATGCCTATTGTTTTGCCAGCTTGTGGTTTGATGCCATGTCTGTGTATAAGTTAGGGGGGCCCTGGTTACAAGATGCCGCTCTTGGCCGGAGTAAGGGTTGCAGTAATTTTTATTAGCTCTTAAACCCTTTAGTTTCCCCAACCCACCCCCATTTACCTATTTCCTCCCCTTTCTTTTTTCTTTTTCTGTATATTATTCCCTCTCTTTTCCCTATTTATTTTTTTATTTTCTGGCCTGCTTACATTCAAGAGGTGGAATGTTTACTATGTATGAAATACAAGAATTAAAATCTCTGCTCAGTTCTACTGGCAGAATGTTCACCCCCACTATCACACAACAGAAAGCCTCAGATGGAACCACAGGGATTTTGTTTTATCTGTAGCAGGCTAAACAGCACACATTTCCCCTGTAAGCAGGTGAGGTTAGGAGGTGGATTTTTCATGGTCAGCAAAGAAACACCATAAATTAAAACTGTAAGTATTGTAATACTTCCTTTTTAAGTTATGTATGTGTTTATAAGAAGAGGATTATGAGGGCAAATAACATTTAATTGTGATGTTTTTAAATTTAAGGCAGTTTTATTTTTTAGAGCCTAGTTTAAGGTTTTTAATGAATAAAGGTGGCAGCCACGTTTGTGATGGTAGTCAGGGATGTGTGTTAGTATTGATTTTATTGTGAAGAGGCTGCTGGATCTTCTTCCAGTGCTGTTGTGCTGGGATATCAGCACTGGGTTCCGAACTCCACAACCAATAAGGTTTCTGGACTTTTTATATCCATTTTATAACATGTAATATAGCAATTTAAAATTCCACATAGTTTTACTGGCAGAATGTCCCTCTCCCAGCATACTGTACACACACACACAGACACACACACACACACACACACACACACACACACGGCAGAGCAGAGTAAGAGCCTTTATTTTATCTTTGGCAAGGTAAGCAGTAGAGATTTTCCTGGTAAGCAAGTAAAGCTAGAAGGAGGATTTTTCACTGTCAGCAAAGGAATGCCAATATAGAAAACTGTGAACAGAACTTCAATTTTCTAATTTGTTTATTGTGTAAGAAAAGAGTGATGATCAGGGAAAGAGCATTTACTTATTTTTTTTATTAAGATAGTTTTATTTTAGGGCCTAGTTGAAGGTTTTTAGTAATTAAAGTTGGCAGCTATATTTGTGATGGAATGTCAGTTCTGGGTGTAGGGGGTCGATTTTCTCATTGTGTGAGGTGGCTGCTAACAAATCTGGTCAAGATTAGAACCAGGGAGACCGTACAGTATGCTGTATTAATGCACAGTCACTTCAGTGGTATCATTGTTTAGTTTTTCTTGATTTAGGAAAAGAGGTCTAGACAATTCTGAATATTTTCAGCATTATCCTGGGGCGCGAGGAGGGGAGCAATACAGATGCAAGCCATCTGAAACTGAACCAGATAAAACTGTTGGTGGTATGTTAGTGACTACTCTCGCCAATAGGAGGAACCGTTGTCTGTTTGGCTGGGAACCAAGATTGCAGACATTAATGATGGAGGAGAAGAAGAAGGATGAGGAGGGGATGCTATGACTCTCAAAAAGCCTATGGATTTATTCATGAATTCACTAAATCTGTCTGGTTTGGAAGATAACAGAATGGAAGTGGCCATGGAGGTAGAAATAGTGCATGAGGATTCTGTTCTTTATCAGAATAAGGTGAAAGATGAAGGTGATACAACTATAGTTATATAAGAGGCAGAGATACACCCAGATATGGACATACCTTCTCAGTCTTCAGATGATTCCCCCCACCAAGATCCTGCTAATGATGGGTATTGTGAAGCTCTGAGGCCTGTAACTGCAACTTCTAGCTGAGGAAAAGGATGCCCTGGCCGCTGTCGCCATACACACCGGAGCTGCTGCCTGCACAAATGCTGCAACACCCCTGCACAAATGCTGCAGTAAAAGATGAAATCGCAAGTACAGCTGATATGGGGGCAATGTCAGATGCCAAACTGACGGGGTCAAAGGATTTCCTGATTGCCATATTTGAGTGACTGACTCTAAGAGACTGTCCGAGTCTCACGAAAGTATGGCCTGCTCCAACTCCATCTACTGAACATATTCTACAGACAGCTAGTTGGATCCAGGCTGCCAACAGGAAAACCCTGGCTCACAGGATTGGCACTGATGGTGGCAGAGATCATGGTGCTTACTGCTGAGGTAAGTCCAAAGACAAAACAAACCGTTAAACTGCCTGTTAAATCTCCTGCTGAATACACTGGTGAACTACCTGACAAGTATGGGAAACTGAGGCTGGGCTTTACTCACAAATTTATATTAAACTCTCCAAGCACTAGCAAAACCCTGCCTTTACCAGTAGTAATGCACCCCATTCCTCTGGCAAGTAACACAGTACAATGCTCCTGTTTAAGTAAAACAGCACAAGATTTGGAGAAACAGGCACAACCACTGACTGCTTTAATTGTAGACACACAGAAATCCCCACTGGCAGTACCCATAGATGCACAGCACAGAGTACTTGGAAGCTCCAGCATCCTCTACAACTGTGGTTCAGACCTCCCCACCCTTTGGACTGTAGTAACAAAATGGACATGAACCCTGTACAGCAGGGTATTCAGCCTGGTGAGTCCCAGCCTTTGCATGGGGGAAGGGTGCAGTCCATAAGACTTTAGGAGGACCAGCCTTAACATCTATTCCAGGAACAAACTGAGGAACAGAGCCCAATCTGGCTATCCAGAAGCCATGGACTGGCCCAGCTGAGGACCCAAGCATGAAAATTTCCTCAGTAGCAGACACAGCTCACAGGAAGAAGGGACAATCTTCAGACCTTAACAGACAGGCCCTGGCAACCAATTCTGGGCCCCTCTGGCATTAATTTGAATGCAACCCGATGCTCTAGCACCACCTGATGGTCCATCTCCCTGTGCCCATTAACACCCCGTGGCCCTCAACAACCTAAGCCCAGAACTGCAAATAGGAGTGGGTCAACTACAGAGAGGACCCACTTTCCATCAAGTTCTCTGAACTGCTTCAAGGACAGACAGAACCAGCTCAAAGGTGCAACACAGTTTGGCTGCACTACGTCAGTTATCCAGAAATCCTCCAATGAAACTTATGTTATCAGAACTCTGCTTCAGAATTGTATGCCTTCATCCATGTGGTCAGTGAAGAAATCTATGATATTAGAACCATATCTCAGTCCTTAAGAACCATGGGTAATTCACTGTGATGATTTATTAGAGCAGCTGTACTAGTTAATAGAAATAGTCTTTTTACAATAGTTATGTCAAACAAGCCCCACAACTGACAAACCTTGAATTGTTTGCTTTTAATTGTTTTTTGTTTTTATTTCTTTTGATAATGCGGCACAGACCCTTGCCAGGAGTGCCACATTGGATTCAGAGGGAAATGGGCTGCTGCCAGTCTCTCATTGGTTATTTTGTCTAATGTAACTAGAATGCACCACCCTTCCTTTGCCTGTTGAGTGTTTATAGGACAAGCAAATGTAAACAAAGGGTGGAAAACTGGAAATGGTATGTGGCTGTCATATTTTCTGTGGATCCGCACAGCATTATAAATGTGTGAAAATATCAAGGGAACCAATTATCAGAAAGCAGTAGTAAACAGCAAAATTTAAATCTGAAATTTTAAACTACCAGGCAGTGCAAAAATGTGGAAAGTGATGAACACTTCTTGGTTAACTAGTACTGCTGCTTTATTGTCTATTTTCTTGCTAATGGATCCCTTGTCCATAGCAGCCCTGAATGTGAATAGCTTTAAATCTCAAAAGAAATGCAAAATTACCCTTTTTTACCTCGTAAAACCTGCCTGGAGATGTGGTTCTGGTGTAGGACACATGTTTAAATTGTGTTTTGAATCTAACAGAGCCAAATCCCAATGGATTGTGGGTCCATCTTATTGGTCCATAGGTGAGGAAACTTGCAATAGAGTGTGGATCTTATTTCAAGGTTCAGATTGGTATCTTGCAAGGTTAGTAGACATTCACCCCCCGAGGATCCACGACGGTGGATGTCATCCACAGGGGCCAGTACCTGAGAATTTTTAGTCTTTACGCCAGCCAAACCAAGGAGTTCCATATTGATTTGTTTAAGGAAGTTCAACCCTTTTTGTATACATCTCGAGCGGTGATTGCCAGGGGTGACTAACTGTACTCTTCCTCAGACAAGGAATTTACATGATAAAAAGGCCTATTGTGATGTCATCTTTTGAAGGAAATGTTTGAAACTGCCAGGGTATATGACACCTACAGCACACTGCACGGATAGGGGGAGGGAGATACTTGTACAAGGGGCAGCTACTAGAATAGGTTATATTTTTTTCTTTTTCACTCCTTATCTGTCTGCTCTGCTACTACAAAGGTGGTAGAGATTTCAGGCCATTTATTACTTTGGTGTTCCTCTTCAGCTACCTGCTGCCCAGGACCAGGGAAAGGGTTTATAAATACCTTTTTATTATTCGATGCAGAAGTAAAAACCAAGTGAGAACAGTTTAGGCTTGCCAGATTAGCAGTGCTGAGTGTTTTTAATTCAGTGCCCTCTTGGTGGGGAGATTCTAAAATGGAATTTTCAAAACTTTTTTCAACACACTTCCACTTAGAGGACTACTTTAGACCACAAAAACTATTTTTCATTACAGTCTCAGTTATATAAACTGATTAATATATGATTTGTGTTTTTGACTTCACAACCTCCTCTGGAACGGCCTTCCAGAGGAGGTTGTGGAGTCAAAAACAGTGGTTGAATTCAAGCATGCATGAGACAGTCATAAGGCAATTCTAGGGGGTTGGGGTAGAAAGAAGTAGGCTGCTGGTTAACTAGGATCTGCAGCTTATTCATTAAGTAGGGAAACGGGCAGACTGGGTGGGCCAAGCGGTCCTTATCTGCCATCAAATTCTATGTTTCTATGATTAATAAATCCCAGAATATGAACACATGAACATATGAAATTGCCAACAGATACAGGCCATTCGATCTATCTAGTCTGCTCGAGTGTGCAGCACTTCAGTCCATTAGACTGCAGCTGCCCCTCTTCCTCATATGCCCACCCCCATCTCCCACCCCTGCTGATTTGTACCCTTCCCTTGAATTTGTCACACCCCATCTTGAAGTCCCCAACACTCTGCAGAGATACGACTTCCTCTGGCAGAGTGTTTCACTCTGCCACCACCCTTTCTGTGAAATAGTGCCTTCTCAGCACCCTCTTGAAGCTGCCCCCTTCCAACTTCATAGAGTGTCCCCTGGTTTCCCTTCAGATTGAACATGCACCTGGTGTCTACTTTGTTCAAACCCTTCAGGTACTTAAAGGTCTCAATCACATTCCCTCTCTCCCTTCTTTCCTCCAGTGTATACATATTGAGCTCTGTCAGTCTATCCTTATATGGTCTGTCCCTCAACCCCAGGATAATTTTTTTTGTCCTGCACTGTACCCCCTCCAGTAGTTTGATGTCCCTTTTCAAGTAGGAGCACCTGAGTTGCATGCAGTACTCTAGGTGCAGTCTCACCTGGGACCTGTACAGGGGCAAGATGATCTCACTCCTAGAAGTAATCCCCCTTGCTATGCACCCTAGCATCCTGTTTGCCTTCACCGTTGCCTTCCTGCACTGAACAGAGTGGTTCATCTCCCTGGTTACCAGCACTCCCAGATCCTTCTCCTCCTCCTTGGATTTTGTTACCGGGAAACTCTCCAGCCAGTAACTGTGTCCTGGGCTCTTGCCTCCTAAATGCATCACTTTGCAACTCTTGGCATTGAAACCAAGCTGCCAAGTGTGAGATCATTCCTCCAGTTTTGCCAAATCCTTCTGAAGTACTTTTGCTCCCTTCCCCCATCTACCTCGGCACAAATCTTTGTGTCATCTGTGAAGAGACTGCTCTTACTCTTAATCCCCACTGTAATGTTGGCTATGAAAATGTTAAACAGAACTGGTCCCAGCACTGAGCCCAGTGGTACACCACTTGTTACTGCCCTGGGTTCAGATGCCTCCCCCCCACTACTACCTTCTGCTGTCTACCCTGCAGCCAGTTCTCAACTCATCTAACCAGTTTCCTCCCTGCTCCCAGACTCTTCAACTTGCAGGTCAGCCTACCGTGTGGCACCAAGTCAAAGGCCTTGCAGAAATTCAGGTAGAAGATATCCACCTCATGTCCCCTGTCCAGTGCCCTCATAACCCAGTCATAAAAATCAACCAAGTTCGTCTGGCAGGATCTGCCCGAGACAAACCCATGCTGCCTGCTGTCCTGAAGACTGTAATCCTCAAGAAACTGCACCAATCTTTCCTTGAGGATTGTCTCCATCAGTTTTCCCACAATTGCAGTAAGGCTCACTGGTCTGTAATTCCCCAGTTCATCCTTGGGCCCACTCTTATGGAGAGGTACCACATGTGCTTCCCTCCAGTCCCTGGGCACACACCCCGAGTTCAGAGAGGTATTGAACAGGTCCGCCAATGGCCCTGCCCAGACCTCTGCCAAGAATAGTATGACCATTTTTCCCGAACTGATTAGGGATGCAAAAACAGTGCTATGGCTTCCCTAATGGTAGATCCCAGCATGCTACTATATTTGTTCTATCTATTTCATTTTCTGTCATAAAATTCCAGATGCTTTGCTCAATTTGTTTTCCATAAAAGTTACATATTTTAACAAATTATTATTCATTCTCTACATGTTGTTATTATGTAGTTTTTCTTCTAACCCAGTACAAAGGACACTGAGTTATGGTCAGAAACCATCATAGGCTCAATATTGGATTAAAATAAAATGCACAGAAATCATGACATAGTCCGTCATACTTACTTGAATGGTATATATAATCTCTTTCTTTTTCATGAGTTTCTCTCCAAAGATCTAATAAACTGTTAGAGGATAAAAAATTCTGTAATATCCTGGACTTATATTTATCCTAGCTTTGTATTTGTGTAGATTTATCCAAATTTCCAGCATGTAAGCAGTTCATGTCTCCTAATAATATGTTATCGCAATTCCACTGGCATAGCCTCTTATTCACTCCTGCACAAAAAGCTCCAGAGCCTTGAAAGAGGGCCCAGAGAGAGCGTATATGATTTCTGTTCCAAACTATTATATCTTGTTCATTATTATTCTCCCCTCTGCATCTGACTGTCTATCTAAAATCTGACCTTTAAAGGGACACTGTCAACCCCCCCGACATCAACGTGCCCCTTGTTTAAAAAACACATTTTTTGATTGCTAACATTCTGTAAAGACTGCTGACGTAGCTAGTAGTGTGATTATGACTCTTTTTTTCATATAAAAGGTGAAAAACAGACTGCCTGCAACACTGGTGTTACCACACCAAAACAGGTTTGTTTACATTCCTTGATCAACTCCCACTGCATCTTTTCTGGATGTGGGAACATTTCTAGCACAATCTAGCCACTCATGATGCAGTGGGAGTTTAAGGGGGTACTACTACCTCATGAGTGACTGCACTGTTTGGGGGTGTTTCTAATGTCAGGAAGTATGCAGTAAGAAGAGATCCAGGAATGAAAATAAAATGAGGTTGTTTATAAATATACATTAGCATGCATTTCAGTTCTACTAAACAAGGAGACGGACAAAACAAACAGCAACATCAATGAATTTTAGAGAAGGTAAGCAATCATAAAGTGTAGGTTTTTTACTAGAAATAAAATGCTGCAAAACAGGTTGACAGTGTCCCTTTAAAGATTTTTTTTTTTTACCAGAATAGCTACTCCTTTGTGGTTCGCGAGTATACTTTGAGATGAGAGTAGGTCGTTTCACGTGGAGCGATGACAGCATTTCAGAGATGTTTGGACACTGTGATGGGAAGGGCTGTTATGAGGAGGTGAGTGGGTGGTGTGCAGCTGCAAGGATAGCTGCACAATCCCTTTGTGTTGTAATTCAGTATTAACAGTACATTACCTGGAGGACAGCAAGACAGAGCAAACCCCGTGAGCCATGACAATGGTTAATTGCCATATAATGATAGGAGGAGTGAGTACAACAAGTAGTCACTCGAGGAGAAGCTGGACATGGGGCATGTCATTGAGACCTCACCGTGCATGACAGGAATAAAGAAGACGTTCATGGAGAGATTGTTGTACACGGCAGCGTGGACAGAAATTCATGGTCATGACAATAGGTTGAATGTTTAGGAAGGAATAGAGGATGCATAGTTTCATACATTTGGTTTTGGCAGAGTAAAACAAGATAACAGCACGGGCAGTGGACACTGAAACAATGCTGGGCTTCAACAGGGGCTGTGACAGGACAATATGGAGTGTCAGTGACATAGGATGTACAGATATGTGGGCAGAAAAAGATAAGGGGTGATAACTGCAACAGCAAGATGAAAGAAGCAGACTCGATATACCTAAGGGCCTGTTACAGATGACAGTTTTTGTATGTTCCTATTATCAAGGAGGAAAATCAGCAGATGCAGGTAAAGAAGGCAGAAGAGGAGCAATGGAAGATGGTGGCAAACGCGTGAGTAATGGTAAAGCGGGCGGAGTGACAGTAAAACAGTAGCACCTCATTTCACAGTGTAAAGGTTCACATGACAGCCATTGAAATTACTTACCTCGTGACGTCCATTGTGTCATCTTCCTCTTCTGAGTCGTAATCTTCAACAGACATCGAAGGATGGTAACCGTAGTCGTGAACATCATATTGTTCATCTCGGGAGTCCCATTCGCTGTCAGATGACACTACTGGCGTGGAAGTAACTGGAACACAGCGGACTGGACCTGTTATCATTTCATCTGTTTGTGTGCATGCATCACGCATCTTCACTGAAGTTCCACACCCTACAAGATAACACTATTAACAGTAACAGCACACATAACAGTTTGACATGATTGTGCATTGACCAAAATACTGTTGTATTGCAGGACCACACTTTTGGCTACTGAGCAATACTGTGTATGTTGAATTTTGATTACTCATGCCCAGTTCCACCACTGTGAATTCGTTGTCATGGAATGTTAGCTTCCATGTTTCTGGACAGTCATCCCGTAACCTTTGATCATTCCTCATTGCATGACCCAAAATATCACACCCAGACCACATGTGTCGTATCCATGAGGCGCTCTTTTGTGTTGTATGCAAACATTCATTGTTTCCCCTCAAGCACACATGCAATGTTGGTGACATAAAGGTTAAAGTGAATGTGCGTAGCACAACCAGTAGCACTGAGGATAGAGGTGCTGTATGCTGCAACTCGTACTACTTTGCCAAACAGGTTTTAAGAACGAGCAGGGTTCATCGGTGGTCCACAGGGGGAGGGAGAGGAGTGAGCATATACAGAGTGCTGTGGTCTTGCTGTTGAGGGTCCAGGAAGCACACTGCTCTACAGTGTCCCCCCATGGACATTGGGTGTTCCACATTCATACTGCAGCTGTAGGGTGTGGTACGGCAGACATTGGCATGTAGTACATAGACGTCATGTCACGTCCATACTGACAGAGGGAAAGAAACACATTGGACAAATGTGGATTGGACATGGAGGCTAGAATGCCATGACTGTTCACACACTGTCACCTGAATGAAATTGTGCCTGTGTATTATATCAACAACAGTCGGTTACTGAAATGGTTATCCCCACAGTAAGAAAAGTGTGTGCTACCACAGTGTGAGTGATCCGTCAGTGGGTGCAAGGAGTACAGAGGACGTGGGATAGTGAAATGAAAACCAAGAGACAGGGAGTAAAACCATATTAAATCAAAAAGAAATACAACAACAATCTGCACCATTGTCACCTGTTAAAATAATACTTTGATCAGCTTCATCTGACAGCAATGTCCACCATGAAAGTCATGCTGCCTAATGTGTTTCAGCCAACCATGTTCTGTGTATCTTGCCTTCCTTTTGTTTACTATTACCTCCATTGCTGTAGACACCAGCAATGTGACACTGAGGATACACTAATGGAACGCACACTACATAATTGAAATTTTATTGTAAACACATGTCCCATATTGCAATCATCTGGCAAACACCATGTGTCCATTTACTACTGATATAACCATGCCACTGTGCACTATTTGTACATAAGTGTTAAGCATGTCAATTCAGGCAATGTACAATGTCACTCTGTAGATAACTTGCTCTGAATAGCCCTATAATGTGCTACCTGACTGTATTTCACCATTGACGCACTGAATATATGTCACTCAAAGTGACACTGACAATGTTATACATCAACTGTTGCGTCGACCCATGAGGAGTGTACATTCTGACAGTCACATGCACATGTTGGGTCATGGAAGATACACAGACATGTCAGGAACTGCTACTGTTAATAAAATACTGCTACCATTGCAGAAAGAGGAAAATAAGCACACATCACCTATGGACCGATGATGTGGTTTTCTGTCAGTGCACTGTGTGGACTTGTCAGCATGTCTCTTAGCTTCCACCTCCAAAGACACAGGCATGTTATCTGAAGGGCCAGGCATGAAGTCATCTGAGAGGTTGGCATACACCTCAGGAGACAGTTCTTGTGCTTGCAGCATGACATCTGGTGATGTTGTCACCTCATCTGCAATGGTCACGGAGTAGTGCTGCATAACCTGTCAAAGTTATTTTTTACATGAGTCAGATGTGTAATATAACACGCACAATAATGACTGCATTGACATCAATGTTAGTGGCACTATGTTTTACTGATACTACATGCAACATGCACCTCAGCATGGTAACAGTGCAACACTGCATGAAACCACAGTATCTATGGTCGTGCAACATGGATGTCTGACATGCATGTCATTATTCACCCTGTGGAAAACCAATGTACAGTACAAAAGTAAAGAATGGCTACATGTTTCCACGTATTATTGGTGAACATTCTAGTGACTTTATCACTGCTGCAAGTTATGTTTCACAGCAAAAAGCTAATAAATATGTTACCTTGCGTATGGCTGTTACACAGTGTGTACAATGACCGAGATGTACTTAGGATTAAGAACATTCAACGTCTGATAATTACCGTACTGAAAACTCCTAATATGAACTTATACTCATGAACAGAGATGTGTTTCGCCCTTATTTGGGGCTCATCAGCGTGGTGCATTGCTGAACGACAACATATTCATAGACAACATTCAACACCAACCATGGACACATCTAAAACGGCAAAAGTCAATCATTTGTGGAAAACACTACATAAAACAAAACATCCTGACACACAATCATCAGCAATACTTCAAAAGATATGCATATTTGATGTTTAGTACAAGGAATACACAAATCTGTTGTTTCATTTGTACAATAATGAGTAATGTCAAAGTAGTGACACACTCCAGGAGCATAGCAAACTGGAAATATGGACATCAGTCAACAATATGAACCATGATGCACCCAATGCCTGAGAAGGACAAACTACATAAATGCTCAAACTTTAAAAGCCATGCATCTATATACCACACATAACAATATGAACCTATCAGGAGACTAAAGGCACACCAATAAGTGGCATAACTTGGGAGATGTAAATACTATGTAAACAGTATCTAGACAGTATTACAACCATAAAGAAGTACTGTGACAGTGAACCACAATACAACCCATTTTTGCACAGGTGACTGTAAACTGGTGGCAAAGGTGACACACAGTGAACATAGGCTGAGATCAGCAACAGGTTCAGTCACGACACTGAGATCCAAGCACACTGAATGAGGCACAGTTAATAGTATGTGCAAACAAAAACAGATCACTGGTCTGTATTGCAGTATGGTGAGTGATACAACAAAAACCCATTTAGTAGAACACCTTCTATACGACTGTATGAACATAAACCATCAAACCATTGGAAGGCAGTACAGCGCAGTGGTTTAAGGCTCTGAGCTGCAAATCTGGTGACATCCAGCAGACCAGACCTGGGTTTGAATCCCACAGCTTCCACTTCCATACTGTGTGAACCTGACCAAGTCACTTAACCTCCCTGTGCTCCCAGGTCGCACCTGTAAAAAAGCTTTCAGCTTAGAGTGCAACTCCTGGTTAAACAAGTAAAAAAAAAAAAGGCATGATCCACTACATCTGTGCGCCTGGCAAAAAGATCGTGTGGAACACCACTGCCAACAGACACACAACTGCATGATAACATGATCGTCCACAAATACTGAAATTACAGTGATTAACAGTTCATTGTACAATGCCATCACGGCCTCCCTCTGTGTGCTGCTTATGTGTTACTTTCAGACTTTTATTCTATCATATATTCTAACCATGGCCCCCTTCGCTGTTGACTGTGGCATGCAGATACACAACACAAAACAGGACATTCAACCATTATTCCATTCCGGTGGCATGTGTGGGTTTATGCTTTGTGTTTCTGTGGTTTTTGGAGATGTGTCGTGAACACAGAGCACCAAAGTGCATGTCAAAACAGCTGTTAAATGGACAGAATGTGACACTGACAGAAGGTACAAGGTCACATGGTTACATTACTGTCACTGGGCACTAAAGTGATACAGTGGGGAACATAATTTCAGCATTGCATCCAAACAGCACTGTATTTTTTTTATTGATTTAGTTTTTGTTGACCGGGTAAGTGCACTACACAAATCCTGCCTATTTTCAGGCACAACTCGGGGGCAGGGGGATACAGATGAATGCCAACTGACCTTGAACCAGATTAAGCTGTTGGTGGTATTAATAGTGAACATACCACTACTGTGTTACAATGCAGTTTTGTCTAATCAAATGAAATGATTTCATGCGCATGAAAAAAATGAAGTCATGACACCATGGCACACAAGAGAATTTGTACGTCACACAATACAATACTTTGAAATGGGCTTACCTCTTCCAACTGTCTTTTCTTGAAAGCTCCTCCAGACTTTCGCTTCTTCACTGGAACGGTGAAAACAAAATTGTCTTCCACTGTTGGAACACTTGTCTCTGTTGACTTCGGAATGGGGGCCAGAATGGTTGGCACTGCAATTGGGACCAGATGCAGACCATGAACAAGATTCATTTGATATCTGGCCATAAAAGACTTGTCAAAGCATTCATTAGTAAAGTGATCAGAGCACAACAAACTCCGAGCAGTGGCACCATACCAGTCAGCCCGTCTTGTCTTTACAAACCGGTTCCACAATGTTCTGAGGTGTTTGTTTTGGGGGAATTTGAAAAGTGAAAATCCCATTTTGGTTGTATTACCACAGTTTGCAGCAACACACCGGGCAGGCATGATGATTTATTTGTGTAACAGGCACTAACAATTTACTATGAAAAATTGTCACCGTATATATGACGACCCCCAAAAAATCTGGCCACAATCAATAACACATACGGTGGGTAACAACAGGCAAAATTGACAAACAGTGTCACAGTGGGTCACTCATAATAAGATATTTTCTGAGCTTGTCTAAAACATTACAGTATGTGTGTCATACATGCAGCAGACTATGCAATGCACCACAGCCATGCAATGACTACCTGCAGCATTGACACAGGTGAGACATAATCACATCAAGGTCTGGGGCCAGTAAAACATACACTGAAAGTACTGCACCATTATAACACCAACTGTACAAATGGCCAGTCTTTCTGCATTGACACACACAGGACAGAAGAATGATAGGCTGTCTTCAAAAGAGGAAATTAAGTACAGCACTGAGTTACTATGTATGTCACTATACATTTACAGTATCACCAGTACTATGCCCCATTGCATACTACAGCAATAACAGTATGCACATATGAAAACAACACCACAACAGCGATTGCAGCACACCTTCCAGTTGAACTTATGAACAACAGTGAAAGATTTGCAGTACACATGAATAAAAATGAACAAAAATGCTGAATAACACTCAAAGCAAGCAGCAGCATCAGATGAGACTGACAAGTAAAACCACGACCCGACGACTGTCACAAAACAGGCGATCACAGAAATAAACACTTCAAGAGCTCAGTAAAAGCACAGCACATCACGATGCACACATAGGGAAGGAAACAATTCAGACCGAACACATTTCTAGGAGGTGGACACAGACTTAGTTGAGCATGATCACTGATTGCCGCATGAATTACAAAGTCACAGATCAGAGGCACAGCAGAGAGACTACAGACTTGGGGCAAGTAACACAGATGAGCAGCAGGACAGCAGAAGAAGAAACGTTTGACAGGAAAGACTGAATGGCACATTTGACAGCTTCAGCTGCATTGACATTCCCGCGCATTGAACAGCACACTGCGATAGGTGTTCTGCAAGTGACATCACTTCCCGTGTGGTGAACTGGCAGGCTGAGAAAAAGCAGAAAGTTACACCGCAGGGGTTAAAAGTTTATTTTAGCATCACAGAAGTACATAACATTGCATTTTGAGAGATGAATCAACACAGATCCACACACAGGAACTGACAGTAAGTGAAATTTACTTTTAAATGATGACCGGAATCCCTCTTTAAAGATATATCAATATATTTAACTTATGAGTAGGTCTATAGTTCTTATGAGTAGGATTTTGGTTTCCAGTTAGTACTGTAGTTGACTGTCTTACGCTGCATGCAAGGGCATTTGGGATTAAAATTTATGTTAGAGGCTGGGCTAGTATTAGTTAATTCTACTTGCTGTAGGGAGAGTTAGAGTGGAGAGGATTTTTGTAAGTTTTGCTAATTTTCTTTTTCTTCTTTTAGTTAGCTTAAAGATTTGTATGGCTGTGTTTTTTTAATTAAACCTAAAGGTTTCTGTGGCTGTGGCTGTTGAACTTACCTTAAAGGTCCCTGTGGCTGTGCTTTTTGGAATTAAGCTCAACAGGGGCACAGCGGCACCACTTAAAGCCAGGGGGAGGGTCCTAAAGAGAACAGGGGGAAAACATCTAATTTCTAGATTGTATGTGTTTGTGAGACCTGGGATTGCTATTGGTGGGTTTGTAATTGTGTTTGTAAACAACTGCAATCAATATAGAGAAACTGTACTCCACTGTTCTGTATAGGTAGTGTGGACCATGGGTAGGATTATAGGGTGCAATGGTTGTGCGGCAGAAATCGGATGAATATACTGTGGAGGCTGGGAGGGTGCTCAGTATGCCACAGGATAAGGAGACTCGAGGAAGAGGTTCAGTGGCTTGGAAGAGAGCTAGAGAGGTTGAGGGATGAGGGGAGGATTGCGTCAGTAAGAGGGCTGACATCCGAGAGTAATGTGAGGGCATCACAGAGAAGGAACAGTGGGTTAAGGGAGGAGTCAGGGGGAAGGGGCAAACTAGACAGGAAGCCAGCTGATGAAGGGTGGACTCTAGTAGGACCTAGAAAAAGAGGAGCAGAAGGGAGGAGAAAACACAAAGTAAGGCAAAGGGAGTAGGGAACATGTTTGCTGTACTAGTAGCACATGGGAAAGAGGACGCAGGAGGAGATTGCACAAGGGATAGTACTCACGAAGAGGAGGGAGTGAGGGGCATTACTAGTGGAGAGACTGAGCATGGCGTGGCAGGGGGAGGGATAATACTTGGAGAGGTGAGGAGGGAGAAGGAGGTTGGCAGTCAAACAGGGGGAGGGGTCCCAATTGAGAGGGGCAGGGGGAAGACACTGGGGCAAATGGTAAAAGCACCGCCTTGAGTGGTCCCAGGAATGAGAACCTGGGTGGGGGGTGGTGACGGGCATAAGGAAAGGGGGGGTGTACTGGTGTTGGGGGACTCCGTACTCAAGGGGATCAGATGGAGCAGCAAGGGGGAAAGGCACAGTCGGATATGGGTGGAATTCATACCAGGATTAAAGGCAGACAAGGTAGGACAGGCAATCCTAAGGTGCGTAAGCAGGGGTAGGAGGAAACCACACATTGTGGAACATGTAGGGACAAATGACCTAGCGGAGGAAATGGTGGAGGTAACAAGGGAGAGGCCTAAGGAAGTGGGTAGGTTATGTGAGGAGACTGGAGAGTTTGTGGCCTTCTCCGAGGTGCTCCCAGTACCCTGTGCAAGCACAGTGAGAAAGGAGAGGATTAGGGAGTTGAACACATGGTTGGTAGAACGGTGTTGAACTAAGGGGTATGAAGTTGTGGACAGCTGGGGCAGTACCTGGGATAATGACAATCTGTTGCAAGGGATAGACTGCACCTGAGTGGGGAGGGGAAAGAGGTATTAAAGCGAATACTGGGGAGGTATATTGCGACAAAGGTGGATTTAAACTAGATGGGGGTGGCAGGTGGACAGCAGGTAGGCAGGGATCCGATAGAGTGGAGTCACAGCCTACGCCCCAGGCTAGCAGGGTAGGACTCGGGGCAGCTGAAAAGGGAGGGAGTAGATGGGAGGAGATGGAGGCCAGTGAAGGGAAGGAGGCAGGATGCAGGGTGGTCTCGCTAAATACAAGAAGCATAGGAAACAAATCAGCTGAGCTACAGGCACTTTCAGCAGTGTGGAGGGTGGATATTGCAGTTGTCACAGAAACATGGGCAACTGAGCAGCAGGACTGGGATCTGGCAATCCCAGGGTACAAATTATATAGAAAGGACCGTGAGGAGGGGAGGGGAAGGGGAGTGGCGAGGCAGTCTATGTGAGGGACAAGATCAAATGCACAAGGGACGGGTGGGGAAGAAAGGAGAATAGAGGCAATCTGGCTGCAGCTTCTAGACTCAAGAGGTAGGAAACTAAGGTTTGGAGTGGTATACAGGCTGCCATCCCAGTCTGAGGAGCTTGACAGGGAATTAGTGGGACAAATCAGAAGGGTATGTAGAAAAGGGAAGGTGGTCATCATGGGGGATTTCAACTTGCCAGGGTTTGACTGGAGCATTCTGGTCACCTCCAGTGCTAGGGAGCAAGTGCTCCTGGACACAATCCAGGAGGGTCTCCTGACACAGTTGGTTAGTGTACCTACTAGGCTAAAGAACACTTTAGATCAGGTATTGTCGAATGTGGAGGCAGTGAGGGAAATAAAGGTGGAAGACCCAGTAGCCAACAGTGATCACCAAATGGTGTGGTTTAATATCACGATGTGTGGCGAGCCAGAGAAATCAGTTACTCGGGTGGTAAACTTCAGGGGGCTGGACTTTGGGAGGATGCAAGAAGTACTGAAAGGGAAACTGGAGGGCATAAGGCAGGAGATGGACATGAAGTAGAAATGGGATATTATTAAATGTGGGATTACAGAGGCAACAGAAGCCTGCACCAAGACACAGAGTAAGAGGAGCAGAGCAAGAAAACCGTGCTGGTTGAACAGAGAGGTAGTGGAGGGGTGAGGGCAAAATGAGAGGTGCACCAGAGGTATAGGAGGACAGGGAAGAAAGTGGACAGGAAGGAGTATGCGAGATGGTCCAGGGAGGTAACCAGAAAAGTGAGAGAAGCCAAGGCCCAGAGGGAGCTGAGATTAGCGATAGGGAATTAATGGGGGGGGACTTTTAAAGATATATCAGGGAGAAAAGAAAGTATAAGGAGACAATAGTGAGGATGAAAAGGGGTGGGGAGTGGATGGAAAAGGGGGAGGAGCAGGCGGAAGCACTCAATGAATACTTTTGTTCACAGAAGACAGAACACAGGAGGCAGTATGGTGCAGTGGTTTAAGGCTCTGAGCTGCAAATCTGGAGACCTGGGTTTGAATCCCACAGCTCCCATTTGCATACTGTGTGACCCTGAGCAAGTCACTTAACTTCCTCGTGCTCCCAAGTTGCACCTGCAAACAAGCTTTCAGCTTAGTGTGCCTCACCTGGTAAAATAATTGGTAAAAAAAAAAAAAAGAAGAAAAGGGGGGACTGCTACCACCATGGGCTGTACAAGGGTAGGGAGGGAGAGGAGGCGACAGATGGAAGAATTGAGGCAAGTAGAGTCCTAGAGGGACTGAGGGCACTGAGGGTAGACAAGGCACCAAGGCCAGATGGTATCCACCCCAGGGTGCTGAGGGAGATGGCGGAGGTGTTGGCGGAGGTGTTGGCGGAGCCACTGGCAGACCTGTACAGCACCTCAATGGAGTCAGGATGTGTGCCACTGGAGTGGAGGATGGCACATGTAGTGCCATTACACAAGAGCGGGCCAAGGGATGAACCAGATAATTATCATTGGTTAGTCTCACATCCATAGTGTGCTAACTCATGGAAATGATACTAAAGGAAAGACTGGTGTTGTACCTGGAGGACAATGGCCTCCAGGATGTGAAGCAGCATGGGTTCGTTTCAGGGAAATCTTGTCAAATCAACCTGATACAATATTATGACTGGGTGACAGGTGAGCTGGATAAGGGTCATGCGGTGGATGTTCTTTACTTGGACTTCAGCAAGGCCTTCAATTCGGTGCCTCATGGGCGGCTTGGGGGGAAGCTAACTGGTGTAGGAGTAGGGACAAAAATGATGAACTAGGTTACAAGCTGGCTGAGTGGAAGGCTGCTATAGGTGGTGGTGATAGGGTAGCTCTCAACTGCAAGGCCGGTGATGAGTGGGATGCCACAGGGCTCTGTGCTGGGGCCAGTATTATTTGGGCTTTTCATATCAGACTTTGCACACGGGGTGGTGAGCAAGGTAAGTCTGTTCACTGACGACACCAAAATCGGAGCAGTGGTAGAAGGAGGAGACGGAGGGAAGCAGCTGCAGGGGGACCTAAACAAGCTAGAGGAGCGGTCAGAGAGGTGGCAGCTGGAGTTCAATGCAAAGAAGTGTATGGTTATGCACTTTGGGGTGAAGAACCCAAGGAGAGAATACTGGCTGGCTGGGGGGTTAAGCTGGGGATCACTGAGGAGGAGAAGAACCTGGGGTAATGATAACAGGGACCATGAACAACACTGCCCAGTATAGGAGAGCAGCTGCAAAAGTGAACAAAATGCTGGGGTGCATAGCGAGGGAGGTTTTGTCCAGGTGAAGAGAGGTGATCTTGCCCCTCTACTGGTCACTGGTAAGGCCACACTTAGAGTATTGTGTGCAGTTTTGGATGCCATATCTAAAGCATGATATCAGGCTACTGGAGGGGGGTGCAGCAGAGGGCAGCAAAGATGATATGTGGAATGGAGGGAAGAGACTATGAGAGCAGGCTGGGAGACCTGAATATGTACACCCTGGGGGATAGAAGGGATGGGGGGAACATAATAGATACATTCAAGTGTCTGAGGGGAATCAATAAAGATGGGGCAAATGGGGTCATTAAGATAAGAAGGGGGAGAGACACCAGGGGGCATGGGCTAAGAATAGATGGGGGAAGATTTAGGAGGGAAATGAGGAGACACTATTTCACAGAGAGGGTGGTAGCAAAATAGAACGCACTACCAGAATGGGTGGTATCATGTAAATCTGTGAACAGCTTTAGAAGGGCATGGGACAGGGAACAGGGGAGAGTGAGGGTGGGGGAGGTGAGGAGTGGCAGTTTGATGACAAAGGGGAGGGGGTGGGGCAGCTGCAAACTAGGGGGTGCTAGCTGCACACTCAAGCAGACTTAGATAGACTGGGTGGTCTGTTTCTGCTGGCACATTCGTATGTTTGTATGTTCAATGCTTTATGGAAAAATGTACAATGGTTGCCTAAACAGAGAGTTATATGTTATGACTTTCTGAGTAGTTAAATTAATTTCCTTTTTGGTTATTTATTCTATATACTGATTATTGTCTGATATGTCTTGTGAAAGTCTTTGTTTTCTATTTATTCCCAAATAAAAATTTCCCTACTTTTTTCGAGAAGTGTCATGGGATCTTTAACATCCATTTGAACATCTTCCAGAAAAGGCAGACAAAACTTTGGTTTAATGCCCATCCGACAGACAGCACACCCTGACAGTACAGCATCCCTTTAATACTGCACTCCGTAAATGCTATGGTCTGATAATACCATAATAATACCAGTGAGCTGTACAGTCAATGTAGTTTAGACAGTTTATGCATTCTAAAAGATTTTTTAGAAGGGACGTGCTTCAGAAATTACCTTGTAATTGTCTTGCAAGTATTGGAGGTGTAAGAGTGCACTTGATTTTTCCAGCAGGGTGAGAGTTAATAAAGTTGGCTGGAAAGTCAACTGATGGACAGCTTGTGTGAGATTCCGACTGACAGACAGCTTGTGTGAGAGCTGGTGGGGCTGACTCAAGGGTAATTAAGAAGGAAAAATATAAAGGAAGTGATGGAGTCAGATTAGCAAAGACCATATTATGCATCTACTCAGTTTTAGTACGGTAAGGGCTGAAGCATGTGGAGGTCAAAGAAAGGAAAATAATTTTGTTTTATATCGTGGTTTTCAGATCCTGAGCTGCTTTATAATCCATGGCAATCCTGAGGCATCAAGCAGTAGGCACATGCAGGCAGGAAGTGAGACTGATAGTGGTTAAGGAAAACCTAGGAAGGTTAAGCATGGCTGGGGGGAGATGAGGTTAAGTACAGTTACAGCAGGTTAAGTGACTTGCTCAAGGTCATGCACTGAGTGAGTAGAGGCGGTAGGATTTAAGGGTATCCACTGGGTTCACAGCTCTGTGCTGTAAGCTACACTGCCTTGTGAAGGGAAATGAGTGCTGCCGTGCAAAGCCACACAGTAAACCAGCAGCTGGGGTGGGATCCAGATCTGTGATTGCTCATTTCACAGCCCACTGCTCTGACTACTAGATCCTGCTGCCTTGCCTAATGTATTGCATGAATGTCTGCCGCCTCAGTGATAGCAGAGATCAGACGTCAAATCATTTCACAGTCATAGAATTGGATTTTTGTGAAGAAATAATGTAAGCTGGTGCGGGCGGCGGCAGCCGCATGCCTGGGGCTAATGTGCGATGTGAGCCCTGGAATTCCCTGTGGAATTGGCTTGGGGGGTGGGTGCCATGGAGGGTTATCATGATGCACTGAGCTCTGGGGGTATGGAGGGCACATGCCACCCAGCATTCACCCATCCCCTGCAGGCAGACTAAGAAGCAGCGCTAACATCGGATGTAAAGGTGCAGTTGTGACAGTATGCTCGATGTGGCTGGGGACAGTCCTGTTTTTTGAGGGAGTTGGCAGTCTGTTCATCTGCTCATTATTACAAGGGGGGGAGCATTCCCCCAGGATACTGTTTAGAGGAAAGCACTGATCGTTCAATAAAGCAGAATTAAAAGAAGGTTTTGACTTGGTGCCATAAAGCAGTATACACTGGATAATTCAGTCTCTGCAGAGAAGTTATCATAGATAAAGTGGCCTGACGAAGGGGCAGAACCCCCAAAACATTGCCCAAATTTGTACCAGTTGTGGCATGATATATTTAAAGAAGATTAAGAATTTAATTACAAAGTGGAGTGATCCCTTTTTCTGTGTATGGTTAGGGGACACAAAGAGAAACAAGAAGAAAGAAAGAAAGAAAGAAAGAAAGAAAGAAAGAAAGAAAGAAAGAAAGAAAGAAAGAAAGAAAGAAAGATGATGAAGCAGGATTTGAATCTAGACTTCATTAATTCCCTCCTTGTGTTGTTTCCAGTAGCCTGGGCACCCTACCCCTACCCAGATATGGTCACTTCTTTCTTTTTTACTACATCACTCCTCACCAAGGGATATTTTGGATTAAAGTGATTCATTTTTCACTTGTTAGCTCAGCACCAGTTGCATCTCAGCTAGTAAGGGCACCCAGATGGAATTCAGGCAGTCCAAGTTCAAATCCTAGCTCGGGCATGTTATTTCTTACTTCAAAATTATAAATCCTATATGCAACTCTCCCCCTTGGCCTGTCCTGCTAAGTGTCTCTCTGCCCCGATTGGGGGTGGACGTGACCCAGGCAATTCTCGTGTCTAGGGGTAACTGATGTTACAGTATGGCTCACCAGGAGTCCCAGTAAAAACACTGTTAGCATGCACTGACTTTTGGTACTTATTTTAGATGAAGAAACAGTTCACAGTGACACAGAAAATATCACTCTTCACAGCAGACAGTTCAAATATGTGACTTCTTTACTCAGGGGAATTGAGTTCAAGGGCAGTTTCGGTTCTTGTATCTTTCTTAGTTCATTTCTAAGCCCACTGTTGGGGTCAGTGCACTGCATCACAACGCGTGCTTAGGCCCATTTCAGTTAGGTGGCTATCAGTACACTGGCAGGTATACCAGACTTTCGCGTCCCTAATAACAGTACCGGCACTACCGTGCATCAATTAAGCTACTATGGGAACTACTGTTACCTTGTCTGGAGACTCGATTCTGATACTATATTTAGCTCTGACTATTTCGCTCCATTGGTAAACATGTCTTGCTCCCCAGCTTAACGAGTCTCTTCTCATCCTGGAGCAATATAGAATACATTCCCTTTACATTGTTCTGCCAGTTTCTGTATCAGAAGAGCATTGCAGTTACCTCCTCCAGCTCCCTCGTTTGCAAGCCCCTTCTACCCAGGTTCAAATCTCAGCTCCAAAGTTCAACTTACTGCTCCAGCCCTACCAATATTTCTCTATATGGCATCTTCGGAGAACACCTCCAGGCTGAAAAGCCATCAATGCACATCCCTTGAAGGGATGCCCACCAGGGAACCAACATTTCTCATTTCGAGCAGTCTGTACTCCCTGCTACTCCCTACATGCTACCTGTCAGAGATTTCCCTTCTGTCCCCTGCTGGAATGAACAGGAGGAGTCTGTCGAAAGGTACCGTGCCGCACCAACCATGGCGCTTGGCCACCAAGCCAAAGTTGGCAGTCCCCTTCCAATCTCTGATGGTGCTCTGAGTCTCCTCTGGATCCCATGACACCACCAGCTCTGGCACTCTGCCACAAAGCTAAGGCTGGTAGGACCCCTCAGTGAACCCAGGACCTGACAGGCCCATCGATATTAGTAGAGATGCTATCGGCATCCCAGTTGTTACGGCCTACAACTCCTGCAACTCAAATTCAAACTAGAACTGAAGACTGCCCCTGTTTCCTACCAAAACCTCCTACTTATAGTCTGTCACTAAGTTCCTCTCCCCCATTCCAAAGGGCCAAGTCACTGATGCACTGGCAGTCAGTGCTTTGATAGACAGACTAGTAACAATCTGCCCCTTTTGTGGAAAAATAATAATTTATTTATTTATTTATTTTTATTCAGAAAGTTTTACAAAATTTTCACAACGACACTTGTTACAGTGTGACCAGAACAATGACATATGTAATCACCCAACTCCTGCTCCCACTATCCCAACCCCCACCCACTGTTGGAGCGATCCCATAATCTTCAAAAACAAAACCCACTGTTATAAATATATCACATCAAAGACATAACCATTAAACTAAACTGGAGAGCACGAGCCTTGGATGCAATCTAATGCAAATAAAGCACATATAATTTGCCAACAATAATTTATTTTTGATTCATGAGAAACTGGTACACCATTGAGTCAGTGACTCATTGACAATGGTTTCCAGTGGATCATTTCCTGGCATGTCCTGGAATCACAGGTCAGCTAAGTGACTTGCTCAGGGTCACACAGTATGCAAGTGGAGGTTGTGGGAATCCAACTCAGGTCTGCTGTATGCACCAAGCTCATTCACAGCTCGTTACTCTGGGTTGTTGCATGTGGTCATCTAATATCCTAACAGTGAAAAAAAAAATTCCTTTCATCCTAAATAGCCCTGACTGTGGGATGATGCAGTAGTGCTGATGACTGAGAAAGAAAGAAGTGCAGCTGGCCACAGGAACCACAGGCTAGTCAGTTGACCTTGCAGCTTGGCAGACAGGTTTAGGGTGGAAGGGGCCAGTCTGGGTTCATTAGGGGGAACCAAATTCAGATCTATGAAATTATTCTAACAGAAACAGTAGAGTGTCTGCATAGAGCACTAGAAGAGAAACCCAAAAAATGGCTTATTGGCAAGACAGAGTGTAGTTCTGGCTTGGCTGCAGTTCTACCTTTACCTTTGAATTTCATTTTAGATCCTCATTTTCCTGCTGTCTTGTAAGATGCTATTTTCTTCCCAGTGTTTACTCTGCTTTAACCTGTATTTCCAGATTTGAAATAATTAATGGTCAGCATTATTGAATGTGGCTTCTTCAGTGTTTTCATCAGTATTCTTAGCTGTGTTAAAACCCCTTTGCAACCAAGAGGATCTATCCACATTGCTCCCTGATCTTACTGGACACTGGGGGGCAGCAGGATTGATGCCAGGCCACACACATGGTGAGCATAAAATGAAATGAGGCACAACAGGGTTTGAACATGACAGAGACAGCAGAACATTTGGGGTTGTGAAGAGCAGCATAAAGTATATTAAAAACATTTAACATGAATGGCTTCTTTCAACGGAGATGCAATCATAAAAAGTGTGTTTGTGTGTCCAGGTGTGTGAGAGAGAGAGTGTGTGTGTGTGTGTCTCTGAGTATGCGAGCATGTGCGTTTGTGTGTGTGTGTGTGTGTGTGTGTGTCTCTGTTTTGGGGATGTGAATCTGAATTCTGACCCATAACTACTACAGGTCAGAATTTAGGAAAGGGTCACCCATCCTAACTGGAAAAGTCAGGTTTTTAAAGGACACCTAAACCATTATTTTCTGGTGCCTAAGATTGCAAAATATGGCTCCATCTAACTGTAAATCTGTTAAATAATTCAGCTGCTTACCTATAACAAGCTATAACTAGCAGTGTCAGTGGCTCAGCAGGTAGCCCACTCGCCTCTGAGGCTGGGAGATCAGAAGGCTGTGGGTTCTATCCCCACACCAGGCACTTGGGTTAATGTTCCAATACTGACACTGCAGTGCAGCATCTTTCAGATGAGACATTAAACCAAGGTCCCATCTGCCTGCTCTGGTGATAGTTCAGGCAGATGTTAAAGATCCCATGGCACTACTCGAAAAGAGTAGGGGAATTATTTATTAAGAAAACAATAACAGCACTGCAACCATCATAAGTCAACAAAAAGGGAAATACAACAGAAATAGAACAATTCTGCAAAAAAAAGAGAGAGAGAAATAAAATGAAAAAAATAACACATTTAGATCCATGGAATATTTCTCCAATAAGATTGAAAAATGTCCAAAGAAAAAACAGCCCTCTCTGTCCCCTTTTGAAGTCGTAGGGTATTTTCAATTTGCATAATAAAAAGCAATACAGGGGTATTAACATGTTGCAATGAAAAACGACAATGAGATCGCCATAAATATAATTTGAGATAAGCAAATACTACATTCAGAGTACTAAAATGATATCGAGCAGAAAATCCAGAATAGTCACCTAAAATAAGAGCTTCATATGTAATATTAAACACAGGTCTCCATTTCCAATGATCAATTAGTGCATGCCAAAACTCAGTAGGAGAAGGGCACAATAATAAAAACGCTCCATGGTTTCCAAAACTCCAGTACAGTCTGGCTGAATACATTGCCAGTCAGCCATTGGTTTATGCTTACGATTCCCTTTCACCCCAAGCTTCCCATGGCAACTAAACCACAATACATCCCACATAGCAACAGTAATTTACTTATTAGTGAGTAATCTCAGGCCAAACCCAATTTAGTTGTCAATCATTTTAGGAAATCCACTTGGACTGTAAAATTTTGTGCCATGATTTCTTTATATAAGGATTTTCTAGTCATCATAAGTAACATCAACTTGGTTACCTTCCAGCAATTTAATTTTCTCAATGCAGGGATAGCAAATTCAGGGAGTGAAAGAGCTGGGAGTAACCAAGGAAAAGCTGTATCCCATCTCAAAAAAAAAAAATCATTAAAAAAAAGAGAATTCCAATCAGACCAAAGGTGCCTGTTTTCCAAACCAAAATTGGAAAAGAAAAAAAATTAAAAATAAAAAGTACAGGGTGAATCATGCCCAGACCTCCCTGTGGGAAAGGCAGATATGTAAAATCAAGTTTGATGGGATTCAATCTACTGCCCCAAACCATATGAAAAAAACAACTTAAAAATCTTGTTTCCAAATTTAAAGGGATAGGAAAAATAGTGCTAATATAAAGAAACACGGGTAACAAAATTTTTTTCACAATTAGAACGCTCTTGTTTTTTTGATAGAGACCAGGATTTCCACTGTTGTACCTTTCTCTCTCTCCAAGTTCAAGTTTTTCAATCCAATTCACGGTTACTAAATCCCCATTACTGAAATAACAACCCAATATCTTAATAGTAGTGTCAGAGATCAGGATTGGACCTACATTAGGAACAAAGGATCCAGAGCCTATATACACCCCTGTACTCTTAGAAAAATTTACTGTCACCCAAGAGATACCTGCGTAGCTTTCCAAAGCAGTCATGCAGTGCAAGATAGAATCAGCAGACTGGACAGTAAGACAAATATCATCTGCGTACACCGCAATTGGTTGCGGTAATAAATCCAAAGCTGGGGACAGGCCCCAGATTCTACAATCCTGAATGATCATCCAAACCACCGGATCCAAAGCAAAAGTATAAAGCAATGGGCTAAATGGGCAGCCCTGCCGTACACCCCCATAACTATAAACCCCATGCCCGACAAGGCCATTCACAATTGGACATAACAAAGCATCTTGATACAAAAGGCTGATCCAGTTCTGAAAAGTTTCAGGAAGCCCATATTTACACAATACAGGATGCAAAAAATCATGAGAGACTTTATCAAATACCTTGGATTGAAACATAGAAACATAGAAGTTGACAGCAGATAAGGGCCGCAAGGCCTATTCAGTCTGCCCATTTCTTTTCTACCTTATAAATGTGCTATTGGCCTTTGCTCTGTCGGTGGCCTATCTGTTCATACTCATCTGTATTGCTCCCTTATGCCTCTCCCATGCCTGTTTGAAGCCCTTCTCTGTATTCATATCCACCACTTCCTGAGGTAAGCCATTCCATGCATCCACCACCCTTTCTGTGAAAAAGAATTTCCTCACATTCCCCTTTAATCGGCCTCCCTCTAGTCTCATGCTGTGACCTCTTGTCCTGCTATTTTTCTTATATTTAAACATGTTAGACTCTTTCACCTTGTTAATGCCCTTAACATGTTTGAATGTTTCAATCATATCACCTCTCTCCCTCCTTTGTTCAAGGGTATACATATTGAGCTCCGTTACTCTGTCCTCATATGTCTTCTGATGCAGTCCCTGCACCATTTTGGTTGCCCTTCTCTGGACTGCCTCAATTTGGTTAATGTCCTTGTGAAGGTGTTGCCTCCAATACTGCAGGCAGTACTCCAGATGGGACCTAACCAATGTCTTGTAAAGAGGGATTATTACTTCCCTCTTATGACTTGTGATACCCCTACTAATACACCCCAACATCCGCCTAGCCTTACCTACTGCTTTAGAGGTCTGCTTGGATGATTTCAGGTCATCGGTGATGATGATGCCCAAGTCTCTTTCTTCCTTTGTCACTGCCAGCAACTCCTCTCCCAGCCTATAGGTGGCTTCAGGGTTTCTCTTCCCTATGTGCATGATCCAAGGCAAGCAAATATGCTGAAAGCCGATGTTGAGCACCAAAAGCACACACATGGTGCAGAAAAGCAAGGTTATGTTGTATATTTCTATTAGGTATAGAACATGTTTGTGCAGGATGAATAACGGTAATGGCAATAGCTTGTAACCTGTGGCATAGTATAGAGGCCAGAATTTTATAGTCAGTGTTAAGAAGACTTACACGTCTCCAGTTCTCTATACAGTTCCGAGAGCCTTTTTTAAATAGAAAAACAACCAATGCAACAGAAAATCAGGGAAAGGACCATCCAGTTTGTAACATTTCATTATATAGCTCACATAAAACCAAATTAAGTTCAACAAAATAATGTTTATAAAATTCATTGGTAATACCATCTTCACCACGAGAAACCCCCAGTTTTAATCAAGCAATGGCCTGTGTCACTTCATTAATCAAAATAGGACGCTCCAGATCAGAGACCTGGTCAGGTGTAATCCCAGGAGATGAAAAACCTCATCCCACTTCAAGGGGCAGAAGAAAGGTTCTCCATGCTGTTTATGCAAAAAGTGCTCTTTAATAGTTAACATCTCTATGTTAGAACATTTTAAAACCCCATTAGAATCAAAGACACCCTCCATTAATTTACAGTCCACAGATTTCTTGCAGGCAGCAAAATGATCTGCAGAAAGGGTCTTCTGCAGACCAAAACGCATTTCTGCCTGCAGAGAAAGCGCCCTATCATATTGATATTGCCTCATTTTAGCCTTAATATCAGTAATCTGATGCTGTATCTGGGCATCAGAAATAGAGGGCAAAGACAAAAGTCGATAGTACTGATTTCGGAACCCTAAATATTTAAGATAGTCATCATGTTTCCGAGATATACCCAAATGAATACAAAAATGCTTAAGACTAGATTTAGTATCTACCCACCAAGAACTCCAGGTGTCATACATATCCAATACAGATAATCTGGATGGGAGCACATACGAGCATTGAGTTTTCACATCCACATGTTCTAATAAAGAGGAGTTCAACTTCCATTGGTTAGCCATTGAGGGAAACCTGGGAGGAATAGCAGGCAAACTAATTATGCAACCTAAAGTCAAATGATCCAAAATTTCATTTGGTTGCAATTTAAATTTCAGGGGGAAAAGATATTTGGATAAAAAAAAAAATCAGTTCTGGAGGAAAACACACTCAGTCTATAAGTAACCCCTGTATCCCTGGAGAATAAACGATAAGCATCGTTCATGGCAGCAGTCTGGATAGTATCTTGCAAAGCATGAGTATCACAATAAGTTTTCCATTGAATATTATCTTTAACTTTAATATCCAAACTACAGTTAAAATCCCCTTCCCAAATAACATGCAATTTGATAAATAAAAATAGTTTAACTAAATTAAACAACTCAATGCGTGCTGTCTTAGTTTGAGGGGATAAGTATTAATAAGGCGCAAAGAATACCCAAGATAAATATAATCCAGTAGTAAAACCCGTCCAGGTAACAAGTCCACCAAATGCAAAATTTGTACTTGAGGGCGTGAAAAGAGGATACACACACCATCAGCTACATCTTCCCCAAAGGACCAAAAACAAGGGCCTACCATCCATGATTTCCTTGCCAAGGAAACATCATGCAGGGAAGAAAACCTAGTCTCCTGCAAAAATACAATATCCGCAGTTAAACACCTGCAGTAATGTAAGCAAGCCAATCTTTTCTTAAAATGCTTCATACTGCAGGAATTGAGTGAGATGAGGTAAAAGGATGCCATATGAATTTAAAACTTATCTTTTTTCATTTTTTACCAGATTGTTTCTTTGGGACCACAATGTCTACTCCCCATTCCTCCTACAACTCCATTTCAGAGTGAACCCCAGATTTGGTAGACATATCAGATTCAGAATCCCCATCCTGATCTTGTAAGACATGAAATGGGTTTAGAGAGAGAGAGAGAGAGAGAGAGGTACAACTGGAGGAACAAATTTAATAGACGCCCTAGTAACTCTTATAGGGTGTGGAGTTTGAAACTCAGGTTTAGGGCGAGGCATAGGCTCAGGCACCACAGGGTTAGTAATATCAGGGCCAGGCACGCTATCCTGTGCCTCTGCAGAAGGGGCAGTCCCTAAACGCTGAAAAGCAGGCTGAGAAGCCTCACACCTGCATCAGAAGAAAGCCTGGTATCAGATTCAGCGGGGGGGGGGATCCTGAGGTGCTGTATGAGGCCTATATGCAGTTTGGGCCTTGTTAATAAGGTCATCCTTATCAACCCCACCTTGCCTATTCTGCCCAGCCCAAGGACATTGATGGTAGGCATGTCCAGGCTCATCACAAAGGCTGCATTTGAAGACATTTCGGCAAACCCCACTATTGTGATGTCCCCACACAGGGCACATTTAACTTTGTCACAAACACTACTAAAATGTCTGCGGCTACCACACTTGCAGCAGGCTCTAGGCCATCCCAGGTAGAAACAAACACCCCAATCCTTTCCCAGAAAAAAACTGTTAGGAACGTGCATAACGTCATTTTCAATAATATGTCATTTGACTTTAAACTTCCAGCTGCCCGTCCAAATCCTCTCATCATCAATAACAGCTGTAGGAGGGCCTAGGACAGTACATTTATTTTCCAGCTAGTATTGTATATCTCCTACATTCACCCCTTCATTAAAAAACATAATATGTACAGTTTTGAACAGGGGTTTAGTGAGGGGAATAGCAAAAAAAGGAACCCATAAAGGAGAAGCTTTACAAGAGTCATAGAGTTGCCAAAATCTGTCCAGCCCTGCAAAAATCCGAAAACTAATATCAAAAGTGTCCTCTCCATGAACATTAATTAAAGCATAGCTATCGGAAGCAAGAAACATCATAGATTCTTTCAGGAGCTTACCAGCAACAAAAGTCCGATCAGGGTGTTCAGGCATGCCACCTCGATACCGCAGCCATACTGCATTGCAGCGAGGGGCCTGTTCCAACTTATTATTTTGAAAAAAATCAGGGTAGTGAGGCCCTTGTTGGTCAGAATCTCTCTGGGGGGGGGCAAACCAGCCAGAGGAATATGACAGTCAGTATCGGGACTAGAGCCGAGATCTCCTGGAACCCCTTCCCGGTGAACATTTAGCCCTGAAGCAGAAAAATTCTGACTTGTAGAAAGTTCAGCAGCCACAGAGTCCAAAAATCCAGTCCATGATGGCGAAAAAGACTTCTGGTTAGAGTCAGGCATCCACTTTCCATTGACGCACATCCATCCAGCATTGAGCAACGTTTGTTCTTTCAACCAGCTGCCATCATTGTCAGTCGCGGTTTGCTTCCGCATTCCATCTTGCACCATGTCAGTGCTAGGAATTTGACCATTACTGATACCATTCAGAACCAGCTCTGCCACAGCAACTGAGCCCTGCAGAACAGTAGGAACAGCAGTATCGCAAGCAGCAGAACTAGGAGCATCATCCAAAGGAGAGGTAAGAGGGACTCCAGATTCCAGCACTCCCGACACATAGGATCCTCCATGTGAATCACTGTGCAACTCAGGACAAACCCCATCTTTCACAGCGTGAAGAGCACTTTGCAGTAAACCCACAGGCTTCTCCATAGCAGCAATGTCCATCACCTCCAAAGCCTAACCAACGTCTGCCATGCAGCAAGACAGCGCAGCAGCTCCCCCTACCACAGAGTAGGGGAATTTTATTGAAAATTGGATTTCATTATAATACAGATACATTGTATATACATACTAAACAAACTTATTAACCAATTGTAACAAACAGAAAAAAAAAAGATTCAGTAGAAAAGAAAACATTATACATATTGCACTGCATTTGTCAATGTCCTGCATACTACAATCTGCCAATAGCCTACAAAATAATATCCTAATCACAGATTCCCCATTCATTGCAATTGACCCAAAAAAGCCTAGCTCTTTCAGGGGTATATCTCATCATATCAAATTTCATGGTTTCATTCAGCGATATCCCAACATTCTGAAAAAGTTCCAGATGAGATACTTCTCTCTGTTGCAGAACCCACATGCACCTAGCCTGCCAAATAAAATATTTTATTGTTGCAAATACTATGTACATGGTGTCTTTGTGGTATTTCCCAAATAGCCCTCCTACAGGACCATACATTACAGTCTTATAATTCAAATTTCTGAACAAAGGCTCCTTCCATGTTCTAGCTAAATATGTCCAAAATGGTTTTATATATGAACATTCTTAAAACAAGTGTTGTTGGGTTTCCACAATTTGCCCACATGCCACTCTGGGGCAATATCTCTCTTCAAGCTGTTTATGCTTTTATTACCCTTTACTCCTAATCTCCCAAAATAGCCTAACCAAACACAATCCCACATGAAATGGGGAAGTCTAGGGTTCACCAATTGTTGGAATACTGTTTTTTTCTGTGTGTCAGGGCACTCCGGGAACACTATTTCAGCCCTACATTCTGCATCTATAATCAAGCCATAATTTTTTTTCCTATCTAATGTTACTATCTGTTCTATGCTAATGTTCCATTTCACCAGCATTTTTATACATTCCACTCCATATTAAGGAGTGTATGCCAATCTGTTCAACCCTCTGGGGTTCATATTCTCCCATACCCTTTTGCATGGCTCTAGCCATGCATTTAACATTAGCTTCCATGGTGGATCCCCAAGTCTAATGGCTGGGCTAATATTACCAGATAAAAAAGTACTAAAAAAGAATGCAATTGGGTTGACCATTGCCAACCTAGGATTCAATCTAGAGCCCCAGAATGCTTGAAAAAATATGCTGTAAATGACTGTACACATACTTATTGGAGGAGGGTATATGTAACTTAAGTAGAGAAACATGGGGACCAGTAGTGTTTTAATTAAAACCACCCTTTTTTCTTTGACAGTTGTCCCTTACAACTATTGACTAATCCTGTTGCCTTCTCCACTTTCCCCTTCCAGTTTAACATAGCCATGTCCCCTGGACCAAACTCTATGCCTAATATAGAGATGGACTGATCAGTCACTTGAATACCACCTATATGCCCTAACTGTGGTACCTGGGTATCACCTATTGTAACCCCCTTGCTCTTTCCCACATTAATTTTAGAACCTGAAAATTTGGAATACTACTGAAATATATTACTTAGAACCTCTACAGAACCAGAAGAAGATATTGCTATAACTAAATCATCTGCATATGCTAGCACCTTGACAGGAGGACAATCTGGGTTAGTTACTACTCGTGTGAGCCTTTGTTCTTTAATCAACATTCTAATAAAAATATCTATAACAAAGGTATAAAGTAGGGGGCTCAAAGGGCAACCCTGTCTAATGCCTCTTTCAACCTTTATCCTCTTCCTCTCCCAACCATTTATACTAGGGGTGATCGCGGCCGCTTTATACATTTGTTTTATCCAGTTTACAAAAAACACTGGAATCCCAAAGGCCCTGAGAGTTTTAAACAAAAACTTGTGAGAAACCCTGTCAAAAGCTTTCTCTTGGTTGATACTTAAGATGAAGCCATGTGCTTGCCCTGCCTGCCCTCTAAACAGTAATTCCTTCAGAACCATAAGATTGTCCTGTTGTTTCCTGCCTGGTATTGAACAAGACTGAAAAGGATCAAATTGTTTTGGAGCTACTTTCAATAATCTGGTCTGCAGGATTTTACTTAAGATTTTCAAATCAGTATTTAACAGACTTAATGGATGCCAGTTACCTATCATCTGTCTTGAACCTTTCTTGTGGAGCAGTACAAGTGCTGATTCCTGCACAGAAGGGGTATAATTTGATGATGTTAAAACATAATTAAACAGAATCACCAAAGCAGGGGCTAATTCTATACAAAAAGTTTTATAAAATCCTGACCCTGATCCATCCATACCTGGAGCAGAATGTGGAGCTAGCTGTGAAATAGCTGCTGTCACTTCCTCTACAGATACATCTTTAATCAAATCTTGGACCTCTATTTCAGATATCTGTGTTAACCCCAATGATTTTTATAAATCAGAGGGATCATGATCCAGAGTTGCAGTATAGTGGCAGTACAGCCTAGAGGTTAGAGGAACGAGGTGCGAACGAGCTTGGTACATCCAGCAGACCAGACCTGAGTCTGACTCTCACAGCCTCCACTTGCATACTGTGTGACTCTAAGTAAGTCAATTAACCGCCCAGTGCTCCCAGGTTGCCCCTGAAAACAAGCACTTGTGCCTAGTGGGCCTTACCCGATTACCAAAGATTAAAATAAAAAAAATAAAAAAATAGACCTGCCACATATTCTTCTACCATATTCAAAATCCCAAGTGGAGAATTTACTAACTGTCCTGTTGGTGTGCTTAATTCTGCAATAAATCTGTTTTCAACCCTGTTATTACACTCTTTGAATGGGTTTAATGATTTTTGCCTTACCTGGGTCCCAAATCTTAATTCCTGGTTTAGGGACTTGACCCTATTATATTGGATGTCAGACATTTTTCCCTTAGTGTTTTTAATGATTGCACTATAATCATGTTTAGACAATTCAGCCTGGGAAATAAGATGCTGTAAATATTGTCTTAATTGCAGGTATTGCATATATTTCTTATTAGCAATGTTTATTTATACAGGTACATAGCATGAGTACAGTGAAATTGCAATAGCATAGGTCAAAACAGATTAGTAGTAATGAATACATGCAGCCAGAACAATAACAATCAATGCAATTCACATAGCATTTTAGGCAGAGAAAACCTACACAGTCTAGGAAGAGACACCACAACATAGCAGCAAGAAATATTGTTAAAATTAGTTGTATACGTAGTTCTATTTTGAAAAAGTTTCTCCCAGTTCTTTTTAGAGTCTTCCCACCATTCTGTAATGTTCTCATACATTTCCGCTACTGAGAGCCTGGCTAACCAGTCCTGATTCCACAGCCTTTTCAGTTTTGGATCCTCTAAAAGTATTTCATTTAAACACCATTTATTTTTCTTACATCGTGGGGTTCCCTCCCATAATACCTGAATCTGAACTGCCATATGATCTGAAAATTCATTAGGGATTGTGGAAGCAGAAAGAATGTTTAACACTTGAGATGCAAAGGTAAAATCTATCCGAGTCCTTAAGGTACCTCTAAAATATGTAAACCCCCCATTTAGATGTTTTCTTCTATAGATATCCACCAAACCAGCTGTTATATCTGTAGTAATGCTGTAGTGTCACAAAACAACTTTGAGGTTCGAAGGCCTCTATCAGTTTTAGAGAGTTCACAGTTAAAATCTCCTGACCAGATTACAAGTCTGAATGTATGTAGATAAGGCTGAATCTCTTTAAACAAGGCCACCCTCTGTACTTTAGTTTGGGGAGTGTACACTGTTATTATACGAAACCTTTCTGAAATGTAGGAGATATCTAACATCAAAGCCCTTCCTGGATGTATGTCAACTAATCTGGATACTTTTTGGAGGGGGGTTAGTTAGTAAAATGCCTACCCCATCACAGGGTTCGGTCCCTGAGGACCAAAAGGAGGCCCCTGCCAACCAGGCTCTGGATGCAGATTGTAATTCAGCATGGGTTTTAAGACGAGTGTCCTGAATACAAATGATGTCACTGTGTAAATTGTCCAGAGTAAGCAGGGTCCCAGCCCTCTTTCTATCGTTTTTAATACTATTGATGTTTAGAGTAATGATTTTTAATTACCCCATAATATAAAAAAAGGCAAAATGTCAGTATACTTGCTTCATGCCATTTGGGATGACCTTCACTGTTTTATTGCTATTGAATCTCCCCCCCTCCTCCTTCAGAATCTGTAACGGATGTCATTGAAGAACCGTCTGTCCCCTCCCCTTCAGACTCACCATCGGTTCCTTTTGAATTTAACAAAGCATATTTGTTTACCGTCTGTACTGAGGCAGTTTCCTTCATATTAACTTTCCTGTTCCCCTGTGACACAGCTTTCCCTTGTCTATTCCTATGTTTATGAGATACCATTCTAAAAGGTGGATCCTTCTCTCCTGGAAGAGTTGGGGGGCATGTCTGACTCTGTTTCACCTGTCTCCCCATTCATACCCTGGGCTTCTTCACCTGTTTCCATTCCCATTACTTCCTCTGTAGCCTGTATTCCCTCCAAATCCTGCCCTGGAGGGTCCCTTGGTGCAGTAGGGTCTGTAGGAACATTCTGTTCTAGGGAGCTTGAATGCCCTGGTGATGTAGCCACTACAATGCTTGCAGAGGCTGCTTTTTTTGCATATTGTTGCTGGGCCATGTTGATTAGTCCCTCGTGTGAAGGACAGTCCTCCCTATTATGGGATGCGCAGGGACACCTACCATATGCATGACCTGTCCTCTCACAAAGGTTGCAACGAAACAAGTTTAGGCAATTAACAGAACTGTGTTCAAACTCTAGACAGTGGTTACATCTCGTGGAGTCACAGACAGAACTTAAATGGGCCCCTGACCCACACTTGAAATGTGACCTGGGTTGGCCGCTGTAGAATATTGATCCCTTGTCTTTCCTTAAAAAAAAGGAAGTGGGGAGATGAGCAGGGCCTGTGTTTGTGGAAATTAGCTTAACTCTCACCCTTCAACTCCTGTCCCATATTTGCTCACTGTCCAAATTTGGGGTAGGTTTACTTATGATTTCACACCTTTGTTTCAGCCAAAAGAGGATGTCCTCAACGTTTAACCCTTCATTTCTAAAAAAAACTGTAATTAATTTGACTAGGGGTTTCATTAAATGGACGACCAAAAAAGGAATCCATAAAGGTGTATTTTTTAACACCTGGTACTGGGCCCAGAAGTGATCTAGACTTGACACATTTTTAAAGCTAATGTCATAGTTCCCATTTCCCAACCAGATTAGGGCAAAAATCTCAGATTAAAAACATTTCATAGAATTCTTTAAAAGTTGCTTTGCTATATGTACCCTATCGGGGGGGGGTTCTCTAAGCCTCCCTTGTACACTAACATAACAGCATTCCGTCTGGGAGCAGGCTTCCCTTTGTTTAAAAACAAATCAGATAGTTTGAATATAGGCTCCAATTCTGGCCTATCTTCAGACCCATGTATGACCTCCTCTCAGGGTCCCATCCATAATGAAATATCTGCCCCATTCACAGTTACACCTTCAGAAATATCTCTCTTTGCCATAGATTCCCCTTCATTTATATTTCCCACACCACATGCATCAATATTACTGGTACCAGATACAATAGAAAAAGTGTTACCTCGGGGTTTGTTGGAGCTCATGTCTTGTTCATTGATGGTGGCCACTTTTGTAGGTATACGCTCTATCATCTCCTGATATGAAGGGTCCTCAGAATCAGGAACCCAGGCTCCCTGCTGTCCCTGTTTCCAACCAGCATTCTCTAATACTTGCACAATTGAATGCTGTACTGAACCTTCATCGCAAAAGTCAGGAGCTTTGGAGCCCCAATTCCTCTCTTTCTCTCTCTCTCTCTCCTTCTGCCTGTCCCTGAAGGAGTAAGTTTTCTCCATTGCTTCAGTTCGTAGTGAGTCATGTAAATGCAACTGCTTCCCAACTCCAAGTCTCATTTTGATGTTTTTAGTGAGACAAACACTTTCGGTTTCCTTTTCCTTCAGCTCTTGGCACACGGGTTCCACGCCGTTTAAACTGCCAGCCGTTTGTTTAGCATTTCTTTGAACCGCCTTGTTTTTGACAGAAGCAGCCGCCCTGTCTTTTTGGCCTGGCTGTGAGTCGGAAGCTGGATGACTCACCTCTGTGTTATTCACTACAGAGGATTTATCAGGTACTTGTGCCAGAGTTTCAAGCTCTTCCTCTAGCTCTGCAGCTCTTTGTGTGATCTTTTCTTTTTCTAACTGAAGCATTTTAACTTTTTCTTTCAATTCAATATCGAGTACCTGCACATTCTCTGTTGTTTGACCATGTTTATTTTGCATCAGCTCTCTGTTGCTTTTCTCCATTATTTCCCCCACACAGGTAGGATCGTGCGCACCATCCTCCTCGCTGAATTCTATAGTCAGGTCTTCCAAATCCATAACTGTTTCTGCAGAGTTTCCATCTTTTTCAGCCTCTGTAGAAAGAGAGACAGGGGAGGAGTCCATCTCCCCTGCCACATCAGCACTTCCTCCTCTTCCTGTGTCCGGCTCCGAAATGAGTCCCTCCATCCCGCCTATAGGAAGTGACAGTACCCCTGCAGGCAGAGTAGGGGAATTTCCCTGGTGCCCTGGCCAAATTTCCCCCATTCACTAAAATACCACCAACAGCTTAATCTGGTTCAAAATCAGTTGGCATTCATCTGCATCCCCTCCCCCGGGTCGTGCCTGAAAATAGGCAGAATTTGTCTAGTGCACCTACCCGGTCAACAAAAACAAAATAAAATAAATAAATAAATAAAATTTGTCAATGCCGAATAGGTATTGGGAAGTGAAAGTACCATGCCTAAGAACTGTCATGCCCCCCAGACACCCACTGTATCTTTCTGTTCAGTATGCACAGAAGAGGGGGGAAGGGAAAGGACCAGAGCAGTACAGTAGTTGTAAAGGCATGAAGAGGTGGACAATAGTCCATTCACAGGCAAAGGTGGTGACTAAATTGAAGGTGGACAAAGCAATGGGATCAGATGGCATACACCCAAGAATATTAAAAGAACTGTGAAGGGGAGATAGCAATACCTCTGATACTGGGGTCAGTTTCACTCCCTAGTTGTTCTTCCTCTGTCCCCCTTTGCCATCCCCTATTCCCCCCCCCCAGGATGCCTACCATGCTCATTTGCCCTGCCACTTACACTCCTCCCTAACCTCTACAATTCCTCCCTCAAACTAGCCAGCCATCTGCAGACCATACACCCCCCTCCATCCTCCAAGCCCAGTCCAGAATCGTGGCGGACCCACACCCTGTACACGCCACCACCCTTTCAAAGATGGACACCCTATTGACATGTGGCACCTGCCCCATTTTGGCCCCCATCTTATGTTACAGGCTGTTACTCTCTGGTTCTGTACCCTACTACAACGGTTAGGCCCCTATTTACTCAAATTCCTGTTCCACCCCACACACACACACACACTAGTCCCCTACTGATGCCTCGCTGACTGGGGTTACTTCAGTCTCAAATCTCATCCATTTGACACTGTATTACTGTAGCAATCCTAAAGCCTCCTTGTCCATTTTTCACCCCTCAGCTACCATACTTTTTGTTCTCAGCTCTTATATAGTCTCACTTAGCCCAGTTAGAAATCCTATTGCACTCCAAGTATTACTCAGCTCACTTAGAGAAATAAACAGAACAAATAAATATATATTATTACAGCAGTCATAACAGTATAGTTCAGTACATAGCTCAGTTATAGAAATAAACAGAACAACTAAATCTGTATTATTACAGAAATCCTAAAAGTATCCATTCATTGCTTTGTCTCCATTCCAGAGACCCTGCTGTAATATAGGACCACTGAGGACCCTGGGCGGGAGGGTGTGCAACTCTAAAGTCCAGGCAGAGCTTCACTGAGCTTGCTTACTCCCCCACTGTTATATGCTCATTGTATTTCTCCCGACGCTGCAGGCTGCCCTTTGGTACTGGGCTCCTGCTTGCACTGGTGCCTTTTCCTGCCCACAAAGAAATCTGCAGCAGTCCCGACAGAACTCCACTGAGCTCACTTACTCGCTTGTTCTATTTCTCCCGATGCTGTAGACTGCCCTTTGGTACTGGGCTTCTGCTTGCATTGGCACCTTTTTCTGCCCACAAAGAAATCTGCAGCAGTCCTGACAGAGCTCCGTTAAACTTGCTCACTCCCCCTCTCTCACTCACTCATTCTGTTTCTCCCAGCATTGCAGGCAGCCCTTTTGTACTCGGTTCCTGCCTGCATTGACGTATTTTTCTGCCCACAAAGAAGTTCACAGGTGTCCTGACAGAGCTCCATTAAGGTCACTCACTCCCCCTCTGTCACTCGCTCATTCTGTTTTTCCTGGTGCTGCAGGCTGCCCTTTTGTACTGGGCTCCTGCCTCCATTGGTGTCTTTTTCTGCCCACAAAGAAATCCTCAGCAGTCCTGATAGAGGTCTGTTGAGCTCGCTCACTCCTCCCTCTCACTTGCTCGTACTGTCTCTCCTGCTACTGCAGGCTGCCCTTTTGTACTGGGCCCCTGCCTGCATTGACGCCTTTTTCTGCTCACAAAGGAATCTGCAGCAATCCCGACAGAGCTCCGTTGAGCTCGCTCACTCCCCCTTCCTCACTCGCTAGTTCTGTTTCTCCTGGCACTGCAGGCTGCCCTTTTGTACTGGGCTTCTGCCTGCATTGGTGCCTTTTTCTGCCCACAAAGAAATCTACAGCAGTCCCGACAGAGCTCAGTTGAGTTCAGTCACTCCCCCTCTCTAACTTGCTCAATCTTAATTTGTCCTAAACACTAATTTCCCAAAGCGACTGTGCTATTCTGCACCAGAAGCGCAAAAACACATTTCGGCCAGGATGTGAAAAATGACAGCTGTACTGTTCATAAGGAGGTGTGAAAAAATGCCAGTGCTGAAAATCTGGTGTGAAAATGTTACAAATTTGCGAGGTCACAAGGGTGCATGAAAACTGTGCGACACATAGTTGTAACACAGTCACTTTATGGACTTTCGTCACCACATTTTCAACATAGGCATTTTAGGGCCTCTGCTCATGAACAGTGTCACTGTCATTTTCTCAGTCTATCCCAAAAACTGATTTCCTACAGCGACCACGCTATTCGGCACTGGAAGTGCGAAAACACATTTTGGCCAGGTTGTGTAAAATGACAGCTGTACTGTTCATAAGTAGGTATGGAAAAATGGCAATGTTGAAAATCTGGAGTGAAAAATATTATAAATTCGTGAAGTGCAAACTGCACAACGCACGGTCGTAACACAGTCATTTTATGGACTGTCATCACAAAATTTTCAGCATAGGCATTTTAGGACCTCTGCTTATGAACAGTGTCACTGTGATTTTATTAATGTGTCCCAAGCACTGATTTTCCACAGTAACCGTGCTATTCTGCACCGGTAGTGCGAAAACACATTTCGGCCAGGATGTGAAAAATGACAGCTATACTGTTCAAAAGGAGGTGCATAAAAATGCCAATGTTGAAAATCTGGAGTGAAAATATTGCAAATTCGTGAAGTTACGAGCTTGTGTAGCAACTGCGCAACCCACACTCATAAAACAGTCATTTTTGGGATTTTTTCCACCAAATTTGCAACATAGGCTTTTTGAGAGCCCACCTCATGAACACTGGCACTGTCATTTCATTAACTGGTCCCTAAAGATGATTCTGCGCAGTGCCTCCGAAATCACCTTTCAGGACCAAATAACACAATGACAGTGGCTGAATTCATGAGGAGGGGTCCCAAACACCCCATGTTAAAAATGTGGTGCCAAAATTCCAAAAAATGCCTGAGACATGCACCAAAGTTGAAAAAAAACCCTTTTTATGCCATTATACAGCTTACCAGCATTTCCTCAGATCACGGATGGCTTTGAAGAGTGCGGACGTGTTCCTGGTCTACCAAAGATCATCGCGCCAGACTCGGAGTAAGTATGTAGTGAGGGGTGCGGGAGGCAGGGTGCAGAGGCGGGTTGGGGGAGGGCCGCCAGACTCAGCGAGGGACCGTTTCTTGTTCACAGAGGTGAAAAAAATAAACTATTTGGGACATTTTTTCTTTTACAGGGACATTTGGCATGCTGGGGTGGGCTCCCAGCATGCCACCTAAGTGTTGTTTTGGGGGGCTGTAGCCGACAGGGGATTGGGCACCCCCGTTGGCTCTTACAGGGGTGGTGGACGAGCCAAGGAGGACTGGGCACCCCCTCGCAGACTACACATTGGGAGGTATACATTATGCCAACGGGGAGTGGGCTCCCCCATCTGCAAATGCAGTTGGGAAGGAGGGACTGAAGCTGGCAGGGATTGGGCACCCTATTGGCAAACAAATAAGGGGGCACATGATGCCGAGGGAATTGGACACTCCCTCGGCATACAGCAGAAATGTGGGGGTGGGGAGATTATGCCGATGTGGACTGGGCTTCCCATTGGCAAACAGGGTTGGGGACATGCAAGGGACCACCCTGCAATGATGGGTCGCTACCTCATTGCAGCAGATGACGCTGCAATGACAAGGCAGCCCCTGACTGCAGCGGCTAAAATGTTTCAAGGTGGTGGCATGCTGGCTGAACTAGTGTTAGCAGCAGCAAGCCACCTCATTGGGGAATGCGGGGCCAAGCCTCCAAAGGCAGTGGGGGCATTGGCCACAATAGTGCCGCACCTCCACAACCTGCTTCTGCAGCAAGCTTCTGCAACATGTTTCTTGCGCATGTGTGCAAGCAACACAAAAATGAGGTTTAACACGTTTTCGTAGTGTTTGAACTACTGTAAATAAACTTGTCCTCTGTGTGGAAGCCAGTGCCGAGAATCACACCTTTAATGGCTGGGACGTCACACAGAATGATGTCATTGAAGTGAGACCACCGGCAAACATATATTGAATTCCAGTGGAGACTCTGCAAAAGGCTCTTTTTGTTTCAGCTCTGTAATGCCCATCAGCACACTAACTGGTGCCAGATACTGTATGGGTATTACAAGCTAATACACATATCCGGCACCCATAAATATGCTGAGAGGCATTACAGAACTGAAACACAAAGACTTTAGCACAGCCTCCACTGGAATTCAATATACGTTCTCCGATGGGCTCGCTTCAGTGACATCATTTCTTATCACAGCCCAGCCATTTTAGGAGTGATTCTCGGTGCCGGCTTCCGCACGGAGAATGGGTTTGTTTGCAAAAATTAAAAGTTACGAAAATGTGTTAAACCTCATGTTTAGAGGTAAGCAGCTGAACTGTTTAACAGAGGGGAGGGGGTCTTCTTTACAAATCAGCTGAGCCAGATTTTGCAATCGTGGGCACCAAAGAATAATGGTTTAGGTGTTGTTTAAATGACCACAAAGCAGGGCTCATGCTGCCGCACACCAGTGACACCAAAATTATTTTTTTACTTCTCTATTTATAGCCCCTCAGTGGTCAGCCTTAACTTTTCGTTGCACTACCCAGCAGGACAAGTTGATTCAAAATTGCACTAGCCCGCAGATGGTTGCACTAGCCCACAATTATAATGGTCAGTTTTGATCACGTATACAAGAAAAAATGCAAGCCAAGAAAATACTCTGATTATTGCATATTTACGCTGCTCCCACATTGCTTCCAGCCCCAGCAGAAAAAAAGACTACAATACCATCACACACTGTGTGTCCCCCATTGTTTTGTACTATGGCCTCCTCTCTTCCTCTTTCTGCACTCCCGAACCAGAGGATACCACAACAGCAAATGTTGAATCAAGCAGACCTAGCGCTGCACACACAATCGTCGACATCATAATACACCTCACCACACTCTCACCACCACCCACAGGGCAATGAACAGAGTCAGGCAGAGAAAGACACTCTAAGCCCCCACCCTGAGATCAACTGGAGCCCGGCATTTCTGCCACCCGAGATTCAGTCCATCTTTTAAATCCTTGAGCCACACAGTTTTAAAAAATCAAATAGTCACCATGTTTTTTCTCGTCCTTACCAAGAAAAAAACTACAACTCGCATACAATAGTAGAGCATTCCACTTGAAAAAACACATAATCTTTGCTTAAAGGCAACATACTACTTAATCTTTCATAAAAAAAAACCAAAATTTACTTTTGAATCCCATTTCTTTTTTTCACAGCTCCTAACAGCTCAGCCACTCCATCCGGCCCTACCTCAGCCAGTCTTTCACTCACTCTCTCTCTCTCTCTCTCTACCTCAGCCATCACACACACTGAAACACATCATACATCCTTAATCTTTCATTAAAAAAGTTTACTTCTGAATCCCGTTTCTTTTTTCACAACTTCTAACAGCTCAGCTGCTCCCTGTCAGTTCCAGCCTCAGTTAGTCTTCTGATCACTCTCTCTCTCTAACCCAGCCATAACAAACACTAGAAAGACCGACAATGCAGCAATTGGAACCTACTTTAACTTTTTTTGCAGTTTATTTTCTTTTTTTAACTTACCAACACTCACTGCTGGGCTCTGATTGCTCGCGTGTCTTCCTTCACCCGAATGTGCATGTATGCTCACTCACCCCTCACCCACTCCTTATCGGAGATTCATTTACAACTCAGGAAAACTAAAAAACAGATAACTAAAATAAGATAAAATGATACACTTCACGAGGATCTGCACGTCGGCAAGGGAGACAACAGTGTGGGGATGGGTAGGAGGCACCTGGTAACCATAGCAGCAATTCTCAACTACAGTAGCCACAGCTGGACAAAAGTCCAAGGGAAAAAAGAAACACTCAATTATAGGTGGAGGAACTATTTTACATCAAAGTACTTTAAAAGGTTTAATTTCTTTCTAATTCTGGATAAAAGTTTTAATTCTTATATACATGTAATATAAAAGGACCATTTTATAAGCACAATAAGACATTCCGGGGTGTGCATTACACAATTCTAACGCATGGCTAGGCGGTCTGATGCACTCAGCCTGTGGACTCGACCCTCACTAAGCCCCCTAGCCATGCGTTAGAACTCTCATGTCTTATTGCTTACATACGTCATGTCCACTGCCATCCCCTGATCTATCTCCCTGGTCACCCAGACAAAGAAATCAATCAGATTTGTCTGGCAGGACCCCCCACCCCATGAATCCATGCCACCTGTGGTCTTGCAACACATTTGATTCAAGAGACTCTACCAGCCTTTACTTAAGCAGGGTTTTCATTCATTTCCCCACCACTGAAGTAAAACTGACCAGCCTTTAGCAGCTATCCTCCTCCCTGCTGCCACTCTTACGTAGAGGAATCAAGTCTGCTCTTCTCCAGTCCTCTGGAACCGCATATGTTTCCAGTGAACTGTTACATAACATGTAAGTTGGGCAGCTAACACCTCCCTGAATTCTTTTAGTACCCTTGGGTGTATTCCATCCTGTCTCATTGTCTTGTCCACCTTCAGAGCTGCAAGTCCCTTCAGGACTGTTTGCTCTGAAGATAAGCTTGTGTCCACCTTGCGTGCCCCCCTTCTGCTTTGTTCCTGCTACTCCCTGGTGGTCTGCCTCCCCCTCCACTGTGAAGACTGAGCAGAAATACCTGTTCAGGATGGTATCTTTTTCTTGGTTCTCATCGGCACAGTCTCTCCCTGCCACCCTTCTAATCCTCATTATCCCTCCCCTTGCTTTCCTCTTCTCACTTATGTATCTGAAGAAAATCTTATCTCCTTTAGCTATCCCTTTGGCCATCCTTTCCTAGGTCTGTGCCTTTGCTCCCCTCACTGCCTTTTCTGCTTCCCTCTGTTTTACTTGGTATACCTCCCTGTCCTCCTTCCTCTGTGTTTCCTTTTATCTCCTGAATGCCACACCTTGTCCACGCCCTTAGAAAACAATAACGGTCTCTTTTTCCTTCTGCTTTTATTCACTTTCTTCATGCAGAGGCCAGTTGCCTTAATTATGTCCTGCTTTATTGTTCCCCCACTCTGCTTCTACTCCTTCATGGCACCAACCCCACACAAGGTAATTTCTGAGACAGTCTCCCATTTCTTTAAAATCCACCCTCCTAACAGCCAGGACACTCGACCTCATGTAGTTCACCTCTGCTCTTGTCTTTATGTTAAACCACACTGCATGGTGATCACTGGTACCTAGAGGACTGCCCACTGGGTTGTCTGCAAAGCTGTCCATGTTTGTAAGCACCAAGTCAAGCACTACCCCATCCCTGGTGTGTTCTTTCATTAGTGGGATGGCCCCCCTCCTTGCTGAAGCTGCCGTTGGACGGCTCCACTCCACATCTAGCAGACTAAAGTCACAACTAGCAGCACCTCCCCCCCTACTTGCCGTTCTGACGATGGCTTCCCCAATGCCTTATCCAACTCCTTGCCATGTTGTTGTGTGAATGCCCTGGGGCATCAGGCAGCTGCACTAAGGCCCTGTCCACACTATGCCTCTGTAACGTTACAGAGGGCTCAAACCGTTACCGCAACAGTTTGCGTTTACACCTGTAATGTTACAGAAGGCGTTTTTGTAACCGTTGTTGAAACCACTTATGAGGTGGTTTGAACAACGGTTACAAAAATGGCTGTGCTCCTGTAATGTTACCAGCCACAGTGTGGACGCGTGAGCGTGTAGCTCCAGCATTCTCCCAGTGCAGCACGAACTGCATTATGGGATAGGCTACAGCCGTAACGGTTACACGGCACCCACAATGTGGATGGGCTGTAACGGTTTCAAACCGTTATCGAGACTGTTTGCTGGCAGTGTGGACACACTGTAACGGTTCCGGTCTGTAACGGTTTGGAACCGTTACAGACTGTAAGTGGTGTAGTGTGGACAGGGCCTAACAGCATGTCATCTGAATTAGGAGAGAGTATCAAACAGGTAAAAGAAAATCAACAAACTAAAAAATCAGGGACCACAGCACAATGCTACCTGCTTATTGAAGACTATAGGGGGCTACAGGGGCATATTTGATACAGGGAGTCAGCAGTCAATAAAAGCTAACAGTGTCGCTTTAAATTTACCTTTTTTTAATTATAAATGAGCCATTGTATAATAGCAATAATGCACTCCTGGGGTGTGTGTCATGCTGGGATAATATCACTTCTTGAGTGTTGAGCACTCGAGGCCTGTGGCCTTGTGCTTCACCCCACCCATGACATGCTGTTATCCCAGCACAACACACCCCATGTTGTGCATTATTGCTTAAATGATAACTGGCTTCCGCCATTGAAGAGACTGATGGCCAATTATTATAACACAGTTATATTTGTAATAAAAGTGGCGATCAGATATTATATTATGGTAAATCCTAATTATAAATCTATGCTTCTCAGAAACCAGTTCCCTAGCCTTCTAAGAATTCACAGTAGACAGAAGTTTGCTTCGTTAGGTGTTTTTTTAATGGTCAGATCTGATCAGTCCTCCTCCTACTGCCAGTAAATGATCTCAGCTTTTGTACATGTGTTACAGTTTTTAAGGTCTTCCCATTAAAAAATCCCCATCACTTCAGGAGAACGATTACCACAATGAGCTGCACTTTAGGAAGGCAGCCACCCCAATCTGATTTTTGATTTTGCTGTCATCAGGTTGTTCTCTTTTCACTGCTGGTTCCTTTAGAATGTATCATTGGTCCTACACAGCAACCATAACTGAAAACAAATTTATCAGTATTTTCATGGTACATTAGTCTAATACTAGTACATTTATAGATGGGCCATAGAGCTGCGAAGAATGCAAAATTCTGCCAGTGAGATTCAAGCAGAATTACCATTCCAGTTCAGTGAAATTTTGTAGAATTTCTGTGAACATTCTGTGGAATTTTGCCACCATTTTAATTTCAGTTATTTTGGTCTAATTTTAAAAGTATACATCTAAATATTACTTAATTTCATACATATACTGGTTCACGTCATATGTAAAAGTGTACTAATATTTAGAATCCTAGAGTTAAACAGGGCTGCATTATAGGTGGACAAACATTTCATCAAAATTTTAATTTTCAGTTTTTTCCATCGAAGTTTAAAATTTCTTATCTAAAGTTCTCTACCATTTCAAGATTTTAAAAAAGCATTTGTCATGGGTATATGTACTCTGTTTTAGGTCTCACGCATTAATAGGGGAAGTATTATAGGCAGCCAAATGTTCTGTCAAAATTTAAATTTCATTTATTTCAGTATAATTTTAAAGCACTCACCTACAATTTAGCAGGAATACATGCCCACACCATGTGTATATGTGTACCACATTCTGGATTTCTAGCTCTAAAAGGGGTTGAGTTATAGGCAGCCTAACATTTTGCCAAAATTTAAATTTCAGTTATTTTCATCTAATTTTAAAACAGTTTATCCAAATTTCACCAGATGTGAAACTACTATACAATACAGTTACGTGTGCCATATTTCACATTTCTAGCTTTAAGGGGACCACATTATAAGTAATTAAACTGTTAGAAATTTTTAAATACAATTTTTCAAATATGTCAGCTACAAAATTATAAACCCCTGCAACGTTAAAACTAGAGAATGGAATGTCATTAGATTTGTCTGGTTCAGAGACCTTAAAAAGGCACTGTGTGCATCAGTTGTATTTGTAAGCTGCAAAAATTGCAAAATAATATCAGTACTTAAGGTCAAATTCCACTGCTGGCATGGTTAAAATTGGGAATGCCACACGGCGAGACATGCACGTGAAGGAATTCTGCCTGGTGATAAAGTGACAATTGGGTAATCCTGGACATTTGCATAGAACCAATAGTAAAGTAATAGTTGTAGTAGTAGTAAATATATTTATTCCTAAAACCTGAAAGGAAAGAACCTGATTTAGCAAAGCTCATTTTAACAGGGTCCCCCACTCATGCACACAGTTACAAATAAGCAAGTATACATAGAAATATTAATTTACAGCTGTACAAAAGATATACAGTTCGACTCAAATAAATAAAACCTAGTAATACTGATCAACATATGGTATTAGGGATACAGCTTGAAACTAAAAGGGGTCCAAGTGTGGAAGGGGGTACTGATCTTGTCAAGGGAATATCATCAAGGCACAGGTCTGGAACCACAGGCAAACCAGAAGTCATAAAATTTGCAAGCAGCGTTTTACCATTAATAACAAAAAAATTAAAGAAGCATTTGTCAATGCCGGATGTTGTCTCGCTGGCATTGGCTTTGGTAGTGCAGTGCGGAAAAACATTTTGGGCAGGATGTGAAAAATGACGACTGTACAGTTCATAAGGAGGTGTAAAAATGCCAGTGTTGAAAATGTAAATATTGAAAATTTTCGTTGCTAAGGGTGCTGCGGGAAATGCGTGAATGCATGCTTTTTAACACAGTCATTTTATGGACGTTAGCATCGATTTCAACATAGGCATTTTAGCACCTCTGTTCATGTACAGTGTCACTGTTATTTCCTGAAACTTCATCCCAAAAGTGATTTCGCACAGTGACTGCGCTATTCTGTGCAGGACGTGCGAAAACACATTTTTGGCAGGTTATGTGAAATGACAGCTGTACTGTTCATCAAGAGGTGTGGAAAAATGCCAATGGTGAAAATTCAGAGTGAAAATATTACAAATGCACAACGTTACGGGCGTACGTACAATCTGCCAACGCACACTCGTAACACAGTCATTTTATGGAGTATCATCACCAAATTTTCAACATAGGCATTTTAGGACCTCTGCTCATGAACAGTGTTACTGTCATTTTCATAATCTGGCCCAAACACTGATTTCCCACAGCGACCGCGCTATTGTGCGCTGGAAGTGCGGAAACACGTTTCGGACAGGATGTGAAAAATGACAGCATACTGTTCACAAGGAAGTGTACAAAAATGACAATGTTGAAATCTGACATGAAAATGTGCGAATTAGGTACGATTACAAGCCTGCGTAACGCTCACGCCACACACTCATAAAACAGCCATTTTTTTTATTTTTCCACCAAATTTGCAACATAGGCTTTTTGAGAGCCCACCTCATGAACAGTGGTGCTGTCATATTGTTAATTGATCCTGAAAGGTGATTTCACAGTCACTGCATGGAATCACCTTTTGGGACCGAATAACGATATTACAGTGCCAGAATTCATGAGGAGGGGTCCCAAACACCCCATGTTGAAAATTTGGTGTAAAAATTCCAAAAATGCCTGAGATATGCATTAATGTTGAAAAAACCCTATTTATTCCATTATACAGCTTACCGGCATTTCCTCAGTTCGCGGTTGGCTTTGAAGAGTGCAGACGTGTTCCCGGTCCACCGAAGATCATCGCGCCGGACTCTGGAGGTAAGTATGGGGTGAGGAGGGTGTGTGGGGAGGCTGGGTGCGCAGTGGGTTGGTGCGGGTTGTGGGAGGGGAGCTGGAAGAGTATGTGGGACCGTCTTTGCTTTATAGGTTAAAAAAAAATAAAAGACATCGGGGGACCATTTTCATTTTAATAGGTGCTTTGGCACGTTGGGGTGGGCTCCCAGTCCAGGGAAGTTACAAGACTAATCAGAGCTGCGAAAGCATCCGCAGTGCTGAGGCTGGCACATGGTTATAAGGCCGGAGAGAAGGACAAGATGCTGGGTTGTATAGCAAAGGGGATCTCTGTCAGAAAAAAAAATCCTGGTACAGTAGCTCGTGTAGTTTTAATGGAGCTGACTGATTGGGTCATAGAGCTACCAGGATCCGTTTATTTACAGTAGTGCAGTTTTTGATTGGGTGTGTGGTGTCACAGCGGCAGTTTGACTATGCAGAGCCAGCAGTTGACTGCACCAGAGTTTTCACTTATCTGAGCATTTTTTACCATCTGTGCTACTGAGAGGGAATCAGCCAGCAGAGGTAAAACTGACACCTTGTATAGAAACAATCTACTGTCTTAGTAAATGCTTTATGGCTGCAGTCTTATGCCGAGTCCATGCTCACTGTTCCAAAATACAAACTAAAAAAGACAGCTGCAGAGTCCTCACTGATAGAATTTATGTTTTAGGGGCTGCAGTAGCTAGATATAGTGTCCTACTGTATGGGGGGGTGGCAGGGGGAAGCGGGCCACAAAGTTCTTATCCAAATGCTAGCTATCAGTTGGAAATTAAGTTGGTACCATCTTTACTACACAAGTGATGGTTGTTACTTGTATCTCAACAACCTGGGGTGTGCACTGTGTGTGTAAAGTGTTTGTTTATGCGTGAAGTGCCTACTTTGTTGATACGTAAACAGTGGCTGCAGAATGATTTCTTGCTTCAGTATTCAGTAGTGGAATCGCACTGGATGTTCTAAAACAGGGTCCTACCTATTACATATAAACATGCGCCATTGCATTTTTAAAGAGAATGGCATGCGGCTTTTTGGTGTCCTATTCCAAATGAAATATTCTCCAGTCAAGCGGCTTGGTGCAACTCTATGATAAACATATGTTTGCATCGCATTCAGATGCTTAGCAATTCTGTCGTTTACTTTTGCCTTCCCGCAATAAGTCTGCCACGCTGTTGTATTAAATGTGTTTTCAGTGTATTTGTGCACCTGCAACAATATCATCTTTGTGAACCTCAAACTATTTCTAATTCAAAGAAATACTTTAACAACATTACATTATCAGTTGGTTATTTCTGACAGTTTGATAATTGCTCATGCTGGATCATGATGGTTTTGACCCAAAGATACCTTTGGCTTTCCAGCTTTATTTCTAAGGCAGTTGTGTAATGCCACTTTTGGCACACTTTCTTAAAATAAATAATAAAACTATTCTGATTTTTATAGTGCACGACACTCCTGTCAGTTTGATTGGATTATACTTTACAACGTCTATTTGTGTTGTAAATAGAGATTATATATTTAAGCAGTATACCATGACAGAGAGTGGGTATATTGGTAGATTTGGTCACAAGGCGCAGCTGAGTGACTTAACCACACCAGAAGTGGTAAATCCACCCATATACCCACTCTCTGTCATGGTATCTTGTTATTATACAATGTTCAACTTGTTTTTTTGTTTTTATAGTGATAGAAAACTTTTACAGTGGGTATACTGAAGGATTTATCACGGTCATGTGATGTGTTTTGACCAATGAAGTTACAGGATTTTCATACCCCATTGTATAATTACAGATATACGTTTGACTTCAGCATGCACTTTGACAGTTGGGTGTTAGCATTACATTTTCAAGGGACTTCCCACATGTTTGCCCAGCCTGACAGGTGACAACGTTAAGGACATAAGTCACTCTTGCTATTGAATTTCTCTCATTATCATTTGAGAATACAGTACTTACTGTATAGTCTCTAGACTGTGATGAATGACCAGTAACTCCTTTACATTTAAATGAGGATAGAACATTACCAGGTTTGAAGTTCAACTGTATTTATTTTCTCATTTGCTGCTATATAACCTTTTGCACAACAAGCTCCTCTCTTTCTGGTGCATCTCCTACTTTTCAAAAGGGTCCTGGAGGACCCAACAGCAGCTGAGTTGTTAAATAGTGTAGTGCCTCAAAGTAGTTGCCCTACCGTAGTGCCACAAAAGGATTAACCCCCCCACTTAGCAGTCTTGGGCGAGTGGTGAAAGTGATCCCAGGGTATAGGGTGACTGAGCCAGTGGTCCCCCCCCCAGCTTCCCCTTGGCAAGGCAGTAGTGTGGGGCAGGAAAAAAACACAACTAAACAAAGTGTTTTCTTGGCTTCCTCTGCATTTTAAACCCCCTCCCCCCTTCAGCAGGCATTATTTCATGCTTACAGTCATCACTTCAGTCACAAAACACATGTAACGCCCCCCACCTCATTTGGGGGGCCTACCTGAAATTGCCTCTGGGTGTTCTCCCATTGCCACCAGCATCCCCATTGCTCTGCAGCTCCTTCTGCCAGTCATCCAGTGTCCCCAGGTGTCCTCTGTTTAAATTAGCCCTGCGGGGCTTGTACTGTTGTGAAGGATGCACAGTGCATCCGATCGCTCCTAGTGGTCAAAAGCAAAAGATAAGTCTCCAGTAGTTCCCGGCGCCCAGACTAAGTTAGAAGACGCACCGGGGACACAAACCAGGCAGCAAAGGAAAAGTATTTTTTTTAAATAAACAAATCAGCAGCAGCCTAAAGTACTACCTCCAGGGCACCACAGACAAAGGTCAAGGGGCAAATGTCAGGGCAATGAAAAGCCTTTATGAATATTTATGAACTTCACTGTGTGTTTCATGGGGCTGTGTGTTACAGGAACAGCTACTCCTTAAGGGTACCAAATATTATATTGAGATTGGACTCATTTAAAAGAGAACTGTTAAGGCTACAAGATGGTGGGGACATTATTAAATAAAAGTTAAACTCCTGGCTGCACCAGAACTTAATCTATGGGGGGACATTGATACAGGCTGCCTAAACTTAAACTGCAGCCACCATTTTAACAGCCAATATCTAATCGGAAACCAGGATTAAACAAAGGGGCTCTTGGCACAATGCCAGAGACTTATGGGGGATTAACTAGGACAATTTCTAGGCTCCAAAAAGTGAGCCAGTTAACATCTGGGGACTGTTTAAGATGGCGTTGGCAGCCAATAGAATCTCTGGAACTCAGCCCCATATAAAAGAGGGGAACTGCTCAGTTTTGTCAGATTTTGAGAGATTTGTCCAGGAGTTCAGTATGCGAGCCTCTGGGGAGCTTGCCAGCTCTCAGGGTTAGGCCCGCCAGGCCTAGACTTTCCAGTTGTCAGTTGAGTGTCCTGTTGGCCCACGTTTTGGGTCACAGCAGCAGGGGATTCGAGCAGCATCCAAGCTAAGAAATCAGGATCAGCCTGCAAGCTGTCTGGAAGGACCAGAGGATAACAGAGTGTTACATACAAATGTGCCTAGTTTGCCAAAGGGTTTGCACGGCCAATTAATTTGAGACATTCGGTTTGCATGTTTTCGGCCAGTGTTGACTTGCTCCTGCATCCCGAAGACCAGCATTTCGATGAGAACCATGAGGGAATTCTACTCCTGCTTCACCAAGCCATCTGCACCAGGTCTCATTTCGTCAGATCATCCTTCGGTCTGGGTAGTGTGAGTGCAAACAGGGTAGCTCCCTGCAGCAAAGCTGCAATCACCTGTGTGTGCCATCTAATTTACTTGTTTGGGTTTATTACAGCGAACTGAGCCATCCGGCTCTGGATTACAAATTCTGGGTTGTTGTGCATGTTAATTGCTTTCTTTCCTAAGGGCCCCTGTAACACCGGCCTACCCCGGGCAACACTTCAGGTTAGCCTGTTATTCCACACTGGGTACCCAGGGTTGTGTGACTGTATCAAAGGGACTCACTGTGAATGCCTGTTCAGCCTGAATTATTCAGATCTGCTAATCATTTGCAAGATTCACGCCCCACCCCTGTTCACATCCCCCTGAATAAATCAAATTGTTTTTACGTTTAAATCTGGCTAGTGTATACCTTCTTGGTGGGGATACAGTACTGACATTGTATTGTTGCATCTTTGGCCTTATTTTACAGGGGATCTCCAGGGCAGCTGCAGAGGACCCAGCCCTGGTGGTAAGTGCAAGGGGTATGAACAAGTCTTTACTGTCATACGGTCCATGTGAATGTTTTGTTCTATACTGTTTAGGCCACTAGAGGGGTTGGTGGGGGATTATAGCATCCCGGAGGGCTATACCAACAGCAATTATGCTACCCCAAGGCCATACCTTTGGGTGGAGGCACCCGTTCACCAAACTGACAGGGGTAGTAGCCCACAGGATAGCGCTACCTAGGGGTTATACACATATTTACAAGGGAGTGTGTTGCATGATCGAAATAAGCTCCAAAATGCACCACAGAGCATCTAAAACTCCAGACTCCCAGCATTTATATACATATTTCCTCCAGCAAAATCAGCAAATCTCCAGCAAACGTGCTCAAATTATCAAGAAAACTCAGCCCTGTTTTCCCACCATCCTCTGCCTTCCTCCAGAATCCTTTTTGCCCCTAACCCCGGTCTTGCCTCCATCTTCCTACTGACCTTGTCCCCGCCTCATGCCTTCACCTGCCTTCCTTCCTACCCCACCCTTTTCAGCCACCGCCCTACAGCTATACAGTTTGGGTATCCTTTCTCATGTGAGGGTTTGCCCATTTGGAATACTTCTTTGAAGGGGAGAGATTTTCTTGCCCATTTGTTTTTCTGCTTTTCAGGGCAGCCCTCCACTTCTGCATATTTTAAATGATTCTCTTGGTTGAAGACTATAGAAACTGCGCCACTACAGAAAAAAACGATTCTAACGGCTTGGTCTCTCATGAACAGTGGTGTCATGTGTCAAGGAGTTGGGGGGGGTTACCATGGGAAAGCCTTTTGAAGTTATCCTTTTTGCTGTTCTTTGTAGCTCTGTGACTAATTACTGAAACATCACAGCAGAGAACCAAAGGAAACACATGGAATCGATTGTGTACAGTGAAAGGGGATGCTGAGCCCGTTTGTAGCTCTATCCTGGAAAAGAGAAAGAGCAAAGATCCTTTTGCTAGTTGCTTGTGGTATACACTTTTTTCTGCTGACAATAGAAATTATGCAGGCCACCTCGAATTTCATAATCAAAAGAGTTTTCCAGGCATGTGGCAGAAGATTAGGCTGTGCCATGAGCAAGAAGAGAAGAGAAGAAAAAAAAACTTGTGATTAATGAATAACGATCATGAGTACCATAGAGGCCAGGCCACACTGCTGGGCTGCTTCCTGTTCAAAGCTTTGACTTGAAGTTTCTTAGCTAATGCCTAGAAAACAGGTCTCCTGCAAAAATTGTTATTTCATGGAGAAATTCACATCAAGTCATTAATTTCAGCTTCATGACATTCTACAAAAAAAAGGAAAATGTAGATCAAAGTGCACAATTTACTTCATCCCCCTCCCCCAACAAACTGACCAATTTTTGTGAAAAAGGCTACAGACAGGGATGCATTGCTGGCCTAGTGATAAAGGCACTTGCCTTCTGCTAGGGGACTACAGGTTTAATTACTGAAGCTGGAGTCCCAAATGGCTGCAACAGGAACTGGAGAGGTGATCCCTGGGACACGCACTCATTTCTAGGTGTGGGGGGGTCTCCCTAAATTTTTCTGAAATGGCTGCCCCCTGGTGACCAAGAAGAGTTGGAAGTCGTTCTGTTATAAAACCCTTTAGTCCCAATGGGAATAACCCTGTCAATGACTGAACAGGGGGGTCTACTGGCAGGAGGATATGGACATGCAGACACCAAGCCACCACGCTGCTGCCAGGACACGTGTCACATTTCTAGACAGATCAGGCAAAAACAGAGCACTCACACATACACCAGCACACAGTAAATACAGGGCAATGAAAAAAGCATTATCTTACCCACATTTAGGTACATACCGCAAGTGTAAAAAAAAAAACCAGAAAGCTGAGCATAGAAAACATGTCGACAACCATCTAGGGTGTCATCAAAGACCACCTTATGTTTTGCCCAGGTGCTCCTGGGCTTCATCAGAGACAGCAGCCACAGACAAAGTGCCATCTTCAACATGCGCATTTTAAAGAGACAGAGCAGCTTTTCTGTTAAGCAGTGCATAACAACAATGTAATACTAAGTAAGCAGTAATAATAACCCACTACAGGGTATGGTGTTATTGGGGATTAATCAACCCCTTGGGTGCATTGTAAGGCACAAGGCCACAGGCCAAGTGTCCTCACGGCACCCGGGGTGTTGATTAAGTCTTTTGTTGTGCTTTGTGTGTGTGTGTGTGTGTGTGTGTCTTTGTCTCTCACGAACACTCGGTGCTGCCTCTTGCAATTTTTGACCAAGAAAGGCACACACTGTGATAGCTTGTTTCCTGGTGCAGTGTGCGTGTGTGTGTGTGTGGGGGGGCACATGAAACTGTTTTATTGATGGGGGAATGTTGGCCATGACACTGGGGAAACTCCCCTAACTTTTTTGATAAGTGCCGTGGGATCTTTAACTTCAACATGAAAAGTGACTAGAGATCGGCAAAAGAGACCTCAGTTTAATGTCCCATCAGCAGCACGGCCCCTCAACAGTGAAGCACTTCCCCAGTACTGCAGTACTGTATAGTATCAGTTATGCATATAACCCTAAGTACCTGGTATGGGGCTAGAATTCATGACCTTCTGATCTTCTGGCATCAGAGGTGAGAATGCCACCTATAGAGCACCTTGGAAAGGGTGTGCAGACCCCATATGTTATTTCCTGGATACCATAAATAATAGGGTCTTGAGTTTTGGGGTAGGATTTTGGAAAAATGCTTAGAGTGCTATAAAAACAACAGAAAACACTTTTTAAAACATATATCCCTTCCCCTGATGGCTAGGGCTAGTCCCATGGCCACCCCCTCCCAGCCATCTCACACCCTCCACCCTACTCCCCCATCCTCTCAAGTCATGACTAAAAACACTGCAAGCTCCTGACACTTTGCCAGGACCCAACAGTATAACAAATGAACCCTTCCCATGCCTGACCCCCTCAATCCCTAGATCCTGGTCCAAACTGGAGTTGCAAGACTCGGGCTGGACTGGACCCTGACTTTTGTTCTGTAGGCTTGTTCAGTGCCCTTCTCGCTATGGCTAGCATGCCATCACCTCTCTTCACTCAACTGGCCCCTAGACTGTCTTCAGGGTAGGGAAGCCCACAGCAAGGAGATTGTTCAGTTTCAAGCAGCTGTTAGAGCTGTTCAACTCTGCAAAAAACTAAATTAGTGCATCCTGTCCCTGTGAAACTGACATCTATTTGGAGCCTAGCTCTGCAAAACAGCTCTGAATTGCAAGCTGGCTCAGGACCTATATGCATGGCTTTACCCTGGAACTGACAGCCAATGAGAGCCAGTGGTTTGGCAATATTCATGAGTTGCTAGCCACTGACATTTAATCCTTGATTTCTATGCAAATGAAGGAACACATTCAAACAGAGCAGATGTGTCTGAAACAAAACTTCTGAGGAGAAGAGGGCATTTGTGAATAGCTCTCACTTGCTATTCCTGTCTGACTAAAAAGTTTGTTCAAAACAGACTTGAAACCCCTGGAATAAGGGACCGATGCAGCTAGAGTGCCAATCCTGGGCTCTAGCATTGAATTAGAGCAGGGGTTGCCTTGAATGCTGATCTAAGGGGGTGAGACACTCCCTTCTACTACTACTACTGTTAGGATTTTATCCTGACAGAGGAGTGAACCAGCTGAGGTCCCAAGTGACTGCCCACCTGTTGGGGTGGGCGTAGACAATTCCCATTGTGGGGTGAATAGGATCATTGTTATCTGGAACATCACGTCCCCCACTCCTCACCACCAGAAGCACTTTGGGTTTGCCACATCTGTAACCAGATTACAGAGTAGAGCTCCCATCATCCAAAGTCATCACAGCCTGTGCCCTTCACCACAAGGACCACATTGGATCTGCTGCACCTGTATCCAGCCTACAGAAAAGACCATCCAGCAATCACCTGCCTAAGCAGGGGAGACATCCCCAAGGAAACAGCACCAGCCTGTCATCTAAAGGTCACTAGTACTGGGTTTTACCCACAGAACGTATCATTCCTATTGTTTACCTAGCTAGCTAGATACTTTCTGAACATTTCTGCATGACCTTAGAATCAAGCCCACAGCTACAGCTTATAGCCAGGAGCAACTGTTTTGCTGTCCATCCAGTTGTGTATTTTGCTAGTCGACAGCTGCAGCCGACAACCGAATTTATGCAACACCGCACTGAGGTCCAAGTGTCACAGACCTGCAGCTCTGCATCTGTGTGCACACTCAAATTGTAACTGGGAGCTCCCAGAGAGCATGTGGGGTTAACTGGTACACCAGTGGGGGGATAGGTGCTGCTGAGACACGCCTTATGGGGGAGGGAGGATGAATGCAAAGTGCTGTCTTTGTTTATTTTTACCTTTGTTTCCCTTGTCCCCCATCTTGTTCTCCAAGCCCCAAGTAAACCCATTGGCTGTTTATTTGCAACTGCTTATGTATTTTGCCATTATTGCCTTGCTGTTTATTTGCATACTTAGAGTGATGAGTGGGGAAGGGATTGTGTTATTGTGTTCCCTGTCACAGAGGATGGGGTTGTATTTATTTCCTGTGGGGCAACATCCTGGCAGAGCTCTGTCATAAGCATTCCCATAGGTGGAGGCACCACGCTACTTTCCAAGCCCATTTCTCACCTTGAACCCAGGCCCCATTCACCCAAAGGCATAGCAGACTTTGCTCTTTACCATCTCTAGGCTTAGTCAGCTCACCTCTCGGGTAGGGATGGTTACATTTACTGTGTACTTTCCTCCTGAGCAGTATGCCATGATTTGAAGGAGGGCTAGTAGCACAATGCCTGGCTAGCCCAGTCACCCATCCTCCAGCATTCAGTGCACCACTTCTGTTTCCCAATACTCAATAAATGAAGGAGCACAAGGACTGCATGAATGGACGGGAGCCGAGCAACACACGCTACTGATGACACTAGGCAGGGACTGACTTATCAGCTACTGATGACACTAGGCAGGGACTGACCTATCAGCTACTGATGACACTAGGCAGGGGCTGACTTATCAGCTACTGATGACACTAGACAGGGACTGACTTATCAGCTACTGATGACACTAGGCAGGGACTGACCTATCAGCTACTGATGACACTAGGCAGGGACTGACTTATCAGCTACTGATGACACTAGGCAGGGACTGACCTATCAGCTACTGATGACACTAGGCAGGGACTGACCTATCAGCTACTGATGACACTAGGCAGGGACTGACCTATCAGCTACTGATCACACTAGGCAGGGACTGACCTATCAGCTACTGGTCACACTAGGCAGGGACTGACTTATCAGCTACTGATGACACTAGGCAGGGACTGACTTATCAGCTACTGATGACACTAGGCAGGGACTGACTTATCAGCTACTGATGACACTAGGCAGGGACTGACTTATCAGTCTGCCTTGCATCATTAATGATGCAAATAGTCCCCCGTTGCGCACTTGTCATGCTCATTTATTCATTTATTGAGCGTTGGGGAAGGGAAATAGCTGGCAGGGTGTATTGCAGATGCAAACGCATGTTCCATCTGCATTGGCATCTGCCCAACTGTGCCAAAACACCGGAGCGCTACTTTCAAAGGGTCCCAAGTTTTTGTAACAATTTAACTGTATTTTAAGGCTGTGTGCAATGTTCACATTCTGATGGAACAGAATTCAATGAAATTTCGGACATTCCATGGAATTCTGTTGGCAGCCAAATTCCAATATTTCACCTGTGAAATGTTTTTTTGCAGATTTATAATCTGCAGATTACTTAAACTACAGATTCTGTTCCCACAATCCATGAAAAATATTCCGAGGTTTATGTGACCTGTAGAAAATTATTCAGCAGTTTACACAGAAATGCTTTTCAGAATTCCATGGAATTTAAAAATAAACCTTGAAAAGCATTTTAGAAGCAAATTTCCCATTCCACACCAATTCCAGTCATGGAATTCTGATTACTGAACAGCCCTACAGTTTTTAAAGTTATAGTTATAATTGTTCAATTGCACGAGAGGGCTAGCAATTTTATAGTTATAATTGTTCAATTGCACAAGAGGGCTAGCAGTTTTATGGTTGTAACTATTCAATTGAACAAGAGGGCCAGCAGTTTTATAGTTATAATTGTTCAATTGAACGAGAGGGCTAGCAGTTTTATAATTATAATTGTTCAATTGAATGAGAGGGCTAGCAGTTTTATAGTTATAACTGTTTAATTGTACAAGAGGGCTAGCTGTTCAGTTGCACAAGTGGGCTAGCAGTCCTTAATCATTTTAAAACATTGTTTGTCAACCAGAATTCTACATTTTCCAATAAGTAAGCAATAAGTCACTCCAGAGGTGTGTATTAGGCAGTTCTAATGTGTGACCATGCATTAGGACTGTCAAATGTACACTCTGGAGGGTCTTATTGTGCTTATAAAATGGGTATCTGTATTTTATTTGTATGCAAAAATTAAACTTATGAGATTTACATACTAAGAAAAAGTTAACTCTTTAGTTTAATTTTACCTAAAATAGTTCCTCCTCCTGCATGGACTTGACACATGTTACAGCTGCAAGGGCAGAGCCCACAGCCATTTTGTGGTCGCTCAGAAAGCAAGTGACCATGGCACACCTCAATTTTAGAGTTTCAGATTAATCCTTCTGAAACCCCATAACAAGAAGCAGTCTGCCATGGCCACTCTCAATGCAGGCATGGTGGCACTATTTCTTGTGCCGTCCACCACTTCCTCATTGTAAAACAGAACTGTCCATGTGCACATGTTGCACAAGAGCAGTTCCATTGCCATCATCATCTTGGGAATGGCATTTTGCCATTCAACAGAACTACGCGTGTGCGAGTGCCGAGCACATGTAGTTCCGTTGGTGCTGCCATCTTTGTAATGGCATTCAGCGGTGCTCATTCCCTGGTGCTCTTACAAGCTCGCCACAGCTGTATTGGCTCTGGCTAGAGCTTATTTTAACTTGGGACATTTATCCTACTCTCTTCTCTGTAGCTGTAGTTTTCTGAAGTATAGTGGAGTAGTTTTGCATCCACACATCCCACGCGCCATATAGTGACACAGACACACACAGGTATTTCTTCATTTACTTTTAGTTTCTTCAGTTAAGTCTTTGTTTGCCTGACAGAACCAGCGATGGAACAATGTAGTCTGCAGAACATGCGTGCATGGTGTAAGGTGTGTAGCTAATGAAGTAAAGGCATCATCACGACTTTAAAAAAAAAATCCTTTTCTTTAGTTGGCAGCTCAATCAGCTAAAATGAGAGCACAGTTTTATGTTGTGAGGTTCAGAGGAGAAAATCCAATACTGGCTTCCAGTTTCCATTTGTCTGCTCTGTCGAAATGGGAGTGAAACTCTAGGCCCGGTCACACAGCATTGCCGCTGTGTAGATCGTTGTGGCCATGCTTGCTGAAGCACTGTGGCTCAGTGTTCAGACAGCATGGCCAGGGGAGCACTGTAGATGCTCCCATCAAAGTTCCGGTGATTCGGGGAGGGTTCCAGCTAGGAAGAGGGCATGGGTGTGGGTCAGGCTTTCCTATAGTGGCACCAGAGCTTGAGGATGGGTCTTCCGACCCAAGTGCAGCTAAACCATGTTTCTGGCTCTGTAAATAGAGCTGAATTTGAGAATGTATTTTTTATTGCAAACCAAGGGCTAAAACTTGAAGGAAAAATTATCTCAGAGTTGAGCCGTGATGGCATGCAATGATGACTATGCATATATGCATGCCCAGTGTCAGGTCTCAACACTGAGCCCATGTTTTCTTTAATTTTGAGCCCTCGGTTTGCAATAAAAAAACACTTTCCTGAGTTCAACTTTCTTTACACAGCCAGCAAGGATGTTTAGCTGAACTTGAGTAGGAAAAGTTCCTCAACTGCAGCCACTGTCATCCACAAGTGCAGGCTGGGAAAAGTCTGCTACAACATTGTAGGTGGTGCAGGCGGTTCACATGGCAAAGTGAAATGCCACAAAACACCCGCACCACCATGCAAACACAAGAAAACAGGGATTGCTACCCAAAAGAACAGAACCTGAAACGGCCAAACTGCAGCATTCAGATGTGCACAGCAGCAATGATCTCACTGCTGTGCACCTCCAAGAACACCGCAGAACTGGCAGTGTGAATGAGCCTACAGTGTCACTGATGTAAGTGGCTTATTCCAAGAAGCAAGAAAGTGGGCAGGTGGAGGGTGACTGTTGCACAAGCGAACTTAATAAAAACAACTCTAATTGAGTGAAACTCTGTTTCGATAAGTGAAACTAAGAGTTCCAGTCGTAAAAATAATTCTACTAAAAACATTTGCTGCGCACCTGTGCACACACGGCGAACATAAAAAAATGAAATGGAAGTGAAACACAGTACCGTTATCATAAGTGATCCACTCCAAGAAGCAAGGAAGCTGGTGAGTGTGGGGGTGACTGCCACGCAAACAGATCTTAATAAAAAAAAAAAAGAAGCATTGAGGATTTAAAAGACAGTTCTGTGCTTGTTTTCGGTGGTTAGAACTGAGCGAGTTGGGGAGTGTCATGTGTTGGGGGTGGTGACCAAGTAAGTGCCTTTGTTGATAAATAAATCAAACAGTGAAAAAACAGTACTGATTCAAACATAAAGGAATTTATATGGCACTTGTTGTGAGTGTTGCAGCTGCATGGTTTGTGAAGAAATAAAATGGAACTGCCTTTGTGTGGGGAGAAAAAATGGTGGCTGTTTAAGGTTGAAAATTCCAAGCTGAGTGGATGGATTTTGTTGTTGGTACCACACCAGCATGGCAGGACTTGTTTTTACCTGTGCATTAGACAGATCTCATGTATGGGTATCACCCAATCATGACGCTACATTTTCTCTATCCATTTTATAATACTGCATATTTACAGACACAGATTGTATTAAATCTAAATACTGGGAGAATGTGAAGGTGGCAAAATAACCAGCAATGCACACAAAATCCAAAGCCCTGATTTTCAGACTCAGAGTGCCAGTCAAATTGTGGTTGCATAGCACTTTTCACCAGTAACATGTTTGCAACCACCAGATCAAAATCTAACGGGGTTCACGGACCACTCTAGCACTTTCATATATTAATTTTATTTTTGTGTTCCCACAAAACAGAGTAAAGGTCATCAAGAAAATAGCAGACATAGCCATTCTCAAAGCATGACAACTCCTCGCTGCTATGGCTACAACTTTGGTGACACTAGCTTCCGGTAGAATAGTTGCAGTACTGGTAGACAACACGGGTGTTGCGAAAGTGCAACTTGAAATGAAAGAAGCAAACTGTTTACAAAGATTTGTGAGTGACCAGAGCAGTGTTCAGGTTGCACAGAGAAACAGGATTAGGAAGGGGGTCCCTCTTAGTGACAGGGACTGAATTTTGTCAGGGAGAATGTAAGGAAGCGAGGGTGGGGGGGTGGTACAACAAGGAGGATCAGAAGAGGGTCCTGAACATGATGGACCATAAGCTTGCCAAATAGTAAGGATCTGGTGGGTGAGAGTATGACTAAGGTGGTAGCACCCATGCCCATAAACTCAGTCTATGAATCGATAAGTCAATAAATTGGGGCAGAGCCATTGTGCTGGGGTGGGGGGGGCAGAGATTGTCAAGTAACTGTACTGATTACATTAAAGAGCTGTTGACGCCTCAAAGAAAATTTTGAAAAACATAATAATTAGGTACAATTCAGCTTGCATTCCAAATATATTCTATAGAGTTCTCCTCACCCTCTTTTATTACTGAGGAAATTTGCATAAATACATGATCTTTGTCCCTTGCAGTTCATCTGCCTCTGTAGCTGACTCCCTACTTCAAGATATAATCCTCTGTTGTGACATCACACTCCGTTGCCATGGGAGTAACTGTGATGCCATAAGCTGTGCATTATGACCTCAGGTGGGGCGAAAGGAGCAGGAATAGATGAAGTCTTCAGGACCAAAGATCTTGTTTACATACAAATGGCCTCAGAAATAAATGATGGGGAGGAAAAATACGGAACTAATGTGGAATATAAACTGAACCATATCTAAACAGTATGTTTTAAGTTATCCTGAAGGCGCCAGCTGCTCTTTAAAAGCCCACTTGAAAGAACAAAATTAGAGAGAAAGGATCCACTGGTTACTGAGGAGGCTAACTGTTGGTAGAGTTAGAGAGGGGATTTAGTGGACCACAAGGGATTCCATGGATGCTACTATCCACTGGCACAGAAGCAAGTCAGGAGGTATGGATCAGAAAGTTTAAGGGAACACAAATTAGGCTGGCATTGCCTTCGCATGCACTTCTGAGCATGGCACAGTGTCCTGCGTCTAATGCTGTGCCTCCCACAGAGGTGCCTGTGTGTGAAAATAAGAGACATACATCTGGCAAATCTCCTTTGTTTAGTTGCTGAGGGAACTCCACCACCCAGCAACCGAAGATGCCTTTTCTGTATAGCACTTTTGTGTTGAGCTGCAACAGGATACCTGTGTGCCCCCTGATTTTTTTGCAATTGAGAACTGGGCACAGAGTTTACTATTACTTGTTAAATGGTGGTGGTGGTGGGGGGGGTAACAGCGAACTTCTGTATAAGAATCACTTTGGAAACCCAGCATAGACAAACACTCACTTTGAGAAGAGATTTGATTTTATCTCCCCACTTCCACCACAGATACTGTACAATACATACATTGTGTGTTTTCAAAAAAAAAAAAGGTAAATATTTAATTCTAATTGCTCTCCTTTTTTTGAAATGCTGATCTCTACTTTGGAAATGATGCCAGATGTTACAGATTGTTCGAGTTAAAGATGGGCGGCACAGCATCTGCCTTTAGTTTAGCTCTTGCACTGACCCAGCCAAACTTTGCAGGTTTCTCTGGTACATGATCATAAAATGACTTCTTCACCTCTTAAAGTGCACCAAGCAGGGCTGGGCTGTCAGTGCAGCTGCAGCATTGCCGTTCATGACCCTGGCGACCAGGGTTCGGGAATGAGCCCATGCCAGTGGCAGCCCGGCAAGGGAGAGGTGGCAAAGAAGGATATAATATCCCAGATGATGCTCTCCATCTCCAGGGAGAAAGTCTACAGTCTCTTTTGTGCTACCGCCATCTGCAAGGCTACATGTAAGGGGTGCAACCAAAGCAAACAAGTGGGCAAGAGGGCAGTGATGAAGGAGCTTCCGAAAAAGTGGGGGGTGAGAACTGTATAGACCAGAGCCGTGAACACTTCAGCCCTGGGCACTGAAAAAAATGTAATTCTTGGCTATATTACAGTCCTGCCTTTTTTTTAAATGGAACTATCTACTAATTTACATGGTTCTAGGTGATAACAAAAACATTGCGGAACAATACGCTGCAACTATTACATCGCCGGTTGATTTAAAAGTCGGTAAAAACACTGACTTCACAAATACCGCACCAACACTAAAAATACATAAAAACAACAGCAAGATTTATTTTTTTGTGGGGGCTCTGCCCCCCACACCCCCGACATGGGGGGCTTTTCCCCCCACACCCGCTGGAAGTTTTATAATCAACTCCAAGGAGGGGGGGACCTCGGGGACAGGGAGAAAGTTGCTGGGGGAGAAATGACTTAAAAAATAAATAAATAAAATAAACCAACAGTTAGTGTTGGGAAATGGGGAACCAAACCCTGGTCCCTGGGTCACCTCTGCCACAGGAGCAGCTCAGCTAAGCACCACAACTCTAGCTCCCTTATCCCCCCTCCACTACTGCTTCCCCTCCCCGCCCACACATACAGCGACAGGAGGAGGCAAAACATCGTAACAATGTAATGCCCCTGCTGCTGTAATACCGCATGACGTAGTAAGCCATGACATTATTGCAGTGATGTTATTCCCCCCAATATAATCAGCAGATACGAATTTTCATCAATAATCCATGGTTTATTCACAGAAAAGAATGAATTATGTAAGGAAAAGCCCACAGTAGGCCATACATTCCTAGAGAGTTAATGTACACCCTAGGTGCATTGGAGAGCACAAGGCCAATGACTGAATGACTTTCAGTGCACCTGGGAAGTGCATTAATTCTCAAGAAACCCATGCCCTGGTGTGGGTTATTATGCTTATAAAACGGAAAAAGTGTTTTTTTTTTTAATACATTTTTTTATGGAAAAAGTTTTTTTCCCCTTTAGTTAGGTTATTGCTAGGCAGAATATGTGAGTTTGGTAACAAAGGCCTAGTGTCTTTGAATGAACCTGGTAAATGCATTTATTTTGAAGAGCGCTATACCCTGTTGCAAGGTTTTGTAACAGTGGAGATGCTTTTATTTTAATGATAAAAGCTTAATTTTCATTTAGTTAGGTTGTTTCTAGGTAGACTAGGGCAGGTTAGTTATGAACTGTTCATATAACTGAGATTAATGAATGGTGAGGTACTGTGTTTAAGCGGTGAAATTGCAGGATTCAGAAGCCAATTTAATAATTCAGCAATACACAACAAATGTACAATATCATGGCATATTATCCTGCATCAGATGCGTTTTAACACTTGTGGCCCTAGACTAAGCAACTTCAACCATCTGAGAAGATATGATACCATACACCTTAGACAGTATTATTGCAATTATGAAATAGATCCATTTTGATATTATTGGCTGATGATATGACCTAATTTCTGACTGGGATGATGTACTGAGATATCATGGCAGCTAAATGTGGTCTCAGACAATCAGATTTGAGGATTTTGACCATCCACTGTTATTATAATTATCAAAATAGAACAAGGCTGGGATGTGGAACTTTTTAAAGAGTTGTGAGAGAGTAAAAGAAGCCCAAATAACTGCAGGGGGGAGACCCACTGAATAGTAAAGCAAAATGCAATAACAAGCGTCTTTTTCAAAAATATACTTTTTATTGCCTGGATTTTCTGTGCACATTGAGCACAAATTAAAAATGTTTAAAAATAGTCTGCTTGTTTTCCCTGAAGAAATTCCACCAGTCTCATTACTCTAAAATATTAATTTATTGAAATTTAGTAATTAATGCCACTTCACTGATTGAAATGTAGGGGGAAGGGAGGCATGTTAAAAAAAACAAGGTAAACAACACACTCAAACTCGATGCAGATGCCCTTCCAGTGATACGTAAGGGTATCTGTTCCTGAGCGTCCAATGCAGAGGTACGCTACTAACATGTAGGTTTACTAAAATACCTTTCTCCATCCAAGGAATGGTGTGTGGGTTCGTTTCTTTGTTTTTGTTTTTTTCTTTTCTCAGAAGTGAGGGTTATACTGACCCCTGGCTCTACTTCATATGCGGGAGGACATATATGAGCTGTGACATGTGTCAGCACTCAGCACACTCCTGTGTGTATACACACACACACACCTCAGCCCCTGCAGTGTGCATCCTATAGACGGGGAAAGAAAAAGAGCAAACCCCGCAGTGCTAGAGAAATGAAGCAGGCACTCTTGGGCTCTGGTGAACCAACTACCCGCCACCTCCTGGAACTGCGTTGTCAGGAGGAAAAGTTTTAATTGGCTTCCTGCTGACCCCAACCAGAAGGGGCATGTCTGGGGTAGGAGGAGGTGCAGTTAGCAGTAAAGAACGGGAACATGGGCCTTGAAGATTGCCTTTAGAGGAAGGGACACTGCCGTGTGAAGTTAAATAAAATGCACCAAGCACATACAGTTGAATTTTGATTGAACATAATTTTTACGATAACAGAAATGTATCCATGTTTTTCTTTATTTTAGGATCAATAAAGAAATGAATGCCCCAACCTTAACGGCTCTCATTTTTGCAGCCACACATTCCACAGCAAAAGATTGTCGTACAGAAAACAATTACATCAGTAAGATAAAACATAAATATAATATTTCAAAGAAAAACAAAACTTTGAAAAGGACTCAAACAAGATGGAAAATCTATCAAAGGTAGTTTGAAAGTTATAATACTAATCTAGACTAATGTACTGCTTCAACAGATTACCTAGGACTAATATACTTTCCTGACAAAAAATACTTTTCTCTGTTCTGCTATATTTTTCCTCCAGAGCTATATAAAGTAGACACATTGAGAGGATACAATTGTAGAATCTGCATATCAGTTTGTATATAGTGCCACATATTGCATAATAAACACTACTACTACACAGAATATATTATTAAACAGCTAAAACAACTGGTGATTCCCCTCATTGCACTGATTATCCGTGTTGTCAAATGCTGTAATAACCAGGTATGATGTCATAGTTTGCATCAATTGAGCTTGTGTGACCGCCAAAAGTGGTGGGACGGGGGTTGGTACTGGTTTGCATTGCCGCTCGTCCAGTGTGTTTTCATTACTCCTGGGGTTTAATTGAAGGTGCCTGATACCATCAGAGGAAAAGCGTCAGGAAGTGAAATGAGCTCTCTTCAGGAATAGGAGTTCAGGGGTGAGAGGAGAACTACATACTTGCCTAAAGCCAACTATTTTAGCACCGAAGCACAGGGTGCACTGCTTTTATTTAGTGGGACAGTGTTATCTGTCCAGAATTCAATTTTAGAGGCTAAGGGATGGGTTGGTGTTACTGCGACCCTGAAGGTACTTCTGGGTCGTGACACAACATTTAAGCAGCAAGCTCAGCGAGCGGTGTGAGCTCAGGTGCCGCATGCGGTGCCACTCGCAGAGATGGCAGAAAGGTGGTAATAGGCCACAACACTGTATGTAAGTGCCTTGTTTATATCAAGCGTGGTATAGCTGTGATTTTATTGGGTAAGTCTGTATATTTACCAAGCCACACTGAATAGAATGAATAGTTTTATTGTAACATTAAAAACTGGGGAACTGGGCATTAAGTGTAGGGATTGTGGAAAGCTTGCCCTGGAAAACTGTCCTGGGTTGGCAAAATATATATGTAAGCAGTGTGTGGAGGTTAAGGAACTTAAAACCAAAATACTTGAACTGCAATTGGAACTGAAATGCTATAAGCAGGTTGCAGTTAATGAAAGGAGGGATGGGGGAACATCAGTAAAGGATTCAAGCCAAGAGAGAGACAGGGAGGAGACTGAACAAGAGAATGATTGGGAAGTGATTGGAAACAGTTAAAATAAAAAAGGAAGGAGGGCAATGAACTTTAACTTGCCAATAAGAAACAAATATTTACCCTTAAAAACTTGACTGAAACAGCTGAGATCCAGGCCCAGGGAACAGTTGAAAATGTACTGTTAAATGAAGATGTGGCGGGTGGTGGCGGCGGGGGGGGGGAGACCCAGTTAGAAGTACCGGTTATGAGAATTTCAGAAACACAGGACATTAATAGTGGTAGACATACATCTGAAACTAAATGGTACCCGACAGTCAGGGGAATATAATTGAGCAAATGGAGGTAGTACCTGAACCTGACAACATTGTGGAACATAGAAGGGTGTCTATCATAATAAATTCCATGGTAAAGTACACTGATGCAAACATCATGAGAGAAAATAAAGAAATGATAACTGGCTCTTATCTGCCAGGTGCTCAGTTGGGGGATGTATCCACACTACTACCGAAAATAGTATCTTCTAAATATCAGAAGCCCGTCAGCCTGATACATGCTGGTACAAATGACATAAAACATACCAGGGAAGATTTAATTTACTTAGAGTTCACAAAAATGGCAAAATTTATTCAGGACATTGGGGGTATGGTTACATTTTCAGAAATTTTGCCAGTACCAAAAGGTAATGATAGACTGAAGCAGAGAATCGTAGGAGTTAATAATTGGCTGAGGAGGCGGAGCCTCATGTATGGGTTGGACTGTGTAAGGACCTGGGAAATATTCAGTGATGACTGGTCACTATACAATAAAGGTGGGTTTCATCTTAATAAAAAAGGAAGCAGTACATTGGGTAATAGGTTTAAGGAAGTCGCTGATAAGCATTTAAATGACTGAGTTGGAGGGGGTAACGGGCTACACATTTATATAGAGGTATGTCAAATGTATCTTCAAAAAAAACCCTGAATGATTGTGTTGACATTAATAGATTGCACACAAAACATAAATGTGGTGGGAGCAGTGTAAATTCTACAAACAAGAACATGGCTATTAAAATACAGTATTCCTGCCTAATGCCAGAAGTGCAAAGAACGAAATGGACAAATTAAGGTACTTAATGAGTACCGAAAATGTAGATAGCTGTGCAATTATGCAGATGTGGTGAAGACCAGGGGACTGGATAGATCAGGTTGAGGGATTTGACTTCTTCCATATGGCTAGGAGTAAGAAGAAAGGAGGAGGTGTGGGAATTTACATTGCATCCTTACTCAGGGCCCAAGAAGTTACTATTATGGAAGGAGAAAATTCAGATGTTGAACAAATATGGCTGAATGTCAAAGTAAATAATAGGTTGATAAAGCTAGGGCTATGTTATTGCTCACCGAGCCTGAATGATGAGGAGAATGAAAAATTCATGGATATGTTGGACATAAATATTACTACTGATAGTTGTATATTTATGAGAGACTTCAATTTCCCCAGTATTGACTGGGATCTTTTAGAGGGTAAAAGCCACAGTAAGAATATGTTTATTGATACCTGCTTAAGTAATAACATGGAACAGTATGTGACAAGTGGTACAAGGGAGAATAACATTCTTGGCTTGATATTGACTGATATCAAAGATGGAATTAGAAATGTTTCCACCCTGTCACCACTGTGCTCCAAGGATCACAATGTTGTTAAATGTTAATTATCAGTTGACGGCTATAAAAAAATAAATGGGATTACGTCAGTAAGAAACTATAATAAAGCAGACATGGAAATAATTAAGCAGGAACTTGGCAGTTGGGACTGGAGAAAAGAATTACACAATACTACCCTGAAGATGACTTGGGGGGAAAAGATAAAAAATAAAACTGAGTCTTGTTCAGAAACAATTTGTACCATTAGCATAGAAATATAATAATTGAGGGAGAATCCCAAAATGGTTTTTAAAAAAAGTACGAAAACTGATAAGGGTAAGAGACAGGGCATACAAAAAACATAAAGCTAATCCCACACACGACAGGGAGGTAAAATACAAGGCCCTTGTAAAAAATGTAAAAGAGTAATGAAGAAGGCAAAAGCAGAACCTGAGCTAAATCTTGCCAAAAACAAACTGGATAATAATAATAAACAATTCTATAATTATGTAGGCAGCTTGCGGTATGGATACAGAAACATATCAAACCTTAAAGAAGGAGATAGAATTATCTCAAATGAGACTGGTATGGCAACCAGGTTTAATAGATGCTTTCTTAGTGTGTGCCAAGATCAGGATGTATTAATTACTAGTAAATGGGAAAATATTACATGTACTCCCAATCAAGAGTTTTTTATCTCAGAGAAACAGGTATATGATAACTTAAAAAAACTCGATATACACATATCCAGTGGTCCAGATGGATTGCACCCGAATATTCTCAACAGAGCAGCGGAGGAGCTGGCCAGGCCCCTGGCCTTATTGTTTTTTGTTTTTTTTTGAGTAATCTCTTTACCCCCTACGTGCACCAGAGCTGCCTCTCCTTCAGGCCGCCAAGGTCCACAGACATTCCCTACTACCCCCCCTGCAACCACCTACCTAACATCTGCAGCCATCCACGGATTAGTCCCGGCGTAACCCTTCACCGGGGTGGGGTCCCCACTCCTTCGAGGGGGAAGGCACTGGCAGGGAGGAGGCACCAGCACACTATTTTTCCGGTCTCCGAGAGCTGCTGAGGTGTTCGTGGTCTCCAGGGGAGTCTCTGGGGCCACCTGGAGCCAGCAGCCGTCATCCGGCTAGACTTCCGGCATGGATTTTCCTGGTTTTCTTGTTCCCCCTTATGCACTGCTACTTGTAGTGCCCCCAGTCTCCACTGGGGGATGCAACGTGAGTGAGGCCAAACCCTAACCCTCCCCAGGATAGGAGAGCAGTCCATCAGACGCTCAATCCTATCCTCCCCTGCTGCCCCCAATGACCTAGGTCCGTTCCCGAACTCGGGTAGCCGACATGGGCCTTATTGTTTAATAGGTTCCTTGAACAAGACACTGTGTTACAAGACTGGAGAGTGGAGCATATAACTCCCATTCATAAAAAAGGAGACAAGGCAATGGTTGAAAACTATCGACCAATCAGTATCACTTCAATTGTGGGAAAACTAATGGAGGGGTTCATAAAAACATTCTTGAAGGAAAACTTTAAACAGAAAGGGCATGTAGATATTACTTACAGAGGCGGTTTTAGGCACAAGTGAACCAAATGGCAGCTTGGGGTGACAGCACAGAAGGGGCACACTGAAGTAGAACGTATAAGCAGAAATCATCTTGAAATGCAAAAAGTGTCAATCTAAAAAATGTAATTGTCATCATCACCCTGGTAGCCATAGAATTTTTATCACTTTTTGGATGTGGGATGGGGAAGAAGGGAGGATAGGGGGCGGTGGGGAGCATGTGTAAGGGGCACCACAAGTATTTCTGCTTGGGGCACCATTAGATCTAAAACCGCTCCTGATTACTCAGCAAGGATTTAGTAGGAGGAGAGCTTATGCAAGTAACTTGCTCAATTTTTTTGAACCGGTTAGTCAGGCCCTTGACCAGGGGCTTCCAGTGGATGTGGTCTATCTAGATTACTCCAAGGTGTTTGTCTCGGTCTCACATCAAAAGTTAATAGAGACATTAGAGATCAACAAAGAGGGGTCTGTGGTTTAACCGAAGGGTGGTGGATGCTTGGAATGTGCTTCCGGATGAAGTTGTTGGGGCACCAAGTATGACATCTTTCAAGCAAAGATTAGATAAACACTAGGGAAATAAAATTTGGGATTATCACCATTGATATGTGATGGGTCTAGTATGGTTCTAGTGGCCAATTGACCTGTTCAGATACCTATGCCCAGTTATTATGGCACTTGGAACACTTGCACTTCCTTTCACTTACAGTACAACAGTGAGAAACACGACGCTCTATAAGTCCCTGCACCAGTTAGTATAAAAAGTAAAACATGAGCCACTATGTGCTTATGAAGTTTTTTTCCACATTCTCAGTTTGTGATGACCACATGACCTCAGTCATGTAAAAAATATAGAATAAAGGATGGGGTGTTGTGTTTAACAAGATTTTACACGCACTCCGAGGTATTGGATGCTACATAAACCCCGAGGGGTGTGTGTAAAATCTCAAGTTAAACCCACCACCCCATGTTTTATTTTATATATTAAGGATACCATCAATGCTACAGAAATGCAGCAGGCACCAGGGGAAACAGAGGGTCTGTGGATCACAATAGGGGCTGGAAGCTGGAAACCCATTCGGGTAAGAATAATCTACAGACCTCCAAATCAGGAGGAAGCCAGGGATAAGAAAATCCTGAAAATCATCCTCCAGATGTCAGGCAAAGGGGACATGGTGCTTGTGGGGGATTTCAATCTGCCAGACATAGATTGGAATACCCACATAGCGGCATCACAGAAGAGCAGGGAATTCCTAGTCACACTACAGGAAGCAGGCCTAAGTCAACTAGTGACATCACTCACAAGGGGTAACGCGGTTCTAGATCTGATATTCACAAATAGTGATAGGGTTATGGGTGTCGTAGTAGGGAACCACCTGGGCAACATTGATCATAACACGGTATGGTTCAGGGTAAAAAGAACTGTAGACTCCACACACTCCAAACTGAAGATCCTTGACTTCAGGAGAGCAGACTTCACAAACATAAATTCCTGCATAAGAGGCAACCTTAGTAACTTGGCAGAAGGGAGCGTTGAGGAATATTGGACAAGATTGAAGGATGCAATAGCCATGGTCACATCACAGTGTGCTCGTCAGGTTAGTAAGAACAAAAGGAGGAAAAACTCACTATGGTTTTGCAAGGAGGTGGCAACCATGGTGAGAGAAAAGCACATAGCCTTCAGAAAATACAAGGAATCAGGGAACAAAACAGAATATAAACAGAAACTAAAAGAGACAGGGAAAGTGATAAGAAATGTGAAGGCTCAAACAGAGGTTAGGATAGCTCAGGAAGTAAAAAAGGGTAACAAACCCTTCTACAGGTACATACGTGAAAAAAGGAAGACCAAAGGGGGTATTGTTAGAATCACAAAAAAAGATGGCCAAACCACGGAGCAAGATGGGGAGAAGGCAGAGGCACTCAATGAGTACTTCTGCTCAGTCTTTGCACAGGAAGCAGATGGTAACGGACCAACAATAGGCATAAAGAAGTGTCCGATTGAAGGAATAGACACAGGTCCCTTCACAGAGGAAAGGGTCCTGGAGGAAATAGACAAGTTAAAGGTAGATAAAGCTATGGGGCCAGATGGGCTACACCCAAGAATACTGAAAGAACTGGGGAGGGAACTGGCAGCCCCCTTAGCAGTGCTCATCAATGAGTCATTAAGGAGCGGGGAGGTGCCAGAGGATTGGAAGAGTGCGACAGTAGTACCACTCCACAAGAGTGGAAGTAAGGAACAGCCAGGTAACTACCGTCGGTTAGTCTAACGTCAGTTGTGGGAAAACTGATGGAGTCCCTGCTGAAAAAAAGAATTGTAGCTTTTTTGGAGCAAACTGGCCAGCTCGACACAAATCAACATGGCTTCACGGCAGGGAGGTCCTGCCAGACAAACCTGGTTGATTTTTTCAATTGGGTCACCAAAACAGTGGATCAGAGTGGGGCAGTGGATGTGGTTTATCTGGACTTCAGCAAAGCTTTTGACTCCGTTCCGCACAGGAGACTAGTCAAAAAACTGGAGAACATGGGAATTGGGCCCAAGGTTACAAACTGGGTCAGAAACTGGTTACGTGGGAAAACTCAGAGAGTATTATTAAATGGCACTCTGCCTGTGGAGGGGAGGGTGACTAGCGGGGTCCACCAGGGTTCAGTTCTGGGGCCAATCTTCTTCAACATATTCATCAGTGACATTGCAGATGAACTGGAGGAAAGGTGTGTCTGTTTGCAGATGACACCAAAATTGGCAACAGGGTAGACACAACAGAGGGACAGCAAAGCATGGAAGCTGATCTCTGAAAACTGGAGGAGTGGTCCAAGACCTGGCAATTGACATTCAATGCCAAAAAATGCAAGGTCATGAACCTGGGAAAGCGTAACCCAGGGAAACTGTTCTCAGTGGGAGGGGAGCAGATAGTAGCTACCAGGCAGGAGCAAAACCTAGGGGTGATCATATCAGATGACCTCAAGGTCAGTAGACAATGTGAAAAGGCAGCACTAAAGGCTAGTGGTATCCTGGGATGCATAGGGAGGGGCATCACGAGCAGAAGGCATGAAGTAATCATGCCCCTGTATCAGTCTCTGGTCAGGCCTCACCTGGAGTACTGAGTCCAGTTCTGGATGTCATACCTCAGGAAGGACATAGGTAGGCTGGAGACGATGGTACAGAGAAGAGCAACAAAAATGGTGCAGGGCTTGCATCAGAAACCGTACGAGGCAAGACTGGATGACCTCAAATTATACTCCCTAGGACAACGCAGGAATTGTGGGGACATGATAGAAACATTCACATACCTTAAAGGCAACAGCAGAGTGCATGTGCAGAACCTCTTTCAGGTAAAGCACTACAGCAGAACTAGACAGCACAACCTTCGACTTAAGGGAGGAAAGTTCAGAAGCAATACGAGGAAATTCTTCTTCATAGAGCGTGTTGTGGAACTATGGACTAGCCTGCCAGAGGGGGTGCTGGGAGCCAAGACAGTGTGGGAATTCAAGCGGGCATGGGACAGACACTGTCGGATACACAAGCAGGCAGCTAAGTAGGGGGATAGGAAGCCAAGGGAAGACTTGATGGATCATACAGTCCCCATCTGCAGACAACTTCTATGTTTCTATAATTGCTGGGGAGCATTTTCTCGCCACAACAGCTATATAAAATAAAACTGCCACAGTCCAGTGTGGATGAAGCGCAATCTGCTGTCTGTATGCGGCCGAGTGGCTGCCAAATCCTTTTCTCTTTTCTTTTCTTTCTAGGTTACTCCGACTAGTGAGGAAAGTCAGCAGCTGAGGCAATTTTCTTTTTTTTAATTTACTTATCTCCGAGTGATACTGGAGTGGTGGTGTCCCGTTGACAGTGGTCCGAAGTGTCCGGCACCTCATAAGTGGAGAAGAGAGAGCAGAGGCAGGCGCATGCATGGAATGTTGGAAGCCTGGTGTGTGTTTGCTGTTATAACCCACGGGTTATAACGGTGAATTATAACTCGGGTTTCCTATGGGAAAAAACTCTCCCCAGTTATTATACCTTCATAATGCACAGTTGCGTATGCATTATTCTCTATTTATTTATCAATTTTTGGTACACACACATGTATGTATATGCAGTACAGTTACAAACAGCATATTATATTTACATATGAAGCACATGTAAGCCCCCCCTCAATATATTTTTTTTTTTTGTTGTTGTTGTTTAACCAGGTATAGCACACTATGCTGAAAGCTTTTTTACAGGAGCGACCTGGGAGCACATGGCAGTTAAGTGACTTGCTCAGGGTCACACAGTATGCAAGTGGAAGCTGTGGGATTCAAACCCAGGTCTGGTCTGCTGGATGTCACCAGATTTTCAGCTCAGAGCCTTAGACCACTGTGCTATACTGCCGCCAATATTAGGGGCTTACTGTACCTTTTAGACTCTTGGGCCCCAGCAATGCCCCCAGCTGCCAGTAGGTCTTCACCCTCTGGTCCCTAAGGACTGAAACAAAGCGGGGACTAATAGAGCAACACTGCTACGGGCAGCCAGGAATCTAGGGCAGGAGCTGAACCCTGGCTCCCAGTTGATCTTCACAGCTATAGCTGCTGACTATGCTCTCAAGTTGCCATTCCCAGGACACTGGAATTCTCTAACCCGTCAGCTTCGGGAGTGTGTGACTCTTGGGGGATTTAAACAGGTGTTTAAAACCTTTTTGTGGCAACAGGCCTATCAGTGATGCATAGTTGTATGGATCTGCTGTGTTATTTATTATTGTATTTACTGTTTATGAAATTATGTTTTAATCTTTGTATAGCGTCTTGATATCTTGGAAGGCTCTTAAAAAAGAAAGTTTATTATTATTTATTATTATTATTTGTTTATTATTATTATTAAGAAAGTCTTATCCTCTTTACCTATCCCTTTGGCTACCCTTTCCTTGTCTACACCTCTGCTCCCCTCACTGCCTTTCCTGCTTTCCTCTGTTGTACTTGGTACACCTCCCTGTCTTCCTCCCCCCTCAGCATTTCCTTATACTGTACCTCCTAAATGCTATCCTTTTTTTCTTCATCGCCTTGGCCCTTTACCTAGAAAACCATAACAGTCTCTTTTTCCTTCTGCTTTTACTCACTTCCTTCACGCAGAGGTTGGTTTCCCTATTTATGCCCTCCCTTATTGTTCCCCACTTTGCCTCTTCCCCTACCTGGTGATCCCCTCTATGAGGTGGTTTCTGTGGCAGTCTCCCAATTCTTTTAGATCCACCTTCCAAAAGTCCAGGACCCTCATCCTTGTGTGGTTTGCCTCTTTTCCTGTCTTAATGTTAAATCACACTGTCCGGTGATCACTGGTACCTTGGTGACTGCCCACTGTGACATCTGCAATGCTGCCCCTGATCGTAAGCACCAGGTCCAGCACTGCCCCTTCCCTAGTGGGTTCACTGGCTAGCTTCCTGAGAAACACCCCTTCTAGGGAATCAAGGATGGCCCTTCTCCTTGCTGAAGCTGCAGCTGGAAGGCTCCAAAACACACTTGGCAGACTGAAGTCATCATCTAGCAACGCCTCCCACATACTCGCCATCCTGATGATGGGTTCCCCAAGTGCATTCTCTAGCTCCTCTCCCTGTGCTGCAGGTCTGTATACCACCCCCTGTACAGATGATGGCCCCTGTGACTGTCTCCAGGATGACCCACAACACCTCCTGCCTTCCTTTTCCCTCTGGGTGCCCCTGTACTTCCATGGCCTTGATTCCCTCTGTTACATACAGTACATATAGGATAGTACATGAGTAACAGTTAACAACAGGGCTATTCTTTCACCGAGTTGGTACCATGACGGCAGATTACCTTGAGAACGCAGCTTGAGAGGTAATCCATCGTCATAGTACCAGCGAGGTGAAAGAACAGCCCTGCTGTTAAATGGTGCGCATGCACTGTTCTGTATAGTGTATAGTGGAACGTTGTTGCCTCAAAAGAAACATTAATACATCTCTATTTTTAAAACTGGACTAACTGTCAGGTTGCTGCTCGAGGACACCATATGTTACGTCTGCACTGCAGCAGAATGAAAAGTCGTTCTGGTGTCCTGCGGACGTCACTTTTTAGTTCTGCTGCACTGCGGACATCACTAGTGCAGCAGAACAACATTTTGAGAGCTCTAGATTTCAGTAAACAATGATGTTCCACTATACACTATAACCCTATCTCCCTTCCCTGTCTCTCCTGAACAGATAGTAGCCTGGTATGGCCATGTCCCAGTCTGGGCTATCAGTGTACCATGATTCTGTTATGGCCACCAAACCCAGGCATCTGCCGTGATAGCCTCTAGGTCTGGAATTTTATTTCTACTGGAAGAAACAGCGCTGTCCATCAACATAGCCAAAACCATGGATACTTTATTTAAGAAACACAGTGCAGTAATAGATAAAGTTATTTGCTAATACAATAATGTGCAATGGTTGCCTGTGAGGACACCAAATTCTCACTCAGAAACCGGCCTGATGGGTTTCGTGCCTGCGTGCTTTGTCAGATGGGCCAACCTGTGTAACTTCATGTGGTTAAACACTATCACAAATGAAAGTGCTAGTGCTCAAGTTAAAACAGGTAAATATATCAACTTAAAGTGAGTTAAAAACTACAGCTGCTGTGGCTGGCATAAGCACTATTAAGACTGCATATATCTTACTAATAGTTAATAAATAACCGTAATTTAAAAGTTCATTTGATATGATATTTTTTAAATTGCTGTGGATTTCAGGGTTGTCACTCCCGTGGCTCATAGAAACTTCATTTTAAAATTACAGAGCATGCCATAACATGTTTCAGACTTTCTGGGAGAGACGCAAAAAAGACAGAGGAAGTTAAGACATACATGCTTACAGCAAACATATTTGCAGCTTTAGTTATTATACATACAGATATATTTGAATGTATGGACTGTAGCGTACCTGAAGCAAGGTTACATTATAATCAAATCTCCTGCATGCATGCATGGGACAGTCATAAGGCAATTCTAGGGGGTTGGGGTAGGAAGAAGTAGGCTGCTGGTTAACTAGGATCTGCAGCTTATCCATTAGGTAGGGAAATGGGCAGACTGGGTGGGTCAAGCGGTCCTTATCTGCCATCAAAATCTATGTTTCTATGTAAGCCCTAAATCAGGAAAAAGGGGTAAACTAAGAGGGGGAAGATGAAACGAAGCTGAGGGAAAGGAAGCTATATGGGAAGCAAAAGAAGATAGGAGCAAAGTGCAGGAAGGGAAGTGGGGAAGGGAGTTTGTATGCATTAGAGATGCAGCGATTTGAATTTAGCCGGGGAAATTCCAGTGAAATCGCGAATTTTGCCACACAAAATATTTTGTGAAATTTGTGCATTTTGTGAAATATTGCATGGGTATGAAATGCGGAATTTTGCCCATGAAATGCAGAATTTCAAAGGCAAAATGTGGAATTTCACCTGTGAACAGTGGAATTTCACCTGCAAGTGGCAAAATTCCACCATTTGCGGGCAAAATTCCACAGTTCACGCTGGGATTTCGCATTTCACACCTGTGAAATATTTCACAAAATATGTGAATTTCGCAAAATATTTTGCGTCATGAAATTTGTGGATTTCACCCATCTCTGGTGTGCATTGAGATAAAGCTGGCCTGTTGTACGGGTATGAATATTACATGAAATCTGTTTTTTATTTTAATGGGGCTGCACCAGATACAGATGCTGTCCTTGATAAAGTGACGGGGTGGGGGGAACAGATTTCTGCAAAGGGGTTTTCAAATAGGAGTACCTTTACTGATTATATATTCTCTCATGTATTCTATTGTACAAAAAAAAATGTTTTCCACTCCCACTTACCCCTGCCCACACCCATCCTCCCCCACTCCTCAACACCCACCACAATGTTTGTCTGGCTACTCCCAAGGATGATGTTGATTTTGCAAAAGGTTTTACCTTTTACAGATTAAAGAAAAAAGTAACTTTTAATTAGTACCACCTATGATGAAATCTGCACATGTCCAAAGCATTTTGTTCATAGCAATATTTTGTATATAAACAAATAATTGCTAACATCAAACATAATTATGTCTTATGCCGAATGAAATTGTCCTTCCCTAATTAAGCCACTTTTTTCATTGCACTTTTAAGCACATTTTTCTTGTAAATGTAAAGCAGTGTGTACATTTTGGGAAATGTGGCTATATATAATGTGTCTTTAAGGGCAGGACAAAGAACTGCCTCTTTGTATATTGGTTACACCCCCTGACGAAGACATGTGGAACTCGAAGCACTGGCATTTGTTTCCTTGCCCTCAGATTGGCCGTTTACACTGCATTAGATAAATATGCCATTGATTTTAAAGCAAGTTTGTGTCTCAGACATTGTCCTTGAGCCATAGGGTTCCTTGAGTGCCAACCTTTGGGTTGCCTTGGTATTTTTGCTTTCCCCCTGGCTAGTTTAAATGATCATCCAAGTAGCATTTAAACCTCCCAGTAAGGACCATGGCACCCTTCCTGAAGGGTGCAGGCTGTCTCCTCTATATAGGCTCATATCCTCCCACATTCGCCCTCAGTCCCCAAATACAGCCAAAGTCTTCTTCCATGCACCATGCCTTCAACCAGTTGTTAAAAGCCCTGTTGTGGAGTGCCCTTTCCTTCTCTGGCCATACACCAGTACCACCTCGGCGAAAGCCACCATGCATGCCACCTGCTTGAGACTCCTCTCCACTTCCCTGAAATTTCTCTGCCCTACCCCTACCCTTGCTAGGTCATTTTTCCCCAAGTGGACAAGAATATCTAGATCTCTCCCATTTCCTGCTGCCTGAGCAATCCTCTGGATCCACTGTCCATCCCTCCAAGCTGAAGCACCTCTCAGGCACTTCACCTTCCTCTCCCTTACTCCCTCTGTTCCAAAACCTATCATCCTAACAGTACAGTACCCCACCAGCAGTTGCATCCTCCTTATCTGGGGGCTTCTTGCTCCCTCCTTGTGGCCTCCCCTTCTACGGATCCTCAGTACCTCCCATCCCACTGCTAATGGTGCCTCCTCCTTGCTGCCCCATCCTGCCAGAATGACAAAGGAACTCTGCACGGTACAGACTGAGGAGTGTGTACCCTTTCCAGTACTCCCACCCTCCCGGAGCCCACCAAGATACAACCGATGTGCCCCTGCCTAGGTCTCCACAGGTGGAGCTGTGGTATTGCAGCCACGCTTCCATGTGAGAGTCCAGGTCAGTCCTGTGGCCCAGCAGCAGCATGTCCCAGTAACACTGCCTCATAGGAGTCCAGACCAGTCCTGTGGCTCTGCACATCACAGTCACACTACCATGCAGGAGTCTAGGTCAGTCCTGTGGCTCGGCAATAGCAAGTTACAGTCACATTGACATGTGGAAGTCCAGGCTATTCCGGTTGCTTGATAGTAGCATGTTGCAGTCACACTTCTATGTGAAACTTCAGGCCACTCCTGTGGCCCAACAGCATGTCTCAGCCATGCTGCAAAGTGAGAGTCCAGGCCAGTCCTGTCTCTTGGCAGCAGCATGTCCCAATAACACTACCGCATGTGAATCCAGGCCAGTCCTGTGGCTTTACATGTCGCAGTCACTCTGCCATGTGGGGGTCGAGGCTGGTCCTGTGGCTCAGCGTGTCACAGTCACTCAGCCATGTGGGAGTCCAGGCTGGCCCTGTGGCTCAGCGTGTCACAGTCACACTTTCATGTGGGAGTCCAGGCCAGTTCTGGAGCCTGGCGGCAGCACATCGCAGTCAGACAGTCAAACTCAGTTTCCAGGCCAGTACTGTGGCTCATCAGCAGTACGTCACAGCTCCACAGCCATGTGGGAGTCCAGTCCAGTCCTGTGGCTTGTCAGCAGTGTGTCACAGCTCCACAGCCATGTGGGAGTCCAGTCCAGTCCTGTGGCTTGTCAGCAGTGCTTCACAGCTCTACAGCCATGTGGGAGTCCAGGCCAGTCCTGTGGCTTGTCAGCAGTGCGTCACAGCTCCACAGCCACGTGGGAGTCCAGGCCAGTACTGTGGCTTGTCAGCAGTGCATTACAGCACCACAGCCATGTGGGAGTCCAGGCCAGTACTGTGGCTTGTCAGCAGTGCGTCACAGCTCCACAGCCACGTGGGAGTCTAGACCAGTACTGTGGCTTGTCAGCAGTGCATTACAGCACCACAGCCATGTGGGAGTCCAGGTAAGTACTGTGACTTATCAGGAGCGCATCACAGCTAAACAGTCATGTGGGAGTCCAGGCCAGTACTGTGACTTATCAGCAGTGCATCACAGCTCCACAGCCACGTGGGAGTCCAGGCCAGTCCTGTGGCTCTTCAGCAGTGCGTCACAGCTCCACAGTCATGTTGGAGTCCAGGCCAGTCCTGTGGCTCTTCAGCAGTGCGTCACAGCTCCACAGTCATGTTGGAGTCCAGGCCAGTACTGTAGCTTGTCAGCAGTGTGTCACAGCTGCACAGTCATGTGAGAGTCTAGGACAGTATTATAGCTCGTCAGCAGTGCGTCACAGCTCAACAGTTATGTGGGAGTCCAGGCCTATCCTTTGTCTCATCAGCAGCAGTGCGTCACAGCTCCACAGTCATGTGGGAGTCCAGGCCGGTACTGTGGCTGGTCAGCAGTGTGTCATGTCTCTACAGTCATGTGGGATTCTGGGCTAGTACTATGGATCATTAGCACTGCATCACAGCTCCACAGCCATGTGGGAGTCCAAGTCAGTACTGTGGATCATTAGCACTGCGTCACAGCTCCACAGCCATGTGGGAGTCCAAGTCAGTACTGTGGATCATTAGCATTCCGTCACAGCTCCACAGCCATGTGGGAGTCCAAGCCAGTACTGTGGCTTGTTAGCACTGCATCACAGCTCCACAGCCATGTGGGAGTCCAGGACAGTACTGTGGCTTGGCATGGGTCAACATATAGAGCTGTTTTTAAATAAGGATGCTTGGATTCTGAGTCAGAGAATCAGATTCGTTAGATTCCAACCTGACTTTCAAAATTTGGATTTTCAAAATTGCAGTTTGAAAATCTTAATTCTGAACTTGAAGGCTAAAACATGTTCTTTCAGAGGAGAGTTATCTTGGGACACTCGATCTTCCATCACCAGGTCAGCTCCCGAGCTGCTCTGGTCCATTTCCCAAACAGGGCTGCTGATGTGACAGGAATGTTTTAAAGACCGGTGGGGGGGCAGAAACAAAAGAGAGAGAGAGAGAGAGATGTACAGAAAGAGAAGACGGTGTAAGCAAATAAGAACTGAGAATCCTGCAGTGCTTCCTTTCCCCTTGAAGCCTGTATTAAAGTCTCTTGCATGTCTTCTTATGCTTTGCATAATTGCAGGGTTGCTTTTTGGTAACAGTACTGGGATAATCTGAGCCAAAGTAATGCAGTTCACCTCAGGGAGGGTCCTGCTCAGTACTGTAACCCAATCACCCATCCCTTGTGGAAATTCAAAAAATGGGCTTTTTTGGCAGTGCGCTGGTACGTTACATGAAGCAGTGCAGCAAGTACTGATGTCTGCTGGAATGAATTACAGCATATTCAACGTGTCTCTCTTTGCAGTCGAAGTGGCTGCCAACAGCCCCCCCCCCCCCAAGCTCAAGTCTTGGTTACCTCACTGATTGCTCAGCTGCTGCTGCTCATGGGCGTTGAGGTAAAACTGGTGCGCAGCAGGCCACTAGTAGACATTACAATCCTGTGTTTACGTACAGCTGTATGGCCGCCACCCTCATCCACTAAGAGAAGGAGCCTATGAAAGTGAAAATGATGTAATAGCTCTTGGCAGCAGAGAGATGCTGAAGTTCTTTCCAGTAGGATCACCCCCCCCCCCCACCCCCCAAAAAGCTTGGCATGCTGAGTCCCCACTGAGTTTGATCTTTGGCTGGAGAATTAATGACTCCTGCCTCACTCAAACTGAGGTAGCAGAAAACTGGCCAACAAAATGTCAGTCCAATGCTATTTCTTATGAAGAAACTGGTAAAAAATAACTTTTTTGTACAATTTATTTACCCTACATAGCCCAGCTGAGATGCAACATCTTGTTTACAGTAGGGTCCTGCTTCTACCGATTTCCACAGCTCAAGGGATTGGCGCTTTGGCAGATTTAGTGACTTGCCTAACATCACACAAGTGAGTGTCTGGTTCCAGTAAAACTAATGCTAAATGTTTGCTTACAGTGCAATAGAGCTTTAAAGAGCCTTTGATGTTGTTTGGGACAACTCTGAAAAATATGAGACTTAGACACAATTTAGCTTATATTTTACAATTTTCCTGTAACTGTCACTCTTATTTCTTTATTACTACTGACATTTGCATGGAAACAGGATCGCTGCCCTAGTTGCTCTGTCTGCTTGTCTACTTCTACAGTCACAGTTCTATTTATGACATCCTAGTCTGTTGCTGTGGCGATAGTTATGTCATAAACAGGGCATTATGATGTCATGCATAGAAAAGCAGCCAAAGCTAATAGAGTCCAAAGGACAGTAATCTTGTTTTTATGTCACTTCTCTCGGTAATAAAGAAAAAAGTTCAAAGAATTGCAAAAATATAATTCTAGCTGACTGGTTCAGAGGAAAAAGCACAGACCTGTAAAACCTTGGACTGCAGGTTCAGTCCCTCTGAGGGCCACAAACAATATTGTTATAGCAACCTGAGCTACGGTAACCTTGTAGCTGGGTCAGTGGCATGGAGAGCTGAAGTGCTGGACACCTCTCCTCTCTCCACACCAGTGACACAGGTTCGGGAATGGATCAGGGTCACTTGGGGGCTGGTGGGGAAAGGAGAATTGCATGTCCATCGATGATGCACTTCTAGTGCTTAGGTGCACCGCTGGACCACTGCCTATGCTTTTCCACCCACACTGATGCAATGCATCAGTACTACTATTAAAGCCTGCTGACACCTCGCGCTACACCGGCGACCCGGGTTCAGGAATGGACTCGGGTTGCCGGGGGTCAGCAGGGGGATGGAGGATCAAGCATCCCAGCAGATGCCCTCTTCCCTCAGTGGTGGGATACCAGGGATGCAGCAGCATCCAACACCCCCATAGAGAGTGCTGGTGGAAGCACCAGCTCATGAAGGGATTGGTGGCTCCAATATACCATAGTCGGGCTGGGGGCACGTCGTACGGCGCATGAGAGGATGACGGCAACTTACGCCGCCTCTCTGGACGTCTGTCTTAAGCGCTGGTATCCTAAGGGGCTGGGATTGAGGGAGAAAAAAATTGGGGAAAAATGCAAAAATCCCAGCCCTATGAGCAAGATGAAACTAGGGGATGGGATACCTTGGGGATTGCCCTGGCGGATGGAATAAGTGGATGTACGAGGCCTCCTCTGAAAGCCGTGGGAGCCAGCAAGCAAAAAAAAAAAAAAAGCCTGCTGAACTGTTTGTTTTTGACTTAAAGGGACTCAGTGAATACTCCAAGAGTTTTTCGCAACTGTTTAGATAAACTGCTGATAGCGTGACAAGATGGGGATGGCAGCCGTATCATTTTAATAATGTTTATAATTGGGCACACTAATGGAGGCAGTGGATTGAGACCAAAACAATTGCGATGGTCTTAAGATGTCAGCTACCACGAGGTGTGCTGGTTATATACCCAGTACGGCTCCTTCTACCCACAAAGCTCGAGTGTGATTCAGTGAGTCTCAACTACTTTCAGTTTATTTCCCCACAGTTCAGCACTGAATCTTGATTATCTAAAGTTTACTTACTTGTTTAGCAATTGTCAATACAGAAGAGCATTTAATAATCCTGTGCTGTTAATGATTTCTTCATTCTGGAGGCCTAATGGGAACATACTTTAATTGTTACGGGAATTTAGTTTGCTGCAGATGGGCTACGGTGGTTGGTAGAGCAAATGCTGGATTTCTTCAGGTTAACAGTCTTTAGGTATGCATAAGCTGTATGCTATGTATCTGCAACATTTAAGTTGTGTAGTTACACAGGGTCTTCATCATCAGACAATGTTATTCAGAACTGGCCCATGTTCATTGCTGTGTGGTTTATTTAGGGGACAGCTTATATGCAAAGTGTTACTTATCACTCCACCAGCGTTGTAACAAAGGACGCAGAGTAGCATTATATTAATTATCTGATAATTGTTGATACAATTACTATACTCAAAACCATGCATGTATTTTCTATGCACTTTGTTGCATTGAAAACTGAATAAAAATAAACTAAAAAAAAACACCTTTGCCCCAAGTTTGGTGTGGTGTGTTGTACTGCAACAAATCCTGCCTTCCTCTACCAGTCCTCTGAGAGATCATCCTCCAGATAATCGTACCGCTGTGTGACTGCATGGATGTTGGGCAAATCTCCTTTTTATGGCTGCATGGGTGGAGACATGCTGTCGTATTACTATAAAGTAGGAGAGAGAAGGGACTGTGGAAGCACGTCACCAGATACTTCATTGGCGTGCTTCCACGGTGCTGCAGTCATGTCCACAGCATTAGTTTTCCGCCACCCCTCCTCTCCGCTGGCTACACAACCCCCCCCCCTCCACTGGGACACTATTTTATTTCTATCTGCCACTTCTGCAGTTGCAAACAAAACAAAAGAGGACGCCATTGCCAAGATGGTCACTGTGAGGTCACTGTGCATGTGTGAGTGTCGCGCATCTGCACTTCTGTCACGGTGGCCATCTTGGGAATGGTGGAAGTATGGCATCAGCTGCAGCTGGAGCTCCAAGTGCTTTTCACTCTAACTCACTGCTTTGCAGCAGCCACGTTGGCTCTGACCAGTTTGTTCATTCCCTCTGCTGCTTCGTCCTTAGTGTTCCATTTCTCATCCATCACAGCTCTCTCTATGCAAATTTCTCTGTATCCTCCCTAGAGTCCCAGCATCTCTTGCACTGTTCCTCCTTCCTGGCCAAATCCTAACTTACTACTACTCCCACTTTCCTCTCTCCTTTCTGAGTTTACGCATGCGCATTGAACTCCTTGGAATAGTGACTTCTGAGGGGTGTGACACTGTCTGTCCAATGCAGAGTTTTCTGCAAGGGGCTCAACAGTATCACACCAATAATCAACCAGGCTGGTCCTGATGCTGTTTTGCCTGAAGTGGTCTGCACTTGTAAAGAAAAAGCCACACCAATCATGTGGCAGCTTTTTCCTTTCATCTGCAGGTCACCGCGCAGCAAACAGCTGTTTGCATCGCGATCAGCCTGGCTGATGTCTTTGCCTCCCTGCCACCCCACCAGTCCCTTCCTGGAAGGTGGGAGGAGGCTCTTTCCTCACCTGCCTCCTCCACTTCCCGCTGACTCCTTTTGATTGTTTTCTCCCATCCATGTGGAGTAGGCCACAACCTAAACTCTGTATGGGCTGGGAGTATACAGTGCCCAAAGACACTTTCACTCTAAGCATAATCACGCTAGAGGATCCCCCCCCGCTTGACGACATCAGGGTGCTCAATACCCATGTCAGCATGTACCCTCCCTCCCTTTTAATGTGGCACACTGGGAGCCTACCCCAGTGTGCCAAAAACTGCCGGTAGTGTTTCCAACACTGGGATGCCCACTCCCGGTGTCAGATACACCCCCCATGCCACTATATTCTCAGCCGACCTTGGGGTGCCCAATCCCTGGGTCGGCATTGATTCCCCTCAGTACTCTGGCACACTGGGAGCCCACCCCAGTGTGCTGAAATACGTTATGAATAGTTTACCTGTAAGGGAAAACAGTCCCACAATGTATTTTTTTAAAACCTGAAAAAAAAGAAAACGGTCCCTCATCGTTCCCGCCGGCCCCCTCCCCCAACCCGCACACTCCCTCTGCACACTCCACCTTCCCACACCTCCCTCACCCATACTTACCTCCGGAGATCAGGAGCATCAATCTTCTGTGGACTGGGAACACGTCTGCACTCTTCAAATGTCAGCCGCAGACTGAAGAAAATCACGGTAAGCCCTATAATGGCAATCAATGAGGGTTTCAACTTAGGTTGATATCTCAGCCACTTTTTGGAGTTTTGGTCCCAAATTTTCAACATGGGGTTCTTGGGACTCCACCTCGTGAACACAGTTACTTTCATTTAAGTTCTCGGTTCCAAAAGGTGATTTTTGCTGTTGCTGTGTGGACTAGCCTTTTGAGACAAATTAACAAAATGACAGTGCCACTGTATATGAGGTGGGGTCCCAAAAAGTCCTTGTTGCAATCTTAGTGAAAAAACTCCAAAAATGACTGCATTACGAGCGTCCATTGCACAGTTTCTATGCACGCTCATAACATCATCAATTTTTAAGATTTTCACTCCAAATTTCTAACATTGCTATTTTTTCACACCCCCTTAGTATAGCTGTCATTTTTTGCAGCCTTCCCAAAATGTGCTTTTGCACCTGTGGTGCAGAATGGTGTGGTCACTGTGCAAAATCAACTTTTGGGATGGATTAATGAAATACCAGTGCCACTGTTCATGAGGGGAGGTCCCAGAAAGGCTATGTTAAAATTTAGTGAAAATATTCAAAACAATGACTGTGTTATGAGCGTGCATTGCACAGTTTCTAAGCACACTCGTAACTTCACAATTTTTTCATATTTTCACCCCACATTTTTAACATTGCCATTTCTTCATACATCCTCTTGAACAGTACAGCTGTCATTTTTCATATCCTGCCCAAAATGTGTTTTCGCACCTGTGGCACCAAATGGCCACTCGCTGTGCAAAATCACCTTCTGGGATTAAGTACTGAAATGATACTGCCACTGTTCATGAGGTGGGGTCCCAAAACACTCATGTTGAAAATTTGGAGCAAAAATGCAGACAAATGCCTGGGGTGTTAGTGTTTCCAACCATAACGCCCACCCTGTACAGACTGACAGGCATCGGGGATGTGAAATGGGGTCATCAGTTGTAATGCTCGTCCCATTCCACCCCCACCCCCACCCTGCAGCCACTGACAGGCATCGAGGTGTGCCATGGGGTCTTCGTCCCTAACGTTCACCCCATTCTCTTATCCTCCTGCACCCATATCAGTTTATTTCCTTATGGAATGGGGTGAGTGTAAGGGCCGAAGACCTCAAGGCACACTGCCACACTGGTCAGCGTCTGCAGGGTGGGGTGAGGTGGAATGGTGTGAGTGTTATGGCCAATGACACAAAAGCACACCCCCAATGCCTGTCAGTCTCTGCAGGGTGGGGGACAGGGTTGGCGTTACTTCAGAATTTCACTGCCATTCCTATTATGCATCTCTCTAACTCCTGCACTACCAATGCCAATACTAGAAAGCAAACATTTGGCATTGACAAATGCTTGTTTTTCTAATGAAGTGAACCAGTGCTGGAAGAACATAAGAAATTTGTGTTGAGAGTGATGCCTTAAAATGCAAGGCAGAGGAATATACCTTATTGTTCTTTTTTCATCTACAAGACTGTGTGTCTTTTTTTTAATTTTATAAACTGTTATGTTTGCTTATGATTGTCTCAGTAGTACCAATAATGTGGAACCTTTGTAAAAAGAGCCTCGGCTCAAAGGTATTTGTAATCCTAGAACAAATAAAAAAATACAAATAAATATACCCAGAAAAATATGGGAAGCAAGTACAACAGCAATACCAACAGTAAACTTTCAGCATTAACAGATGCTTGTTTATGTTTATTTTCTTAGAGAGCAATAGAAAACATACAAAATAAAGTAAGTATGAAAAGGTGCAAAAACATTATGTCATGAACAAACAGATAAAATAACTTTGTGCGGAAGCAATGACATACCAGTGTCCTGATATTAAAGAATGATGCATAAATATAGCTATCCAGAAATTTCATAAATACATGAAATTCATTGTAACTGGCATTATTGTTAAATGTGTTTACTCAAGAAGCATGTTTATAAGACTTATTCATTCCACCGGTCCAGCTCTGTATTATACAGATTCTGAAAGTGGGAGTGATTTTCAAACACGTTAATAGGGAAAGGAAAGGGAAACGGGAAATTGTTTAACCAGGAAAGGCACACTAAGCCAGAACTTGTTTCCAGGTGCAACCTGGGAGCACAAGGAAGTTAAGTGACTTGCTCAGGGTCACACATTATGCAAGCAGGGGCTGATGGGATTCAAACCCAGGTCTCCAGGTTTGCAGCTCAGTGCCCTTAGCCACTACACTATACTGCCTCCTAAACTTATATTAAACAAGTAGTTAGTGAATAAATGTTTCCTTTCCATCTGGGGAAAGTGAAACACTTCATTTTGTGTTTTCCAGTATTTTAAAATAATTCGCTTCCTTGCGATGTTGTTAGCTTTTATAATTGCATGTATTTTACTTTTTTTCATTATAATGGAGAATATTCTGTTCAAATACTACTTCTAGGAAATTTGCTTAATTTTTTTTAACCCCAAGTTTATTAATTAATTTGAAGGAAGAATCCCACCATTTTTGAATAATTCCACATTCCCAAAATGCGTGGAGTGCACCTGCATTCTCAGGTCTACCTTTCCAACACATTAAATCTGGTTTAACTTTCATCTTAAACAGCCTTGTTGAAGTATAATAGGCACTGTTAATAAGTTGTAACTTTAATTTGAATAGAGCTATCCCTAGAATCTTTATTGTTTGTTATGGTGGAAAGAATTTTTGACCACTGCATATCTGTCAAATTCAAGCTAAGGGTATTCCCCCACCATTTGTTTACTTTGTTTTTTGTAAACCTTTGAGCTAGGTGAATTAATACTATGTTGAAGTCATGCAGTTAAACCTTTCTTTTTCTTTTTGCATCTAAGAACTGCGTGTTTTGTCAAATACATCATTTTCTGGAGCTCTCGCCCATCTTTTGAAATTTTTGTTGTATGTGTTATATATTTGTTTGTACCTGGAAAAGTCTTAATTTGATAATCCAAAATTAGGCTTTACATTAAGTCGAGGCAGCAACCTGTTATTATAGATCAGTTTGCTCCATCTTTTGATACCTCCCGTTTCCAGTTTTTAAAATAACAATTTTTACCACCAGTTTTGTTGTTTGGATTGTGCCACAACCTACTAGAGACAAAGGGCCAGACATTCAGCAGGAGGCACAAGCCTGCGCCAACCTGGTGGCTGCTATATTTACTCAGATAGTGGACCGGTGCTATTCAACTGAATATCAGTCTGTGTTGGTCCAGTGCTAAGTGACATTGCTCTGCCCTGACATGGACCTGGGCTGTATCCACCCCACAGAGAGTAACGCTCCCCAGAATGGAGAGTGCTGGGACCCCCTGTGGGTTATATTCAGCCACAACATGCAAATGAGTCCATTAGCCATGCAAGGTGCTAAAGGGCACTTTGCATCCCCATTTTGGGCTTGTTTGCATGGCGTGCTACAACACATTACCGCCCATCCTGTGTGTGCTTGGCATCATCTCTGGTGTCTAGTGGCACCCCCGAACACCCGTCCCATGCAGTGTCACATATCCCTGGTGTCTAGTGGCACCCCCAACCCCTCAAACACGTGTCCCATGTAGTGTCACATATCCCTGGTGTCTAGTGGCACCCCAACCCCTCAAACACATGTCCCATGTAGTGTCACATATCCCTGGTGTCTAGTGGCACTCCTACCCCCAAACACCCATCCCGTGTTAGTGCCATCCAGTGACCCCCCCACCTGCCCATTGGGGAATACCACTGCATCTTCACAGATGTGATGGGTGATCGGGGTGGACGGCTGCCATACGGTTGTACTGCCATGGGTGGGGTGGGGGTACTGGCCAAGTGCTCTGTTAAGTCGTGTTTTTTGGCAGCGGTAAATAGCACTGCTTTGGGGGCCGTTTACCACCACTGCAAACCTTTGAACATGCCGCTGCACACATAGGCAGGAGGGGACCCCTGCATTTGCATGGGTGCAGTGTTATTTTAGTACCTGCCTGCTAACAGGTTTAGGGCACACAATACGTGGGCCTCTGAATATGGCCCCATAGCACAAGCTTCAAATGCGGGTTGCACCGTGGGAAAACACATTAACACCAGCACTAACATTTGGATATTTGGCCCTAAATGTTTTGTTTTAAGTTTGGTTTCTGTTTGGTACCATCTTGCAATGTTAGCCAGATTCTTTTGTGATGATGCTTTTACTGTTAGTACATTTATGGGACGTACCAAATATTATCTGAGTACAGGTGAACAGAGCTGAGATCAGAAACTTGACCTTCTCTATAACATTCATTGTTTTCCGAATATACCCTTACTAAAAGAAGTTTTGTCAGAAATGCTGTGTGTAAATATTGTAAGGATCAGAATAGGCAATCCCACCTTCCTCCTTAGACAAACATAATTTCACCCAAGCAGTTCTCAACTGTTCACTATCCATATAACTGCTCTCATGATTTTATAAATTTGATCAAACCATAATTTTGGGATAGATAGTAATATTGTCTGGAATATATAGGGGACACATGGAATCAGCAACATAGAAACATAGAAACATAGACTTTGACAGCAGATAAGGACCACTTGGCCCACCTAGTCTGCCCATTTTCCTACCTATTGAATAAGCTGCAGATCCTATTTAACCAACAGCCTATTTCTTCCTACCCCCAAAAAAATTGCCTTATGTCTGTCCCATGCGTTCTTGAATTATCCCACAGTTCTAGACCCCACAACCTCCTCAGGAAGGCTGTTCCATGCATCCACCACCCACTCTGTGAAAAAATGCTTCCTCACATTGCCCCTGAGCCGTCCCCCCTTCTATCTTCAAATTGTGTCCCTTTGTTCTTGCACATCTCTTTTTCTGAAAGATGCTATCCTCTTGGACTTTCTTGATTCCACTGAGGTACTTAAATGTTTCTATCATGTCCTCCCCCTTTCCTCAAGGGTATACATATTAAGCTCCTTTCTGTGCACCAAAACCTCTTGTAAGGACTCTTTAATACTATGGGAGACACCCCACGGAGGACATATTAACTCATTATAAATCAACTGAGCTAGCTAGAGTTATTTATAATACATTTTAAGTCACAGTTTTTTGTATATTTTACATTTTTTATCTAGCCATACTCCCTTTGGCTCAGCAATGAAACCATCCTTTTTATGTTTGCTTGCACGCATGTGCAAGAAACATAGTGCCACCATACGAGAATTCGTAGGTGTGCCTCCCCAACTTCCAATGCTCTGCTCCCTTTTGCAGGCACTGCTGCACTGCACCAATGAATGTCCGAGCTGTCTATGACAGCCGTTTAGATGCAGTGGCGTACAGTTGAAAGGAAAACACCACAGACAATTTGCATTCTGTCATCAGCAGTATGCAAATTGCCTACGTCACACTGCATCTGAACTGTCTGTCATAGACAGTCCCCCCCCCACACGAACACATAGGTGCGTGCTGGGAGCGCACCCCAGCATGCTCATGCGCTCCCCCATACAGAGTATGGCCGGACAGGGCGCCAAATCCACCGTCTGCTCAGTGTCCTCCCAACACACTTCCAGGTGCCACACTGGGAGCCCACCCCAGCATGGCAATTGTCCATCTGCTGCCCCCCCAAACACACTTCCAGGTGCCACGCTGGGAGCCCGCCACAGCGTGGCAAACCTCTGTATGGCTGACGGGGGTGCCCAATCACCTGTCAGCTCCACTGCCCCTCCTCAAAAACAAATGTTCCAGCTGCCATGCTGGGAGCCCACCCCAACATGGCAAAAGTCTCGTGTCATCTTCCTAAAAGAAAAAAAGACCTAAAACAAAAACAGTCCCTTGCTGATTGTCTTGCCCCTTCCCCACCCACGCCCACCTCTGTGCACCCTGCCTCCCCACCCCTCCTCCGCCTCGTGCTTACCTCTGGAGTCTGGCGCGACGATCTTCGGTGGACCGGGAACACGTCTGCACTCTTCAAAGCCGACCGCGAACTGAGGAAATGCCGGTAAGCTGTATAATGGAATAAATAGGGTTTTTTCAACTTTGATGCATATCTCAGGCATTTTTGGGAATTGTTTCACCAAATTTTCAACATGGGGTTCTTCGGACCCCACCTCATGAATTCTGGCACTGTCATTTTGTTGTTCGGTCCCACAAGGCTGTTTTCTCGGTCACTGTGCGGAACCACCTTTCAGAACTGGTTTACAAAATGACAGTGTCACAGTTCATGAGGTAGGCTCCCAAAAACCCTATGTTGAAAATTTGGTGAAAAAATTCCCAAAAATGACTGTTTCACGAGCGTGCATTGTGCAGTTCCTATGCATGCTCATAAGTTCGTGAATTTTTAATATTTTCACTCCAGATTTTTAACATTGCCATTTTACCACACCTCCTTATGATCAGTACAGCTGTCATTTTTCACATCTCACCCAAAATGTGTTTCCGCGCATGTAGCCCACAATGGCACAGTCGGTGTGCGAAATCAATGTTCAGGACAGATTAAGAAAATCACAGTGACACTGTTCATGAGCAGAGGTCTTAAAATTGCTATGTTGAAAATTTGGTGACAAAAGTCCATAAAATGACTGTGTTATGAGCGTGCATTGCCCAGTTTCCACGCACCCTCGTAAGTTCACGAATTTGTATTTTCAGTCCAGATTGTCAGCACTGGCATTTTTCAACACCTCCTTATGAACAGTACAGCTGTTATTTTTCACACCCTGGCCAAAATGTGTTTTCGCACTTCCGGTGCAGAAATGTGTGGTCGCTGTGGAAATCAGTGTTCAGGACAGATTAAGAAAATCACAGTAACACTGTTCATGAATGGAGGTCCCAAAATGCCTGTGTTGCCAATCTGCTGTAAAAAATCCCCAAACTGATTACATTATGGGTGTGTGTTGAGCAGTTTTAAGCACGCTCATTTTTTTATATTTTCACTCCAGACTTTCAACATTGCCATGTTTTACACCTCCTCATGAACAGTACAGATGTCATTTTTCACATCCTGTTTGAAATGTGTTTTCACACCAGTGGTGCCAAATGGTGTAGTCACTGTGCAAAATCAGCGTTCCGCTAACAAACTGATATTGCCACTGTTCATGAGGTGGGAGGTCACAAAAAACCCATGTTTAAAATTTGGAGTGAAAATACCAACAAACGCCTGGGATGTTAGGGTTTATGACCATAACACCCCACCCTGCAGAGACTGACAGGCATGAGGGGTGTGACTTGGGATTATCGCTTGTAATACTCCTGCCATTCCACCCCCACCCACGCCCTGCAGCCAGTGATGGGCATCAAGGTGTGCCTTGGACTCTTTGGCCCCAAGTTCACCCCATTCTCCTATGCTGCACCCATCTCACTGTATTTCTCATGGAATGGGGTGAGCATAAGGCCCAAAGACTCCAAGGCACCCTGTGACACTTGGTGTCTGCAGGGCTGGGTGTGGTGAAATGGCGTGGCCGTTATCCCTGATGACCCAAAGGCACACCCCAGTGCCTGTCAGTCTCTGCAGGGTGGTGGTGGGGTTGGCTTCAGTTCAATACTTCACTGCCATTCCTATTATGCCTCTCTCTAACTCCTACACTATCAATGCCAATGCCAGCAAGGAAACATTCGGCATTGACAAATGCTTGTTTAGCATTCCTGCACAAGAGATGATTGTAAGCAGGATAAGAGTTTCAGTGGTTCTGAGCACTGATTGGCAGAAATTATACAAGTGATTTACAAAGGTCCATATCCAGTCAGTGTGTTTATTGAGACCTTGTAATTCCCACAGTTCTTGACCACACCATCTGTTTTCTGTATGCATGAAATAGGTGCTGCCCATTTGCTGTAAACTGCTAGGGAAATTATGCCTTCCTGTTTTGATTGTTTTCAGTTGTTGTTTTATTTTTTCAACAATACATTGGACTTAGACCGAGTCTCACAACATTTTCACACCAGTTTTTCACATACATGTAGCTTATCTTCAGTCCCTTTAAACAACCCATGTCTGCTTTGAACAGTATTGTACCTTCATTTGTTTTTAGCCCCAATGGGGTTGCTGCTTCCATTAACCACTTTTTTCTCAGCCTGTGCCTTTTCTCTGTTCTCTGCTTCTCATCTCCAGCTCTCCATCCCCTTCTCCATTCTTCTGTTTCTCCTTTTCCCCCTAATGCCACTTCTGATAATCTCAGTACTCTACTATCTCTGAACCTATCCTAAGCCACTAGCTTCTATGGTCTTGATTCCAGAGTCCTTCGTCTCTGCCCTTGCTGTTGGTTCCCCTATCTCCGATCTCCTTGCCCTTTCTTTCTGCAAGGGTTAAGTCCTTGGTGCTTGAAATAGTGGTCATGTCATCCCCCGCCACAATGGCAGTGACCCCTCTGCAACAGGGAACTATCTCCCTACAGTATTTCCCTCCTTTCACCTCAGACCAAACTTCAAAAAAAGCACATGCTTGTCTCCCAACACACCTCTTTCCTTGACTCCACAGCCATTTTCATCACCTTTCAGTCTGGTGCTCGGATGTTCCACTCCACTGCAACATCCCTACTGAGTCTCTATGATATCAGTCAGAAAGGTATGGCTCAGGGCACATCATCTCCTCTATCTTTGTTGGCCTGGCTAAAGCCTTGGACAATGTTGCCCACCCCCCTTCTTCTGGACAACTAACTGGTGCTGGTCTATCTGACCCCACTGTCAAATAATTTAGACTTGATCTGGTGACAATTCTCAGTCAGGCCTTCTGTAGGCTCCCTCTTCCTTCCCAATCATGTCAGGTGATCTTCTAGGCTCTGTCCCTGGCCTACCCTGCTCTCGATTTATTTGAATGATTTCCCAAAGGCCTGTGGGTCCTCCTGTATCAATATGTATATGAATAATGCTGCGTTTTATGCCTGTTGTCTCTTCACTCCAATCTGACTGTGCAACTCCAACAATACTTAAACAGTATCTAACAATAGTTATGCACCACCCAGCTAACTCGAATTACAAATAAGACCACCTCGTGACCTTTAGCACCAGGCAGTGGTGGATATCCTCCCCTACTACGATTAAGTAGGATATTTACAATGGTTTTCTTTCACTGTTAATGTACAAATCACAAGTGTTCCTTCACCCTCTAGTCCACTCTGTCCCTCACAGGAGCTGTCACTGGCCAAAGCGCTGTCTGCAGACCTTGTTAGTCCACTCTGTCCCTCACAGGAGCTGTCACTGGCCAAAGCACTGTCTACAGACTCTGTTAGTCCACTCTGTCCCTCACAGGAGCTGTCACTGGCCAAAGCGCTGTCTGCAGACTCTGTTAGTCCACTCTGTTCCTCACAGGAGCTGTCACTGGCCAAAGCGCTGTCTGCAGACTCTGTTAGTCCACTCTGTCCCTCACAGGAGCTGTCACTGGCCAAAGCGCTGTCTGCAGACCTTGTTAGTCCACTCTGTCCCTCACAGGAGCTGTCACTGGCCAAAGCACTGTCTACAGACTCTGTTAGTCCACTCTGTCCCTCACAGGAGCTGTCACTGGCCAAAGCGCTGTCTGCAGACTCTGTTAGTCCACTCTGTCCCTCACAGGAGCTGTCACTGGCCAAAGCACTGTCTGCAGACTCTGTTAGTCCACTCTGTCCCTCACAGGAGTGGCCACAGGCCAAAGCACTGTCTGCAGATTCTGTTAGTCCACTCTGTCCCTCACAGGAGCTGTCACTGGCCAAAGCGCTGTCTGCAGACTCTGTTAGTCCACTCTGTCCCTCACAGGAGCTGTCACTGGCCGAAGCGCTGTCTGCAGACTCTGTTAGTCCACTCTGTTCCTCACAGGAGCTGTCACTGGCCGAAGCGCTGTCTGCAGACTCTGTTAGTCCACTCTGTCCCTCACAGGAACTGTCACTGGCCAAAGCGCTGTCTGCAGACTCTGTTAGTCCACTCTGTCCCTCACAGGAGTGGCCACTGGCCAAAGCGCTGTCTGCAGATTCTGTTAGTCCACTCTGTCCCTCACAGGAGTTGTCACTGGCCAAAGCGCTGTCTGCAGACTCTGGTAGTCCACTCTGTACCTCACAGGAGCTGTCACTGGCCAATGCGCTGTCTACAGACTCTGTTAGTCCACTCTGTCCCTCACAGGAGTGGCCACTGGCCAAAGCACTGTCTGCAGATTCTGTTAGTCCACTCTTTCCCTCACAGGTGCTGTCACTGGCCAAAGTGCTGTCTGCAGACTCTGTTAGTCCACTCTGTCCCTCACAGGAGCTATCACTGGCCAAAGCACTGTCTGCAGACTCTGTTTATGAGTCTCCCAGCATGTCAGCAGTGTCTGGGGGACAGCGCATCACATGCAATATCTGACCCCTGAACGCATACTATTTATTTGCCTCTAACATTTTGCTTGCTTTTGGCAAACAAGCTATGAAGATTTCCACATGACAGCACTCAATCCCAAACAGCTTGAAGTGAGCCATCCAGAACGCCTACCCCTTTCTATTTGGCAGCGTTTTGTTAATTCACCAAGTGTGGTGCCGCTGTTGCCAAATTTTTTGTTATGATTGGAGTTATTGGGTAGAACATCCCGTAATGTTTTGTTTTAATGCATGAGAATAAAAACAGTGGCAAACGCTTTGGGAAGGGGAAGCTGTTCCAGTTTCTAGGGCTCTTACGCCATCTTATGAAGTACCGGGCCGTGTGCCAGACATCAAGACGTAAATGTAAGATGCAGTGTGGTCTAGTGGTTAGTGCATCAGCTTGGGAACTGGGAGATCTCAGGTTCCCAAACCTCACTAGAGCCAAATACCCCCATGTAACCTTAGACAAGACACATAACTTATCAGTGCTCCAGTCCACCCAACTTCAGAAATGAGTAGAAACAGAACCCCAGTGAAAAAGAGATGTTGCATCTCAACTGACCTATCCTGGGTAAACAAATATAAAAAAAAGATCATGTCACAACATTTGTATCTTACATAGTGCAATGAAGTGACAGCATACAGCAAAGAATGCAAGTTTATGTACATAATAAGGTAGGCCAAGATAATTATGGGTCAATAATTGCATGCCTCGAGTGTGTTGTTTAGCATGAGACCCTTGTAACAAGTGCCTATAAATACTCGAGAGTAGAGTGGGATTATTAACTATAATTATACATCCCTGAAGTGTCTTACTGCACCTGTGACATGGTCTCTACTTAAAAATGTTTACAACATGTTTTATTAATTTTAATAAGAAATGTAATGGGAAGTGGTGAGGGCAGAGACAGTGACAGGATTCAAGCATATGTAAGACATGGGTATCATTAAAAGGATGAATCAACCAGGAAGCTGGCAGCTGCATTGAGCCCCTTGCTACCATGTAGGGTAGGTAGGTAGGATTAGGGCAGATTCAGTGGGCCTTGTGGGCCTTTTCTGCTGACAAATCTGTGTTTTCATGTTTCTAAAATATTATTTTCTGTATGAAATATGAGCCGAAGACAAAGACACAGTTCCATCTGAGGCATGTTGATATTGTAGCTGAACCTGGTACTCAGGCTAAGCAAGTACAGGAGTGACAATTAGATGTTTTGGGGGCAGTAGTACAGGAGTATAATTATGGCCAGATATCGTCACTCTTGTACTTGTCTTTTAGCCTATCAAGTGGCTAGAATGTTCTTTCTTATGTTATACGCAAGCAATATCGCCCAACAGGGTGGGCGGTATTGGGCAATACCGGACTGCCCAGGGGTGTAATGAGGCCCGACGCTGCAGGTGGAGGGTCTTATAGCCCCTGGAAGGTCCGGTATTGCCCATACCGCCCACCTTGGAGGGCATTATTGCACTTAGAAAATGGGAGCTGTCACAATTTTATGTTGGATTCAAAAAGTTATAAAAAAATAGTTGACAAATATATTAATTATTATGTTGAAATGTTAGTGTCATAAAGTAGTCCCTGTCTTTATGCTGCTGCATGTTTCTGGATTTGTTGTCTCCCCCCCAAACACACACACACACACACACACACACATATGCACACAGATTCTCTTAACCCCAAACAGCACTTTCCAGATGACAAGACTGAGATTTTCCTGTGCTAGTGTGAACAAAATACTGCTGGACTGTACCTGCACAGGGTGTTAGAGGAGAGGTAGACTAGTAGTTTGAGAGATACGAGCCCTTGCACACATCTTCAAGCCTCGAATGAATTGTTGCAGCCCACGACATACTTGTAGATGTCCCGCTTATATGATTCAGGTGTCAGATGAGGAGCACAACTGCATGATACGAAATTAAATAAAGTAAATACATTTCTCGATCAGTTACTTCACAGTGGTTAGCGCGTTCCAGTGATGTCATACCCAGAAGTATGCGACAAATGTAGCGTATCGAGAAATTATTTTTTTTTTCCAAGTATGGTGGTTGGTTTGTGTATTATTGGCGGTGCCGGGAGGTTCATCAGTGGGACATGTACAAGTATTTCGTGGAGCTGTGCAGGCAGTTTCATTTCTGGAGCCAGTGGTGTTATTTGGGGCTCGAATCTCGCTAAGCGACACAATAAAATGGCAGGGATTTAAAAAGAAATCTGGTTGTTTTGTCCAATAGGGAAACAAGCTGGGTACAAGGATAAGGTGTGTGGGTGAATGATCACTGGGGCCGGTGCTTTTTATTTCCTGGGCGTCTATCACAACTTAAAGTACCCCCCTGTTATAGTTCTCAGCCAATCAGAGAGCTGATAGTGTTTGTCCCATTTTCTAATATGGGTACAAAGAATGTTGGTTGCTGATTGGCTGACACAAGCTAGCACCTGTACTTTTACCTCAGCCTTAATTACAGGGAGCAAGTACTCATGCCACTCTACCTATCCAATTATCATTCATTAGTGGGCACACCTGTGGATTTTTACTTTCGCATTTGCAAGTTTGGGACTATTCCCACGCTTTTAAAATAACATTATGCTTAAATAAAGCACTGAATTAATTGTTATTCTGTAGCCTGTGCACAGTTCGTTATGATAAAACCCATTTTATGATCACAATAAGGCACTCCAAGGTGTGAATAAAGCTCAGATAACTGAGTTGCTAGAGGTCATGAGGCCCTCCTCCTGCAATGTTGAGCTTCACCACACCGCCAGGCATGCAGTTATCTCAGTCTAACTCACCCTGTTGTGTCTTATTGCTTACCTAACCCTTGTTCTCCTGGTGAAGGCAAACCCTATGAATTCTGGGGAGTTCTCTAATCCATTCATTTGTTTCCCTATTGTACACAATCCCAAGTCTGTACACCATTTATTCTTACAAAACCAATGTCATTAAATAGTGCCACTGACTCAGTCAGTAGCATGTTTGCCTCTGATCCAGAAAGATCAGTTGGTCATGAGTTCAAGTCCTGCACCAAGCACTTGGGCTAACACCCAACTAAGGATGTTTGCATTTTCTGAAGTCTGTCCTGATAGCATTTTTTAGAATTTGTGAACATCTCGTTCTGAATGTTCTTGCAGATTCAAGTATGCACAATATAGAAACATAGAATTTGACGGCAAATAAGGACCGCTTGGCCCACCCAGTCTGCCCATTTCCCTACCTACTGGATAAGCTGCAGATCCTAGTTAACCAGCAGCCTACTTCTTCTTACCCCCACCCCCCAGAATTGCCTTATGACTGTCCCATGCATGCTTGAATTCCACCACTGATTTTGACTCCATAATCCTTCTCCGAGGGTCGCTCCATGCATCCACAACCCTCTCTGTGAAAAATAATTCCTTAAATTACCTCTGAGCCGCTCTCTATCTTCAAATTGTGCCTCTTGTTCTTGCACCTTTTTGAAAGATGCTACCTCTTGGACTTTGTTGATTCCCTTGAGGTACTTGAAAGTTTCTATCATGTCCCCCTCCCTCCTTTCCTTGAGGCTATACATATTAAGCTCCAAGTCTCTCACATATGTCTTCCGGTGCAGACCCTGCACCATTTTAGTTGCCCTCCTCTGACAGCTTCCATCCTGTCTATGTCTTATGGAGATTGGTCTCCAGAACTGCACACAGTACTCCAGATGGGGTCTCACCAGCTGTCTGTACAGATGGATAATAACTTCCTGTTTTCTACTGGTGATGCCTCTCCCTATGCATCCCAGTATCCCCCCAGCCCTCCTTGCTGCCCTCTCACATTGCTTGCCCACCTTTAGGTCATCTGATATGACTACCCCCAGGTCCCTTTCCATTTTTGTTGTTGTTAGTATCTCACCCCCCATTGTGTACTCTTCCCCTGGGTTTTTGTTTCCCAGGTGCATTACCTTGCACTTCTTAGCATTGAATCTAAGCTGCCATACATTTGACCATTCCTCTAACCTTGCCAAGTCCCTTCTCATCCTTTCCACCTCACCCTGTGCATCAACTCTGTTGCAGATCTTAGTGTCATCTGCAAAGAGACATACTTTTCCTTCCAGTCCTTCCGCAATGTCGCTTATAAAGACATTGAAGAGGACCGGTCCTAATACTAAACCCTCCGGTACCCCACTAGTAACCCTCCTTTCTTCTGAGTGGACTCCATTTACTATTACTCTCTGTGTCCTATTCTCCAGCCAATTCTTTACCCAGGCTGTCATCTTGGGACCCACTCCCAGGCTGGCTAACTTGTATATTAATCTTTTGTGTGGGACTGTGTCAAATGCCTTGCTAAAGTCTAGGTAGGCCATGTCCACAGCCCCTCCCTGATCTACTACTTTGGTCACCCAGTCAAAGAAATCTATCAGATTTGTCTGGCATGACCTTCCCACTGTGAATCCATGCTGCCTAGGGTCCTGTGCCCTCTGGCCTCTAGATACTGACAGTTCTTTCCTTCAGAAGTGATTCCATCATTTTCCTATCACTGAGGTTAAACTAACAGGTCTGTAGTTTCCTGCTTCTGCCTTGCTCCCACTTTGTGAAGGGGAATCACATCTGCCCTCCTCCAGTCCCTCGGGTACCACCCCATCCTCCCATGATTTGTTAAAAGGGTAGTCGTGGTGTCACTAGTTTTACCCTTAGCTCTTTTAGAATTCTGGGATGAATCCATCAGGCCCCATTGCTTTGTCCACCTTTCAGTTTTAAGAGTTCTTTCAGAACCTTTTCTTCTGTAAATGGGCTGGTATCAACTTCTGTATCCAGAGTGTTACTACTGTTTGTTTTATGTACCTCCCCTCTTCATTTGTAAATACTGAGCAAAAATATTTGTTTAGTATCTCTGCCTTTTCACAGTCTCCTCTGCCCACCCTCCTCCCTTTATTAAGCCTCACTATCCTTCCTTGGTCTTCCTTTGCTCCCTGATGTACCTATAAAAGGTTTTATCCCTTCTTAACTGAGTTGGCTATCTTTCCTCGGTTTGGGCCTTTGCTGTTCTGACTGCCTTCCCAGCCTCCTTTTGTTTTAACTGGTACAGTTCTCTGTCCTGCTCCTTCTGCAATTCCTTGTACTTCCTGAATGCTTTCTTTTTCTCTTGAACCTTCACTGCCACTTCCTTTGAGAACCATAGTGGTTTCTTGCATCGCCTTGTTTTGTTTATTGGCTTCACAAAGGCTCGTTACCTCTGTGATGGCAGTTTTTATTATTCCCCATTGTTCTTCCACCCCTCCTTCCTGCCCATTTGCTAGTGCATTCCTTAGGCACTCACCCATTTTGGCAAAGTCAGCCCTAAAGTCCAGTACTTTTGCCTTTGTATGGCTTGACTTTATTGTTGTGTTTATTGTGAACCATACTGTTCGATGGTCACTAGTTCCCAGATGGCTACCCACTTACATCTGTGATCCTCTCTCCATCTCCATTTGAGAGAATCAAGTCATTGCTCCTCTCGAGTGGGCTCCAGTACTAGTTGTCTAAGGCATGCCCTGTAGGGCATCTAGAATAACTTCACTCTTCAAGTGGCAGCTGCAACTGCACTCCAGTTAACATCTGGCATATTCAGATCACCCATCAGCAATAGCTCCCCTTTTTCTGCCATTCTAAGTATACTTTCTATCATTTCCCTGTCCATTTCCTCCCCCTGAGAAGGGGGTCTGCATACAACCCCTGTGCGTATTGTGGTGCCATTGCCTGTCTCCAAATTTACCCACGGTGCTTCTTCTCCTCCCTGTTTACCCTTTTGTTCTGTTGCTTTTATTCCTTCCCTTCTCAATATGTTGAGAAGTTGCAAAAGTGATATAATGCATGGTAAGTGCCTATTAACCACCATAATCAGCAGTCACACAGCTTTGTTATGCACTGTTTAGAATTTTAAAAGTTGTTAACCACACTTCAGAACTTCCAAACAGTGGCATCACAAAAAAGAATGTACCAGGGTTCCATAATTCTCACACACAGAATGCAAACAGTGTTTTTTTCACCATACACTATAAAAGATGATGGCTGGGGATCGGGTGATAACCACGCTGAAATCACCTCTCGTGGTTGCTAGGGCTACAGTAAACCTCTCGAGCTGTGCTCTCGAGGTTTACCATGTTGCCCTAGCAACCACTCGAGGTGATTACACCGTGGATATCACCTGATCCCCAGCCATTATCCTCTATATTATGAATATTCACAGAGAAAAGAAGTGTTTGGAAATGCAAAGTGTACCAAGTATCCTAATGTATGTGTTTTTCCATGGTCTGCAGACTTGAGGGGGTGCAAATGTTGGATAGTAATGGTCGCAAGGTGTACATTTGGAAATGAAAATAAAGGGGAGAAAAAATATGGGCACATAGAAGGCACAAAGACAGTATAAATGATGCACTGTTGTTTGATAACTCTGTCACGTCAGAGGGTTGCTACATATTATAGGAAAAAATTGGGATATGTATTAAGGGAGTGACCCTCAATATCAATGGAATATTCTCTTCCATAAAAAGGACTAGATTGTTGACATATATTAAGGATTGTCTGAAAAAAACTTTGTTAATGCACTAGTTAAAGTGACACCGTCAACCTTTTTAGCATCATATTATTTCCAGTTAAAAACCCACATTTTATGATTGCTTACCTTCTCTAAAATTCATTGATGCTGCTGGTTGTTTAATCTGCCTCCTTGCTTACTAGAACTGAAATGCATGGGAATGTATAGTTATACACAGCCTTGTTTTGCTCCAAATTGTTTACCTAAGCTTACTGCAGACTTCCTGAACATTAGAAAGGCCCTCAAACAGTGCAGCCACTCATGATACAATAGTCCCATCTACTCCCACTGCATAATGAGTAGCTAGATAGTGTTGTGGGTGTTCCTGAGTCCAGGAAAGATGCAATGTAGTTGGTCAAGAAATGTAAACAAACATGTTTTGGTGTGGTAACGTCAGTATGGCTGACACACAGGTTTTTAACTTTTAAAAGGAAAAAGGAGTCTGAATCAAACAACCAGCTACATAAGCAGTCTCTATAGAATGAGAACAATTATAAAAGGTGTTTTTTAAACTAGGGACCTTTGAGGCCAAATGGGGTTGATAGTAAACTTTTATAGTGAGTTAAAAAGTAGGGAATGTGGAGTTGGGGTTTCCAACCTAACACCCCATCCCCACCCTGCAGGCAGCAATAGGTGTGGATCGTGCCTTGTGATTGTCAGTCCTAACGCTCACCCCATTCCATGAGTAAATAAGCTGAGATGGGCACAGTGTATGAGAATGGGGTGAGCATCAGGGCTGACAACCCCAAGGCACACCCTTCATCTGTTGCTGCCTGCAGAGTGGGGGTGGGGTGTTAGGGTTGGAAACCTTAAAGCCACATTTCCCTACTTTTGTCACTTCAATCCTAACTGATGCATTAATGAAGTTTTTGCAAAGAATTCCCTTACTTTTTGAGTTAGTGAAATTGTATCCTCATTTGTCTGTGGGCATGCAGGCACTTGTCCTGCCCTCCCATCCCTCCTTAGATGCTTACATATTTGTATTAAAACAGAAACAAAATTGTCAGCATAGCCTTCGTATTACCCCACTTCATGAACCCAGTAATGAAAATTATGAAATCCTTGCCAACACATGATTCAGCACCACTGCAACAACATTGCACACCACAGGTGCGGAAACACAGTTTGGCCAGTATTTGAAAAATGACAGCAGTCACATTCATGAGGTGGTGTGAAAAGATGGTTATATTCAAAATTTCTTGTCAAAATATTTAAAGTTGCCAAAGTTATGAGCAAAATGTCATCGTATGCATATAAGTTTGGCATTTTTACATGTTTTCATCCCAAAATTTCAATGTAGCCTTCTTTTGACTCCACCTGTTTAAGAACTGTGGTGAAAATTTTTAAATGCCACTCAAAAGATGATTTCACTGACGTTGTTCATGAGTTGGGGGTGTCAAAAAGGTTGTGTTGAAAATTCGGTGTAAAAATATGAAAAAATGGCAAAGTTATACACCAAAGTTGAACCCCCCCCATTGAAATACATTGAACTGCACCTACCTTAGTCTCTCATATACCAATCACTGGTTCTAGCGGCAAGACATGTCTATGATCAGACAGTGGTTCTTCACCCTGGAACCTGTTGAGGTGAGTGAGGGTGTGTGGGGGGTGCAGGGTGGTGGGTGCTGAGTGGGACATCATGGTGGGGGGGTCAGATTGCCAAGGGACATTTTTTTGACAGGTTTTAAAAAAAAGACATTGAGGGACCATTCTCTTTATTACAGGGCATGTAAATACTAGGACAGTGATCGGAGTGAGGGCCACTAGACACCAGGAAATTGTGAAATTATAATGGGGACAGTGACTGGAAGGTGGTGGGGATGCCACTAGACATCAGGGAAATAATAATGTTATCAATCAATCAATCAATCAATCAAATTCTTTATTTATCCAGGTGTTCACCATTGAGCAAGCTCATTTACATGGTGGACCTGCATTGCACAAGTCGAGTGGCACTGCATTTATATATAGTCGAATAAACAGTAAAAAAAGTGTACAACAGTGCAGGCGGGCCTGCAGCAGACAAGACAACTAACAGTACATATATGTTCAGGTAACAGACAGTAGGTAAGGATATAACAATAGGGCGGCAGGTAAGTAAAAATTGGTACTAGAGTCTACAAAACAAAAGTGGTTTAGTATTCCTGTAAAAATACGGCATTTTTCCCCACGAAGAAATAGCTGCCTTGGATGTTAACAGTGAATGGAAATACATAGTCAAGGTAAAAAAAAATAAACAAATGCATGAGAAGACATGAGTCAGGTGGTAGCGGGAAGACAGTGGGGGTAGGGGTCGGGTACTGGGAAAATACTAGACGTGGAGGGATGGGAGACTGAGGGTAAGCAAGGATTAGTTTGTGAGGAAGGGAGGATTCCAGGGCGGTGAATTAATAGGTGACTCAGGGATGGAATTTGCAAGGTGCAAGGAATAAGGTAGGGATGGGCTGGAGAGGTGCGGGAGAGGGTAGTGTAACTACGTTAGGATCGTTTGGAGCAATTACAGGCTTCTGTGATGTATTTTGTATTTAAGGTCTTCAACACCGTAAGACAACAGTCCTCAGTTTCAATGATTTCTGGAGCACATTCCAGCGCGTCGGCAGTGTGAAACCTATGGCAGCTCTCCCAAAGCGGTGTAATGGCTTTAGGCACTTTCAGAAATATCAGAGAGTGGCTTCTTAGGACGTAGATTCCAGATACACTGAGAGGCAGACATTCCACAGTGTACTGCGGGAGTTTTCCAGTAATAGCTCTGTATGTGCAGAGATCCACATTTTTATTACGTCTGTACTGTAGGGATGTCCAACCCACAGCCGCATATAAGGAGCAATGATGGGTGGAAAGGGGGAGACCCGTGATGAATCGCAGGGCTCTGTGGTAAAGTCTGTCCAATTTACCGAGGTAAGAATTAACGCACTGGCTGCATATGAAGTCAGCGTAGTCAATTAGTGAGAGGAATGTAGACTGAACTAGCTGTCTCTTGGCTTCTCTAGTTAATAGGTGGTTTATCCTGAAAAAGAGACCTAGTCTCTGCCTCAGTTTTTTAACAAGTCTTCCAGGTGATCTGCAAAGGAGAGTTTGTGGTCAAGCCAGACCCCTAGGTATTTGAATTTTGGCACGAATTCCAGGTATTCTCCTAAAAGGCTGGAGATGGGAGGGAGAGTACCAGTGCCAACAGAGTAGGCTACATGATTGATAGGTGAGAATAGCATCGCTTTTGTCTTTTTGCCGTTAAGTAGCAGTTTTTTGCTGAAGAGCTGGTATTGAAGAATGTTGAATTCAGCTTGCAGGTCGCTACAGGCAGTTTTGGTTGTAGTAGGGCTCAGGTAGATCACTGTGTCATCTGCGAACAGATGGATTTTTGCCGCTTTGATGCCTGTGTTTATGCTGTTGATGTAGATAGCAAATAAGAGTGGCCCCAAGATGGATCCCTGTGGAACACCTCTTTTTAACAGATTTGGGGGGGAAGATCACCTTCGGCCTTGACCTGTTGGTGCCTGTCTGAGAGGTAGTCATGAAACCAGCGCAAGGAGGTAGGATCTAGACCAATAGCTTTTAAGGAGGAAAGGAGAAGGCTGTGGTTGATGGTGTCAAAGGCCTTGCTTAGGTCTAGAAAAACGGCACAGACAAATTTTTCTGTCCTCTAGCTCATGCTGCCAGTCATTTGTCACCTTAGCTAGGTCCTTGATCATACTATGTTCTGATCTGAAGCCAGATTGCATAGGGTTTAGCAAATTGGTATCCTGTATGAAGGAGTTCAGCTGTGCATTTACGATTTTTTCCAGTAGTTTTGATAAGACTGGGAGAAGGGAGATGGGCCTGTAATTATTTAGATCACAGGGGTCCCCGGATTTGAACAGTGGGATGAGGTGAGTGGTCTTCCACAGTTTTAGGAGGGTCCCTTGAGAAAGGGACAGGTTAAATAGGTGTGTAATAGGCACGGCCAAGACATGATAGGCAATCTTTAGGTAGAATGGATCAAAAGTGTCAGCGCCAGCACTTTTTTTGGAGTCCAGCTGGAGAAGTAGTTCCTTGACCTCTTTTAGTGAAGCAGTGGAGAAGGAAAAGACTGCATCTGTGGGACTAGACTCTGCAGAGTGCGTGGTAAGCTAGGGGCTTAGTTTACATGCAGGTGAGTTGTCAAAAGTTAGCCCTGCAGTAGCAAAGTGATTGTTGAAGGCTTGCAGTATCTCTTTTTTTATTGCTGAATGTTGCATTGTCAGAGATAATTTTTGAGGGGAGAGTGTTTCCTGTGGTGTTGCCAAAGAGTTCTTTTATTGTGGACCAAAACTTGGTGGGGCAGTTGGAGGCCGAGCCAAGTTTGAAACGGTAGAAGTTGGCCTTAGTAGCCTGAATCAGCTTTGTACAGAGGTTTCTGGCTGTTCTGAAAAGGCGCCAGTCTTCAGCTTGGTGGGATTTGCTTGCTAACTTCCAAAGCTTGCCTCTTTTTTGTAATGCTATCTTGATTTCTGCTGTAAACCAAAAGCAATTTCTAGCTTTTATGCGGGTTTTGACTAGAGGTGCATGGGTGTTAAGAGCGCTGAATACGATTTCGTGGAATAAGGCATATGCTGTTTCTACTGATTTGGCTAAGTAAAAGGCTTGCCAAAGCAGTGAGGCTTTCAGATCATTGATATATGCAAGTGAGTCAAAGTTCCATTGTGATCTTTTGGTAGAGAACTTTTCTGAGGAAGTTGGTTTAGGGACTTCCCTTATGCCAGCAATAAAACAATGGTTGCTAAGGTCGGCAGAAAAGAACCCAGCATGGGAGAAGAAATGAGGTTTGCTTACTAGAAGTACATCTAAGAGTGTACTTTTTGTAGGGTTTTTCTTATTAATGTGAGTTGTTTCATTAATAAGTAAAGTGAGCCCATGAGAGTCGCAGAAAGTTTTAAGTGGAAGTTATGCATTGGACAGCCAGTCATAGTTAAGGTCACCTAGTATAATTGTTTCCATTGTCTCGGTACTCATAGTAGATGAGAGGTGGGACAGGAGCTGTGACCCCAAAGATGGGGGTCTATAACATCCTATGATACGGAGAGCCACCATTGATGAAGATATTACTATCTTTAGGGACAGGCATTCAAAGGCATTGGCAATTGATGTTGTGTCAAGGGTGGCAGCCGTAAACTTGTCCTTAACATAGATGGCTACACCACTGCCACTGGTTAGTCTATCGTCTCTGAATAACAGGTGGTTGGGGATATTGATCTCTTTGTCCGGCGTGGATGGACGAAGCCAGGTTTTGGATATGACAAGTACATCCGGCTCAGTGTGAATAGCCCAAACTAGTACTGAGGTGAGTTTTTTTAAGAGGCTACACACATTAACATGTATGAAGCTGATACCTTTATGTTTCATGATTTTGGGCGGTGAGGAGATTGCTTCTATAGGACCTGGGTTAAGTTTAACATTGCCTGAGCATAGCAGGAGGAGTACAACTTTCCTTAGGGTGGTAAGTGGTAACTTGGAAGAGTTAGGCCTTCTTCGGCTAGAGGAGGAGTCGGCATAGTGATGTGGGAACCAAATATTTGTCCTGTTTGGTGCTAAGGATACATATACTAAGACCCTTGCCATATGACTCCAATCGATGTAAGTACTGGGCAGAGTAGGTAACATTCCTTGGGTAGGTAACAAGATACAGGTGTTACTCCGAAGGAGCGACTCAACTGAAAGTGGGTACGAAAACTTGGGGGGCATAGCACGAGTTATATAGGTACTCCACGAGTAGGCATTCTTGTGGTACAGTACATCTGGCATATACCCTAATAAGGGTAGGGTGCATAGGGTGGTAAGTAGATTGAGCCAGTGACCAAATCCCATGGTTAAGGTCTGGAGGTCAGAACGAGAACAAGCGTTTGGGCAAAGGTTGGGTGAGGTATGCACTACCTGGAAGCGGCAGCTCAATAATTATGTGTCTGTAGGCATCCTATTGAGATGGGAAGAGTCTAGTGAGGGAAAGCCAATGGCAAGGAGGCGGGGTAAGAAGGTCTATAAGATAATGGTCGGGGCAGGGTGGGTGGGCATAAAATTTGTGGCTTTGTCATACCTCTCTGTGGCTTGAGTCCGAGCAAGTGGTCTCGGGCAGTGGCTTCTGGAGCACCGACCGCCCTGTGACCGCGGATTGTGTGGCAGTTGAGCTGGGAGCCCTGGAGGGTTCTCAGCTGAAGAGGGAAGGAGAGAGGACACCAATTAGTACTGGGGGAGGACAAAAGGTCTCACTAGCCAGTGAAAAAATTAATTTACAACTGAATAGGGGTCGATTTCCTTAGCGCCCAGGAGTCTGGGCTGCAGTTACAGAGTCAAGGAAAAAGGCTGTAATACTTAAACACTAAGGCTAGAGCAGTTTTTAGCAAGTAATACAGCTTTTCTAAGCAGTTTTCAGCAAAATACAAAAGTATAGGCATACATTTATCAAAGCAGGAGATAAAAACAGTGCCTTTTTGCTCCGGTAACAGGGAAAAGAAAGGACAGAGTGAAGGACCAATCGGAGCGAGCCTGGCAAAGGTGCTCACACTCTGATTGGTTTGTGGCTTTGCTGTACTTCTCTGTGGCTTGAGTCCGAGCAAGTGGTCTCAAGTGGCAGCTTCTGGAGCGCCGACCACCCAGTGGCCTCGGATCATGCGACGGTTGAGCTGACAGCCCTGGAGGGTTCTCCGCTCTCTGTGGCTTGAGTCCAAGAAAATGGTCTTGGGCAGTGGCTTCTGGAGTGCCGACCACCTGGTGGCCAGGGATTGGGCAGCAGTTAAACTGGGAGCCCTGGAGGGTTATTATGGGGACAGTGATCAGAGGCTGGAGGGACACCATTAGACACCAGAAAAATACATTATTTTTATTGGATGGCAATTGGAGGCTGGGGGGTACCACTGGACACCAGGGAAAATAAAATGTATTAAGGGGGACAGCAATGGGACAGTGGGAGGGCTGCAACTAGACACCAGGGAAAATAAATAATTCGCTGGGTGGAAATCGGAGGGAGGGGGTTGTCCAGAGGGGGTTGTCCACTACACACCAGAGAAAAGATGCTGGCTCATGAAAAGGATATTCCCCTCACAAAAAAAAGAATCTTTTATCATGAGTCATCATACAAAAAATGATCTTTTTTCATATCGCAAGTCACAAAAAAAATTAATGAACTTTAAAAAAAAAACTTTTCAAGGGATTAATATAGTTTCACCAAACCAGCAAATGGCGCATCTGTGCCCCGGCCCCTTTTTACCCTGAAAATTTCAGAACAAAATTCCAAACAGTCTGGGCATTAGACCAGTTGACATTAAAGGAGCACAATAAGTAGTTCAGGAAGCATCTGGTAAATACGAAAACAGAATCTTTTTTCGTGATAAGCAAGTCATGCAAAAAGATTTTATATGTTTAAAAAAAGACATTTCAGGCCATTTATTCAACAGTTATCTTCAGAATCTAGCTAGCGGGGTCCAGATAATCAACATACTGTCATTCTGGGGGCCTTTTAAATTTGAATTTGTGGTGAAAACTGAAAACAAGATGGCAGCAAATGACAACAGGATTTCCCCTCATGAAAAAGGATGAAGTCAGTACAAAAAAAATATATATTTTTGTTTCTTACAGCTATTTTGAGGTGCTTACTGAGCATGCTCAGAACTAATTACTCAAAATTTGAAAATTAAATAACTTTGGAACTGATTAATATTTTTTCACCAAACAAGCACAAGGCACATCTATGGGACAGTCCCTTTCTAGTGTGAACATTTTAGTCCAAAATTCCAAATCGTCTGAGCGTGAACCAAGTTGAGAGAAATCCCAGCAAAAGCAATGGGGAAAAAAATCCTGAAAAATTCACTTTCTGCACTATTTGTATCTCAAAATCTGCACATCTGACCAGAATTAAACTTGACACATCAAGAGATATACCCCACAAAACTGTGCATGTAAAACTTCCTGGAAATCCATTAAAAGGTTTCAGAGTTGTTAAAGTGCAAAAATTGCAACACTAACCATGGGGGTGTGACTGTGACTCTATAATAACAATATTCAGGTTGCAGTCTTACAAGAAGCCTAAATAGGAACAATTGAAGCAGAAAAACTGAAAAGAAAAATCATAGGTTAAGCAAGCGTTTTTTTTTCCTACTGATAAAAATAGTAAAGGTGTTGTTATAATTATTAGTAAATGCTTTGAGGGGAACATTGAGGTTAGAATGGACTCTGAAAGAAGAATTATATTATTAAAACAAGTGAGAGAGGAATTCTGCTGAGATTGCATTCGGTATAGGCACCTTTTAAGAACCTAGCAGACTTTTTTCCAGAAATAAATGTATTACTACTCAATTAAAACACTGAACATATCATTCTAGGAGGACACATGAACTGCTTACAGGACTGTAAACTGGACAAATCATCTAAAATTCAAAGTCGGGATAAGTACAAAACATGTCTGTTTAATAACTTTTTAGATGCTAATTTACTTGTCAACCAACAGCGTATACATCGTACACATAACATAGAATTTACTCATCAATCAAAAAGGCACAAATCATGTGCAAGATTGGACTACATTTTGTTTCCCAAACCTTTAATCGTGAGCAGATCATGTGCCTCTTCCTCGATAGAAATGGTGCTTTTGTCTGACCATAACCCGATACACTTTTAGACCAATATCGGCAATAACAAAAGGGAAAAAACTACAGTATTGGAAAGTCAATAATAATCTGCTTAGGGACAAATCCTTCACAGATAAAATTAAACTAGCAATATTATCTTTTTGTACTGAAAATTACCCAGGTCAGGAAAAAGTTGTGAGTTATGGGGGTGCTTTCAAAGCAACCTTAACTCATAAACTTTGCATCTTGGAAAAATAAAGAGAGAAAAATTGAAGCAAAAGAATTACAAAATAAACTTAATATGTTGGAGCGAGACAAGGGAACTCTAGCAAACAGGATGAATGTGAAAATTTAAAGGAAACTTACACACTTTTTTCAAATTAAATCAGTCGGGGAAGTGATCTATCCATAATTGGCAGCAGCAGAGTGAAATACAAGGGAAACTGTTAGCCAAAAGAATAAGAGAAGAAGAAGAGAAATAATCTCAATTATATATACAGATGGTAAAATACTCTCTGACAATGATAATATGGAATTTTCCTAAATTATTACAAGATGCTTTATACCTCCGAATGCTCCCCACAAAAGGAAAATTTCGACTAATATTCCATATGTATCAGTAAATTGCCTTTCACAGAAAATGAAATTATTTCACTTAAATCCCCAATTCAAGATCATGAAATAAAAGAAACCATTTGCCAGATGAAAAAAGGTAAATGTCCTGGAGACGATAGCTACACTCTTGACTTCTATATACATTTTCAAAATTTAATTATCCTTCTTCTCACAACAGTTTTCAAACAAATTCAGCTCCAAAAGGCAATTCCAACCTCTTTTGAACAAGCTCATATGTCATTAATATCAAAAGTCGGAAAGGACCATCAGAAAGTAGAGAATTATAGGCCAGTGGTAGTATGAATTATAATGAATATAAATTGTATGCAAACATACTAAATAATAGGATTCTACCTTTCCTCTCCTCTCTCTGTAATCCAGCTATCCTGTCCCTCTACTCCCTCCAAGCAACCAAAGCTCATTCCTTTCACATCCCTTGCTGTAAATCTGTAGTACACCAGTCTGCTTTCTCTCTCTCTCTCTCTCTCTCTTTCTCTCTCTCTCTTTCTCTCTCTCTTTCTTTCCCTCTGTCTCACTCTCTGCCTTTCAACACCATAGAAAAACCTCCCTCCTCCCACCCATCTCCCATTCTCCCTGCATTCTCTCAGATCACTCTTACTGGCATACTTCTCAAAAGGCATGCACTTGCAACTAGCCATTTTCCTCTCTTCTCTGCACTACAACAACCCCTTTCCTCTCCCACTATTTACCCATTTTGCCTCCTTCCCTGTTGAATAGCTGGAAACACAGTGCACTCATTAATTAGAATAACAGACCACCATGATTCTGTTACCAGTATCTTGCCATACAGTGTCTAAACACTCCCTAGCTCTCATCCTTGCTATCCCCATAACCTATGTGCTTTGCACACTTTTTACTTTGATTTTTTTCCCCTTTTTTAATTATTTGTACCTTGCTTTTATTGCACATACAGTACATGTGCTTTTTGTTGTCGCTATATTTGTTATTGCTGTTTCACTCCCTGTTGCATCCCTCCAATGAGTTGTACCTGGAAATGGGCTCTGGATCAAAGTGTATATCCCCGCCACTAAATTTTAAATAAAGAAATATATTTTCATGATGCTCACCCAGTTGTATTTTACAGCAACACAATATACAGCAATTGTCCACAATTTGCTTAGATTTCCTGGTTACAATAGATATTAAGGGGGGGGATTCACAAGGCTTATGCATGGTGCAAAGTGACTTGCGCCAACAGGAATGATGCAAAAAGAAATTTGCATCATGAATTGTGCCATGTGGAATTCGAGAAAGCAGCCTGCAACATGTCGCAGGCTGCTTGCACCAAGGTGGACATTGGCCACCATGTGCGCCAGAAATCCCGCTGTGACATGGCACAATGGGGTTTAAGGTGGCAGCTGCACCCTATTCTGTAATGGCAGCTGCCACAATCCCAATTTGGGATTCAGAAACAACCACCGGTGGACATCCATCACAGAACATCTATGCCAGCAATGAGCTGCTGTAAGTGTTCTTTGCCATCCACCGGGGGTTGCCAATGTGCCTCCATTGCTGGACAATATAGCCCTTGTGGGCTATTTTCCCCCAACTGCCCTGATTCACGAGTAATTAGAACATGTAGCCCATAAGGGCTAACAGACCCCCTTCCCCACAACCCTGATCCCTGGTCCTGATCCCCGACAATTGTAACTGCAGCTTGTACAATACCGGAACAAATCATCTGGTATGCAAGGTAGCCCTGGTTGTCTAGTGGCTCCCATCCCCCCACCTGGCAGTGCCAGACCACCCTGCTGCCCCCACCACCCATGTCAAGCCAGCGACTGGCACAGCCCACCTCTCACCACCGCAGCCAGCTGCTGACTGAGCTTCACTCTGAGCATGTACTGTACATAGTACTTGCTCAGTGAATGACAGCTGCTGTCATTCACTGAGCGTGTACTATGTACAGGGATCAGGGCTGGGGATCAAGGCTGTGGGGGGGTCCATTAGCTCATGTGGGCATATTCCTACATTCATCGGGATTGGGGATTTGGAGGAGGTGGCACGCCCCATTGCCATGCTCCATTTTGGGGTGCATCTTCCGCTTGCAGGATGCAGACCCCTGGACCCAGTCTGATGCTAAATGAGGCGCAGGGTCCAGGATGCAGGAGCAGTTGACACATGCTGCCATTGTTGCAGTTTGTGGGCAACCTTTGTGAATCCAGCCCTAAATCCACGTGCAGTACATGATCAGGCCATCCAGTAAGAGTACAGTGCTTAACATTTTTATTAGCTACGTCAGTTGCAGTGATAGCTAGCTCATCCTACAGTCTGGATAATTCAGCCACATTATCACGCTGCATTGAAGCTTTGCAGTGACCATCTCTATACTCTAACTGCTGCCAAGAAAGGTGCCTCTGTCTTGGGTCATAGGCATAGCACTCCACTTTTTGTTACCAAAATGTGAGACACAGATGCTCAAAGTGTGGGGCAATTTAGGACACTGACCCTCATAATGTAGGACACGACATCAAAGATGGAGATAAAAGCTCAGAACACTAGAAACCAGCACCTTTATTTAAGCAAAGGTTCCGTTTGATTTAGCACCCCAGAAGATTATGAATTTCTGCTTCGATGTCTAAGATTACCGTATCTTCTCAATGAGGGCAGCGCCCTTTCGATGTGGGGAGTGTGCTGGAGAGAGCTATTGTGAAGGGTAAAATGTGGAACACCCCTCATAATGAGGGACAGTTTAGAGGGATGGTCGTGGGATTTAAGTTAGATTAATGGTCCGTAATCAGGGTGGATTCCTTTTACCATAAAGGTACTCAAGAAAACTCATAAAGCCAAAGATGATTTCTAAAGCTTCATTTTCAGTTTGTGGATATCTTTGTTTTTGTCACGGTCAGGGTATGTGTCACATAGACTATATGCTTTTCACTATCACGTGGCATTTTATGCAAAATAATGGCACCCACATTGACTGCTGAGGCATCAGTGACCACAGTTACAAGCAATGCAGTATCAAAATATGCTAACACAGGCAATGTAGTGAGATACTTTTCTCTTGGCTCAAAACATGCTTGCGTTCTTTTGACCAAACCCATTTCTAGTCTTTCTGTAATAGTGGCTACGTTTTGTGTAAGTGTCCCATAACAATTTAACAATGCCAGAAATGTTCTGGCCCGCCGGCGCAGTGGTTGGATTTCCACATGTGACGCCGGTGACCCGGGTTCGGAACGGACTCGGCTCGCTGGAGGGTTGGCTGGGAGAAGGATGGAGCATCCTAGGACTGCTCTCCTTCTCGGGGAGGGAGGAGGTGTCCGAGCTCGGATGACCCTGGTGGAGGCTAGGAGTCACGCAGCTGCCAGCACAGGCACGTACTGGAGGCGGGGCAGGACGCTCCGCGTCACTGCACAACCCCGCCTCCCCCGAAAAAAAAGGAAAATGGATTAAAGCTGCCGGCAGCCCTAAATGAAGCTCGCCATGGCTTCAATTAGCCCCCCAGGCCAGCTCTCCGACCTAGTCTGATGACTGCGGCATGCAGCCAGAGTGCCGCAGCCCCACCATGGGGGGTAAGCCACGGGTATCGGAGGGCCCGAGGCTGATATGGGGGGTGGAAGTCAGTGTTTCATGACCAGGCTGACAGTAACGGGCTGCCGGCAGCTAGGGCAGGTGGAGAAAAGAATAAAATAGAAAAAAAAAAAAAGAAATGTTCTCAATTTAAATAAATTCACTGTCAGAGGAGCTGGAGTGATAGTCTTTTTATGTTTGCTTCCACGTATGCACAAGAAACATTTTGTGGCAGCTTGCTGGAGTAGCAGGTTGTGGAGGTGCGGCAGTGTTGTGGCCAATGGCACCACTGCTTTTTTGGGCTTGTCTGTGTGGCACCAATGAATGAGCACGCTGTCTATGACATCAGTTGAGAAGCGTGCCACCAACTTGAAAGAAATTCACCACCGCAATGAGGGAGCACCCTATCATTGCAGGGCGTAGCCACCCATATGCCTGGAATGCCATGGCGTGCAGCAGACCAGCGGGGGGGGGTAGCAGGAGCTGAGAGCAGAGCCAGCCTTTCTGCCAAGCAGGACTACAGGGCATAGGCAGGCATGTGCCAAACACGCCATGGCGTGCTTACCGAGTAGCGGGGTAGCAAAAAGCCGTCTGGTGTGTCTGCATATTGCTTTGTTTATTTTTTTAGCATGCTTCCAACCTTGAATAGTCCTCCTTGCATTTCCTGGGGGAGGGTGACATTTGGTAAATTTAGACATTTGTAAAGTGAATGTCAAGTGGACCTGATACATGTAGCAGCCTTTTTCAATCAGGCCTGCTGGGTACGTCAGGAGGCGAGGCTATAAGGGCGACATGTTTAAAAGGCCCTGAAACAAGCTACCAGTTCCACTTTGTTGTTCCTGTTCGGAAGGGTAGGAGTTACTGCATGTGAAGCCCTTGAGTCAGAGAGGAGTATCGTCAAGAGAGTCGACAGGTCTGACTTGAGCTGCAGCCATAGAGGGAGTGCTGCCACCAAGGAGCAGTTCAAGCAGCAGCCAGGACCCTCACCCGCGATGATGCGTGAAGATTGAAGACTGAGCACCAAGGAGGAGCCGCTCAAGTGTTGGTCGCCGTCTAAACTAAGATCCAAATGGAGTACTGTACGGATGGAGCTTTACCAGCAGTGCCCCGGCCCTGCATGCCCAGCTGATAGGTGGCAAGAGTCAACAGCTTAGCCGGCCCCATCCTGCGTCCAATCAATCTGTAGCCAAAGAGCAAGAGAGAGAGAGACAGAGGGGACGTGCTGCTTCGCTGCATGCATCTACTCTCACTGCGGTACTGAGCCTGGGCTGCCTGAAGACTGTCCTCCCCCCTTGAGACAAGATAGGACCTCTCACAGCAGAAACTTGTAGGTATGACTACTAGAGAAGATCTCTGATCAGTCTCAGCTCACAACTCGTTGCTTAAGTTCCAGTTCTAGTCCTGTAGTGAAGTGTGACTGCTGTTATTTTAGTCAGTGCAGTGCTAGTGGATGGTGGTCAGTATGGTACTAGTAGTAGTACTTGGTCCAGAGCAGTTCTTCGCAGGCTAGCTATTAGCAGCCCAGCACCTGCAGCAGCAGAAGTGTATTTACACTGCTGTAGGTAGCTGTGAGCCTGTGAATTTCAGTGTGAAACAAGTGTCATGTCTCAGTGGGTGGGGAAAATATTATATGAAGTGAACTTTCCTGAAAGGTAAGAGATTATGTGGCAATATACTAAACTAAAGGGTTACGATGGAAAGATGTCTTGCTGAGCCCACTCTCTGATACAAGGTTAATTAACTTGCTTGCTGCATAATTTTGATCTTCCTGCCATGCTGCATTAACGCACATCAGTGAAGAAATATGATTCATGTAAGGTTGCAGGAAACTTTGTCAAACAGAACTGAAGACTGAATTATTTTCTACTATGCTGTAAAGCGATTTAATACATGTTACTGCTGACCTTTGCAAGAGTTAATTATTACAAGTTAATCCTAGCTATACCCAGGTCTTGTAGAATCATTGTGCATTCTTGTTAGTGGAAACCTTTCCTGCAACCTTACATTAATCTTTACTTACTATTTATGTTAAACCTCCTAACATGCAGTACTGCAAAGGGATAAAAAAATGTGCAGCAAGTTGAAAATTCTCTGTTCAATGCTCACCCAGCTAAAGTGCTGTCTCTCTCTCTCGATGGTGGTGCATATATTGATGTGCCCTGCCATGTTTCATTTTTTGGGGGGGGGGGCGCCAAATGTATAGTACTAAGTGGGTGTTACCATAAATCCTGGACTTGTTGCAGCTACTACAAGTTTTACGGCAGCATGCATGACGCATAGTGCAGTTCTACGAGGCTAATACAACGATGGGTGTTGGACACTTTAAGTTACTTTCAGAGTTGTTTTGTAAAGTAACGTTGATAATTGTGCATCTTAGTTTTGCCGTCCAGTGGATTTCACTAAATATTATTGCTTATTTGGGGGGCTCCGCCCACCACACCCCAATGTAGTTTTCTGCAGAAGCAAATGTACAGCACAATAATCAATATTTACTGAGCAATACTACATGGGAATGTGAGCAATATTTAGTGAATAACTCTGAACCTTATTGCGTTACTACAGCAATACTATAGTACAGAAACTACAGCAGGGATGTGGGGGGGGGGCAGAGCCCCCAAATAAGCAATAATACGGACTGAACTCCAGCATGCTACAATGATGCATCCTGGGGTGGAGGGTCACATCAACAAGTACCTAACTAATTACAAGAAGTACCTAAGTACCGAATTAGAACTTTTTGGTTTCGGTGCTTGGTTGGTTTTGGTGCTTTTGTGCATTTGCTACCCAGCTTGGTGGGTGCTTGATATGTTTGTGGACGTTTTTAGTGTTTACTGTTTAAGCACCACCATTTCAACTTGTCTTTCGTGGGTGGCTATCTGTCTATAACTGTGCACTGTTGTTGAAGAATATGCAGGCTATGTTGACCAACTGGGAGGGAGCCTGGTAAAAGATAAGATTGGGACAACCCCATATTTCGTTGTTAGAAAAGTTCTTTATTAAGAAGTTTTGTCAGTAAGACCAGAGTATAGGCAACTATTTTCATTAGCCAATAAGTTTGCTATGGTACAAGCAAGTATCTTGTTTTGTCTGCCTCAGACTAGATGCAGAACAGCTGTTTTTCAATGCAAAAGTGTGGTGTACTAGTCATTATCTGGCTAACATACTGTGTGTCTGGTGTTTTAGGATATGTTCAATAAAGGAACCTCACTGACAGAGATTTTATTGGCAGTGAAAAGAAGTGCCGACACTTTTGGTATTACTTGCTGTGAGTGATTTCTTAATAAAGAACCTTTCGGTCAAAGAAATATGGTGTTATCCTCAAATATGGGGTTACCCCTTGTGTATCTTCTACCAGTACCAACTACACTCCCAGATGGAAAATGTAGGGATAAAAACGTAATTTTGTATTGTTGATAAAGTGGTGTGTGAATGGACCTCTGTGGGGTTGGCTACCTTGATGTGGTACAGAGGCTTGTCACAATGCGACATTGTAACTAAAAGCCAGGCTGGTGGTGTGGCTAGTGGTGTGGTGTGGTGGCATGGCTGGTGGTGTTGAATGGACCTCTGGGACTGGCTACCTTGATGTGGTACAGAGGCTTGTCACAATGCAAAATTGTAACTAAAAGCCAGGTTGGCAGTGTGGCTAGAGGTGTGGTGGCATGGCTGGTGGTGTGTGAATGGACCCCTGGGACTGGCTACCTTGATGTGATACAGAGGCTCGTCACAGTGCAACAGTATAACTAAAAGTCAGTCTGTTAGTCTGCCAACTGTGGATGATGATTTGGCTAGTGGTGTGCTGGGATACACCAGAGAAAATGGCGCTTGTTGGGTGAGAGGGCACAAATAGGGCATGGATGGGGGGGTAGCCAGCCTGAACAATGGGGGGGGTAGCAGTGAGTCCACTTGCTTTGCAGATCTGAAATTCCTGGCTACACCCCTCCACACTGCGTCTTCACAGTGTACTGGACAGAGTGAGAAAAAGCCCGGTGCAGGACACAGCAGAAGAATAGAGCAGCATGGCCGGGGAATGGGAACAGCTAGTGGAACAACTGAGCCTAAGCGGAGGAGGCAGCGAGCTTGCCAGCACCGGTGGTCAGTTGGGGAGCAGCTGAGACTCGCACTCTGTAAAGAAAAGTAATTGAACTCTCAGTGTTTATTTTTTTTTGTACAGCGAGTCCAAATCTGTGTGTGGAAATCGATCACACGCTGTCCTGCCGTACTCCATTCCAGTCACTCGGCTCAGCTGGCCCACCACATTTGGTCGTTGTCACGTCGAAACTCAGAGCAGTGGACACTAGAGAGAAAATGTCCTACTGTCTTGCTCAGCCACTGGAAATAAATGCAGCGGCTTCTGAGTTCTGACTGTTTCCACCATTGAACACGTCGAGGCATCAGGTACTGTTATTGCACACTGACTGGCTGAAGCAGCTTAGCCTCTTGTTGTTCGTTACCACCACTGGCGCTACCTTTAGTAACAAAAACACTGCCCCTGACTTGCAGTGAACTTTGGACCATTTAGGTAAAAACAATAAATTTTCTTTATTTTGACATTTTGACCAGTAGCTTAGCTTTAGTTTTAAATGCTACCCTCCCATGACCTGCGGTGAACTTGAGTTTTTTTTTTTCTGTCACCCCTAAATAAGTTAAAACTTGTATGGCACCTGGGTGGGTGTGGGTCTGGGAGGAGTCTGTGTGGATGTAAAGCAGCAGGGAGTTACAATAGTGCAGGGTGTGTGAGTGCAGGTGGGGTGGGATGTGTGTGGGGGGTTGGGGGTGTGGGTGTGTGTGGGGAGGTGGGTATGTGTGTGTGGAAGGTGTTGGAAGTTGTGTGGATGTGTGTTGGGTGTTGTGTAGGTGTGTGTGGTGTGTGGGTGTTGGGTGTTGTGTAGGTGTGTGTTTTCTGGGAGTTGGGTGTTGTGTGGGGGTGTGGCTGGTGTGTGGGTAGGTGTTCGTGTTGTGTAAGTGTGTGGCTGGTGGCTGGATGTTGGTGTGTTGTGTATGTGTGTGTGTGTGTGTGTGTGTGTGTGTGTGTGTGGCGGTGGTGGGTGGGTATTAGGCTGCCGTGTGTGTGTGTCGGTAGGGTATTATGTATGTCGGGTGTGTATCTGGGGGTGGGTGTGTTGGGTGAATGGACCTCTGTGTGATTGGCTACCTTGATGTGGTACAGAGGCTTTGTATCAATGCAACATTGTAACTAAAAGCAAGTCTTAGTCTGATACTTGTGGCTAGCATAGTCTGTGTCTGTGTGAATGGACCTCTGTGGGACTGGCTACCTTGATGTGGTACAGAGGCTTGTCGTAATGCAACATTGTAACTAAAAGCCAGTTTGTTTGTCTGACACTGGTTATTGAAAGGCCTTCTTGCTGTATGGGATTGGGATCATGTGTGTTACATCTTTCAGCCACTGACAGCCATTGAGGTGTGCCTTGGGGTTTTCGACCCTAACATTCACTCCATTCTCTTATACTGCACCCATCTCAGCGTATTTCCTTTCCAAATGGGCTGAGCGTAAGGGCCGAAGACCTCAAAACACACTGTGACACCTCTGCAGGGTTGTGTGAGGTGGAATGTCGTGAGTGTTATGGACAACAACTCAAAGGCACACTCCAATGCCTGTCAGTCTCTGCAGGGTGGGGGTTGGTGTTACTTCACTATTTCACCGCCATTCCTATTACGCATCTCTCGAACTCCTGCACTGCCAATGCCAATACCAGCAAGCAAACATTCGGCATTGACAAATGCTTGTTTCTCCATGTGATCATACCCTCAGCTTTGATTGTGTCCCCCAGGTCTGTTACACTGTTTTGAAAGAATGCACAATTTTCCTTTTTATCTCATAAACTCACTTCCTGCTGTTTTCTGAAAACAGCTTCAAGATTGAGGAAAAGTGATTCTGTAATGTCCCCTGTGATTAAAACATCATTCAGGTAGCACATCAGTATGTGTAACAACTAGTCCGCAATACACTGAAACACAGCAGGAGCACTGGCTATCCTAGTAGGCAACCAAATAAATATATAAGGATATTCTGTATAATAAATGTGATCTGTGGAGTGGAGTTTTCTTTTAGGGCCACTTGTGGATAAGCTGGTGACAAGCCTAACTTATTGAACTGATTTTCTCTTGTTAACATAGTAAAGAAATGGTGTGGTCTAGGAATAGGATACTGAAAGCTATTCTGCTCTTCGTGGGGTGTCTATTTTGGTATAAGAGAGTCTGTGCATGAGGTTTGGGTGAGAGGACTATGAAGCTAAGAGGTTCTGGGCACCAAAACCTCTTGTAAGGACTATTTTATACTATGGGAGACACCCCACAGAGGACATATTAACTCATTATAAATCAACTGAGTTAGCTAGAGTTATTTATAATACATTTTAAGTCACAGTTTTTTGTGTATTTTACGTTTTTAATCTAGCCATACTCCCTTTGGCTCAGCAATGAAATGGTCCCTGTTTAACATTCCTGCACAAGACATGATTGTAAGCAGGATAAGAGTTTCAGTGGTTCTGAGCACTGATTGGCAGACATTATACAAGTGATTTACAAAGGTCCACATCCAGTCAATGTGTTTACTGTGACCTTGTAATTCCCACAGTTCTTGACCACACCATCTGTTTTGGGTACACACATAATAGGTGCTGCCCGTTTGCTGTAAACTGCTAGGGAAATTATGCCCTCCTGTTTCGATTTTTTTCAATTGTTGATTTATTTCTTCGACAATACTTTGGGCTCAGATCAAGACTCGCAACTTTTCAGATACATGTAGCTTATCTTCAGTCCCTTTAAACAACCCCATGTCTGCTTTGAACAGTATTGTACCTTCATTTGTTTTTAGCCCCAATGGGGTTGCTGCTTCCATTAACCAATTTTTTCTCAGCCTGTGCCTTTTCTCTGTTCTCTGCTTCTCATCTCCAGCTCTCCATCCCCTTCTCCATTCTTCTGTTTCTCCTTTTCCCCTACCTCCCCTTCTTTTTATTTATTTATTTTATGCTATTTTCTTTCTTCTCCTCGATGCCACAGCCCTCCTCTGGAGGGAGCCCCCAGCCTCATCCCCCGGCATCCACCATCCGGCACTGGCCCATACCCCCAGGTTTACCCTCCCGGGTGGGGCCAGCGGGGTTCCCCAACCCCCACCAGAGACCGGATCCAGTGTGGTCAGCACCGTGGCTAGTTGGGAGCAGAGCCTGCGAGGTGCCCTCCATCATTTGCCGTGGCATTCGTTTTCCTGGTTTCTCCCCAGGAGATGAGACATGCAATGATGCCTGCGGAGAGAGAGCACACACACACGTCCATATGCACTCCCTCCTAGTTTCTGCCCCGTCTCCTCCCCCTTTCTACAGTGTTGGTGCACTGTCTCACAACCTCTGCCAGGGACCAATCAAATGCCAACCACTGGCGGCCCCCCTCTCGGAGGAGAGCAGTCCATTGGACGCTCGATCCATCTCCTTCCCTGCTGACCCCTAGCAGGCCGTGCTCATTCCCAAACATGGGTCATCGGCATGGCGTGAGGTAAGGTGCCCCGCACCTCAGCCCTGAGTGCCACCGGGCCGAGTAACTACCACCACTTCTGATAATCTCAGTACTCTACTATCTTTGAACCTATCCAAAGCCACTAGCTTCTATGGTCTTGATTCCAGAGTCCTTCGTCTCTGCCCTTGCTGTTGGTTCCCCTATCTCCGATCTCCTTGCCCTTTCTTTCTGCAAGGGTTAAGTCCTTGGTGCTTGAAAGAGTGGTCAGGTCATCCCCCTCCACAATGGCAGTGACCCCTCTGCAACACGGAACTTTCTCCCTACAATATTTCCCTCTGTTCACCTCAGACCAAACTTCAAAAAAAGCACATGCTTGTCTCCCAACACACCTCTTTCCTTGACTCCACAGCCATTTTCATCACCTTTCAGTCTGGTGCTCGGAAGTCCCACTCCACTGTGACATCCCTACTGAGTCTCTATGATATCAGTCAGAAAGGTATGGATCAGGGCACATCACCTCCGCTATTTTGTTGACCTGTATGAAGCCTTTCACAATGTTGCCCACCCCATTCTTCTGGACAAGCTAACTGGTGCTGATCTATCTGACCTCACTGTCCAATGGTTTAGTTCAGACCTGGTGACATTTTTCAGTCAGGTCTTCTGTAGGCTCCATCTCCTTTTCTAATCATGTCAGGGGATCTTCTAGGCTCTGTCTCTGGCCCTATCCTGCTCTCAATTTATTTGAATGATTTCCCAAAGGCCTGTGGGTCCTCCTATATCAATATGTATGTGAATAATGCTGCATTTTATGCTTGTTGTCTTTTCACTCCAATCTGACTATGCAGCTTCAACAATACTTAAACAGTAATATCATGGGTAAGCAGTCCAAATCCTCCCCCACTATAATGGCTGTCGATGGAACCACTACTCTAGACCCAATGGTCATGGCAAAGGCCTTAAATAAAACTTTCATTGACCTCAGTGGGGTCCTCCCTCCAGACTTCTTCCCTGACATGGACTCGCCAAAACCAACATCTCCTACTGCCTCACCTGACCAACTGCTTTTCCACTTCAAAATAGTTAAGGCACATGAAGTATACAATTATATAAAAAAGGCTATCTCTAAATCCAGAGCAAGCAGTGATACTATTGATCTTAAAATTCTGTCCCTTACCCTGGAAGAGGTGGTGCACCCACTCACCAAAATTTTCAATCTCTCCCTCTGCCTTAGTCAATTTCTCAGCAAATGGAAGTCTGCTATAGTCACACCAGTGTTCAAAAGTGGCGACAAGTCCCTACCAGGAAACTATTAGCCTATATCTATACTTCCACCCCTCTCCAAGGCCCTCAAATGCATTGTGGCTGACCAACTCTCAGACTACCTGCATAAGTATAACATACTCTGCTTGCAGCAACATGGATTTAGGAAATGACACAGTATGTTGACCGCCCTACTGGAATTCGCAGGAGAAATTCACACTGCCTTGGACAAAGGATATCAAACCGGAGCTGTTTTCATTGACCTAACAAAGGCGTTTGATACTGTTCACCATGGCTTACTTATCACACAACTACACAGTCTTGGGCTCTCAGAAGGATCAGGTGCCTGGGTTAAAAGTTACCTGGCCCAATGCTCCAATCAGTAAAATCTCAGAAGTTCTCTCAGACTCAAAACCGGTCCTCTCAGGTGTTCCACAGGGTCAACCTTAGGCCCTCCTTTTCAGCCTTTTCCTAAACTCTCCCCAAATCCTGCCTGGAACAAATAATTCTTTATGCTGACAATGCCATGATTCTCTCCTCTCATAAGGACCCAAAACCCTCACTCCAGAGCCTGCAACTTGCTTTCTCCAATGTTGAAAAGTGGTTCCTAGATCACAAGCTGGTCCTAAATCACAAAAAAACAAAATCCATGTTTTTCTCCAGTCCACAAAACAGAAAAGACAAATTCCACTTACTATCAAAACATACCCAGGAAATACCCCTGAACAAGTGTCAACATTTAAATACCTTGGAATCACCTTTGATCAAGGACTTACCTTTGCGACCCACATTGATAACACAGCGAAAACGGTGAACCAACACATTGGTATCCTGTTCTGAAACCGGCAATTCCTTACCCAAACTGCGCTGAGGATTGCTATCCAAAGCTCTGTCATCCCAACCATAGACTATGGCTTAATTATCTATGGTTCTGCCACTACCACCGCACTAAGGTGCATCACAACCACCCTAAACAAGGCCTGCCGGCTGCTCACTGGAGCACAAAGATGTACTCATACATGTGAGCTCTACACTGAAACAGGATGGCTGCAACTCTCAAATCGCATAAGGTACCTCACATGCTTGATGGCAAAAAAATCCATCTTGGGCTGCACTCTGCCGTGTATCCAAGACCTACTTTGCCCGAATTCCAGCATTCGTCCCACCAGAAGATCGGAACACCAGCCTCTCCAGGTCTCCAGATGCCAGACCACACAGGGCCAAAAATCTTTTGCCTATCGTGCCCCCAGCTGGTACTATGCCCTGAGCTCGCTCATTACATCCTCCATGTCACTAGGAGCTTTCAAATCTATGCTTTACTTTCACCTCTCAGCCTCTAGCTCCTGTGACTGCCTTGACTAATGATTCTTCCCTCATGGCTGTTTTTACTGTTTTTCATCCTCCTCCTCCTCCTCCTCTGCTCCTCTCTTGACAAAGGCATCTGAGTACCTCTAACTACTCTAAGTCTGCTCCCCTCTCCATATCTCCTCCTACCCTTCCCACCATGACCATTCCTCCAATGTTTTGTTTTTTTCCTGTGATGTACTGTATTATACTGGCTTATTGAAACCTTTATAATTTGCTGACCATTCTATGTAACATGTCTTGTTTATTTGTACATTGATGACATGGAACCTTTGTAAAAGAGCCATTGGCTCAAAGGTAATAATTCCTAGAACAATAAACTAAAACTAAACTAAACTCTGTCCCTCACAGGAGCTGTCACTGGCCAAAGCACTGTCTGCAGACTCTGTTAGTCCACTCTGTCCCTCACAGGTGCTGTCACTGGCCAAAGCACTGTCTGCAGACTCTGTTAGTCCACTCTGTCCCATACAGGAGCTGTCACTGGCCAAAGTGCTATCTGCAGACTCTCTTTAAGAGGCTCCCAGCATGTCAGCAGTGTCTGGGGGACAGTGCATCACATGCAATATCTGACCCTTGAATGCATACTATTTATTTGCCTCTAACATTTTGCTTGCTTTTGGCAAACAAGCTATGAAGATTTCCACATGACAGCACTCAGTCCCAAACAGCTTGAAGTGAGCCATCCAGAACGACTACCCCTTTCTATTTGGCAGTGTTTTGTTAATTCACCAAGTGTGGTGCCGCTGTTGCCAAATTTTTTGTTATGATTGGAGTTATTGGGTAGAACATTCTGTAATGTTTTTTTTCTTAATGTACAAGAGTAAAAACAGCGTCAAGCACTTTGGGAAGGGGAAGTTGTTCTAGTTTCTAAGGCTCTTACGCCATCTTATGAAGTACCGGGACACTTGCCAGACTTCAAGACGTAAATGTAAGATGCAGTGTCGGGTGGTCTAGTGATTAGTGCATCATCTTGGGAATTGGGAGATCGCAGGTTCCCAAACCCCACAAGAGAGAAATACTCCTGTGTAACCTTAGACAAGACACATAACTTATCAATGCTCCGGTCCACCCAACTTCAGAAATGAGTAGAAACAGAACCCCAGTGGAAAAGAGATGTTGCATCTCAACTGAACTATCCTGGGTAAACAAATATGAAAAAAGATCATGTCACGTCATTTGTATCTTACACAGTGCAATGAAGTGACAGCATACAGCAGAGAATCCAGGGTTATGTACTGTATGTAATAAGGCATGCCAAGATAATTATGGGTCAATCATTGCATGCCTCGAGTGTGTTGTTTAGCATGAGACCCTTGTACCAAGTGCCTATAAATACTCGAGAGCAGAATGTTATTATTAGGAGGCCGGCAGCAGCATAGAGCCCCTTGCTACCACGTAGGGTAGGTAGGTAGGATTAGGGCAGATTCAGTGGGCCTTGTGGGTCTTTTCTGCTGACAAATCTGTGTTTTCATGTTTCTGAAATATTATTTTCTGTATGAAATATGAGCAGAAGACACAGTTCCAGCTGAGGCATATTGATATTGTAGTTGAACCTGGTATACAGGCTAAACAAGTACAGAAGTGACAGTTGGATGTTTTGGGGGCAGTGGTACAGGAGTTTAATTATGGCCAGATAACTTCACTCTTGTGCTTGACTTTTAGCCAATCAAGTGGCTAGAATGTTTTTTCCCATGTTATAATATGGGTATAAAGAATGCTGGTTGCTGATTGGCTGATACAAGCTAGCACCTGTACTTTTACCTCAGCTTTTATTACAGAGAGAAAGTACTGGTGCCACCCTACCTATCCAATTATCATTCAATTAGTGGGCACACCTGTAGATTTTTACTTTTGCACTTGCAAGTTTGGGACTATTCCCACACTTCTAAAATAACAGTATGCTTAAATAAAGCACTGAATTAATTGTTATTCTGTAGCCTGTGCACAGTTTGTTATGATAAAGTCCATTTTATAATCACAATAAGACATTCCAGGGTGTGAAAAAAGCTCTGATAACCAAGTTGCTAGGGACCTCCTCCTGCAGTGTTGAACTTCACTACTATGCCTACGATGCGGTTCTCGTTGCCTCCCACTCTGACCCCATCACCCTCCAGAACTCTCTGCAACTCACCTTCAGCCAAGCTGGAAAATGGTTCCTCGACCATCGTCTAGTTCTGAATCTCAAGAAGACAAACCCTATGCTTTTGGCCCACCGCCAGAGTAACTCCAGAAATGCCCCCCTTCTCATCCTCCCCAGCACCCTACACCCCCTTGAACAAGTGTCCGCATACAAATATCCGGGCATCACCTTCGACTCGGCTCTCTCCTTCCACTCTCATCTTAATTCCCTGTCCACTGCCGTAAACACCTGGATTGGACTTCTGTACCGCCACAAAGACTGCCTCCCTCAGAATGCCCTCCAGCTGGCTATCACCTCCTCCATTCTGTCACTGGTCGACTACGGGCTCCCTGTCTATGCAGCTGCTGACCCCACCACCCTCACCAAAGTCCAGACCTCGATTAACAAGGCTTGCAGGCTCCTGACTGGTGCCCCCAGCAGAACGCACACATGCCAGCTCTACTCCTCCTCGAACTTACTCACATTTGATGAGCACCTGTGCTACCACACCTCTATACTGGCAAACAAATCACTACTTGGGCTCTCCCCCCTGGGGGTTGCTGCATCCCTAAAATTGGCCTCCCACTCGGTCGCCACCCGAAGTGCAACCAAAGCCACCTTCCAGGTCCCGAGAGCCAGGACCTCCCTCGCCCAAAGATCATTCCACCACAGAGCCCCCTCTTGGTACAACTCCCTCCCCACTCATATCACAAACACCCCAAAATCAACCCCTTCAAAATCGCCCTCCAAAACCACCTCACTGACACTCGGAGCTGTAAATGCTCCTGACTGGCCATACCTAGAGCTCCTCCTGGCCCAATTTACAGACAACGCCCTTCCAGACTGCTTTCTCCCAGCTACCACCCTTCCCCAGGTATTGTTTCTAGAACTTCTAGCGGTACCTTATTATTTATATACTAGACTAATTGTAACTAATTGAAGCCTTTGTACACCTTTGTATTACTGGAATTGCTTTGTGTGTTCTTTTATTGTATCTCACCTGTAATGTTCTCCATTGTTGTACTCCACCACCAATTGTTGTCTACCCTCCCTGCGACGAGGTGCCTTTGTAAATGAATCTTTCACTCTAAGGTTGTAAATCCGAATTATGAAATAAATAAATAAACTACACCTCCAGGCATGCAGTTATCTCAGTCTAACTCACCCTGTTGTATCTTATTGCTTACTTAACCTTTGTTCTCCTGGTGAAGGCAAACCCTATGAATTCTGGGAGTTCTCTAATCCATTCAGCTGTTTCCCTGTTGTACACAATCCCAAGTCTGTACACCATTTATTCTTACAAAACCAATGCAATTAAAGTATGCCACTGGCTCAGTCAGTAGCATGTTTGCCTGTGATTCAGAAAGATAAACTGGTCATGAGTTCAAGTCCTGCACCAAGCACTTGGGCTAACACCCAGCTAAGGATGCTTGTATTTTCTTTTTTTTTTTTTCTATTATCTTTTTATGCCCCGATTTTTCCCTGCTTTTCTCCCCACCCCTCCTTGGATGTGTATGTGCGCATACGGAGGCATGCGCATGTCGCATTCTAGGGCACCCTCCCACTGCTTGCTGCCCTCTCCTGCCTACGCTTCCATCGGACCTCCACCCGGTGGTGGCGGAACCATGGGGAGGTGGTGATGGCCTCCCCAGGAAAGGAGAGCTGCCATTAGGCTGCTCAACCCTGCTCCTCCCCCCCCCCATGCTGGCTCCTCAATGACCCGAGGTTGTTACCGAACCTGGGTCACTGGCCTGATGCGAGGTAAGGTATAGCGCCTCAGCCCTCTGTGTGCCACTGGGCCAGCTGGATGCTCGTATTTTCTAAAATACATCCTGATGGGCTTTTTTAGAATTTACAAACATCCAATTCTGAATTCAAGATCCTAAAAATCCAAGCAGACAGGAAGCACTTCTTGCATGCAGCAAAAATTGGATTTCAGATTCCAAAATCAGATTCTGGAATCTGATTCTGAGTCCAATTTGACTATTTTTAGGGATTAAGGATTTTCATTTTCCATTCCAGAAAATTCTTAATCCTAAAAATGGATCAGAATCCAAGGAATCCAGTTCCGTTAATCGGGCTCTGAGCTAGGCTATAGTCAACACTGATGTTGCAGGGCTGCACAATGGTGGTATTGCACTGACGGAGGTGCCATCCTTCAGATGAGATTTTATCTGAGGTCCCATCTAACCATCTTTGGCTGCCAGGTGGAAGTTTAAAATCATGTAATGCTTTTCAGTAGAGGTAGGGAGTTATTCACAGCATCCCTGCCAATGTTCCCTCTCCCAGAAACACTGGTTCTAATACTGTAAGGCTGTCCATGCGGTATTAGCAAACTCTTGGCTGATTCCTGGATAAACTCTTTAGACTCTCCTCTCCTCCATCTATTGCTTCACTCCTCCAAACAGCTCATCAGGCATCCCTCTCAGATCCTCAGAAAAAGCCCTACTTCATGTACCTAAATGTGCCACTAGGAAGGGGTAACGGGCCTTGTCCAGGTATGTGCTAAAATGTTCGTATTTCCTTCCCTTGGCCCTTTGGAATTCGCCATCTCACTCTCGATTCAGAGGAGCCCTTATCTATTGGCCTCCTCGGCCTGTAACCGCCTGTGAAGTGGTTGCTGTCATTGGTAGGGTACTGCTCCTGTCAAAGTGCTGTCTTTTACAGCTTAATCCCTGCTTGCTTTTAGCTTCTTGATAAGCTGATGAAGCATTCAATTGTTGTCCTCCTAAACTGACTTGTTTTTGTCTCTACAGTGCTGGTCCGATCTGAGTTATTGTGCTTTACTGCCACAGTGTGTTTATACTGACTCCTTCCTCTCCATTGCTGTTACCCTGGTAACTCATTTTGCCATGAATACTGTGCATATTTGTACATTTGCTATGCTATTTTTCTATGCTTTCCTGAGTTGTACCTGAAAATAGACATTTATTTATCTAGTGTACCTTACCTGGTTAACAGAAACTAAATCAATGAATCGGTCAATAAATAAATAATGACGGATATAGGAAATATAGAATAATGCATAGGGAAGTGTGGTTAATGAGGATTTTATACACACCCAAGGTGTGTCATGCCCTATAAACACCGAGGGCAAAGCCTGAAGGTTTTTTTAGGGCATCGCACACTGAGGGTGTGCATAAAATCCTTATTAAATCACTTTCCCATGTTTTATTTGTTGTATTTACTGGTTCTTTGAGTCATCCATTTTCCTCACCTTCCATTTTCAGTCCCAGTTGTGGCTCTTGTAAATCAGTGTTACTACAAGCTGCCCCGCTACGTAGAGCATCATGGCAAGCTGCCACCTCCTCCCTCCCCTTGCCTGAGTTCAGATGGGGGGAGCTCTGCACGGATGACGACAAGGATCAGAACTGCGGTTGAGTTGGAGTGCACCTGAAAATCTGCCACTCTAGGGACCATGCCACTAATCTTCTACTCTCAGAAGTCTGTGTTCAGTTAGAAACCAATAACAATGAGAGACTGTGCTGTGGGTAGCAAAAAATTAAAGGTGAGAACTCGGCCCCATGACAGAGACTCTGGGCGGATTTTTGCACAGTGGTTCAGAAGGCCGAAAGCTGCCATGGGGCACAGTTTTACATTAGGAGAAGTCAATCCATTGGCGCTGGCGTTTTTTCTGAGGGAGCATGAGTAGACGGCCAGTGTGAGGAAAGTGTCTTGTTCAGGTGCTGAGGGAGACTTGTGGCTATTTTGGGACCCATGGTTTACTGAACTCTGTAATTCACAGGAGTGGATTATGGAGTTTGCGAAGTTCTGCCAGTGATAGTTAATTGACCATGACCGGTAAATATTATTGCATACAGCCCCCCTACTACCAGTTGCTTGCTTATTGCTTTGCAAAGCACTTTGAGATACAGTGACTATGAAAGGTATAAAATGAAACCAAATGATACTGTATTATTTTTTGTTCTAAAGGAACTCATCCATCTTTCTGTCTTTTATTCACTTTCTTTTCTCCCTATTTTCCTTTCCCACCTTCCACTCCTCTCCTTTGTTTCCATTAATTCTTTTCTTCCCTTTTCCTGGAACAAAATGTAGTTTCTTTCTCTGATATGTCCCTACAGAGCAGAACTAGCAGCTGCTGTGCCTTGGATTTTGTCCTACCTCCAAATTCAACTGGCACAACATCCCCAGCAGCTTAGGATACTTTTGAGATTAGGTTTCATGATGAGGTCATCATTTTCCATTTCTCCTTCTCCATTTTTTTGGGAACCCAGAATATGCAGAATCCCTGTATGATCTATAACCTAACTTGCTCTTACATTCCTTTCCTAACAGACAAAGTGCCAGGATTTGCCACCAGAACTTGAACAAATGGCCTTGGCTTCAGCTCCAGAGACCTTTTTTCCAAAATGCAGAATTAAATGTTTTTCCACAGGAATGCAGCCATCCAGTCAGCAAAGTTAGTTCAGCTTGTGTTTTACTGAAGGCCATGTATTAACTTCTCAGCAGTAACGACTGCCTTTGCTTGGAGAGGAACCTTTCATTGCCAGAAAAGCACTCTGCAGGAGACCTAAATTTTCTGCAACTGTGGTATCCAATGACCAGACACGTACTGGGATGGGCTGTATTTATATTCCAAAGGCTCTCTGTGACAGTATAAATTGTAACTATTCTGAATAAACACATATAACAGTACAAATCTGACTAGTGCTGCAATATGTGTTTATTCAGAATAGTTACAATTTCGTCTTTCTTGGCACTATTGGTTACTGGATGAACTGCTGCATAAAAAAAAAAAACAAGATGTGGCAAACATGTGAAAAGGTTTTGTTTGTCAGCACCTTGAAGCCAGGATATTCGTAGGACCAGATTAGAGTCCAATAAATGCTTGCTCCAGGAGCAAAATAGTACCTGGAGCAAACCAGTGGTATACTGGGGCATGCTAGAGCACTTTGTGAGTGCTAAAGGCATGTTCCAGTATAAGTCACTACTACTACATTTTCAAACACGTGTAACCCCTAGTTGGCTCTACCCCAAGGGCTACTACCCCTGCCTGCTTGGCTAGTTGCAGGTTAAGGGGCCTGGGTACTAAAACAGGTGCCTCCACCTGGAGGTCAGGGTTGTTAGTGGTCAAGCTAACCTGGTTACAGCCCTCTGGGACACTGTAACCACCCCCTTTCACTGCTAGTGGCCTGAACAATATACAGCAATCACTTATGCAATGACCCTTATTCACCATGCAATTACCTGCACTGTTTGCACTTACCACCAGGGCTGGTTCCATCGGTTCAACCCTGGAGACCCCCTGTAAAACAAGGTTAGGCACAGCAAACAACAGCAGCACAGTGCTTTTGGTACAAACTGGAACCACAGTCAGGTTAAATGCAAAAAGACTTAGATCTGATTTATTCAGCTGACTTGAATGAGGGAGGGGCATAATCATTGGTTTGCTTAAAGGCTATATCAATCAAACAGTCAGGCATGCACTTCAGAGTCCCTACACAGTCACACCCTCTGGGTACCCAGGTGGGGAAGAGGTGGGCTAGCCAGGAACGTCGCCCAGGGGTAGGTCGGCATTGCTGCTGGTCGGGGCCCTGTGATGGAAGAAAGCAACATGCACAACACACGCTATTCATAATCTGGAGCCGGAGGGCTCAGTTCATGAAAGAAAAGACAACAAGGCAATCAGATGATAACACTTTAGATTTAGCTGTTGTTTCAGGGAGCTACCCTGATGTTTACTCACGATACCCAATACAGGACACAGGCAGGATGAAATTGAGACTGCAGGTTGATGAGCTGGAGTGGCAGGTGAAGCAGGGCCCACACAAATCACCGAGGCGTTGTTCCTGTTCAAGGCGTTGAGCAGGGGACTGATCCCCAGGCAGGTCTCTCATCAATGTTTTTTTCTGTGTAGTGGGTAATCTGGCTGGGCCAGTGTGGCAAGGTCCAGGCCAAGAGGAGATGAATGCAGATTCAGTCCGGTGAGGATGAACAGCACAGCTGGATGCACAGTGGGGAACCAAATCACGACCCACTAACAGCACACAGCACATTTATAGTAAGGAAATACCACTGTACTAGGCAGATGGCAGTCCAGTCGCAATTACAGAGCCTCTGCACCAAACCAGGATTCCAGCAATCACTGAGGTCCTGACAGGCCGATCGCATGCAGCAAATCTTCAGTCTTCTTCAGGATTTAAGCCTGGTCACAGTTCCGTGGCTTTACTCTCTCTCTCTCTCTCTCTCTCTCTCTCTCAATTCGGATTCAGTCCAGAAATATCCACCAGTTCCCTTTCAGGGACAGCAGGCAGGCAGGCCAAAACTCAGCCCTTCCACAGTTCTCCCACACAAAACTAAGCAGGACTGCTGCTCGACTATCTCGAGCTGTTCACCCTTTCACTTCCCAACCCAGACTGACTTCAGCTGCAAGCAGCCTGGGACTTTCCCCAGGATCCAAAAGGTTTGGTTGGCTGATCTGTCTGTCAGTTACAACAAGCGCTCCCCCTCCAGGTCCATTTGGGCACCAAAGTTCCAGAGCTACAATTCCTACAGAATTTTGCTTTCACAAGACCCCTGGGGACAGGCTCCATTTTAGAGTCCCCAGAGGTACTGATTGGCCCATTCTGACAGTCCAGGACCAAGATGGTGGTCATAAACGAAACTGTCCATGCTGCAAAGAAGGCAGGTTAGACAAACTACAATATCGTTACCATTTTAATGGAGAATTAGCAAATAAGTACAGCTTCTCACAGAGCTCCCTCTGTGCAAGTAGCGATGGTAGAACGGGGTGATTATCTGGCAGCCCAGGCAGGACTCGAGCACAGAAACACCCAGCTTCCTCCCAGATCAACCACAACAGAGATATAGGCAGCTCTTAAAGAGACAATACACAGAGGCTATACAGACACTCTCTGGCAATAATGTTTAAACTGCTAAAACGCTGGACACCAGCCTGGCAGTGAGCACTTAGACAAGCCCAAGGAAGACTTTTCGGGAACCCCCATTTGTAGGGGGGTTACACATGGGTGCAGTGTGCATATTTATGGAACACATACAGAGGAGAGAAAGAAGTAAGTGCTTCAGGTGGGACTTGAACCCAGACCACCTGGAATACCGTTCCAGTCGTGCTAACCAGTTGAACCATCAAGACTGGGCTGACCTGGAACACAGAGTACTCTATCTCTAACGCACAGTCTGGTGCTGCACAAATAATTACTACATTTTCATTCACATGGGTTCAGTGTGCATATTTATGGAACACATACAAACAGAAGAGAGAAAAAAGTAAGTGCTTCAGCTGGGACTTCAACCCAGGCCAGCCAGAATATCATTCTGGGTACGCTAACCAGCTGTGCCACCAAGCCAACTGGAACCTTGGCTGACCCGGAACACATAGTACTCTCTCTGTAACACACAGTCTGGTGCTGCACAAATAATTACTACATTTTCAATCACATGGGTGTGGTGTGCATATTTGTGGAACACATTCAAACAGAGGAATGAAAGAAGTAAGTGCCTCAGCTGGGACTTGAACCCAGGCCACCCAGAATACCATTCCGGTCACACTAACCATCTGCGCCACCAAGGCAACTGGAACCTTTTCCTTCAGCTCCTCTTCTTCTCACCCCCTACCTCTCCAACCAGTGCCAGTGGCCGGACTACATGCATTCCTACCTCCCCCTTTCACCTATTCCCTCACTAACCCCTCTTTTTCCATTTCCAGATACCCCTATCACTCCTGCCCCAATTTCTCTATTTTCCTTTCTCCAACCCCTCTAATATTGTCTCCCATCCCCTTTAAGAATCCCCCTTTTTCCTCATCTCATCTTTTTCTGCCTGGTCTTGTTCCTCTAGCGGGTTTCTTCAGCATCTTGAGGGTGAACAGATCCTGGCTGTCTCCCCCTCCTCCCCCATTCCCCATCCCCTTCTCCTTTTCTGCCTGTCTCTTGTTCCCCTTGCAGGGTTCTCAGCATCCTGAGGGGTTATAGATTCGTGGCTGCTCTCTCCTCTCTCCCCCTCCCATTCCCCTACCCTCGATCCCTCGCTCCCTACATCCCTTTTTGTCATATTCTAGCCTCCCTTTGGGCTTGCACTGGCACTTACCAAACTTGTGCTTAGCCTTTGACTTGTAGCGCTTCATTTGAGATACCTGAATTTACCTCCCTAGTGTATTACAATGTCATGTAATAGCTTTGCAATGTTAGGCAATACTGGTGTACTTTTGTTTCCCCTTGTACATGTGTTTGCATGCTCTCCCAACTTTTGTAATACCTGCCCCCCCAAGCTTCTGAACAGCTCATGGTGTCTTTCCTGGTGAAACGCTTTGCCACAAATAAAATAAATAAATAAATAACCTGGGCTGACCTGGACCACAGAGTACTCTATCTCTAACGCACAACCTGGTGCTGCACAAATAATTACTACATTTTCAATCACATGGGTGCAGTGTGCATATTTATTTATTTAAAAGTTGATAACCAGGCAATGCATCATGAACTGGAGCTCATTTTCACATGCTACCCGGGGAGGGGGTACAGTCAATACAGTAGGGGGAAAAAAGTAACATACAATGCAATTAATTTAATCAACACTGAGTGAAAAGAAAGCTAATTACAGTGCACGCATAGGACAACAAATACTTTGCAGAGTATAATACAATAATTATAGAGTACATAGAGACACAGAGGCAGTTTAAATGAGCTGCCAAACAATGACTAGACAGGTGAACTAGTGCTGACTGCAATAAATGTACAAAACCAGTGTAGGCTGGATATGTACAATAATACCACAGTAGTGGGGTCTTAGGGTAAGCAAAGGAGAGGGGCCTATGAAGAAGGCTTTCTTCTTCGGATGAGACTTTCGGATGAGACGTTAAACCGAGGTCCCATCTGCCTGGATTGGTGGTAGTTCAGGTGGATGTTAAAGATCCCATGGCACTTATCGAAAAGAGTAGGGGAATTTCCCCGGTGTCCTGGCCAAATTTCCCTCATTCACTAAAAATACCACCAACAGTTTCATCTGGTTCAAGGTCAGTTGGCTTTCATCTGTATACCCCCTCCCCCGGGTCGTGCCTGAAAATAGGCAGGATTTGTCTAGTGCACTTACCCGGTCAACAAAAAGTGAAAAAAAAAAAAAAAAAAAGAAAAGCAGATACAGGAGGTGGAGAGGGTTGGCCTAAGAAGGTGCTTAAGGGCATGGAAGGAGGGAAGGAGACAGGCTTGGAGGGGAATGCTGTTCCAGAGGGATGGGAGTCTAAAGGAGAAAGAGAGTTTGCCAACATTGGAGCATACACGAGGGAGTGAGAAGGTGCGGGCAGAGCTGGAACATGAGTTGTAAGGTGAGGGGGAAGTAGGAGTAGGAAGGGAGATAAGGAAGGAAGGAAGTGACCCAAACCAGAATTTGGCAATGAGGGAAGAGATGATGTGCAAGTGGTTAAAGGGAGAGGGAGGAGTACAGGTCACAGTGGTGAGTTAGAGGAGGAAAGTTGGAGGCAAACCTGCAGAAGGAGTGGTAAAGTACATCTAGTTTGGCAAGGGGGTTGGTAGGGACATACAAACAGAGGAGAGAAAGAAGTAAGTGCCTCAATTGGGACTTGAACCCAGGCCACCCGGAATACCATTCTGGTTGGCTAACCAGCTGCCCCACCAAGCCAACTGGAACCTGGGCTGACCCAGGAGCACACAGTACATGTGTTCCATAAATATGCACACCACACCCATGTGATTGAAAGTGTAGTAATTAGTTGTGCAGCACCAGGCTGTGTGTTAGAGAAAGAATAATGTGTACCTCACACTCTGTCGGGTCTTATCACTTATTTACCTCCCCCAACCCCATTCACAGGCAGACTTGAGAATGAGATAATTGTTTTAGTGCCATCCTAAATAATCACCTGTATTGAATGCCAGATGTGACTGAGCACAACATGACAATAAGACTTATGCCTTTCACAGAGCAATGCGCCACACTCGCTGACTTTTGCACAGGCTAATGCAATTAATTTAAAACAATTTTTGTGCATTACTGGCATTGAACATGACAAAACCCCAATAAAATCAACTGATTGGCTTTCTGTTTCTTGGAATAGACACAGAGCCACAAAAGATGGAGTCTTTGCAGACCTCTCCAATTTGACAATATCTGTGACTTCTTCATAGATGAAAGGGATTAGCACCACAAATGACATCACCAGGGTCGAGACAGCTGATTACCACAGGGATCAGCATGTCTCAACAACTAACAGTCCGGGTGAAGCGGAGCCCACAACAAATACATTAAAATGTGTGAAATAGTCGACTTTCACATGAAACACCAGGCAGGCATTGTTTTTATAACAATATTCTGAAAATTACATCACACATGATTTGTAAGTCACCCCAAAGAGGTTTCCTTCTGTCAGCTAGGCCAGATCATAAATTCATGTTTAGAGGGATGTGGGAATTGTCCTAAGCTGATCTCAGACTGGAATGCATGGGAAGTGTCATCTCCAATTATTTAGTCTGTGACTCCATTTAAAAGAAGGGGTTTACTTCTTTGCAATCCCAGTGACCAAGAATAGGACAGCAAGCATTTGCAGGTGTGAAGTCTTCTAGCAGTGTCATAGTTTTGCATACTGTGTGGGGGGGGGGGGGCAGTGTTTCAGGCTGAGAGGTACAGACAGGTTACAGGATTTACAGTTTAGCTAACCTAGACAACCCAGGAAGTCCATGTCACCAAGTGGGAGTGAAATTTATTGTAGATGAAATTAACAAAAGGAAAACAGAGAAGCATTCACAGTGGTTATACAGTATTTGAAACATTCAGATGGGGGGAGTATCACATCTAGATTTTTAGGTGGGGGAACTGTCATTTCTAGGTAGTGGAACTCTCCTATAGTATTTAATGGAGAAAGAGTACAGAGGTGCAGGAACTCTTGTACGGTTGTGTAAGGGGTGACGGAACTGTCTGTGGGCTCCTGCCCAGTTTAATTGTGAAGACCATGCCTGGGGTTCAGTGCGTTAATGGAATCAGGCTCCACCCACTCCAACTATAACTATTCGGCTCTCCCCACCCTCCAGGCCTGCATCGCTTGAGCGCCTGTGTGCCCCGGCCAGATGTCTAGGCACCTGATTGGGGTTTTGTTCCACTTGACTGCCTTTCTTGTTGTTTCTTCTTCCTCTGTGCCATCAGCATCAGCTTTTACATCTGTTCCATGACTCTCCTTCAGTGTTACTATGCTCTTCCAAGCTGCCTGAACCTGCTCAACACTCCACTCCCTGCTGCTGTCTGTGTTTCTCATATTCCTCCTTTGCTGCTCGTCATGGCTGTGTGCCCCGCAAGCCAGCAACCTACCGCGTTGCTTCCCTCTGGCTGTGGGCCCCTGCTCCTTCAGCTCCAGTGGCCTCCACCTCTTCTATCAATCGGACTGCTGCTCCCCTGGCAAATTCTATTTCTTGAGCAGTCCTGGGCATTGCTGATGCCTTTTATCAGCTGGCCAATACACTCCACAGCATCCTCATCTGCCAGGTCCCCATTCAATCACCACTGGCTGCGACATTATCTCTCTCTCTCTCTCTCCTGCACAACGCAGCTAGCTGTAAAGCTCCTTTTCTGTTGCGCAGCGGCAGCTGTGGTGCTCTGTCTCTCAGGCACATGCTGCAGCTCGCTGGGGTTCTCTCTCTGCCACCATTGAGGTCTCCCTGCTACTTACCACTTTCTCCTGGCAAATACTCCAGCTGCAAAGGGCCTGGCAGTATAGCCTGGTAAATCCAGCAGACCTGGGTTTGATTCCCACAACCTCCACTTGCATATTGTCTGACTCTGAGCAAGTCACTTAACCTCATTAGTACTCCCAAGTCACCCCTGAAAATAGGGACTTTAATCGATCAATCAATCAAAATCTTTATTTAACCAGGCAAACACTGTTGAGCAAAGCTCATTTTCGAGTTGGACCTGGACATAGATACATAGTCAAGCACAAAAGGATGACATACACAACAGAATCATAATACAAGTCATAATATAGTATCAGTTGAACATAGAACAATGTACAGAATTCAGATGGATAACAGTACTAATTCTTGGTAAAAATATATATACCAAAATATACATGAGATTCTCTGGACTGTATGAAGGGAATAATAAATATAAGTTACAAGGAATATACAGGGTGCAAGAGAGAGGGCTGTTAGATTAGGTATGAAGTAGAAGGCTAGATCCATAAAGTGAGGGGGAAAGGGCAGACGCCTGAAAGGGAGGAGGTAGAGGGGTAGAAGACTAAATGGGCAGTGGTAGCCATACGATGGGCACCGATTGCAGAGTGCTGCCGAGACCGCCAATGGAATGAAGGTGGACCCCAGGACGCTGGTCAAAGGCAAGGGGAAGGAGGGGATAAAGGAGCAGAAAGCATAGGGGGCAGATGAGGACGGAGAGTGAGAGGCTCAATTAAAGTACTAAGGCAGGGTCAGGTAAAACAATTACAGGCGTGACTTGTACTTAGTGGGCCTTACCCAGTTATGAAGGAATAAAAAAAAGCATTCAGACTGGCATGCTGTACTCTTCACATAGGTAAGACACGCAAGCTGCTTTAGGTTGCCATCTCCCTTTCCAGGCGCTTGCCTTCTATACTTCATTACCTCTCCTATGGACTTTATTCATAGAAACATAGACAATGATGGCAGAAACAGACCACTGGTCCATCCAGTCTGCCCATAAACTCTACCAAACTCAGGACTTATTGTCCACATAGGGTTCATAATAGGAAGAATAGCCTGACAGGAGGAGGAGGATATCCCACTGGGTGGTGTGGGCCTGAGGCCACCGGCCGTAGGCGCCCAACACCCGAGAAGGGATGTTATCCCAGCATAACACCCACCATGGAGGGCATTATTCCTATTATACAATGGCTCGTTCTTTTATACAGAAAAAAATAATTTTAAAGAATTTTATTTAGTGTTTTAAAATATTTTTTTAAAAAAAGATGCTCAAGCTTCTCAATCATATGATCAGCAGGGATGTTATGCCAGGATAACATCCCTACTGTGATGGCCAACTGACCAATCAGGAGCCAGGATTCTTTCCTGCCATTGTATAATCCATACTATCTACCCCCATGCTCCCTTCCTTACTGCTGCCACCCTGAGCAACCACTGAGCCCTAGAAACATAGATACGTATAAACTGGCAGTAGAAAAGGACTGGTAGGCCCATCTAGTTTGCCTTATTTTTCCTGCCTAACACTACACCCTGGACTCTATTTGGTCACAGGTATGAGCAATATTTAGGTTAGTTTAGTTAGTTTTTGTTAGCTTATAAAGGATGGCTAGACAAAACTGCCTGTTTTCATCCTTGGCCGTGGTTGGGGGCGGAGGAATACAGATGCAAACCAACTGAAATGTAACCAATTCAAGATGGTGGTATTTTAGTGAATGAGGAAAATGTGGCTAAGACACCATGAAAATCTCCCCTACTTTTTTCGAGAAGTACTGCGGGGTCTGTAATGACCACTCCTGGAAAATCACTAAAAAGGCAGATAGGACCTTGGTTTAACATCTCATCCAAAGGATGACATACCCTGACAGCATAGCACCACTTTAGTACTGCACTTGGGTGCCCACGTTCACGGTATGAGCCCAATCCTAGTGTGTCAGACTTGTAGCCCGTGGAGGGGGGATATGCTACCAAGTGACACCCACTCTTATGCAGTTGCAGCAGCCCATTTGTGACCATGGCGTGGAGGTGGGCTTTGAACTGTTCATGCAGCTTAGTCACCAAGTGGGGCATGGAGTGGTACGGAAAGTATTGGCATAGTTAAACAGAACCAGGATGCCACGAGTGTTGTCAGTTACTATCTTTGTCTTGTGGAGATGCACGTGGTTGTGGGGCCTTAGACTCCTTGTTGGGGGGGAGTCATATCCAAGGTTAAAATGAACGTGGGATGCCACCACCCAGAGGAAAGGATTTAGAGGGCCTGTTGACAGTATGGTACAACCCCTAGGATGTTGTACCTACCCACCTCCTTGCTAGGGCACTCCTCCCATGGACCCTCCTAATGCAATGACAGCTCCCCCACAGCACGTGCTTAACAGCTCTGACCGAATGGTAACAGACAAGGAATTAAAAAGGAGAAAGAACAACTTTATTTAGGAGCTGCAACCCTAAATAGGAAAAAAAAGAGGAAGGTTAGCGATGAAATAGTCTGTGCATATCCTGGCTCACTCTTTAGTGCACTCTTAGGCACAGCCTTTCTAACTACAGGACCACTCTTCAGGTGCCCTTTCAAGGCACAGCCAAATTAATTCTTCCATTAGACTGTGACTTCTGTGCCCTCTTAATCTTATCCCTCACTGCTTGCTCACTCCCAGACCACACATGCACGGAACAGCATAATGTCAGCCCTCTTGTACTAGGGGTGTTACACTCCATCCAACCAGTGTTTAACCCTTAGTTACTAGGAGCTCCCAGTGCTTCACTGGGTACCCAGTCATGGAAATCAAGATTATGGTAACTCCGGGACAATGCTGGTGGAAAACACAAGCACAGGGATAAAAATTGGTATGACCCCAGGCTTCTTCCCACTCGCAGTCCCCCACAAGAAGTCTTTTGACTGTGCAATGGTCTTCCTCCCTTGAGGAGTTTTATCCTCTTGGGCAGTGACTCCTCGGGTCAAGGTGCTTCGCATCTTGCTCCCCAGCCCCTGCTGTTCCAGCTCTTATTCACAGCGGGCACACAGTCAGGCAGCTCGACTGGAGTTTCTTCGGCTAGTGCAGGCGTGGCAGATGCTGGGCTCCTCTCTGCCCCCGACACCTGCATCACTGATATCGGTCTCATCCTCTGGGACCGCTATTGGCTCTGCTCCTCCCTCTCAGGAGCAGATGCTGCAGGACACCAGTGTCTCTTCAAGCCCAGTCTCTCCTCAGCCTTTGCCTGGGGGGGTTGCCCTCCACTCTGGCATCCATCTCTCCGCATCTGGCTCCCATGGATCCCCCTCTGGTGTCAACTCAGCTGGTGCCCACTAGGCCTGCGCGCATTTTCCCTTCACTGTAGCCCATGGGACCCACACCGGCCTTGCCTGTTCTGCCCACTGGCCACACGCCTGGCCTTCCCCAGCCAGCGCCCGCTGGCCCAAGCTGGCCCCTCTTCAACTAGCACCCATTGGGCCAGCACCCATTCTCCCACAACCTGTGCCAGTGAGACCAGTGCCTGTTCTACCACAACCTGTGCCCATATGACCTCAGCTGGGGTACCCTCTGCTGGAATCTGTAGGTCTGGCGCCTGCCTACCCCTACCCCTACCCCATATGTGCTGGACCTGTGCAGGGTTACCCATACTCAACACTCCTGGGACCAGTGCCAGACTACAATTACCCAAGGCCAGTAGGACTGACGCCTGTCCCCTTTGATTACCAAGGTGTGCTCTCAACCTTGTGATCTCTTATACAGATGCAGGTCCCCACCCCACTAGGACCGGCACCCTTCTAAGGCCTTCTTTGGAGCCCCTTTCCCTGACTCCTGTTTGGCCGGGCCCCAGCACTCCTTGCCACCATAGGGATAGGCCTGACTTGGACCGTGAGCCCGATGCTAGTGGGGATGAGGGCGCAGATGATACAAACGAGAGTGAAAACAATGAGCCTTCCTCTCTAGGTGTGGAATCCTCAGAAGGGGAGGGACTTCTGAGCAACATCCCAAAATCCCCCCTCCCAATGATCCCAATTTCATGGCCACTATGTGGCACATTCAAGCCACTATGGGATGGGAGACAGAAGAGCAGGACCACGAGTGATGTCAGTCGGCACTTTACCTAAGCCAGTCCAATGCCCCTCCTCTAATGGTCCCTCCAGTAATTGAATCATATGAGGATGTTAGCCAGGGTGCCTGGAACTGCCCCAATATGGACCCGGCGGTGTCTAGAAAGGCCAACAGACTTTACCATGTACTGGCTGGCAAACCATACTTTGGGGAACCGGCCAAAGGTGATTCATTCATCATTAATGCGATGCACGACCGAACCAAGAGGCCAAAACTCCTTAGTTCCCTCCCACCTGACGGAGTCTCGACAGCTGGACCAGATGGGCAAGTGTGCTTTCGCCTCTACCACCCTGGCCATTTGGGCCATCAGTTATTTGGCCCACATGGTGCAATATCAAAATATCCTCTGAGACCAGTCTAGAGATGCAGTTCTAGCCATGTGGGATGACTCTTCTAAGCAGCAGGCCCATCAGGCCCTCAAGACAGGCTTGGACATTGGTACCCACACCCTAAGGGCTGCCTACGATGTGGTACATGCCTCTGGCTGAGCAGCAGCAATTGGCATTTGTATGTGACATCACCCCTAGCTAAGGGTCTCGGGGCTTTGCCCAGGATGTCTAGTCTAATATAATGGATGCCCATCTCAGAGGTTTCAAACTTTTTGGAGGAGATGTTCAGGATATCATCTCCTACCTTCAGGCCTCTGGCCACACCATGTAGCATACCCAGCTGGAGTTGGAGCAGCATGCTCCTTTTCGTCGCTCCTCCTCCTGCAGGTAGGCCTCGGCCCCTCCCAAAACCCAGGGCAAGCGCAAGGCAGCAGCGGACCTTCCCACTTCCTCTCCCACTATCACCCATTGCACCCATAGCACCCGAGGTGCAGCAGCTGCCCAACTAGTGGCTGCTCCCACCTCCTGACTCCTTACCAAACCCCCCCCAGGTCATAGATCAGGAAGCAGTTGTAGGGGGTCTCATTTCCCTTCATCTGGACAGGTGGAGGGAGATAACTACAGAAAACTGGGTGCTGAGCTCATTGAGCATGGCCACACTTTGGAATTTGTAAAGTGGCCTACAAAAAAACCTCCAGGATAGTCCTCGCATCCTCCTGGCCGCAACGCCCTCATCCAGGGGGAAATTCAGGCCTTACTTCAAAAAAAAAGGCAGAGAGCCAGTCCTGCTTTTTCAACAGGGCAGGGGATTCTACTCCCACTTCTTCCTGGTCCCCAAGTACACAGGAGACGTTTGCCCCATCCTGGACTTAAGCAAGCTGAACCTGTTCATAGAGTACAAATGGTTCAAAATGGCCACCCTTCAGGATTTGTTGCCCCTGTTATGCCAGGGGGACTGGATCTGCTCCCTAGATATGCAAGATGCCTACCTGCATATCAAGGTCATCATTTCCCACCGTGGCTTCCTCCGTTTCCACTTCCAGGGAGAGCACTACCAGCTCAGAGCTCTGCCTTTTGGCTTGTCTTCAGCCTACCAAATGCCTGGCAGTAGAGGCAGCTGCCTTGAGATGGCAGAGATTCTTTGTGTTCCCTTATCTGGATGATTGGCTACTAGCTGCCCCATCCAGGGACCATCTCCTTCAAACTCTGGCTCATACCTGCAGCCTCTTCCAGGCTTTGGGCATCATCATCATAAACATGCCAAAGTCATTTCTGACCCCCTGACAACACCTCCAGTACATAGGGACAGTGCTAGACATGGCTCATGGGATGGCCTTCTTGCCCACAGACAGAGTGGAGCATCTTATGGACCAGGCCCGTCAACTTTACTCCAGTCATCATGTCACTGCAAGGGTTTTTCTGCAGCTTCTAGGCCTCACGGCTGAGCCATTGCCATGGTTCCTCTAGCCAGGCTGCACATGAGAGTCCTTCAGTAGACACCACGGGTCCAGTGGAACCAGCCCACCCTGCATCAACTGGTGATGGTGTCAAATCCAGTAAAGAGGGTACTGTTGTGGTGGCTGGAGCCCAACAACCTGCTTTGAGGGGTTCCCTTTTGTCTTCCTCCCCCTCAGCAGGTCCTTATGGTGGACACCTCAGGTCTCGGCTGGGGTGCTCATATGGAGGTCCATCAAACTCAAGGGATGTGGACCGAGGTGGAGAGGGAACTCCACATCAATGTCCTGCAAATGTGAGCAGTCCTGTATGCCCTACAGGCCTTCCAGGCTAAGCTCTCTCAGGGTCTGCTCTTGATTCAGACGGACAACATGTGCGTAGTTTATTACATAAACAAGCAAGGGGACTCATTCCTATCCCATGTGCAGGGAAGTGATGGGAGTCTGGTTCTGGACCATAGGGCATGGCCTGGAGCTCTTGGCCGTTCATGTTCCCGGCAACCAAAAAATCCTGGCGGACAGTCTAAGCAGGTCTCGGTCCAGGGCCCACGAGTGGGAACTTCTGACCTCACTGGTAGAAGATCTATTTGACTGATGGGGTTGTCCTGAGTTGGACCTTTTTGCATCCCCACACAATGCAAAACTGCCACTTTTCTGCTCACTAGATCCAGGGCCTGGAGTTTTCTGGTGAGACGCATTGTCCCTCTCCTATAAAGGGAGATATCTGTATGCCTTCCCTACCTTCCCACTCCTTCAACAAGTTCTGAGCAAGCTCCAGATGAAAGGGACTACAAGTAAGGATTAACCCAGGACAGAGTGTGGATTACTGGGGAATTAATCTACACCGGGGGAAGGGGAGGGTTGTTGCACAAGGCCATAGGCCAAGTGCCAACAACCACCCAGGTGTGGATTAATTCCCCATGTAACCCATGCTCTGGAGTGGGTTAATTCACTTATAACATGGCCAGGGAAAATGGGGACTGTGTGGTGACAGATGCAACACATGAGCAACTTTCCTGGCCATGTTATAAATACAGCCCGCGACAACTACCTGCTTGGTCATTTACACTCCAAGCTCTGATTGCTGTTGTCTGTTAAGTCAGATCGGTCAGGGAGCAAAATAGTAAGTAGGAAGGGCTACCATACAATGACTCGAGCAAACTGTAAACATACCACAAAGCAGGAGTCGAGGAGACAGCATATTGAAGTTGCACCCGGGACAACTGTACATCTACCACATGCCAAAACCCTGCCCATAATCCTTAGCAAACATTTGTTGCACCCAGGATGACTGTACACCTACCGCATGCCAAAACTGTGCCCGTAATCCTTATTTAACTGCAGCTAAGCAGCAAACATTCAGAAACTCTGCCACCCCCAAAACCATGGTGGCTTTCAGTACACAAGTCACAGAATACAACACAAAATTTTGTAAAGCGCTTGTGTTTGACACCAGGAACCATACTGGTGGCACTGGGACAGCTGTACCTGAAGATGCGCTCCTTTTCCTGGCTCTGCGCACTGACATGGACTCATGAATCCATCTCGGCAGGATGAAGAGAGGCCCCTGTCTCCACTGGGATTGCTGTCTCCTGTGCCAGAACCCTCAGTGCCCGAACTTTGCCGGGGGTGGTTACTGGTTGCCCTGCTTAGTCTCCAAACCACTGTCTGCTATGGCCAGTGTCTCAGCTGTCAAGGGAGCAATCATGGATTAATTGAGAATTAATCCATGGTCACCTGACAGCTGATGACAAATGGGAACGGTCCATTTTCCCTGGCAATGTTATAAACATTCTTTAGGGTATTCTGCATCTGAAGCCTCCAACCCGTAACCTGTCCCAGCCTGGGACCTCAATTTTGTGTTGGAAAAGGTTACACTGCCTCCCTTTGAACAAGCCGTGTCTTGCGAGCTGCACTTTCTGTCATGGAAAGCATTATTTTTTGTTGCCATTACTTTTGCTCAAAGGATTTCTGAGCTTCAGGCCCTCGTGTCTAAGGAGCCTTACTTGATTTTTCACAAAGATAGGGTGTCTTTGTGTACCAATCATAAGTTTCTTCCTAAGGTGGTGTCGGAGTTTACTTTGAATCAATCCATCCACCTGCCTGTTTATTATCCAGAGCATTCCAATTAAGGGGAGGCATTGTTCCATACCTTGGATGTGCATAGAATTTTGAGGCACTATACACACCGGACCAAAGACTCTAGGAAGTCTAATCAGTTTTTTATTTCATTTGCCCCTGGAAAAGAGGGTGCTCCGGTGTCCAAACAGTGTTTGTCAAACTGGTTAGCTAATTGCATTGTCTTTTGTTACCGAAAGTATGGTAAGGAACTTCCAGGGGGGTTAAGGGCCATTCCACTAGGGGTGTGGCCGCCTCAGTAGCTTGCTTCAGAAATGTGTCAGCTGCAGGCATTTGTGCTGCTGCCATCTGGAGCTCTGGCCACACCTTCACCAAACATTACAGTCTGGACATCACCTCTAGGTGCTGAGCTAACTTCGGCCTAGTTGTTCTCCAAGGCCTCCTCTCATAGGCCATCATTTTTTTACCAGCCACCAAGTTTTGTCCGTCAGTAGTTGCCAGAACTGCTTGGGACTCAGTCCTACCGGTGATAGCCTGCTGCAAGAGACACCCTCAAAGTAAGATAGTATGGTTACATAAGAACTTACTGTAACAGTAGATCTTCGAGAGGATCTCTTGTAGCAGGCCCTGCTTTTCCTCCTTCCTTCCCGCTTATCCTGTTTATCTCTTCTCTCATACAGGGGTGAGTCTTCTGCATTTCATTTTCTATGCTTTTGGGATACCTTGGACTCCTCCTTGGTTCCCCCTTACAGCATCCTGCTTTTTGTCTCTGGTGGGGGCCGCCCGCCTTTAAAGGACTGGCTAACATCAGTGGATGACATTAGAGGTGGGTGGCCCCCTGTGGCAGACTGCTAGCTAAAAAGTTTCTGTGTGGTCCCAGTCCCTGCTGGCTATAGTCCTATCGGTGATAGCCTGCTGCAAGAGATCCTCTCAAAGATTTACTGTTACGGTAAGTTCTTACGTAACTTTACTTTATATTGATAACGAGCCTGCTTCCACCCTTACCACTGCAGTTGAGGGTAGTTTGGGCCATCCAAAAATGACCCTTAAAACAGTGTTTTGGATTGCATCCAGCTCCGAGGTATTTTTATTGTAACTAATACCCCAGATCTCACTCCTGTCGAAGATTTGGAAATCAATTATAGCTTCAAAGTACCATTTTAAAACTTTAAAAGAGTTACTTGCAAAGATATTTGCAAATCTGTTAAGTGTCAGGGATGACTTTAAGTTGTTACTTTTTGTTTTATTTATATGAGTTTCCCAACTTAGGTTTTTATCAAATCATATGCCTAAGTAACAGAAGGTAGGGACTTCTTGAAATGAACAATCATTAATAGTCTGTTACTGACGAATTACCGAATGTCATTAGTTTTGCTTTCTCCACATTAAGTTGGAGTTCCAGTAAATTGAAGGTAACCATAACAGTATTTACTGCATGTTTGAGGCCAAGGGTGTTTCTGGAAAAAACACTGAGTCGTCCACATGTAACACAGAGCATAATGTATGGGCAACTATACACAACAAGGTTGTGTTTCCATCGAGTGGATGAGATGACAGCATATGAACCTCGAACGTGAAGCTCGAGAGGTCCATGCTGTCTTCTCAACCCCGAGATGGAAACACATGCCAGGTTGTGTGGCTGCCCATATTTTAGTTTTCATAGCATATATTTTTTTTACACTAGAGTGACAGACCCCCACTGAAGTGAAAACAAAAAATCTTGCCATTTCTTTGTTCTGTTCTATGAACAAAATCAAATTTACAGACTTTTGAAAGTTAAAAGGTACAACTTTGTGCACTGTGCGGTTAGTATGTAGCTGGATGCAGAATAAATGAGAAACGTGAAATTGTATGACCTTTAAACTGTGCAGAACAACGTTCGGAATGCGCATAACAACACTTTGGAATGCGCACAATGGTTTAGAATGTGCACAAAAAGGTTTTTGAGCAGGCTGATTTTTCTAAAGAACAAAGGCTAGCCATATACTATAATATTTTTATTGAAATATTGTCAACTGATGGAGGAAAAGTATCAGTTTTCTCCAATGCAGAGACCAGTTTGTCAACACAGACATTAAACAGTGCTGGAGCCTACATTAAAGGGGACAGCTGTGCCTTCATGTTTTTGTACCCTAACACAGGCTTTTGTATCGTGATGCAATAGCTGTAATATGTCTAATAAGGTTTTATTTATATTATGTTCTACTAGAATGTCCCACAAAATTTGTCTTTTGACTGTATCGAAGGCAGATTAAGGCCTGTAGACATCAGGCTAGTTAAAACGTTTTAGGTGCTTAAGCGTTTTAACTAACTTAATTTCATTTCGTCCGCATTTAAGCGGTTTCAAAGTGTTTGAAACACGTCTTAACCTGCTGCGAGCTAGTCTCAAGTCCGTTTTAAAAGCGGTTTGAAGGAGGAAGCGTGTTACCTTGTAGTGTGGGCGGCATCGAATTTTCCTCTATTACAGTGCCAACATAACCGCGCTACAATCGCGGAGGAGTACCGGGTTTAAAAACGTTACTTGCCGCTGATGCAGACGGGAGTTTACCGCGATACAACCGAGTTCGAACTCGGTGAACAATAATGTGGACGGGCTGCAGTGGTGAGTTTAAAAATGTTTTGAAACCGTTATTTAAAATGGTACAAATCTTCAGTTGTAATGTGTAGTGTCAACAAAGGCTGTGTAGCTCTTTCTTTTTTTTAATTTTTGCAAGGGAGTACTGTAAATCAGGCTGCCCAGTAACCACACAGGATAAAACATCAACCACTGTCTGGTACCAATAGTTAAATTAAACCTTATTAAAAATAACAAACATGGCAACATCAAACGAGTCCCTACATTTGCGTCATGTTATTGTGTGAAACATTGGTGCAAATGTGGAGGATTGTTTGCTGTTGCCACGTTTGTTATATTTAATAAGTTTTATTAAACTATTTTTTAACTTGGTACCAAGTAGCGGCTGGTGTTTTATCCTGTGTGGATAGCGGGCAGGCATACTTACTCCCTTGCAGGAGTCACTTTTTTTGTCGCGGCGCTGCGTATGTTTCTGTAGCTTCCTCTCTTTTACACATTTTTTAATCTTTGTGTACTTTTCTAGAATATAATTAAGCCCACAAAAATCAGATGTGATGTGCCACTTTCTTTTCTGAGCCCACCTTGATTAACAGAAATAATCTTTGTGTTATTCAGCTATCACCATGGTCTACTGTATTTTTATTCTTGGTCGTTATTCCATGCTCTCTACTGAGATCATTCTGGTTTGGGATTATTTCACCCTCAGAATTCCCCACTTCAAAGTTAAAATATATTTCCCCTCCCTATAAGGAGCCTCCTCAATAGGACAATTACCTTCATGAGAAGTTGATTATTAATAATCAGCTTCTTCGCTATGTCCTGTAAACCTTTTGATACTGATACAGTAGATACGTCCTTACCGCCCCTCCATAAGTTCCATTGATATATTAGCCCCTTCATTCTCATTTGGCTCTTGATTTGATTGCACCCATAAATGGGGGATATCAGGGGGACACTGTATTGTGATTCTAGGGACACTTTCTTAACATATGGGGTAAGTTATGCTTCAAAATCACTCAGGAAGCTTTGTTTAGGGTTAGCTGTATGGCTTTTTACAAGGTTATTAGCAGTTTTAGTGCCTTGTTCTTTAGGGCAGATACTGTTTAGTGACCCAGCAGTGTTATTTAAATTTCTTGCAACAGTATTAAGGTGAGTTTTCACCAATCGCTCTGTATTTGATCTCATTAATGGAAGGGGGGGGAGTCCACCACCAGGGTTTATTTCTATGAGGGCTGTCTCTAGGTTCTACTTTTCTGACAAAATCTTTTTTGTCTGGTTCATCTTCTAAGTTTCTGATTTCCACAAGTAAACAGCTAATAATCTTAGCAGCTTGAACAGCCTGAGTAGTAGTTTTAATTGGCGATGAGGCTAAGTCCTGTGTGTGTGTGTGGGGGGGGGGGGAGCTGTTCCTTGGCTATGTAGAATTTATTTGCTTCCTACCAGATCAATTTAATTTTCTGGACCTAAGATACAGCTGGTGATTTTTCCCACCACCTATATCTGTTTTGTTTTGTCCTTTTTCAATTGTTTCTTTGTTTTTAGTGGGTTTTGTCACACAGAGGACTTTTTATGCAGTCTGGTTTCCAGAGGCAGTTCAGAGAAGGGCAACTAAAATGGTGCAGGGTCTGCAAGAGAAGCCATATGAGGAGAGGCTAAAGGAGCTTAATATGTATACCCTTGAGGAAAGGAGGGAGAGGGGGGACATGATAGAAACGTTTAAGTACCTCAGTGTAATCAAGAGGGTAGCATCTTTCAGAAAAAGAGATGTGCAAGAACAAGGGGACACAATTTGAAGATATAGGGGGGACAGCTCAGGGGCAATGTGAGGAAGTATTTTTTCACAGAGAGGGTGGTGGACACATGGAACAACCTTCCTGAGAAAGTTGTGGGGTCTAAAACTGTGGGAGAATTCAAGAATGCAAGGGACAGACATAAGGCAATTTTTGTGGGGGGTAGGAAGAAATAGGCTATTGGTTAAATAGGATCTGCAGCTTATCCTCTAGGTAGGGAAATGGGCAGACTAGGTGGGCCAAGCGGTCTTTATCTGTCGTCAAAGTCTATGTTTCTATGTTTCATTCAAATGCTAATTAACCAACACACTTATTATAATCATTGCTATAATAGGTAAAAGCTAATTTAAAAACCAGGTATAATATAGAAACATAGAAACATAGAAGTTGACGGCAGATAAGGACCGCAAGGCCCATCCAGTCTGCCCATTTCTTTTTCTACCTTATAAATGTGCCATCGGCCTTTGCTCTGTCAGTGGCCTATCTATTCATACTCATCTGTATTGCTCCCCTATGCTTATCCCATGCCTGTTTGAAGCTCTGCACTGTATTCATATCCACCACCACTTCCTGAGGTAGGCCGTTCCATGCATCCACCACCCTTTCTGTGAAAAAGAACTTCCTCACATTACCCCTTAATCGGCCTCCCTCTAGTCTCATGCTGTGTCCTCTTGTCCTGCTATTTTTCTCATATTGAAACATGTTAGACTCTTTCACCTTGTTAATGCCCTTAAGGTGTTTGAAAGTTTCGATCATATCACCTCTCTCCCTCCTTTGCTCTAGGGCATACATATTGAGCTCCGTTAACTGTCCTCATATGTTTTCTGATGCAGTCCCTGCACCATTTTGGTTGCCCTTCTCTTGGCTGCCTCAATTTGGTTACTGTCCTTGTGAAGATATGGCCTCCAGTACTGCACGCAGTACTCCAGATGGGACCTAACCAGTGTCTTGTAAAGAAGGATTATTACTTCCCTCTTCTGACTTGTGATACCCCTACTAATGCATCCTAACGTCCCCCTAGCCTTACCTACTGCTTTACTGGTCTGCTTGGATGATTTCAGGTCATCTGTGATGGTGATGCCCAAGTCTCTTTCTTCCCTTGTGACTGCCAGCAACTCCCCTCCCAGCTTATAGGTGGCTTCAGGGTTTCTCTTCCCTAAGTGCATGATCTTGCACTTCTTTGCATTAAACCCCAGTTGCCATTCTTCCGACCATTTTGCTAGTTTATCTAGATCTCTTCTCATTCTGCCCACCCCATCTGGATCATCTACTCTGTTGCAGATCTTGGTGTCATCTGAAAACAGACAAACTGTACCCTCAAGTTCATCTGCAATGTCACTGATGAAGACATCGAAGAGGACTGGCCCCAGGACTGATCCCTGAGGTACTCCACATGTGACCTGCATCTCTTCTGACTGTATACCATTTACCACCACTCTCTCTGTTTTCTGCCCGTCAACCAGTTTGCCACCCAGTTGACCAACTTCTGACCCACCCCGAGCCGCCCCAGCTAATTAATCAATCTTCTACGTGGAACAGTATTGAAAGCTTTGCTGAAGTCAAGGTAGGCGACATCAGCTGCTCCCCCTTGGTCCACCACTCTGGTTACCCAGTCAAAGAAATCTATGAGATTAGTTTGACAGGACCTTCCTTTTTGTAAACCCATGCTGTCTTGGATCCTGTGCTCCTATGGATTCCAGGTGTTGCACTATCCTTTCCTTAAGGAGTCCCTCCATAATCTTGCCCACTACTGAGGCAAGACGGACTGATCTATAGTTCCCTACATACAAAATTATTACAGTCTCACAATAGAGAGTCTTTCATCAGTACATAATTTATTTTACTGCTACTTTGGTTGTCTGGATTTCAACATGACTTCAGTTCAAGTTCCAAACTGGACAGGTAATCTTTCAAAAGAGTCACAGATTTTCTAAAAGCATAATGCAAAGAGAGTAAAAACATTTATTTAAAAGAAAGGTGCTGTCAATGCAATGTTCTGAAGAATGAATATAATCAGAGCACACCAAATTAATTTCCCTGACAAAATCAGGGTTTTATATGCAGTTTCATTTAATTTCATTTTCATTTAATTTAATTTAATTGTTTACACTGGAAAAGCATGCGAGCAAAATTGCCCACTTTCACAAGCGTCCAGTGACATTCAATAACATAGGCATAACATTGGTATGACAAAAAACGACAGGAGTATAATACATACAAGGGTAACAGAACAGTTACAAATCAAGAATAACACAATTTTACAAGAGAACAATTTGAAATAGAAAAGGAAAAATAATAAAAAAAATTACATAAGTGACAAGTGGCAGGGCTGTTTGGAGTTAGAGGTTAGTGGATAGAGGGGTAAATGCAAAGAGCATGGGTCAGTAGCATCTGCATTCGAGTTTGCCGAGTAAGTAGGACTTTAGGTTGTTTTTAAATGATGTAAGTGTTTTGCATTGGGTCAAGGGAGGTGGGAGGTTGTTGAAACATTTGGCACCCTTGTAGAAGAGGAAATGCTGCCCCAGGAGGTGTGGCAATGAGGAATCTTGAAGGCATGGGAAATGGAGGACCTGGTGGTCCTGTTATATACGGACTTATGGAAGAGGAAGGAGATGTTGCTACGCAGGAGGCCCTGTTGGATTTTAAAGAAGAAAGTGAAAATTTTGCTTTCAAATCTATCCTCCAGAGTGAGGGAGTTAACAGCCTTGTACAGGTCACAGCGGTGTGCCCTGTGGGGAAGGCCTGTAGTGAATCGGAGGATGCTATGGTATGTGGTCTTTAGTCTACAAGATTCTTTGGGGAGATGGAGGTAGAGTATATGAGGGATCCATAGTCCATTATGGGGAGCAGGAAACTGTTAGCAAGTAGTGCTCTGGTTTCAGGTATGAGGAATTGTTTGAGTCGGTGTTGGATGCCAAGTCTTTGGTGAATTGTTTTGATTAGTAGACGAATGTGTAGTTCATAGTTTAAATGACAGTCTACGTGGATCCCCAGATATTTGAAAGTGGTGACTTTCTTGATTGGGTTGCCGTCATTATCTGTAAGGGTAAAGTCGAGGTTGAGTGTCTTTCTGGGGCCTGGGAATATCATGACCTTGGTTTTCTTGGAGTTAAGAACTAAACCTCGGGAGGAGAACCAGGAGTGAAGTTTGTTGAAGTTGTGTTAAAGATTGCTCTGAAGGGTGGATGGGTTTTTATCTTTGCAGAAGATAAAGCTATTTAGTAAACAATAACAATAAGAGAAGGATAAACGGGCTAAATGCTATTGTAACCCCTCACCCCTGCCTTTTTACTAAAATGACAGGTGGCATGCTGTTGGCGTTGGCAGCAATACCTGGTGGGGACCTGGGTTCGGGGAGGATGAGGTTACCTGGCACAAGGGACCTAGGTTTGGCTACTCTGCACAGGGGCACCCAAGTAAATCCAACTAAAGGAAGCAATAACTGTAATGTCCAGAACCAGGATTGGGATTTTTCAGTGTGGCTTTATTCAAAACTAGATGAAACATGACAAAGCATTGTATGGTCCCCCAAGGGGCTACGTTCACTGTATATGCAGATAGAGACTAAAGGCGGTCCATTGGAGAATGAACACCTTTTTACATTGTTTGGCTCTGGACCCACCAGGCACTCAGCCCGGACTTTGCATGTGCTTTGGATACACAGCCCGACTGGCCCGGCTCCCCTGCCGGCCACTTGACTGACGGTCCACTTGAAGAATGAACCCAAACTTTACTTGGAAAGACTCCCATCAAACAAGGAGACTCCCAAACTGTGGCTCCCCACACCACTTAGAGTCTGCAACTCCTAGAGAGATTTGTTTTCTTACTTCCAATCGAACTCCCATCAAACAGGAGTATATTTCCCATCCTGTGGCTCCCACACCACTTAGAGTCTGTGACTCCTAGAGATGTTCAAGTTGTGACCCGTCTGGGTACCCACCTCATCACTGGCCAGGCGCATGAGGCAAGTAGCAAATCACAGAAGAAATCCGTAGAGGTGGACCTGGTCACTAAAGATGGGGGGTGTTCCCACCTCCAGCTCCCACAGCCCATACCCGGCCATTTCTCTGGACAAACATAAATTTAAACTGTGAAAATGTAGATTAAACGATGGATGACCTGAAGCACCCCCTCTACAACATTACTTGAAATCCATTAAAACGTTAGACTGTTTGACTGCTCTATTTGTTTGTCCTAGTTGACATAGTCCTCCCAAATAGCAGTCCACATTCATTTCCCAACTGAAGAAAACAATTTGTTTGCCCCTTCAAATGGAGCCAAACACTCACCCTTTCGTTGCAGGTGCCCCACAGGCGAAGTAACACTTTCTTTGCTGTTATAATATAAAAAAAACAGGCAGCTTCCTTCCATAGTGGGTAAAGGGGGTTGCCCCTGGGACCCACAGAGAACTTTTCTCCCCCCTTCCCGGAGGGAGGGGGCACTGAGACCTGAAACGCGGTCTCCACCACTTAAAAGGTAAAACAGGATGACTTCCTTCCTGTTTGCTTTAGGACAAACTCAAGACTGGCTTCCTCCTGGGAGGTAAACAGGAGAATGCTTTGAAAACTCCCAAAGTTCTAAACTCACTCCCTGAGCTGCAGATTCCAATGTGGCTTATGCAGCTGCGACAGTTCTATGGTGATGTCATCTCTCAAGTCTCAGCTGTGACTGAGAACAGAGTGAGACAGTGTGAAACCCATTTAACTGGAGTTTCACAAGCTGCCTTCCCTGCCTACCACTAGGTCTTACTGGGATTCTAGTAACCCCAGGTAACAAGGGGGTTACACTATCATAAAAAAACGTGCTTTAAACATTAATATTAGGAACCATAAAATCAATTGGATCAGTTCAAATGCTACATATGTTCAACCCTAAGGTTATTGAAAGCACTTTCCCAAATTAGATAGCCCTCAAAAGAAAGTGGGGAAAATAAAAAAAATAAAAAATGCTTACCTCATGGTGTTTATAGGAAAAACAAAATCTCTAAATAAATATATTTTTCCTTTTCTTAAACAAGCCTTTAAAGGCAGCGGTATATTCATATTTGCCTGTTGGTTAGTCAGTTTTGTTGACAATACATCTAAAAACTAGAGAATAAACAATAAAGTAAAAAATAGTTTAAATCCAAACCAATTTAAGAATTATCTCTTACACAAAAAATGGGTTTCAATAAGGTACTCACTTGTATTTAGCTGGTTGAAGTCATTTACACTTCGAGGTTAAAAAGACGCAGACTGAAGTGGAATAACATCAGTCTGTAGCAGTGCAAAACACTAACTGAGCCATAGAAGTGCTTGTGCTTAAGTAGTCAGGGAGGAACTGAGACCCCAATGTAAGCATGTGACTTCCATGGGGTGAAAAATAAAAAAAACAATTATCATATCTTATTATTTTAATTACCTAAATTAGCAGTTCTTTTTTTTTTTTGTTATTTCTGTTTTTCCTCTCCCTGGCCTTGCTCTGTCACCTGACCCTCCACCAGTGCACCGCAAGCTCTGAGGGAACCCCCACGGAGCCGTGATTTACCCCCCAAGCAGGGACAGAGTGGGGCAGACAGCCAGGCGTCTTACCCACAACCCCCCCCTCCCAGTTCCATACCTTCAGATTTCATCTGGGTCTGCTCATGAGCTGCCGACGCTGGTGGCGAGGGCCTACCTAGTCCTACTGTCGGTGTCGAGCCTGGCCAGGGATGTTTGCGATGTACACCCCAATGGAACGTGATGTGCACATGATGCCACGGCATACATAGACGCCTGTCACGTTCCAGCCCAGCTCTAGCAGCTCGGACGTGCTGAACCTCCAGCTTCCACTAGAGGTCGGTCATGCACCGAGCCAAGATCCCCCCCCCCAGAGGAAATGAGGAGTCCTATGGATGCTCAAACCTCCTCCCCCTGGCCGGTCATCTGAAGACCTGAGCTCACTCCCAAACCCGGGTCGCCAACGTCGCAAGCAGCAGCACTACTGCTGCACTAGCGGGTCTGCCTTTAAATTAGCAGTTTTTATAATAAATATTATCCAACAACTTAATAAAAGAGTAATTTGGGAAATATGAAGCAAAAAGAAATAACAAAATGTAATGTATAAAACAAGGGGCCCATTCTCAAAGGGGTGGCGCAAGTCGCGCCAAAGGTGACTTGTGCCGATTGCAGATGCGCCGTGGACCCTGTGCCCAATTCTCAATTGGGCAGGGTCCCAGCGGCTAAGTCCCGTGGCTTATGGCAATCCCAGCAGTGTACTGTACTAAAATAAGGGCACATCTGGACAGGTTGCCGCAAGCCGGCGGCACCACTCAGTGACAGGGGCAACTGCTGTCATTAACTGAGCATGTAAGCAAGTACTGTTTACAGCACACGCTCATACAGAGCTCAGTTGGTGGCTGGCCACAGTGGTGAGAGGTGGGCTGTGCCAGTCACCGACTGGGTGCGGGTCAGGGAGGAGCAGGGTGATCTGGCACTGCCTGGTGGGGGGCCACTAGACCACCAGGGCTAAAGTAAATAAGAAACGTAAAAAAAATATAAACAGTTTTGCAAAATTGAAATAAAAAGAACTTTGGGGATCAGGGTTGTGGGGGTCTGCTAGCCCACAAGGGTTGTGTTATTAATAATATGGGGATCGGGGCTTTGGGGGGGCAATAGCCTATAGAGGCTTAGTTATTATTAAATTCAGGGATCTGGACTTGGTTGGGAGAGGGGAAACAGCCCACAAGGGCTTAATTATTGATAATATTGGGGATTGGGAATGGAGGGGCTTATGTGTGATCATGGGGGGGGACTGTATGGTTCACTTTCACCTGCAGCACCTTGGTGCAACCCTAGTGGACGGCAAAGTGCACTTACACCAGCTCATAGCTGGTGTAAATTTACTTTGACGGATGTCCTCCAAGGGTTGTTTGAGAATTCTAAATTAGGGGATGTGGCAGTCGCCCTTTGGAATAAGGGTGCAGCAGCTACCGTAAACCCCCTTGCACCATGTCGCACTCGTATTTTTGGCGCAACCATGGCGCAAGTCCCCTTTGGTACAAGCAGCCTGCGTGTTGTTGCAGGCTGCTTTTGAGAATCCCACATGGTGCAATTATTGGTGCAAAGTGCTACTTGCATCATTCATGTTGGATGCAAGTCACTTTGACCACGCGCATTGTTTTGAGAACAGGCCCCAAGGGCTTCATGGTCAAACAAAACCCAGCAACATGAGCCTTTTCTTTTCTTATTTAAAGGTGATAACCTCAATGCCTTTCTATTTCTTCTCCTTAGAAACAGGGAGATAATCAAAATAAAGTTCAAATGTTGAGCTCAGAAGGAGCGAAAGGGCTGGCTGGTCCAGAGGTCGACTCCAGTATTGCAGTTTACACTCCATTGCAAGATGCTGCAATTCTCTACACAAAGTCACACACACACGCGAGTCCAGGGTGAGAGTGGAAAAGATTTGGAACTTGCAGCCTTGGCTATTTTGCATCATCCAATATACTCGCTCTCCTGTCAGTCAGCTCCCTGGTTCCAGTAAAGCGATCGTCTTACTACACAAGTGGTCCGCTGCTCCGCCTTTCCGGAGTTCCCCCACTGTTCAGCTTCTCTGCAGTTCACCGATTTCCCAACTGTCTCAGCCACTCAATCACAGTTGGCAAGCAGGGGTCCAGAGGTCTGGAGTCCAGGCTCTGTGAACTGCAGATTCTCTGGTGAGGCTCCAAACAACTTTGTCAGCTCTGTCTGCTTTTCCAGCCCGATCACTTCACTCCAGTGTGGCTATGTGCTGCGGCCAATTACTGAGACCAGGTAAGCAAAACAAGAGAAAACAGGGACAGGGAAAAGAGAGAGAGAGTCAAGTGGGACCAAACTGATGAAAACATAAAAAATATCATAAATAAATCTGAGGCAAATATAGCATATCTTTTATAAATACAGTCAAGCCCAAAAGTGTTAACTGAGCAGCTCCTTCATGGCAGCATCAGCATTCAGCCGCCATCTTCTCACCAATTGCTCACCCTGCCATAGAAGTGATGTGGCCCTGATGATGTTGCATGCCACTGGCCAACATTGAAGCACATAAACAAAAACAAAGTTATCCAGGCCTTGCAAAGTGAAACTCCAAAACCTGAATGCTCTTAACAGTGGCGGAGCCAGGTTTGGGAGCGTTTGGGAGCCGGGGGAGGGGGCATTTAGTCAATTGTGGGCTCCACAATGGGCACTAAACAGTGAATAAAAATCATGCTGGGGCACAACTACTCACAGTGGGGCAGCCAGGAGGGGCAACGGCCCCAGCCAGCCCCCCCCCCAGCTCCGCCACTGGCTCTTAAACCTCCAAGTGAGATATTTGTATTCCTGGCCCGATGGTCAAGTTCACTAAATGCTTCCCCACTTTTTTATCAGGATAATGATACAGGGGCAAGCCCTGTGTTTACTGTATTTATAATACAGGGGCTCTGCTGGCTTCAGCAGCTGGTCACCATCTTCCTCATCACAGGCAGCTCTCCCAGTGTTCCTTAAAGGGGTCTGCTCCCCCCCAAGCTTGTCCGGCATCAAGTCCAGCGGAGGTGGCTTATCAAGCAACTGGCAACATGCCGATCAGGTGGATTCAGTCGTAGTTCAGACTGCAGCACAACAAAAGTCTCTTTCAGATGAAGCTTTCAGGGTTAAATTTATATGGCGCTTAACACGCGATTACCTCTCTTTTAAAGCCGGGGAGCTGCTTCTCTCCCCTCCTCTGGCAGACACACAGGGCTTAATTTTCAAAGGTTAATGCAGGGCTCGCATCAAACCCTGCATCAGCTTCATTCTTTGGCACAGCCGCGCCAAACCACTTTGGCGCAACTGAGCCCGATTATAGTACATCGGGCGCAGTTATGACATTTTCTACACTACAGTGGTTTGCGCCATATATTTAGTGCAAGCCCCATAAAAAAGCTCTGCAGCATACAACAAGTTAGACCAGGGCGGGGCGGTGGGGACTGGTCTAACTTGCAGTATTAGGTGCACGGGAGTGAAAATCCCGAATGGCGCCAGGAGAATGTTGCAGGCCCCGTGTGCCATCTGATTGGTGCACCGGCGGCTTGTGGCATTCTCTGGCTTTTGAAAATCGAGCCCACAGTCTCTTTCTCAACAATTTCAATCAGGTCGCTCTTAGCCTTGTAGTGTGGTCCCTGTCACACTTGTAGTTAGACTTCTCCCAGGCTGTACAAGCCTGCAGTCAGCCTCCTCTTCTTGATTGTGCAAACCCAGGCAGACCCAGATGCTGTGGCTCCAGGTAAGAACTCTACCTGAGATGTTCTCCTGGCCAGAGCCAGGTGCAGACTGAACCAAGTGCAACATAAGGTGACAGTAACGATGCAGTGGTTTAAGGCTCTGAGCTGCAAATCTGGAGACCTGGGTTTGAATCCCACAGGTCCCACTTGCATACTGTGTGACCCTGAGCAAGTCACTTAACTTCCTCGTGCTCCCAGGTTGCACCTGCAAACAAGCTTTCAGCTTAGTGTGTCTCATCTGGTAAAATAATTGGTTAAAAAAAAAAAAGTGCTGGAACTGCCTCTGCTGTTTAATGGATTGAATTCAGCTCATCAGTGGCCTATGGAGCTGTCAATCTCACTGGGCAGTGCTGGAGGTTTATCTCTCGACACACGATTGGTCACATACTCATGCCAGTACTAGCAGCAGTCCTCCTGTGTCCCAGGAGCTCCCTGTGGCTCCTCTTTAGACTCTGAAGCCTGATTGGCTGATGGTGCAGCCCCTAACCCCTATTACTGTGGTGACGGAGTCCATATGCATGCACTATGATGGTTCCAGCCTGGAGTGGCTGGAGCACTGGACCCAGAAGCTTATATTCTAACATGGCTGTTCCCTTGGAACAATTTCTGGCATCTTTACTGGTGCTGTGCAGGGCCATGCTGCCTCCCAGTCCAGCTGAAGCATTCTTGAGGAGATTGCCCCTGTCCATCGGAAGCATCAGTTGTGTTCCTTGTCCATGGCAAGTGGTCACCTTTGACGTGTGACAGAAGACACCATTGTTAATGGTGCAGGAGTGCTGAAGACATCCTCCACTCCTTTACTCTCCCCCGGTCCCTGCAGCAGAGCGATTTGTGGGATTGGAGAGTACCGCTGCCAGCCCTGTGAGGGTATAATGGGGGGGGAGGAGCCCAGACAAGCCACCACACATTGGGGGGGCTACATAAACTTCAGAATGCCCCCAGGGGATCTATCCACCCCTCATTTTTCCAGAGGCATCAGCATTAACAATCTTTGCTGGCTTATCCTTGTATACTGGAGAGCCCCAACCCCACCCAAGGACACTGATGCTACACGTTTATAACATGTGGTCATTCTTACAAGAAATATCAAACAGTATTAACAAATATCTAAAATGTATACTGTAATATATATTGATGCAACATTACTAGCAAGATATCAATATTAAAAACAGTAGACACATATGAAAACTTTTTACTTATCAAAGTTATTTTTCTTAACACTGCCCTATTTTCAAAACTCCTTCCGATAGAACCTTGACTTACTCAATGCAGCATGTTGCATATTTCTTATGTTAGTGGTTTGTCCTGATCATCATAACTTAACCAACCGTTGATGATTTAATAACTTAACCATCTTTTATTTAGTCTCTGAGTGCATGCAGTTGCTATTGTGTGTGCCTGTTCCATTCCTTCCTATGTGAATCATTGTCTTTATCAGGTGCAACTGCAGGACCCACATCATTATTGAATTTTCTGGTCAGTGAAGATACAGTGGCAATTACCAGGTGCTGTTGATACACATTTGTTAGTTTGCAAGAGAAACATACTGTTTATGTCTGCTTTGTAAATCCTTGATTCATCTCTTGTAAGAATAAAGCTGTTGGGTTGATCAGAGCAAAGTATTACATCTTTGTAAATGTACCAATGGAACAGACAGAGAAGAAAATGAAGTCATTGTTTCACAATGGCCTTTTTGGTGTAGCAGATGCAGAACTGATTTGCAGAATTGCTGGGCATTTTGAATTGCTTGCAATATTTATCTTTATGTAGCAACCCCCTTCTAATGGTAGAGAGAGCCATGGTTGTTCACAGAATGAGCTCATGAGGACTGACACTCTAGCATAATGCCACGGAGCTGTACAGCAAATAAAATAGGGTACCTCGTGGTACGCAGATGGTTGGCAGTGAAGGTGTCATTTTGGAACCAGCCAAGTCAAGCAGTTCGGTGCCTTTGCTGGCAAGCACCCTCATGGTGTCACGTGGGTTGCTGACTGAAACACCCTCAACTGGGGTGCCAGTTCGGAAAAAGCAGACATGGCCAGTAGGACGGATGGTGGTGCCAGGGTGCCATCCAGAGTGCATAGGAAGGTGTGTACTGGTCTGTGTTCACCAAACCATTCTCACCTCACAGCAGCAATGAAAGTCGATATGCAGGTTTTGGCCTGGGTGGTGGCTGGCTGCAGATAACAGGCCAGGGGTGCAGGAGAGGGGCTTCCGGTACACAGTGTGGCCAGAAGCTGGGCACCATCTACTCTCGTGGGCACCAAGAATGGCAAAGGTCCAGGACACCTTGAGGCCTTGACGGCATCTTGTGAACTGCTGGGGATCTGTGGGTCGTGTTACAGGTGTTGCCTTAGAGGGGAGTAGCAGGGGGACAATCGGGAGGGTGTGGAACCCCCGGGGAGGTGTCCCCTCAAGGGAGATCACCCAACAGCCCTCTGACCTGTGGCAGATTTCCCCCAAAGGCATCGAGGGAGATCCTGGTGGGGGGGGAGAAACCCTGAAGACTGCCACATGCAAACTCATCATGCCTGATGACAGCAAGCAAAATATACTGAGATTTAAAGCAGCAAAGGAACTCCATCAGTAGGGAAGGAGAATCAAAATCCCTTGCAGAGAGGTGCCCATGGTTGGCCTGCCAGGGAAATGATGCAAGGAGGGGGGTGGGGTCTGCCAAGTGGTACACACTCACTGGGTCAGGACATTAGGAGGGCCAGTGGGTTGCAGGAAAGTGAAATGCCAGCTCCAGATGGCACCTTTGGAAGCAGAAAAGCTCAGATCCAGAGAGCTGAACTCCCTTTCCACCTTCTGTATGAAGCTAAATAAACCTCAAAGCCAACAAAGCCCCTACTTTACTAGATTCTAAAGCAAATGCCATCAGGCAGTAGAGAAGAAGAAATAGATTTCTTCTGGCGGAACCAAACTCTTGCAGTCACAGAGAGGCTGTAGTGTCCAAATCACACAGTGCACATAAGGAAAAGACAGAGGGAGTCACAATAAAAGCAGAGAAACTTGAAGTTGCTGGGGATGAAACACAGAAACATAGAAACAGAATTTTTCAGCTGATAGGGACCACTTGATCCACCTCGTCTGCCCATTTTCCCCTAACTACAGTATCACTGTAGATCCTGCTTGGTCTACAGCACGGCCCATTTTCCCTCCCCTCCTCCCTTTCCCCTAAGATTCCCTTATGTCTATCCCATGCTTTCTTGAACCCCACCACTGTTTTCACCCCCACCACCTCTGCTGGAAGCCTCTTCCAGAATCCACCACTATCTGTGAAGAAGTGCTTCCTCACATCTCTCCTGAATCTGTCCCCCCCAGCTTCGTAGCAGGTCCCCTCATTCTTGAGCACCTTTTTTCTGAAAATAACTGCCTTCCTGTACCTTGTTTATCCCTGTGAGGTATTTAAAGGTCGCTATCATACCCCCACCCTCCTTTCTTCCAGGGTATACATATTTAGGTTTTTTAATCTCTCCTTGTAGGGCTTCTTATGCAGATCCTGCACCATTTTAGCTGCTCTCCTCTGGACTGCCGCCACTCTTTCTATGTCCTTCCAGAGATGTGGTCTCCAGAACTGGACTTGGTACTCTGGGTGGGGTCTTACCAGCAATCTATAAAAAGGCAACAGCCCTCACTCTTTCTGCTGGTAATACCCCTCCCTATGCACCCCAGCATCCCACTGTCTTATAACCTGTTGGATTCAAGATATGCCACATTCTTTTCCTTCAGCAGTGATTCCATTAACTTTCCCACCACCCATGTCAGGCTGACTGGCCTATAATTGCCTGCCTCCTCCCTGCTACCACTTTTGTGTAGTGGGACTACATCTGCCCCCTTGCCCAGTCCATTCAGAACTACTCCTGTTGCCAGTGATCTGTTAAACAGGACTGTTAGAAGTGCAGCCAATACGTCCATGAGCTCTCTCAACAACCCTGGGTGCACCCTGTCTGGCCCGATCGCATTGTCCACTTTCAGATTAGCAAGTGCCTTCAGGACTGTCTCCTCTGAAAATAACTAGTGTCCACCTCCACTTCAAAGCACCTGTTATTTTTCTGCAGTCACCCCCCCCCCTTCCTCTGTGAACATTGAGCAGAAGTATTTGCTGAAGATGTCTCCCTTTACCTGATCCCGCTCTGTAGACTCCTCCTTTTCCTTTTTAACCTTATAATCCCTCCCTTGGTCTTCCTCATTTCACTTACATACCTAGAAAATGTCTTGCCCCCTTTTGATACTGCCTGGGCAATTCTCTCTTCAGTTTGTGCCTTTGTGCTCCCTACTGCTTTCCCTGCTTCCCTCCATTTCCCCTGATACATTTCCCTATCTTCCTCTACCTGCATCTCCTTGTAGCTTCTGAATGCTACCCTTTTAGCCTTTAACTTTTCCCTAACCTCTTTGAGAACCATGGGAGTACTAGGAAGAAGGACAGCACAATAAAATAGAAAAAAAAATTATGCTCTAAACTTACTATTAATCATTTGAGTTAAACTCTAGTGATTCATACTAAGATGACAGGGCCTCCGAGGAAGCTCCTCATGGGTACCTTTTCTACCAATAATTTATAGATGCCGATAAAATTATAAAACCCTTTCTTTTTTTACTAATAAACATCACACACACACACACACACTTGCCAACAGACAGCAACACATATCGTCTAACAACTTTATAGGGCCTCCAAGGGATGTCCCTTATGGTTTAAGAGACTCCTCTTGTGAGGTTTAGGCAGCAGAACCTTCACTTTAGGGTTCTGTCACCCAAACCTCATGCTCAGAGTCTCTTATACCATAAGGGACATCCCTTGGAGGCCCTATTAACTTGTAATGTAGTTAGACAATACATCAGTCTGTTACACGACCCAGACCTGTGCTGCATCATGTCTCCATGTGGTGTCCGAGTAGGCACTGTGTGATAAGACTTTAGCAAATCCACAAAGGTAGTACCTGCAATCAACGATACAGGGCACTGGTGCTCACTACACAAGCAACAGCCAGCCCCAGACAATGTTAACAGACCAGAAACAAAGTAGTGGCACTGAAGACCAGATGGTAAAAAGTACCAAATGTATTTGCTAATGCAAAAATCACTAAAAGCTTCCATGGTCTAACAGTAATCCTGTTTCTCCAGCAACAGACCCCAGCGCTTCAGCTGTGGTAGTGGACAACACACTGAGCACCACAACGTTTACCCTGCTTCGTGAACAAGCATGGTCCGTCATATGTTGGTGTGGTGGGGGAGGTAGAGGATGTGACAGGCTGCCAGCTGCCATCTCTCAGACTCCGGAGGCAGTTCCATGTCCATTCTGATAATGGCCGCCCCTGGTGGAGGCCGGAGTGAAGTTATCACTGCAAGGACTACTGGCACTATGCCAAGTGAGGGCGGAACAGACTGGTACTGTGGCTGCTGTGCGCAAGTGCACCTCTACGCCCATGTGTCACTGCTTATGGGGTCTTGTGATTATGGCATGTAGGGGATAAATGGAGGCCAACACAGGGGACACCCAAGGATGAAGCCTCCGTGCCTGTCTTTGTTGTTCCAATGAAGTGCGCAAGATGCTACAAGCACCAGAAAGAACCAGAGGTCAGTTACGTTGGTGGATGACCATGCAACACACCATAACAGGATACACATGATTGTAAAACAAAATTACACTATTGTTATTATTTCACACTTATCGGTTTAATGGTCAATTACTACAGTGACACGAAAAAAGCAAGCAAAACACATACCTCTCTACATTTTTTCAAGGCAGCACGTTGTTCACTGCATTGCCTTTTCTTGGGTGCAGATACTACAGAGTGCGGAAATATTGTAGGCACTGCGTCACACTTCAATATGGGTGGTCATTTGAGATTAAGTAGCTCTACCTGTCAACACAGTTTCAAAATGAGTTTTAATCTCACAATGATTAATGCACATAGCATTTCACGGTATAACACAACATTATAATCATGAATCATCACCTGACTAAAGCTGATGGTTGTCGGCGACCACCATTTTTTTCAGTGTTGCATGCCTTCAGCGTTACACACTTTTAGCAATGTGACACAAATGGCAAGTGACAGGTTGACACCCAGGGTGTTATGACCAGCCGACGACAATGTTGGCGATGTGTAACCATTACCATCCATTATCCCGTGAAAGTCTGTGTGTCTGTCCATGTATTTTTTTTTTTTTTTACTCCCGAGCTGCCTTGCCACCGTATTTTCAGCCCGGTCACAGGCCGCCTGCCTCTGCCCCCCAGATCGGCCGCTGTCCCCCGATACCCCGTGGCTTCCCCCCCACGGTGGGGCCTGCGGCATACCCGCTATATACGCGGGCACTGGGACTAGTCGGGGCCCGGCCTGGGAGCACATCGAGGCCGTGGCGGCGGGCTTCACTCTCGGCGGGCGGGCAGGCTCCATCCATTTTCCGCTTTTCGGGGAGGCGGGGTCGTGCCATGATGTCACCATCCGCCCCACCTCCAATGGGATTGACAAGCTGCGGTCTGCGTGGGAACTCCCGGCCTCCGCCAGAGGTCCCCCATGCACCGCCCGCTATCCACACCTCCCCAGAGAGGAGGAGCTGTCCGCGGGCGCTCGATCCTACTCCCAGCCCGGCCCTCCGATGACCCGAGTCCGTTCCCGAACCCGGGTCACTGGCGTCGAAAGCGGAAATCCAACCACTGCGCTGGCGGGCCGGCTCGTGTCTGTCCATGTAGACAACAGTGACATCTGCAGTACCATATGTTTCAGTCAATGTGCATGGGTCAAAACACCTTCTTTGGTTAAATTATACTTCTCAACAGATATGGTGCCTAAAGGATGTATTACAGTTTGCAAAGTGGGTGGAACATGAAATGCAGTAATGGAAACAAACACAGACTAATATATGTTATGTGTGTAGTGTGTTTCAGACATCATAAACAGCACACAGACATATACCATTGGTAACATTGGTACAACACATACACAGAATCATGGCAATGTGCGGAACCACAAAATTGTATGTGTATTCTATGCACACATGACAACAGTATGGTGCAAAGTAAAGGTTCCACAATGTTGCAAGACTACATTCAAATATCTGCAGTACCATGTGCCACTGCTGCAAGTATACTGCTATGCTGCTGTGTTGTTTGACTATGGGCAGTAATGAACTCCCTGCGTGCATTTCAATTCACAAGTGCTTGCACGACTGACGTCAATCAGCATCGCAGTGCATTACTGAACTCATGCACCCATGTGTTTGATTGGGTTGTCACAATGATAAAATGGATACTAGATTGTAAAAAGGAGCCAACCCGAACATTCTTTCATAGGCATGCAAACTGTGGTGCAAAATGGACATTAATGAATCATCACTTGACACTTTCTGCCCAATGCCAGGATGTCCTTTGATCGTTCAACAATGACCATTTGACAACACTGCATCAGCTTGTTAATCAAGTATGGAAGTGTTGGGGAAAAGCAGTGTCACCACGACAAGGTCCTTCCATTTTGACACTGGTTGCACAATTGGAAAGGAATACAAGAAAGTGCCTGGACAAAGGTATTCACCATGGCTGGGGGGGCACATGTCTGACTTAGGCACTGATGGACCACGTATTCACCTTTGCTGGAGGGGGGCACATGCCTGACTTGGACCTTTCTGACCTGGTGTTGGCACCAGAACTGGCATGCGGCAAGGGAATACATGATAAGGTATGGACCGGGTATTCACCTTGGCAGGGGGCACATGCCTGACTTAGGCATTGATGGACTGAGGTATTCACCTTTGCTGGGGGGGGCACATGCCTGACTTAGGACTTTCAAGAAAGGGCTTAGACCAAGGTAGTCACCAGCTGTGTTTTTGTGAGGCATTTAGGGGTTGTTGTGGGCACAATATATGTGCAACCGTAAGTGGATTGAAGAAACGTGCGTCTATAAAGTATAGACACTGTGTGGTTGGGTTGGGGGGAGAACTCGACATAAAGGTCATATGGTTATGGTCCATGTTGCAATGTGAACTACATACGTCACAACATATGGGACACACAGCATAATGCTACCCAGCAGTATTCAGCAACGCTGAGTGTGCAACAAGGCACACAACGTGTTACTCCACAACGCACCCATAGCACAGGTATTCAACAGGTGTGCGTGGGAGGTTGGCCACAGCACTATTTCAGGTATTAAGGGGCTTCTGTTGGAAACACTGATATGAGAGGTAGCACTGAAGGTGTTAAATGTCTGCTTGGTGGCAAATGATTTTTTGACTGGGGAAAACACACCATGAGGTGATGGCGAGGTTGATGGGACTACTGTCCAAAGACACACATCACAGGAGAAATATAGTAAGAGCAGCAGGTGACAGGACTAAATAATGACATACTGAACAACTAAAGTGTTTTCAGTGGTGCAACACCAGACCAAGACATGATTAGTGTCTCATATTTGGTTGTTGCGAGTGGTTCCTTATCGTATAACAATCTGGACCAGTATACAACCAATCAGTACTACTTGTACAGAAAATGTATTCTAGTACTTGTGGTACATGGAATAATTGACATGACAAGGCTATATCAATATTTTTTTGGGGGTGGATCTGGCTATGAAGATTTGGGCACACTTGTAACGTGGCATGGCCACACAAAATACACATTCATAGGTTGTAATCACAACTTGGACACATAAATAAACGCTGTGGTGGCATGGCTTTGAACATAAATGAATGGCTTGTTCCACTATTGGAGCACATTGAAATCAGTGTCACACAGACCTATAACGCACCTGTCAATAGTGCATGGAAATGTAATTTTCGCACATACAGGGATACTACTTCCAGACCACATGGTGTTACTTATGTGACACATTACCAGGAATATTGTTTTAGATGCAGTCATTGCTGCACGAGGATTTAAGTACCTTTAGGTCCCTCTCAAAACAATCGGGGGTAAAATGCACTGAACACACCACGGTGTTCCTGCTGCTCACATCTGGAAGACAGTTTCTTTCGACAGCTGCCTTCGACCATGCAGTTTGCTCTTTAACTTTGGGGAACTGCAAGAAAGCGATGCCTCGACATTCCTGTTTCTTACTTGCGTTTTAGCACCCCCACACACACCCTCACACAGCGGTTGACCATTTTAGCAGGACACAACAGCTGCTTTTTAAACAGATTAATCCTTTGTTCAGCTATTTCTTACTCACTTTAATCACTGCACCACACCATGCATTCAGACCTTTCCCACGGTCGCGCTGATTCGTCGAGCCCATCAGCAACGTCACAGCACGACTGCACATGCGCAAGATGTGCTACCAAACTCCGTGATTTCAGGGAGTCATAAATATCATTTTTTAAAGATTACAGAACGACACAACAATTACCAGTGGAGGACTTCAAGGTACAGTGCAAATTATGCTGTATTCACTGTTTCAATGCTTCACAGGCGTCTGTTTTCCCTTTAACAGTTTTCTCTCCTACACCTGCATTTCCCAGTTTGTTAATAAGCCTCCTGTGGGGGATGGAATCAAAGGCCTTACTGAAATCTAGATATACAACATCTACTGCTCCGCCTTAGCCTACTACTTTTGTCACCCAGTCAAAGAATTATATCATGCTTGTCTGGCATGACCTACCAACTGTGAAGCCATGCTGCTTAGGGTCTAGCCTTCCACTGGTGTTTAGGTATGCTACTATCCTTTCCTTTAGTAATGATTCCATGATTTTACCCACAACTGAGGTGAGGCTGACAAGGCAGTAGTTCCCTGCCTCTTCCTTGCTTCCGCTCTTGTGTAGAGGTACCCAAGCGGACTTTTTCCAGTCCTCTGGTACCTGTCCGCTCTCCAGTGATTTATTAAAGAGTTCGGCCAATGGAGTGGCAAGTTCCTCCCTAAGCTCTTTCAATACCCAAGGATGAATTCCATCTGGTCCCATAGCTTTGTCTGTCTTCAATTTATTTAATTCTTCTAGGACCCTCTCTTTTGTAAAGGGGCTTGTGTCTGCTTCCTGGATGTGGAGATCTGTAGCTAGTGTTGGGCCATTGCCATTCTGTTCTCTTGTAAAAACTGCGCAGAAGTATTCATTTAATACTTCTGCTTTCTGCACATCATCCTCCACCTGCTGTCCTTCCTTGTTTCTTAGTCTGACTATTCCCCCGTCTTTCTTTTTTCTCGGAGTAAATGATTTGCCTTTATTCATAGTTTGCCCTCAGCCACCTTACTCGTGGGTTACACCACTCATGAGGTTACCCGAGGTCAGACTGCACTCATGTAGATAAATCAGTTAACTAACTGTCCCCCATTGCATATCCCTCATTTATCTCCAACCAAAAACCCTCAAACATATTATATAAACCCACATTTCTTTCATGTCTTGGTAAGTGTGTGATATCAGACATCAAGGGCATGACATCAAATCTCTTTCCAGCCTTCCATCCAAAAATGGATGCCTCTGTTTTAACTTTTTAACAGGTATTTTTCGCATGTTACTGGATCACTGTAGAAAAAAAATTGCAAAATGATCAGAAAACAATGCTCAAAGCTGACAGGTGGAGAGCCAGTTTCACTTGAGATGTTATTCCAGCACAACCTCACTGGCGAACCAGTGCCTATAAGGCAGCCTGCTTACAACTGTAAACACATAAATGGGTCCATTTTATAATTGTAATAATGCACTTCAGGGCATGTGTCACTGGGATAATGGCATTTTTCAGGTGGCTAAAGGTACTTGGCCTGTGGCTTCATGCCTCACAAAGTGCCCGAAGGGTGGAGTTATCCATGTACCACACACACACACCCGGCATACCTTACTGCTTAGCTGAATAACTGTAGCCACTCCTCTACTAGAGATCTGCAACTGGAATGGCTCTAATGGAGAGTACCCAACATGGCAATTTATATTAACTCCAGATCTGGGAACTCAGGACCAACAGGGCTCAAGAACATAAGGTGGGACCCACAGGAATGCTACAAACCACAAACAACTGTCCACAAACATAAACAGAGTCAGGAAACTGGCATTTATTGATTGTCCATACATTGTCACCTTTCATTCTGGGAATGACATTGTGGATTTTCTCTCCCTAAATACACTACATGTTATGGTAATGAGTGTTTTATCTATGGTGCCTCTCATTACTGAACAGTTTAACCCATCAGTTTAGAAGTTGCTCCACTGTTGCCTCTTTCAAATCTCGTTTAAAGAAAAAGTTGTTACAGACTCAGGGGGACATATTCAGAGCCGTCTGGTTGCGCGCACATAACAGTGAGTCACGCAAAACAGATGAGCCAGACAGCTCTGTTGCCATATTCAAACAAAATGCACAGTTGGCACAGATCACGCAATCTGTGTGAATATGGGATCCTGGATGCGCAGCACAAAGCGGTCAGCCACCCTGTGTGGACAGTGCATCCAGGAGTCGGGGCTGAAGACAGCCAATGGGGGAATGCATGGCGCATACCTGGATGCACCATGTCCCCATGGGCGATATTCAGCTAATATGCTAATGAGCTCATTGGGCATGCATGGCGCAAATGGGCTTCATGCATGCCCATTATGGGCTAATTAACATTAACGGGCTGGCAGTATAGCCTAGAGGTTACAGTAACAAGCTGTGAATAAGCTTGGTACATCCAGAAGACCAAACCTGGGTTTGATTCTTGCAACCTTCACTTGCACACTCTGTGACTCTGAGCAAGTCACTTAACTGCCCAGTGCTTCCAGGTCTCCCCTGAAAACAGGCACTTGTGCCTAGTGGGCCTCACTTGGTTACCAAAGACTAAAATAAATAAATAAAACATGGCTGCACCCAGCTAAATGCACCAGGCCAGCCCCCACCCAGCCATGATGGTACCTGACAGGTCCAGTCCCCCTGTCAGTCCCAGCAGTCCAGTGGTACCCCCTTCCCATGCCCAATCCCTGATTGTATCACAATCCCAGCCCGAACCCTGTTTGAAGCAGAATGATCCCCCCACTCAGCCCCAAGCCCCAATATCTGCAAAATAACCATACCACCCCAGTATTTCCATAGTGTAGTGGCCCCTCACCCCCACCCCATCAGAATGGGACCCCACGCTCCCCCAAACCCATCGGGCAGCGGACAGGCTCAGCCCTCCACACACCACCACGGCCGGCCTCTGACTTAACTGTTGAAGAATGGTACTATGTGCTGTTGAGCATTCATTGGCGGTTTATTCAGCAACTGGCTGTGATGTATGCTGAGCCTATCTCAACTCAGTTGGGTTGAAAATGAGGCTGAGGTGGAGGTCCCATCCTGGGTGAAGTGAGGCAACACACTGTAAATGCTGTGAGTGGCTATTTTGCAGACATTGAGGCCGAGAGCTGATGAGGACTATTCTGCCGAACAGGGTTGAGTTGGATATTACTCTGGGAATCGGACATGGGAAGAGATCATTCTGCTTTGATTAGGGTTTGGGCTGAGATTCTGATATGTTCAGGATTTGGGCACGGGAGGGGGGGGTACCACTACCCTATGGAAAGGATCTGGGTTCATTTCTTTTTTAATCGGGAATTGGGCCAGGGTGGGAGGTATGCTACACTATGGCAATGGAGGGTGGGCACTTATTTATTATCTACATCATGGCTCTGGGATGGGGGTGGGTGCCACTAGACTACTGGGGCTGGCAGGTTGCTGTGCACCTATCTGCACTTCCACAGCCTACCTGTGGGTGGCTGGCCGATTTAGGTCACCTTTTTTTCAGCCTATCTTTGCGCAGCACATTTCTGGCCCTTGAGACTCATTCCCCTGGAAATGCTGGCCTGAGCATATTTCATGGAACGCCTACATGGGTCAGATATTATTATTGGGCCATAGCCCATCCGAATTTGGGCAGCCCATCTCCCCGCTTTGAATATTGCGCTTTGGCACATTTTTGGGATGCCTGGCTCATCTCTGTTTTCTGTCGGGATGCGGCACGCATCTCCTTCGAAAATGGGGCCTCAATCCATTTGCATTTGTTTTGCTACTTGTACTTGTATCTTGTACTACTTCCCTCAATATCCTTTATTGTATGTATTGGTGTTTGTCGTAAGTTTATAATTATGACTTGGGACAGTCTGCAAATGAGACTTATTTCTCATAGAAGCTATCCTGTACATTTGGAACTTAAAAATAAAATGGCAGCCCTTGGGTACTTTTCACACAAGCATATTTTTCATTGTAACAGATGACCTGGGCATAGATCTTAACTCTGGGATTATGGTGGTCCAGTTCGTACTGGGAGATTGCAGCAGAGACAGATCCAATTACCCTTTGCCAGCCACACAAAGAGAAAGTTCCAGGAGTATGGTTACTGGGGAGTGCAGGTCTTCATCCATTCACCCACACCGTCACATCAGGTGTTCTGAACTCCGGACAGGAACTCCTAGGCCCACACATCACACAGCGGTGTGATTTTGGACAGGATGTGACAGTTTGCTTTGAATCACATACACTGAGCATTGGTCCTTGCACAAGAGGGGGACCTGTACTCAAGAGGGACACACCATGGGAAGCCTGAACCTCACTTAAGAGGCACTCTGGAAGAGGCCATCCATCCCTCTATCAACACTCCATAGATCCTAACGTACCCACATTGTTACCTCCATTGCCTCGCCATGCTCACTCTGTCCCATGGGTCAGGAAGCAGAGGAGCTACTGAGTTCATCCCCTCAGAACTCGCCCATAGAAAAATTATTGCTATTTCCAAAATCTAAGTGTCAGCAACAAGAAAGCAGAATCATAATCACTGGTACTCATTGTCTGCACTGCCTACTGGCACGGATCTCTTAATAATTTGATCAGAGTTTGATAGAACTTCATTTTATAGGTACTCGCTCATAGAGACAAGAATATTTATGATAGTTACTTGCTCTCCAACCCCAATTGGGGCAAGATGTTGACAATGGCCTGCACCACTTCCCTAGTGGGTCTACTTCTCTAGTGAGCATACAGTTTGCCTTCTGCTGGAAGAAGCCAGTTTCTCAGCAGTTGGGGAGGCAGTATGCCTCTCCCTCTGGGGCTCTGTCCAGAACCACACCTCTCCTCATGAACCCTTAAAAGACCTACCACCAGCACAGATGTTGCTGCAGACAACCACTCTCACCATGCTGCCAGTGTCTTTTTTTTTTTGTATAAGGCTTTATGCTCCTTCCCCGTATGGCGCCCAACTGACCGGCTCCCCAGCTCGGCCCCCAGAATTACAGGGGCTTACCTTATGCCCGGTCCGGGAGCAGTGCCTGCGGAGAGTCAGTCACCATCCTGCCGCAGTTTTTTTCTTCATTTTCTCTCCATTTTTACCTGACGGCCCCAGGAGAAGGATGCATGTGTGTGGAGACACGCACGTGCCTTACAGCCCCGGGAATGACCCTCCTCCGCCCGCCTCATTGGCCTATCTCTGGCACCCTGCTTGCACAGCACCTCACCCTCCACCAGGGGGCAACCGTGAGCGAGGGATGCCGTATCACCTCCCCGCAGAGGAGAGCTACCTGTCAGCAGCTTCATCCAGCTCTGCCCTCCCCCCATGCCAACCTCCAACGACCCAGGCTCACTCCCGAACCCGGGTCGCTGGCGTCCCACGAGGTGAGACGTCCAGCACTTCAGCCCTCTGTGCCACCAGGCCGGCTGCTGCCAGTGTCTTTTACTTAAAAAGGGAGCCAGAGGGAGAAATGAGATTAACTCTAAACTGCCAAAGCAGCCTAGATACCTATTCTGGGAACCAGCAATGATCCCAGGGGTTACGTAGCCATATCGGATTAAGGGGAGTTACTTTATTATCCCTACATTTTCCAGAGCCAGAATCATGCCCCCAGCTGTTTTCGCTGGTGTGCAACACTCCTTCCTTGTGTTCAGTTAAGAGATGTAGTCCTCTGGGGTTTTCTTATACCTCTGTCAGTCAGAAATCTTATTTAAAGGGGCAGGCATCCAACTCAAATGGAGAGGATATCTACTCATGTTTACGCAGTCAAAGGAGTGACAAGTCTGTTATTTAAGTCCCTCACAGAAATATGGTGTCTGTCATTTTGGTATCTGGCAGACACCGCCTGGAAGAGAGAGGGAACGAGACAGTTACGTAAGGAAATCTGCATGCAGCACGGCCAGAAGAGAAATAAAAGCAGCCAGGGAAAGAAATATTGGTTGTAGTCTGAGGTCTGCCTGTCAGACAGCATATTTTCACAGCAGCATTTTCAAACACACACACGCACACACACACCTGTAGATCCCAGCTCTCCACAAAGCAGCTCTCTTCAGCATTCAGTGAAAAAATGTTTGGTCCAAAAATATCAGTCTCCTGCTTAGAGGTGCCACCGATGCACTGACTTTATGTAGCTTGTTGTGGGGTGGGGTCGGTGGGAATTATCTTGTTGCATTTGCTATCTAGGCAGCTTAGCATAAAGAAAAAAATTATTATGAATTATAGATGGGGGAACCAGTTCAAATAAGTTCCGAACTACTGTACTATGTTCTGTTAAAAAAAAAAAAAAATCTCATCAGAAATGTTTTTCAGGTTCTGATCATTTTTAAAACATTGAGTTTTGAGCTTAATATACTCCTCTAGCAGATCTTTACAAACAGGCTGGTGTGAGTTATTGGACCCAGTGAGCCAGGCCCGCGTTTCGTGGTCATAATCACAATAGTGTTACACAAGGGGCACTGTGCAGAATTATTAAATTATTTTAAATTTGGTAACTGGGATGGCACACTGAGCCAAGGCTCATTTCCAGGTGTGACCCGGGAGAGAGGGAACAAAGGGTACATAGTAACAGTGGGAATGATAAGATGCAATAACGCATTACATAAACCCACACAAATCGTGAAATCAAGTACAGGCGTTTAGCTGCTATAATACACAAGATGATTATAGATTATGGAATGTTACACACACATGGACACACACATATACACACACACAGGATGCTGCTCCACATTAGTACGCTGAGAATTTTAAGCAAACATTTGTATGAATTTGAGCTGTCCCATCAACAGATGGCATTATAAACTTGAAAGAAAGTTTCCACTGTGCTGTGAGCTTCCATTCCCATTATGTGATGATGTGTATAAAAGTTTGCCTTATCTTCCTAAGCCGTGAGGGACAGTTTCCCCACATCTGGATGACAAGAGGCTGAGTGGTTCAGCATGATAGAAATGGGGACTTCAAGGACACATCAAGGGTTGCTAAACACATCACTGTATACTAGTATACTCATGCATACACAAAACAGATAAACACACATGAACGCACATTTGCAGAACACAGATGCAAAGCACACACATCTACTCATAATACTACATACACCCAAATACACACGTGAACACATTTTCAGCACATACAACACATAGCACACTGACACAGAAATGCAGAGTGCACATAAACATGTGTAACCCCTAGGTGGTGGTATCCCAAGGGCTACTACCCCTGCCAGCTTGGCTATTAGCAGGTTAAGGGGCCTGAGTTCTGAAATGGGTACCTCCACCCTGAGGTCAGGGTTGGTAGTGGTCAAGCTAACCTGGGCACAGTCCTCCGGGACACTGAAACCCCCCTCTTTCCCCTCTAGTGGCCTGAACACTATACAATAATCACTTTCACAATACCCCTAGTACACCACACAAGTAACCACACTGTTTGCACTTACCACCAGGGCTGGTTCCTCTGACTCGACCCTGGGGACCCCCCGTAAAACAAGGTTATGCACAGCAAATAGCAACAGTACAGTACTTAGAGCACAAACTGGAACCACAGTCAGATTACATGCAGAAAAAGTTAGATCTGATTTATTCAGGGAACTTGAACAAGGAAGGGGCAAAATCAGGTTAATTAGCTTAAAGGTTATATCAATCAAGCAGTTATGCATGCGCTTTAAAACCCCCCACACAGTCACACCTCTGGGTACCCAGGTGGAGAAGAGATGGGCTAGCCAGGACTGTTGCCCGGGGTTGCAGCTGGTTGGGGCCCTGTGATGGAAACACAACATGCACAGTACACAATATTTGTAATCCGGAGCCAGAGGGCTCAGTTCGTAAAGGAAACAAAACAACAAGACAATCATATGACACACTCAGATTAAGCTGTTGTTGCAGGGAGCTACCCTGGTATTTACTCACGATACCCAAGACTGGACACAAGCTGGATGAAAATCGAGACTGCAGGTAGTTGATCTGGAATGCCAGGGGAAGAAGGCCGCACATGAGTCACAGAGACGTCGTTCCTGTTCAAGCGTGGAGCAGGGGGATGATCCCCAGGCAGGTCTCTCATCGATGGCTTCTCTGTGCAGTGAGTAGTCTGGCTGGGCCAGTCTGGCAAGGCCCAGACCACATGGAGACAAATTCGGATGTAGTCCGTTTTGGGCTGGATACAGCTTCCAGCAAGCAGAACACAGTTCACACAGTGGGGAACTAACTCACAACCCACTAGCAGATCACAGCATGTTTACATGTACGAGAATTCTACCGTACCAGGCAAAGCGCTCCCCGGTCACAAATGCAAAGTCTCTGCACACACCAGGAGCTTAGGGGTAGCTGGAACTCCTGACAGGCCAATCGCATTCAGCAAAATCTTTGGTCTTCTTCAGGTTGAGCCTGGACCACTTCAGCAGCTTACTTTAGTCACACAAACTTGGATTTAGTCCAAAATAATTCTCTTTTCTCCCTCTCAGGAGCAGCTGGCAGATATGCAGGCCAAAATCTCAGCCCTTTCACAGTTCTCCCATGCGAATCCACTCAAGATTGCTGCTCAGAATCACTTCAGCTCCTTCTTCTTCAGCTTCCAGCTCAGAACTGACTGAAAACTGACAGCAGCCCCGGGACTTCCCCAAGATCCAAAAGATTCGGTTGGCTGATTTGGCTGTCAGTTAAAGCAAGAGCTCCCCCCTTCAGTTGCAAAAAAGGCACAAAAAGTTCAAAACTACAATTCCTACAGATTTTGACTTCAGACAGCTCCTGTAGTCCAGCTACATTTTAGGTCCCACCAGAACTGATTGGTCCAATTTGCAGTCCAGGACCAAGATAGTGGAGACAAACAAAACAGTCCTTGCTATGAAGAAGGCAGGTTAGACAAACTACATTATCATTATCACTCTAAATGATTTTCAGCAAATAGTTACATCTTTCAACAGAGCTCCCTCTCAGATTACTTAAGCTGCAATCAGGCAGCTGTTAAAGAGACAGTACACAGAGGCTATATAGGCTCGGGTAATCACATTTAAACTGCTAAAAACGCAGGGCACCAGCCTGGTAGTGAGCATTTAGGCAAGCTCAAGGAAGACTTTTTGGGAACCCCCATTTGTAGAGGGGGGGGTTACACCCTTCCCTGTCTGGGAAAACGTGGCATCCCCATCAAATCTGTACCATCATAACATTGAAAATGCAACATATACAAGACATTTATACCATTAGCATGCTATACAAGTGCTATCTGATTCATCAATTGGCATAACTTGTCACTTTACTATACATTTCAATGTACTTCACTATATCATTTCCATTCTGACAATACACTATGCATATTTCACAGAGGTGAATTGAGCATTACTATACAGAATCATGTAATAACTTCTTGTACTTTAAACAATGCAAGAGGGAGCCCTTCCCTATCAGCTAACTTGGGGCTGGATGGGGCAGGGGCACCATGGTGAGAGGGAAAAGCAAGTAACCTGGAATGGGCCGTCAAGCTCAATTGGGGCAGTGAGCTCTGAGAGACATAAACACCTTTGTGGACTATATTGAGAGGCAAATTCACTGGCCTCCTGGGGGAAACTTAACTGAAGCGCACCACTGGCTTGACAGCTCGGCCAGTCTTTCTGGGGTGAACAACCACAGTCTCTGTACTTTCAGCAATGGTCTTGGAGCTTTCATCACTTGTGAGGGGTGCCTCTGCATGAAAGGGAATGTCCAAGCTGGGAGCACTGTCAGCCCCTTGCTCTGTAGTCTCTGTTTCTACAACACTTGGCTCATTTTGAAGACACTCTGGCACTGAAGGGGGGTTGTCAGCACTCTCATAGTGTTTCTCAAGTTCTGGCATGTGACCAGAAAGACTCATACCATCAGCCTCTCCTTCAGGCAAATCATACAGTTCCACGATACACAAAGACTCAGCATCCTCAGACATGATACTTTGCACTTCACCTTCAGGGAGCAGTGGCTCCAAGGATGATGCCGGGGCGTTAGGCAGTACAGAAGGCCCAGCTTCATCCCCATAATTCAACATAGGATTTCCACAAAACAACTGACTCAGTTCATATGAGGGGCAATAGGCATTATCACGCTCACTGTCATCCGAGTTAGACTGGAAGTCACTATCATTCTGAGCCTGCTGCGGGGGAAGTCTTAAATCGGCAACCACGAGGGCAGGTTGACTCTGTTTCTTTCTTGCAGCAGCACAAGTCACTGGTCCAGGGGAATCAATCTCGGTGGGTTCAGCCTCAATTATAACTTGACCAATAGATAGCAAGTGGTTATGGTGCATGGTCTTGACAGCTTTGGAGTTATTCTCTGGGTGCACTTTGTACACTGGCAAATCATCCAACTTTCCAACTATGACATGAGGAAGATAGTGCCATCAATCAGCAATTTTGTGTTTACCATGCAATCCTAAATTTCGCAACAACACACGGTCTCCAGGCCTAAGCTCTTGAGCCTTTACTTTTCTTTCATGTCTCTCTTTGTTGGCTAGATTTCTTTTGGCGGCCATTGTCTGGGCCAGTTGATAGGCATGGTTCAATTGAGCTTTAAGTTTTTGTACATATTGCAGGTAATCTTTGGCTCAGACCCCATCAGGAGAAACCCCAAAACAGACATCAACAAGCAGCTGGGCTTCTCTCCCGAACATGAGGCGGTAGTGAGAGAACCCAGTAGCATCATTCTTCATGCAATTGTATGCGTGCACCAAGGTACTAATCTGCTGACTCCATTTTTGGTTATTTTTTGGGTGGAGGGTGCCTAGCATGTCTAGCAGGGTGCGGTTAAAGCATTCTGGTTGAGGATCCCCCTGCAGGTGATAAGGGGTGGTTCTTGACTTTCACACCCCCCATAGAGAGAGAGCATTTATTTGATTAGCCGACTCTCAAAGTCCAAGCCCTGATCAGAGTGAATTTGCTGGGGGGCACCATAGTGGACGAAGAAATTTTCCACTAGTACCTTGGCCACAGTAGATGCTTTTTGATCTTTGGTGGGAAAAGCTTGTGCATACCATGTAAAATGGTCCATAACCACTAACACATTGCCAATGTTTTGTTGATCAGGCTCTAAACTCAAGAAGTCTATGCAGACTAGTTCCATTGGGGTGCTGGTAGGAATGTTGATAAGGGGGGCAGCCCTCTGAGGCAGGGCTTTTCTCTGCAGGCAGTGACTACAAGTCCTTACGTGGTGCTCAACATCGGCCCCCATCTTGGGCCAGTAGATTCGAGATTGTACTAGGTCAAGGGTCCGGTCAATACCAAGGTGGCCCATATGATTGTGAAGGGAACTCAGTACCAAATCTTTGAAGGCTGTGGGCAGGACCAATTGTTGCTTGTCTGTTTGGCCACCCTGATCTACAGTCTCTCTATACAACAACTGATTAAGCAGCTTCAACCTGGGGCCTTCTTTAAACAATAAAGCGGTTCGCAGATCAGAGGAACGCAACTCGGACACATCTTTTCCTGCACGAAGGGCGTCAAGTGCTGGCTGAATCATAGGATCTCAGGATTGAGCCCACTGAATGCTGTCATTGTCAAACTGAGGTAGTGCACTAATATGTAGAGCAGAGAAGTGGCAATACGCAGCCGGTATGCAGGTGTCAGAGAGGCCCAAGCAACCTACTGAGCAATCCGCTGTGCAATCAGACAGACAAGAGACAGAAAAGGAGAGGATAGAACAGATCCTTGCTTTTAACTGTTTCTGCATTACAAATGAGACAGGGTCTTATTCAACCATGTCACGTAACCCTCTCTTTAAGAGGGAACCTGTTTTCAAAAACAGGTTTCCAAACCTTTCTTTTAATTCTCTTCTATCACCTTATAACCTTTACAGTTCTGCACATATTCAGTATCCCTTTTTCCATAACAACCAGTTAAGCAAACGAGCAAACAGTTAAGTTTAAACCCACACATTTATTTTAGCCTTCAGAGTTCTCAATTCCTGATCCATAGCCTGACAGAAAATGAGCAGTGATATTCTCTTTTCCAGATTTGTGTATCATTTTGAATTTAAATGGCTGTAGTGTTAGTACCACCTTGTGATTCAGGAATTCATATCCTTCATTTGGTTAAGCCAACAGAGAGGATTGTGATCTGTTGTAAGTACAAAGTCCTAGCAAGTAAAACATAATGGACTCCATTGTCCACTTTGTCACAAGGCATTCCCTTTCAAGGGTGGAGTACCTTTTCTCACCGTCATGCAAATTTCTATTCATATATAAAAATCTAGATTTAGTATTTGTCATATTGGTCCTTGCAAGAATAGATCCAGAAGCAAATGATTTGATACCTAGTAATGGACCAACATAGATGTAACAACAAGAACAAAGTGCTCTAGCTTTTGGACCAATCAGTCCTTCTTCAGAAGCGTAATGGCAGTTGTTTAGAAAAAACAATACTTTTAACAGCTGGATGATGCAGAAAAAACAGAAAAAATCCCCATTGGTTTAAAATACTTGTTTAAAAAATACAGAAGATGATGTCAGAGAAGTTTAACAGTACCATATTACCTTCAGCCAGGAGGGTCCCCAGGTCAGAGGTGCTTGGTGGAACACATATACAAAGAATCCTACTGCATATAAATTTAATTGACTTAAGATAACACCGCTGGAGCAGATGACTCTTAAATCAAGCTATGAGTGTCACAGTTTGTATAAGGATGTGATTACTGAAAAGCAACCCCCACCCAGATTAAAGACATACTAGGATTGTTTTAGGACTTCAGGAAGTTTCAATGCATGCATTATAGACAAGAAATTACCAGTAAAGTTGTCTTAAAAACATCAGTGCACACTGTACGATGTGTAAAATCTAGCTGGACCTGTCACCCAGCTGTACTCTCCAGCTAGATATCATGCCCCATAAATTTCAAAAACCTCTAGTGTAGTGGCAGGACTTTATAAATGATAATTTAAATATAAATTGACAGTATTAGTGTCAAACAAAAAACTCTAGTCGAGGACCACCAAGAAATTAAGACCATGTAGCCTGATATGTACTGATGTCAATATACACTGAGAATGTAACAACTTGATGTACCAGAAGTGTCTAAGGAATCTGAAAAAGAGATAAAAATGTAATTTCTCTTCCCCTCTTCACACAAACAGTACACCCTACCCAACCCCACATCACCATAATGTGGGGAGGGGGGGATACCTAGCTTTAAGGAGATGCTCTCTCTCTCTCTCTCTCTCTCCTCACAGACACAAACACACACACACACACACACACACGCACACTCCTAATGAACCTTTATTCACATCAGTCACTGCAATTGTTCCCCAAAGGAATTCAACTTGTCATGAAATCCTAAGAAAAAGGGCTCATGTATCCTAATACCTACAGAGCAAAAATGTGACACTATTTAACCGTACTACTATCTGCATAGTAACATTTCCAAGGATTCTGGATAGTACTACAATGAAATAAAACTGCCACCCTCCCCAGGATAAGGTAACTAGAAGTAAATATAAAGTATGTGTGTAAGACCAGAGGTCTAACATACCTACATTTCCACAAATTACTACAATATTAGCCTAATGTAAAAAGATCTGTCCAGAACCCCCATGCAAATGAGATCTCACACCCCAATATGTACAGAGTTAAAAAAATATGTGACAGTCTATGATAACACTCCTGTATGTACAGTAACAGGCTAAGTAATCTAAATATGGTGCAACGGAATTAACCCCACTCCCGGACAAAGATAAAAAGTAAGGAGGAATTAATATTCATTATGTGTATGAAGTAAGAATAGTAACACACTGTAACTCCATGTATCTAAATAGAGGCCTACCTCAATGTGACAGCAAGTCCCACACCTGTTATATCACGTACCTCACAACACATACCCAGACACATTCATACACACTCGCACCCACATCCCACACATGCTGAAATCCTATAATATGCCAGTCTGAAGAAGAAGAGGTCTGTGGATGTCAGTTTCTGTAGTGTCCCATGAAACCTAGATCAACGTTCATCCCATCTGCTCATATATAGAATAGGATGTTACTTCCCATCTATATTCTGACTCAAGACTGCACCTAGGACTACTTCTGATGCATCTGTTTTTAACAAAAATTGTTTCTCAAAGTCTAGGCTTCTTATTTATTTAGTTTTTGTTTACCGGGTAGGTGCACTAGCCAGCAGGTGACTATTTTCAGGCATGACCCGGGAGAGTACAATACATCATAACACATGGAAGCAACAATACAACAGCTGCACAAAAAAAGTGAGAGATGCTAAGGCTGCCTTCTATACAGCAGAGCTGGATGCCACCTACCATAACCCAGCCAGATTCTGGGGCACTATCAAGGGAATCCTAGGGCAAGACTCTAGCACCTCTTTACCATCTCAAGTGAACCTCAACAATGTGATCATCACTGACAAGTATGAGATTTTAGATGCTTTCAATAATCATTTTACTACAGCAGGCCTAGCTTTTGACTCATCTCCAGCAAATCTGCTCGCTCCCAACTTACTCTCCATTCTACTGAAGCTCAGAAGGCTACCTCTACATTTTCTTTCATGCCAATTTTATTAAAACAAGTAGAAGACCTATTGCTCAGCCTGGATACAACTAAAAGCGCTGGTGCAGACTCTCTGGACCCTTTCTTTTTAAAAACTGCATTGCATGCCATTGCAGCCCCCCTAACTCACCTCTTCAACCTGTCCTTATCTACTGGCTCTATTCCTTCTTTATGGAAGGCAGCACAAGTGTTTCCCCTCCTTAAAGCAGGGGACCCCATGGATCTCAACAACTACAGGCCTATTTCCATCCTTCCAGTGCTGTCCAAAATGTTAGAGAAACTGGTAAGCATCCAACTAAATGACTACCTCAATGCTAACAACCTCCTTAACCCTGCTCAATCTGGGTTTAGAGCCATGCACAGCACCATTTCTGCCTTAGCAAAAGTTACAAATGACTGGCAGACTGAACTAGATAAAAAATAATATCTGTGCTGTATTTCTGGATTTAAGTAAAGCATTCAATACTGTGGATCATGATCTAATCTCCTCACTGCATTCCCTAGGCCTTGACCCTATCTCTCTCAAATGGTTCAAATGCTACCTCTCTGGTAGGGTGCAGCAGGTAAAAAGTGAAAGCAACTTTCTTCCTCAAAACCACTCTTAAGAGGTTCCTCAAGGCTCCATCTTGGGCCCTATCCTCTTTGCCATCTACATCAATAACATTGACTCAGGCCTCACAAATTCTAATGTTCACCTTTTTGCAGATGATACTGTCCTTTATGTAAGCAATCCATCACCAAAAAAGGCCTATGATCTACTACAATCTGAATTCTCCTTATTACAACACAAATTACTTGAAAAGAAGCTTCTATTAAATGCCAAGAAGACTAAAGCTATGTTCCTCTCCACCAATACTTACTCACCGAACATTCTTCCCTAACTTTCTACCGTCCTTGGTGAGAGCCTTGAATATGTAGATAAATTCAAATATCTGGGGGCTTGGATTGACAACAGGCTTGTTTTCACCCAGCACATTGAAGAGCTCCTGAAAAAACTCAGGCAAAGGCTTGGTCTATTCTTCAGGATCAAACATTTTCTAAACAGAGAATCTAAGCAGAGATTAATCCAGGCTTCATTTATATCCCTCCTTGATTACGCAGACTTCCTATATGGCCACTGCTCCCTGTCCTACCTAAATAAACTGGATACACTGTACCATAGAGCTCTAAGGTTCATCACTAACCTTCCTTTCAGCACCCACCACTGTTCTCTCTATGCTGCAGTTGGCTGGACATCCCTACATCACAGAAGGAACAAAAATGCTGCACTTTGGATATACAAAGCTCTCACAAATAAACTACCATCCTACATTTCAGATTGCTTCTCTCTTGTTACTCCAAGGCCATATGCCTAAGAAGCTACAACTCGTCATGCTGAATTTACCAAAGGTATGTACCCGACATGGAAGGGCTGCAATCAACTACTTTCTAGCACACATCTGGAACTCTCTACAAAAGACCCTGAAGCTGAGCACTTTCATTCCTGCAGTCTCCTTCAAAAAGCTGTACCTAAATCTTTTCCCAGAGATATGCAACTGCTTCCACAATTCCTAGCCCCTTCAGACCCCTTTTCACCCCTGCCCCCATTAGATTCCCCCTCCCTTATCTGTTCAGGCATTCATCCATTAACTTTGATACTATCTACCTCCTAAACCCCTACTCCTTACTTTTTTTCCTACATTTGCTCTGGTACCCATTGCCACTGTTTAATTGCCTTGTATATATGTGCATATTATTTTATTTGCTCATTCTTTCTTGTTTATTCTTAAAAAGTCTTTGTTATTGTACTCATTCTATATTTGTATATATGTGAGTTTATACCCTTTTGTTGCTTATGACCAATCAGGTCCATCTTGTGAATGAGCTATGCTCAATGATGTTCGCCTGAATAAATAAAGATTTTGATTGATTGTTTGATTTTTGATTTATTGATTGAGGCAACAACCATACAAGTACATTCCAGACATATAGAGGCGGTTCCAGCTAGTCTAACATGATTTAGGCTATACTAAGCAGTGACCAGCAGGCCAAGAGCAAGGGGGTGTTTACAGGGGAGTGTTGGTACAGGTAAGGGGTAAGGAAGGGAGTATAGGGCCAAAAGGACTGCTTACAGCTTTACCGGGGAATGCGTATGGAGACTGCCGGGTTTGTGGTTCCCCAGCCAGGCAGGATGATGTGGAGTGACAGGGAAGGGTGCAGGCAACAGGAATAGCGGGAGAAGTAGTCGGCCAGTGCATATCAGGAGGGGTGGGCCATATATGGGAAACATATAGAGCACCCAGCAGCGAGAAAAGTCAGGAGGAGGGATAGAAGGAGCCATAACCTGGCGGCCGGCAACAGCCAGCCTGAGCAGCAGCAGGGGGACCCAGGGGAAGTAAGGGAGGATGCCAGAGACATCCCGGCGGTAGGCTAGAGGGATGCCAGGTTCATCGCCCCACAGCCAGGGATGAAGAATATGGGAGGGGTGGACGGGAGGAAAGGGCGGCATGAAATACGGCTTTGGCGGTAGGAGGCGTGTAGGTACAGCCGAGGTCGTGGTTCCGAGGCTGGGCATGAGGGCCGGTGGCAGTCTCTGACCTTGGACATCCTGCGGCAAATGGTAGACAAGAGATGGGGAGGGAGGAGGTGAGGCCTATTTACCAACATCCACCTGTGGCAAGTTTGGGCAGTGCCCAGGTAGACGAGAGGATAAGAGACGGGAGGAAGGGTGGAAGGAGCCGTAATCTGTCGGCCGTCAGCAGCCAGCCAGAGCAGCAGCAGGGTGCCCAGGGAAGTAGAGAGGATGTCAGAGACATCCCGCGGGGAGCTAGAGGGATGCCAGGTTCATGGTACCACTGTCAGGGAAGAAGAAAATGGAAGGGGTGGGTGGGGAGTAAAGGCGGCTTGAAATACGGCTTTAGCGGTAGGAGGCGGGTAGGTGCAGCCGGGCTCATGGTTCCGAGGCTGGGCATAAGGGCTGGTGGCAGTCGAAGGCCATGGACATCTTGCGGTAATGGAGGACAAGTGAAGGGGAGGGAGGAGGTGAGGCCTTACAGTACCAACATCCACCTGTGGCAAGTTTGGGCAGTGCCTAGGTAGCTTAGAGGATAAAAACAGTACAAGATACAACAGTAATGTAGGTAGTAGGTAAGTGCATACATTCATAAAACCTATACATAATTATAATTTAAGATAACGATAGGTGAGTTTGAGGAGAGGGTTGGATTTAGGGAGAGAGAACAAAGGAGGTAGTATGGAAACCAGTAGCAGGGGTGGGGAGTAGGGGCAGGGAAGATTCAGGGATCAGGTAGGATCAAAGCAGGTGCATGAATCTGAAATGGCCAGGTGTAGTCTCAGCCCATGTTTGAAAAGAGGGATGCGAGGGTGCTTGCCTGAGGTCCAGAGGGAGCTGGTTCCATAACATAGGCGCTGCGTGTTGGAAGGAGCCCATTCCTTTATTGGTGCGTCAACGAGGAATTTCCAGCAGGTCTTTACCAGCAGATCTGAGCGTCCGGTTTGGAATCGCAGGAAGAAGAAGCTTCGCCAGTGCAGCAGGCTGACTTTGTCTCAGTATAGAATCATTTAGGCAGGGGCTGAACATAATGCAGTTTTGATGGCCCAAAAAGCCTCATCACACTCTGTGATCCATTTCACATTATTTGAGCACAGTTTCTTCATGTGTTCAGTGAGGGGGGCAGCTAATTGGGCAAAGTTGGGAATGAATCTCCAATAATAACCAGCCAGCCTTAAAAACGACCTGACATGTTTCTTTGTTTTAGGAACAGGGTCCTTAGCTATAGTTTCTATCTGAGAAATCTCTGGCTTTACTTCTCAATTTCCCGAAGTAGATCCAAAATATCTGGTTTCCTGCATGCCCAATACACATTTGGTAGGATTAATGGTCAGACCTGCCTTTTTGATAGATTGGATAACTGCTCATAGGTGTTCCAGGTGCCTTTTCCAGTCTGGACTGTACACCACGACATCATAGAGGTAAGCAGCACAATAACCACCGGGAAAGGATACAATTACATCCATGTATTGCTGGAATGTAGTGGGTGCACCATGTAAACCAAACAGCATGGTGGTGAACTGATAGAATCCAATACGAGTGACAAATGCAGTTTTGTTTCTGGATTCTTTAGTGAGGGTGATTCATCAGTAACCCTTAGTGAGATCAAGGGTACTGATATAGTTAGCACTTAGAGTCTGTCCACCAACTCATCTATCCTGGACATAGGATAACTGTCAAATTCAGACACTTGATTAAGTTTCCTAAAATCAGTGCAGTTTCTTACACCCCCTTCTTTTTTAATTACAATCACCATTGGTGATGACCAAGCACTTCTCGATTCTTCAGTAAATACCCAACTGTTTCATTTTCTGTATTTCCTTAACCATGTCTGCTCTTAACTGTTCTGGCAATCTGTATGTCTTTTTGTCTGATAGGGTGAGCATTCCCTGTCACTATTACATGCTCGACCTGGCACTGTGGCAAAGGTACTGTTGAATGTCTTTACCAAGTTATGAATTTCTGTGGTTTGTTTGGAGGTTAAGAAAACATTCACGTTTACAGTATCAGCAGTTACAGTTTGTTCCAATCTGACATAAGCTATATCACTATCTTCTGTAGAAGTTTCTGGTAAAACTACCAAAGCAGCTTGTGGTGTTTTTTCTACACATTTCTTCAAGAGGTTAGCATGGTATATATTGGTAGGATTTTTCCTTTCGGGATCTACATCTCATAGTTAACAGTGCCAGTACATCTAAGCACTTTATAAGGCCCTTGCCACTTCATTAATAGTTTATTGTCTCTAGTGGGTAACAGTAGCCAGAGACACTTTTCTTAAATGAATATTGCCTCTGAGGCAGCACTGCCTCGGAGGCAGACAACTTAATCCCGCCCTCTGCTGTGTCTCATTGGTTAATACCTTCTGAAGGACAGTAACAGAGGTTGCCAGCCTCTTGCTGCTGATTGGTTACATATGCTGCTTCCTTGGAGGAAGACTACCTACTCCCACCCTCTGCTGTGTCTCATTGTTTAATACCTTCTGAAGGTAGTAACAGAGGTTGCTTCCTGTTGCTGCTGACTGATGATCTCATGTGGTCTCTAAATGGTCCTCCCACATGTTTTGTCTTGCTTTGATTGGATGGTTCTAGCCTGCCCTGATTGGTTGACATACAGAAAGTGCCCTTTTTAAAGACACTTTTTTAAAACGAAAGTTACCAATGAGGCAGATCCACCTCCAAGGCAGTCCTGCCTTTGAGGCAGGTATGGATAGGGTTGCATCCCAGGCAGGGCTTTAACCTCTATAGCTAAAGACCTAAGCTTCACTGCTGTGCCTGCTTGGTGGTGTAGTGGAAAGGTCTACAGCCTGATAAACAAGAGGCTGAGAGTCTGAATCCATACAAGGTCCCTTCAGTTCCCTTTCGTCAGAATTTCACTTGACTGGTGATCCATGGCGGCATGATGTTAGAATAGTAAATATATATGAAAATGGACTTAGCTGTGCCTCAGAGGCAATATTAATGCAGCCATGTGTAAGGCGGTTAACATAAAACTGGGGCTGACCTATAAAATCAGGTCCTCCCTCAGTTCTGCTGCCAGGCTTGCTGTACCTCAAGGTATACTCCATCCATGTCTAACATATGGTTCTATTAATAAGCTGGGTAGGCTCGAGGTGGGTCAGAAGTTGGTCAACTGGGTGGCAAACTGGTTGATGGGCAGAAAACAGAGAGTGGTGGTAAATGGAATACAGTCAGAAGAGATGCAAGTCACAAGTGGGGTACCCAAGGGATCAGTCCTGGGGCCAGTCCTCTTCAATATCTTCATCAGTGACATTGCAGATGGACTGGAGTTTAAGGTTTGTCTGTTTGCAGATGACACCATGATCTGCAACAGAGTAGATGATCCAGATGGGGTCTGCAGAATGAGAAGAGATCTGGATAAACTGGCAAAATGGTCAAAAGAGTGGCAACTGGGGTTTAACGCAAAGAAGTGCAAGATCATGTACAAAGGGAAGAGAAACCTTGAAGCCACCTATAGGTTGGGAGGGGAGTTGCTGGCAGTCACAAGGGAAGAAAGAGACTTGGGCATCATCATCACAGATGACCTGAAATCATCGAAGCAGACCACTAAAGCAGTAGGTAAGGCTAGGGGGATGTTGGGGTGTATTAGTAAGGGTATCACAAGTCATAAGAGGGAGGTAATAATCCCTCTTTACAAGACACTGGTTAGGCCCCATCTGGAGTACTGCGTGCTGTACTGGAGGCCACACCTTCACAAGGACATTAACCAAATTGAGGCAGTCCAGAGAAGGGCAACCAAAATGGTGCAGAGACTGCATCAGAAAACATATGAGAACAGATTAATGGAGCTCAACATGTATACCCTAGAGCAAAGGAGGGAGAGAGGTGATATGATTGAAACATTCAAACACCTTAAGGGCATTAACAAGGTGAAAGAGTCTAACATGTTTCAATATAAGAAAAATAGCAAGACAAGAGGACACAGCATGAGATTAGAGAGAGGCAAATTAAGGGGTAATGTGAGGAAGTTATTTTTCACAGAAAGGGTGCTGGATGCATGGAATGGCCTACCTCAGGAAGTGGTGGATATGAATACAGTGCAGGGCTTCAAACAGGCATGGGATAGGCATAAGGGAGCAATATAGATAAGACTGAATAGATAGGCCATTGACAGAGCAAAGGCTGATGGCACATTCATAAGGTAGAAAAAGAAATGGGCAGACTGGATGGGCCTTGCGGTCCTTATCTGCTGCCAACTTCAATGTTTCTATGTTTCTGTGGCCTATCTTAATGTGAGCAAAGGTGATTTCCAAAAATGGAGCACATGCTACCATAGCATATGCCGATTTGCACTCTCTGCACCCAGACTAAGTCATCGCTGCCTACTGTTATTTATTTATGTTTTTGATAACCGGGTAAGTGAACTGATCCAATGGACCATTTTCAGCCACGACCCAGACCACAGAGTGGTAACAAGAGTCAACAACAAGATACATAACATGGGTAAGATACACTATAGTTTCGATAGGACAGCTTTAAAAGTACTTGAGAATACATGAAAGATCAACACTACACCATGTGGCCAGGAACTCAAGACAGTATGTTCTGTGATCAAATACAGATAATACAGTTGGTGACTGTTACAGGAGTGCAAGATACCCAACACGCAATAATCTGTCTAACACAAGATTGGCTAACCAGTGTAAAGTGATGCAATACAGTACAGAAAAAAAACATTAACTTCTCCATTAATCATGGGAACTAGGGTGGTTGTAGTGCTTGAGAGTTGTCAGAGGAACAGTTACACATAGTCTCAGTGAGAATCCAGTCCTTCAGGTTTGTTTTGAAAGACAAGTGGGAGGGTGATGAGTGAATGGACGATGGGAGACGGTTCCAGAGGGAGGGGGCTGAGACAGAGAAGGCCTTTCTGCTCGTCTTTGTTGAGATACACAGGACTTCCAGAGGAGTGATAGAGGAGTCCCTGAGATTTCTAGAGGCTGCTGTTACAGCGAGGAGTGAAGCATAGGGGGACTGCAGGTCATTCCTGAGGATGCAGTCGACCAGGCAACCTATAGCATAGTCAAATCGACCTTGAAGAGGGAGCCAGTCAAGAAACTGATAGAGCACACAGTGGTGGGTAGTATGAGGAGCTTGGAGGACAAAGCGACATATGGAATTATATGTGGTGTTAAGTCAGGAGCAAAGAGAAATGGGCATTACAGAGTAAATAGGGGAACAATTGTCCAGTAGGGGCAGGAAATTACCTTGTGCAATTGCCAGGTGAGCTTCGAAGGACAGGAGATGCTTAAGGTGGTAGGCAGCACCTAGTTTCTGGTGAATTTTCCACACTGTGAGATCTGTATGCTCATTGAAGGTAAGAGAGGGATTTAGCATCACCCCAGATATTTAATCATGGAGACAGTTTCAAGAGGAAAGCCTGCTGGAGTAAGCACAGTGAGGGATGTGTTGGATTTGGCGACCTTGGCGATCTATGATTTGGAGCCGAAGAGCAAGGGTTTCATTTTTTTTCTCATTTACAAGTAGTTTGCTAGAGAGGAATCAATTGTGAATGGCACTGTGATTGTTTGTGAGGGTGGAGGAGATGGATTGCAGGGATGTCACTGTGGTATAGAACAAGGTCATCTGTGTAAAGTAGAGCATTGCAGTTCAGACTAGTTGCTGGGAGCATGTTGATGAACATAGAGAACAGTAGTGGGCCAAGAATGGAGCCTTGGGAAACCCCAGCATGAATGGGTAGTGAAGCAGAGGAGTCTTTCCAAATTAGCACGGATGGTATCCTGTGATAAGGGCCATGACTAGAACAGGTGATGGGAGCAGGGCTACCCCTCATGGGCGAGACAGTCAGCCCGGCAGAGTCCTGCATTGGCCACTGCAGTTGGGAGGGTTGCCAGCTGGGCGGCTGTCAGAAGCGTGATTCCCTGTCATGGCGAGAGTGACATGAGCAGCAGGGATGCACGTGCTCCGGCACATTTGGGCGACTGGCACCTGTGGACAACTGGCACCTGTGGGTGACTGGAAGAAGGGTGACTGGGAGGTGGGCAACTGGAAGAAGGGTGAAGGAGGAAAAAAGTGAGCACCGCAATGGGTGAAGGCATGGATGTGAGTGCGCACACACAGGAAGTACCCTGCAGCCCAGTGGAGGACCCACCCGCACCCCATGGGTAGACCCCTGTGGCAGTCCCCCCACAACATGCCACCCTATGTGCCCCCACTGCTATGGAAGTGGCGGGTCGGCCCTCTCTCCGTCCCCCTCCAAGGTGCACAGGGACTGATGCAGGCCACAGCAGGAAGTGGACAACAGTCAGGTCGGTGGGTGCTGCCTCCGAGCTGCCACGGTGCTGCAGGGGTTGTGCACCAGACTCCAATGCGGGCACTGTGCTCTGAGCTATGGGATTGAAACTCACAGTGGCCCACAGCCCAGAACTCTCAGCAAGCATTAGACAGGTTACCAGTAGGCATCACAGCAGAACACCTACTTTAGCGTAGCTGGAACATACAGGATGCCTCTACACCATCATCCACCGACCCACAGCCACCAGGGCACACTGCTGACATTAGACACTGCAACAACAGGGCTATATAGTGTGACCAATGCCCACATGCACCATTTTCTATGCCTCCGGACCATGGGGCGTGATGGCGCATGCACACCGGTGCACGCACAGGTGGGCAGCCCCCTGGACCACCCATGACAGTAAAAGGGCACACCGTGGAAGTGAAGGCCACACAACTAGGGACCGACTGCATGATGATGGAGTGCAGTTTTCTAATGAGCCAGAAAGGCAAACCTTCCTGTCCCATAGCGGATATCTCTACCACCGGGACAAGGAGGTAAAGCATGAGACCTATTGGTGGTGTATTCAGGACCACCGCCCCAGCTGTCCCACCAGGGTGCACATTGAGGCAGATGCAGTGGGGTACACCAGGCACCCCCACAACCATGCCCCCAATACAGGGGAGGCGGGCATCCAGGAGGTGCTCAGCAACGGGTGTGACTGAGCGCACAACAGCATGGAGAGCACTGCACAGGTGGTGATACAGTGCACCACAGGGGTGCCAAATGCAACAGGGAGGCAGCTGCCCACACTGTCACATCTGAAGCACATGGTGCAGCGTGTCCAGCAGGACCACAGGGGAGTCCTCCAACAGCAACCTTGCTGCACGACCTGGCAGTGCCCCTGGAATATGCCATCACACCAGGTGGTGACCTGTTCCTGCAGCACGACAGTAGCCCAGGGGATGACCATGTGCTGCTGCTGTTTGCCATGAAGAGGGCCCTACAGTACCTTGCCAGTTGCAGTGCCTAGTTTATGGATGACACAATCCGCCGCACACCACCACTATTCATGCAGGTCTACACCATCCATGGACTGCGGATGGGCATCATGCTACCGGCGGTCTACGTCTTGATGCCATCCTGGATGGAGCACATGTATGCAGCTGTGTTTGGTGAGCTGTGTTGGCTACTTGGCGATGTGTGCCCTGCAACGGCCATGCTTGACTTCAAGTGCACCACCTGGCAGGCATTCACAGCCACACTTGGGGGCATTGCAGTGCATGGATGCTACTTCCACTACAGCAGATACCCGACCTGAGTGCCCGGTATGCCAGTGATGCGGAGTTCACCCTGAACCTCTGCATGCTCCTTGCACTGGCATATGTTCCTGTGGATGCCATGGTGGGTACCTACAGCATACTCCTGGAGCAGCCCTTCTACCAGGCCAATGCAGAGCTGCTCCAGCCCCTCCTGGAGTACATGGAGCACACCTGGTGGGCAAGGCAGTGGGCAGGTCCACCTGCAGGTGTCCCCTGTTCCCTGTCCAGCAGCGGAACATGTATCAGCCCACCCTGGATGGCCCTGCCTGTACTAATGAGGACTGGCACTGTGCCTTCTGCGCCAGGCTGGGTGCCAGCAGCTGCTGTCTGTGGTGCTTCCTTGAGTGTCTCAAGGAGGAGGAGCATCTCACTGCCATCTGTACAGAGCAGTTGCTGTCAGGTGCGGGTGCCAGGACCTCACCCACCTGATCGAGGCAGTTGTGGGGTACTATGGCAAACAGAGCACACCCAACTACCTGTGTGGGCTCGCATACAACTTCCAGATGCAGGTGTATCTGGGTGTACCTGTGGCAGCATGCCATCATCGCCCACTGGTGAGCCCTCTGCCTGTTCATCTCTGCACTGTGGGGCTGCTGTGGCACTCAGTGGATCGCCCCATGCTGACACACCATTCTGCGGCTGTGTGCGTGCCATCCCTGCATAGTCACTGTACTGTTGCACTCTGTCACTGCTTCCCCCCACACCGTGCCTCCCGTCATGCTGTCAGCCTGGTTCCCGGCGTTGGTGTGTCCTGCACTGGTGTACCCATCCTGTCTGCCCCTTGCCATCCCCCTCCATCCGGTTGTGTTCCCTAGTGGTGGTGGTAGCATTTTTTTTCCCACCTCGCAGTCACCATTTTGACGGTCATGGTTCTCCACCTGTGCTGTCTTGGATCTCCACTTGTATGCTGTTGCCCACCATAGTGTGTTGTCTCTTGTCCTATCACTGTTCAGTGTCCATCCCCTTTGCCCACCTGGTATGTACCGTATCCACTGGGCTCTATCGTCATTCACTGGTGAAAAGTCGCACTTATCACATAGAACCAGCATGGACTGGAACCTGTTTGAAAGGTAACAGCGGAATCAACCAGCAGTATTAGGGGAGCAGCCAAAGTGAGACAGGGTATTGTGGAGGAGCTTATGATCGACAAAGTCGAATGCCTTCGACAGGTCCACAAAAACCGCACCTATTGCCTTGCCTGAATCCATATTCCTGAGGACATAGTCAGTGAAAAGCATCAGGGCCAAGGAGGTACTGTGGTGTTTGCCGAAACCATGCTGTAGGGGACATAGGAGGTTGTATTTATGTAGGTGTTCTGACAGTTGGTAGTGCACAATTTTTTCCAGCATCTTGCTAAGGTGTGGGAGGAGGAAGATGGGCCTGTAGTTCTCTGGGGTGAGGGGATCACCGAATTTATAAATTGGCATGACAAGTGCATGTTTCCAGGAGTCAGGAACCATTGCTGATGTGAGGGAAAGGTTGAATATGTAGGTTAGAGGTCTGACAAGAGCTGGGGGGATAATCTTCAGGAAGGAGAGGTATAGCCCATCACTGCCTGGGCTTCCTCTATTAGGGAGTGCCTTCAACAGCTTAGTGGTGATATTCTGACCAATGGTCCTAAAATAGAAGGAGGGAGTGGAAGTGGCACTTGCTGAGGAGCTGGAGTAGGCACCGTGGGTGCCACTATCATGTCCAGTAGTAGACTGGGAGCGGGGGGAGCTTGCTTAGGTACACACTTAGTTCCGTAAACATAGAGTTAAAGGTACCGGCGATCTTAGTGGGGTCATCAGTTAGGCCAGCGGAGGATACAAGTTGCAGAATCCTCTTATTTGATTTGGGATTTCTAACTCTACTCCCGTCTAGGCTGGCTCTCCCCATCCTCGCATCAGCTCTGTAATTTAATTTTAGTCTTTGGTAGCCAGATAGGCTCACTAGGCACAAGTGCCTGTTTTCATGTGCAGCCTGGGAGCACTGGGGAGGTTAAGTGACTTGCTTAGAATTGCATAGTGTGCATGTGGAGGTTGTGGGAATCATACCCTGGCCTGCTGAATGCTGTGGACCTTTCCACTACACCACCAAGCTGGCACAGCAGTGAAACTCAGGTCTTTAGCTATAGAGATTAAAGCCTTGCCTGGGAGGCAGCTCTTTCCATACCTGTTAAAAAGCAGAGCTGCCTCGGAAGCAAATCTGCCTTGGAGACAACTTTCATTTAAAAAAAGTGTCTTTAAAAAAGGGCACTTTCTGCATGTCAACTAATCAGGGGCAGGCTAGAACCACCCAATCAGAGCAAGAAAAAACACGTGGGAGGGCCATTTATAGACCACTTGAATAACCAATCAGCAGCAACCCCAGTTACTGCCTTCAGAAGGTATTAACCAATGAGACACAGCAGAGGGTGGGATTAAGTGGTCTGCCTCTGAGGCAGTGGCATGTATAACCAATCAGCAGCAAGAGGCGGGCAATCTCAGTTACTATCCTTCAGAAGGTATTAACCAATGAGACACAGTTGAGGGCGGGATTAAGTCATCTGCCTCTGAAGCAGCACTGCCAAAGAGGCAATATTTGTTTAAGAAAAGTGTCTCTTGGCAGTAAGCATAGCAAGACTGTCTCACCTGGCTCAAAAACTTTCTTTTTTACCCCATGGTCATAATACACCTTCTGCTGGTTTGGGGCCTCTCCCTGATTACTATGAGAAATTTCAACATATTTTGCCAGTTTCTTTCGCAGGGCACACATTAAAGATGTAATAGATTTTTTTTTTTTGAGTGGGATGATCTTCCTATGTTTCTTTTATTACATCTAGTGGCCCTCTAGGTTGTCTACCATACAGCATTTCAAAGGGTGAAAAACCTTTTGAGGCTTGTAGCACTTCTCTGTAAGCAAAAAGCAGGTAAGGCAAGTACTGGTCCCAATCTTCCTTTCCACTTTTACAAACCTTTTTAACATGCATTTTAGGGTTTGAGTAAAACGCTTAACAAGTCCGTCAGTCTGAGGGTGATAATGGGAGGTGCTTGTGGCAGTGACACCTAGTAGTCGGTACAGCTCTTTCACTAATGCAGCACCAAAATGACTACCCTGATCAGTAATAATCTCTTTAGGTATGCCCACCCTGATGAAAATTTTGACAAGTTCTGCTGCCACTTTTAGGGCTGTGACAGTACGCATTGGAACTGCCTCAGGGTATCGAGTAGCATAGTGACATACCACCAGAATTAATCGATTATCTTTTTCACTTTTGTCTAAGGGACCAACCACATCCCTTGCAATTCTCTCAAAAGGCACATCTATCAAAGGTAGTGGTACCAGGGGCACCTTGTCTTTTTTAGTCACCTGGGCTACTTTCTGACATTCAGCACAAGAACTGCAGTAAGTAGCAACGTCTTCATGAATCCCAGGCCAGTAAAATCTGTACAACAATCTGGCAAGGGTGCAATCCCTCTGCAAGTGACCAGCCACAGGATTATTATTTGCTATGTGTAGCAACGCAGTTCTATACTTTTGTGGTATGACCAATTGTTCTATCTGTTCCTGCGTCTGAGGATTAACAAAACCTCTGTATAGAAACCCATATTTTTTTTTTCTGTATAGATTTTTGCCGCCCCCATTGACACTTACACCTGCCGTTGAGCCCTCTTCACTCCCAAGCCTGTTGGCCTCCCCCCATCATCTTTACCTGTGGGTATCCACAAGGAGCAGGATCCCAGAGCATTGGGAGCCATCACACATGGCAATGGGGAGACACAGGAATTTTCTGTTTTTTTCCTGTCCCAACTCGGAACTGTAGCATGCATGGTGGGCACATAAACATGGAGGCATGCATGCACTCCTGGAACCACAGCTCCCTCCACCCTCCCAACATCAAATCAGTTCCCTGTACCTCTGCTCTGACAGCTAGCCTGCTCCGGGTGTCAGCCAAGAGTGAGGAACCCTGCCTCCCCAATCTGGGAGATGAGAACAGCCTAGTGGCCGCTACACTCCTCTCCCAACCCTTCCTCCACCAACCCCTGGCAACTCGAACTTGCTTCTGAACCTGGTTCGTCAGTATGGCATGAGGTGTGGCATTCAGCGCCTCAACCCTCAGCGCCACTGGGCTGGCTACCCCTTACATTTTTAAACATAGGTTCGCCCTTTTTTTGTTTCACCCCCAACTGCTTAAAGTAACCTTGGAGAGAAACATCACTAGCTTGCTCAGAAGCAAGATTTTCAGTTATCAGTTTAGTTTCAGTTTTTTCATATATTAGCCACTTACGTCCATCAGTCTTTTGTTGGCACTGTTTTTTCAGGCGTCTTCTTTCTTTCCTGGATTTCTGGATCTTGGAGCTGGTTTTAAAACAAGTCTGAATCAAAATCACCGAAGGAAAAGTGTCCCCACAATCCAAGATTTTCTTTGCTTGTGCTGTTGTCACCGCACTTGTCATCCCACCTGATGAGACTACAGGTTCTGCTCCCCCTGTGATTAACTCAGCAAATCCTGGAAAGCCATTTCCAATAATCACAGGTAAAAGTGACTTTGGTACTGCCCCAGCTTTCATTTGGTGTGACACACCCTTAATGGTCAGAGTCACTTGGGTGGTGGGATAGTATTGAGTGTCCCCGTGGATGCAGATGACACCAGTACCTGGTCCGTTTGCACAGTGTTTTCCCAGCACTTTAACATGCACTAGGGTCTGTCTACTACATGAATCTATAAGTCCCTTCAGAGTCTTATCTCCCACCTTAGTATCTGTTAAATACTTGCACAAGTTTGTTAAGGACAAATCTGTCTCAGTGTTACCCTCCTTATTTCCATGTAAGTTTCTTGCAGTGTGGCCTGGCTTGTTGCAGTTATAGCAAATAAAGTATTTGAGTGCAAATTTATTACCCCCCCATCAGAGTTCTTACCCGACCTCGAGTTCAATCGGGAAAAATTGGGTCTCTTACCGGTCTTCGGCTGTTACTTCACTGCTGCATGGTCAGTCTGGCCATCTGATAGTCCTCGGCCAAAGAAACAGCTTTTCCCCCACTTTCTGGTTGGTGTTCTTTTACCCAAAGCTGCACTTTTATTTATTTATTTTCTTATTTCAGCCTTTGGTAACCGGGTAAGGACCACTAGGCACAAGTGCCTGTTTTCAGGGGTGACCTGGAAGCAATAAGCGGTTAAGTGACTTGCTCAGAGTCACACAGTGAACAAGTGGAGGTTGTGAGAATCAAACCTAGGTCTGGTCTGCTGGATGTACCAAGCTCGTTCACAGCTCATTACTCTAGCCTCTAGGCTATACTGCCAGCCCAAATGATAGAAAGGAGGTTGATGAATTCCTCCATTCCAAATATGTTGAGGATCGGTGGAACTCTTTTGCCATCTGGTTGGAGCCATTTAATGAGTTCTCTGAGTCGGATGAAGATTTCTCGAGGATTGTCGACTGAGTTGTATTTTTGGGACTGGAATCTCTGCTTATGTAGGTCTCTCCTGAGATGTCATCTTTTTAGGATTTCACTTTTCACAAGGTAGTAGTTTTCTGACTCTGCAGTGTCCATATTGCTATAGGCAAGTTGGGCTTTACCTGTCAGGTAGGGTACCAGTCTGACTGGCCATTGTTGTTTTAACCACTGGCAGGCTGTGGCAAGCATTTCAGAAGTTGTCAGATATGTTTGAACATCATCTGAGGGACACAACTTTGTAAGTTTAATGTATTTTAAAGAGCTACTGATGCCTCAAAGAAAACTTTAAAAAGCATAATAATTAGGTACAATTCTGCCTGCATTCCATTTATGTTTTATATATTTTTCTTCCCAATTATTTATTACTAAAGACATTTGCATGAATATATGATCTTTATCCCTTGGAGTTTCTTTAGAGTCCATCTGCCTCTATAGCTTACTCCCTACTTCAAGTCATAATTCTCTGTTGTGACATCACATCTGTTGCCATGGGAGTAACTGTGATATCACAAGCAGTGCTCTGTGACTTCAGGTAGAGAGAAAGCAGCAGGAATAGACAAACTCCTTGGGAGCATAGATCCTGTTTTCCGACAGATGACCTCAGTAATAAATAATGGAGAGGAGGAATACAGAGCTAACGGGAACTACAAGCTGGACTGTGTTTAAATGTTATGTTTTGTTAAAGTTCTCCTGAATGTGTTACCAACTGTTTAAGTTGTTTGAGTTTTGTTGCTCTGCTGGACCTGTGCCAGATCCTCCAGCTTTGATAGCTTGCAAGGCATCCAGCCATCACTGTTCCTATTATTGCATCTCTTCTCTGCTGCTCATGTTACTGCATCTCTTCTTTTCTTTGCTGCTCCTGTTACTGCATCTCTTCTTTGCTGCTCCTGTTACTGTATCTCTTCTCTGCTGCTCCTGTTATTGTATCTCTTCCCTGCTGCTCCTATTGTTGCATCTCTTCTCTGCTGCTCCTGTCACTTCTTCTCTGCTGCTCCTGTCACTGCATCTCTTCTCTGCTGCTCCTGTTACTGCATCTCTCCTCTGCTGCTCCTGTTACTGCATCTCTTCTTTTCTCTGCTGCTCCTGTCACTGCAGCTCTTCTTTGCTGCTCCTGTCACTGCATCTCTTCTCTGCTGCTCCTGTCACTGCATCTCTTCTCTGCTGCTCCTGTCACTGCATCTCTTCTGCTCCTGTTACTGCATCTCTTCTTTTCTCTGCTGCTCCTGTCACTGCATCTCTTCTCTCCTGCTCCTGTTACTGCATCTCTTCTTTTCTCTGCTGCTCCTGTCACTGCATCTCTTCTCTGCTGCTCCTGTCGCTGCATCTCTTCTTTGCTGCTCCTGTCACTGCATCTCTTCTCTGCTGCTCCTGTCACTGCATCTCTCCTCTGATGCTCCTGTTACTGCATTTCTTCTTTTCGTTGCTGCTCCTGTCACTGCATCTCTTCTCTGCTGCTCCTGTCGCTGCATCTCTTCTTTGCTGCTCCTGTCACTGCATCTCTTCTCTGCTGCTCCTGTCACTGCATCTCTTCTCTGCTGTTCCTGTTACTACATCTCTTCTTTTCTTTGCTGCTCCTTTCGCTGCATCTCTTTTTTTCTGCTTCTCACTCTTTCTTTCTTGTATAGCCCACTATTTGGAGAAGGCAGACCGGCTTTCAGGTTCTTTCCCTGTCTGGTATTCTTATCTTATGTTTTATTCTATTTTGATCTTGGAATAACACCTTTGAGAACAAGATCATTACACAGGTTCCATGTCAGGATTTCTATATACAGTTATACACGTGAAATGACAGAGAGTCACTAGGACAGACACCCATCCTGAGTCAGACATTATATAAAAAGACACATTTATTTATTTATTGAAATGTTTCACCAGGAAGGCACGCTGAGCAACAAGTTACTCATCTCCCAGTGGAATCTGGGGGGTAGGGAACAATGGGAGAGAATACAGAGAAATATTACAATGCTGGAATATAATGTGTTTACTTGCATACAATGAGAGCAGGAGGGATTACATGTGGATAACATTGGCTAACATTGCAACAGTTAAATACAGTAGATATTAGGGTTGTCAGAACAGGTTCGGTAAAGATTCGAACCCTCCTTGAACCCTGGTGTTCGAGTTCTAACTTAGAACTCGAACACTAAACGGTTCGCAAAAGGGTTTGAATCACCGCGAGACGTGAGACGACGTGGGGGTTTAGTAAGCTACGCTGAGCCGGGATCTGTGGGGGCATTTCTATGAGATGCGCCATGAGGAGGAGCGCCATTTGCTGAGGATCATCGGAGCAGAGCAGCAGCAGCAGCCCACTAAACTGTAGCAATTAGCGGTTGCGTTGGCGATACCGCTACTCTTGTCCAGTGGCCACTTCTTCTTCTCCTGTGAGACCGAGAACAAGAGAAAGGCTAAAAAAAAGCTGAAAATCGGGGGACTGGGAGTGGACTAGGGGAGGTTCAGGACAGAAGGAGGGATTAATCAAGATTGGGAAGGGACTGGGGAATAGGGAGGGATTGAGACCAATATCAGGACTGGAGGAGGACTCGGAGAGAGAATAAAAAAAAAAGAAGAAGAAGACTGAAGATTAAGAACCTTTGTGAAATGTGATTATTTGAAACTGCAGCACACTGCACACTCAGCAGCTGCCAGCAACAAGCATACAAGGGGGGCAAAAAAAGGCAAATAAATCTTTCTGAACCCTAGTGTGTCTCTGTCACAGAGAGAAGCGAGTGTGTGCCCATCACCCTGCTGCTGTGTGCCTTTGACTGCACTGTACCCAGTGTGTGTGTTACAGAGAGAAGCCCAGTGGCCAGTTGTGTGGTGGCATTAACCATACATGACAGAAACGTAGAAATATAATTCTCATTCCCTGGGTTGTGTATGTGACTCCGTCTCCTGTGGTCAGCCCATCACCCTGCTGCTGTGCACCTTTGATTGCTATGTGTATGCCTATGCCCAGCAGCCCAATCATTCTGTAAGCCTTGAACCTGGGATCCTTTAGTTGCAAACTGTCATATTCTTCAATTACTTTCAGTCCACATATCACAGTGTCACACAACCAAAATAAAATTTTGAGTTGTAGCCAGCATTACAGATCACATGCTTTGTTACACAGGAATTGTTTGGGTGTTGGTGTTTTCACTGCAGTATACTGGACTGGTAGTACTGGTACTTACTGTCTGTTATGGCTGACACCAACATAGATGAAGCATTTAGTGCTGGTGTTGGAGCAGGTGTTGGTGGTAGTGGTAATCCTGGTGCTAACAGAAATAACCAAAATGTTTCATGTGATAAAAATTCAACAAACAGCAAAAGAGCAACAGTGAAGTGTGGTAAAGGGGGACCTTTTAAGAAAACCTGTACAGTTGCTGGGGTCACACGGAGAGGCACCATAAGGTATGCCATTCATGCCGTTAAGATCCCTGTGACTAGCAGCAATAATGCAAGTGACAGTGAGTCCCTCTCTGACTCAGACAGTAGCTCTTTGTCTCAGTCCCACACTGTTGTGTCTCGCGACAAATCATTACTTCCTCAACAAAGTGAAATGAGCAAGTCTGCTGACAATGAATCAGGTAGTGCACTTGCAAATACATCCAGCACTGTTGGCAATGAAAGGACATATCCATTGAATCCACCACTTCTGTGTTGGCCAGCAATGAAAATCCATCAGAGTCTTCTGTCCACTCTTCTAGCACCAAGGAGCATGTCCCAGGTTCTGTTAGGACAGGTGAAAAGACACAAACAGTCTTTAGCTATCTTCCTAGCACTCGAACAAAATCTGTCACATCTGAGGTGTGGAATTATTTCTCAGTCAGTAAAACTGATCCATGCAGAGCAATTTGTTCCCTGTGTAAACAGAGTGTAAGCCGTGGTAAAGTTGTGTCATGCCTTGGCACTACAGCTCTTAAACGCCTTCTGAAAAAGCATTCGGTTTTGCTTGATCATCCAAAACCCATGTCCTCCATCTTCCAGACCGCACGTGAGAAGGGTCAGTAATCTGAAATGGATACTGAATTGTCTGAACTTGATGCGAGAACCACTGCCAGCCCTAGGATCACTGTTACCACCAATGCCAGCACCATTAGTACCAGTTGCACATCCAGTGATGGCACTGAATGTATAAGTCCTAGTCCACCATCTCTGTGTCCATCTGCCCATCAAGCACGTGTGTATAATAAACCAGCAGGGACATGTTGCAAACAGCTAACACTGTCTCAGGCATTTGAAAGGAAGAATACCTTTACTAGAAATCATCCAAAGACCTTCATCTTAATCACCGAATTGGTGAACTGTTACCGAGCCCTTCTCCCATACTCTTTGGTAGATCATGAGGATTTTAGGGAGCTCATGACATTAGCAGAGCCTCGTTATAATGTTCCTCATCGAAGGTACTTTTCCTATGTTGAAATACCAAACATTTATCAGGCTTTAAAAGCGACAGTGATGCTTGCACTTAAAACTGCAGAGGGTGGGGTTATTCATGTCACAACAGATATGTGGACCAGCACTCAAAACATAGATTACATGTCCCTTACCGCTCATTGGGTCACGTTTTCTTGTGCTTCTTCAAAACAAAGACACCCCAAAAGATGGCGCTGCTGCATATAAAGAAGTTTGGGCAAGTCATACTGCTGCAAACATCTTGCAGGAACTAAATGACCTCCTTGACGAATGGGTTTATTCTCATGGTCTAAAATGTGGCTTCATAGTAAGTGACAATGGAGCCAACATCTTAAAAGCAGTACAGGATGGAGGATTTCTGCATGCTTCTTGCTTTGCACATTGCTTACACTTAATTGTCATGGATTTCTCAGCAACGAAACACAAGTGGATGGTATGATTGCTGTTTGCAAAAAATTGGACTCACTTTCACATTCAACCAAGGCTATACAGCCATTGTCCGAACTGCAAAAAACACAAGCTGCCCCAGCAAAAGCTGATTCAAAATGTTTCCACTGTTGGAACTCAATGCTTTATATGCTGCAGCCTCTTGGAGCAAAAGCAAGCTGTACATGAGTACTGCTCCAGTTACATTATTGGAGATGGCATTATGCTGTCTGTGCTGCAGTGAAAATTAATGGAGACAGTGTGCTGTATCCTAGCTCCTTTTGAGACAGCTACAAGGGACATGTCTTCTAAAGGTGCATCTGTGAGTCAGGTTATCCCACTCATAATGCTCATTTCACATCATCTTAGTATTCTAAATCTACAAATAGAAAAAGACAGATCTGAAGCACAGACAACATGTCGCCTGTATCATGGGAATCTCGTAAAGAGAATGAGTGAGCGCTTCAAAACCAATGACAAATTAGTTGCAATGACGAAATCAAGACACTACATCCTTGCAACTCTCTAGATCCCAGGTTCAAGGCTATACATCTTCCAAAAACAGATGATATAGAGCAGTACAAATGTATGTTGCTAGATGAGCTGCAGCACGACAGGAGTCAAACACAGACACACACAGTACCCTCAGGTTGTCATCACCACAACATGCAGGTTCATCTTCACAAAGGATACAGAACTGGAAAAGTCACCAAACATTAACAGTAGTTGTTCCACAACTGCCACTTCTTCAGCCCTTAGTAGCAAGCTAAATCTGTGGCAAAACCTTTCCCAAATTGCTGCCATACCAGCTGCTTCTGCTGATTCCTCTTCTGAGCAGTCTCTGTCCAACATGGTAGACAGTTACCTGCAAGAACTGCCTATTCCTATTGATGCATGCCCTTTGAATACTGGAGATCAAAAAAGTCAATTTGGACAGAGCTGTATGATGAAGCCTGTAAATATCTTGGTTGTCCTGCAACAAGTGTCTCTTCAGAACGCATGTTTAGTACAGCTGGCAATATTGTGACAGACACCAGAAATAGGTTGCTGCCAGAAAATGTACACACGTTAACTTTTATTAAAGTTAATAAGTCAAGATTTTCGTATCCCTACAAGAGTATACAAACTGATCCTGAAGTGATTGATGTTGTGGATGTTGATGGTGATGACAACTCAGATGGTGGTGGCTGGTAAATACTGTGTGGGATGGAGTCTCTCTGCACCAAAAAGGAAACTTTTACAGACTGTGATGACTTTGGTTGTTGTCTCTCTCCTTTCTCGATCTACTACCTTGGACTATATACCCCCCAAAACTTTCACCATTTCATGGCAAACTGCTTTGTAGCTAGGGTCTAAACTAAAGTCAACAAGTTTTATCTACAGGGCAATTTTAACATCAGTGGGAACAGGCCCAAATTTGGCATAAAAGGGACACTGTCACGTCAATCCTTTCTGTATCATATTATTTATAGTTAAAGTGCAAACATATATTTTTGGATTTACCTTCTGTGACTTTGTGGTGCATCAGTATGGGCTAGGACAGGAGACGGTCTATTTTTCAATTTTAAAGAGGACAAAACAATTAGTTCTAATTGGTAGCTGTTTATTATTTTTCAATTACAGAAATGTTAGCCATAAACGAAAAATGGATGCTAGTACATGGGTGAGGGTTGTGGGTTGGTTTTAACATGGGTGTGGTGGCATGGGTGCTACTGCACAGATGAGGGTGGTGGAAGAAAGTGGAATGGGTGATGGGGTGAAAGGTGGGTGTTGTTTTAGTTCTTTCATTTACAGATTCGTGATCAGCTGGGGATGGTGAGGAAAAAATGATGACAGACCTAACTACTGTACACATAATATATATTCTTATTAAATACATTGCAAACTGCTGCCACCTAGCACAATTGTCCTGTCCCCTTTAAAAAAGAATAAAGGAATCAGAAATAAAAGAAAATCTGCATCAGCAGTTTTCACAGAATGTGACGTATCATAGTGTTTTGCTTTATAAGTAGTGATAATTTGATACATAATGGGGTTGACAGACGCTGTCCCTAAACATCACATGCCAACTGCTGCAGCTACATTAAATGTTCCTTAGTATGTGGTGAGAAACCACTTTTTTATTTATGTGACTGAAATACAGATTTTATTGAAGTATCAGCTGCAAAATGCATCATCTTAGAATTTTTTGTATGTATTACTTCAATTTGCCAACAAAAATGTTGGTATATGTATGCATTACCTTAGAAAATTGCATGCATTTTGCCAGCAACAATGACTGGCATATTTTTTTTATTCCAATGTCTTGACTGACTACGTTATGACATAATATGTTTTGTAACAGTTCCACATGTTGCTGCTGTAGTACTTGGCTTGACTTTGTTATAAAAGCTTTCTTTTAAACATAGCAACTTTTGACTCACTCATTTAAAACAGAAAGCAGCAAATAGCTGAAATTAGGTAATATCAGTTATTTTTCTCCTAATTCATGACGATGAGTATATATAGCTGAGTACATAAATGGCTAATGTGCCTCTTTCTTTCACTAAGGAACTATGATGCAGCTGCAGCAGGAAAACTTTAACATATGGGTGGGTGGGTGGGCCTGTTACTTATTAAGTTGCTGACTTTAGCAAACAGAAGAAACCATAGATAAACCTAGTTGTATTCCTATCAATGTCACACAAGATAATTTCTCTCCCCCTTATATTGAACAGTTTTTCCTTTACATGTATTTTATTACTATCTTCGTTACTGGCAGCACAATAAAAAAATAGGGTTCGAGTTCTAAAAAGTTCTAAAAAAGATTAGAACCCTAGAACTTTTTCAAAAGTTCTAGACTAGAACTAGAACCCAGAACTTCAGAGGGTTCTGACAACCCTAGTAGATATGAGGACACATATAGCAAGTTGATAACACTGGAACACATATAATAACTTGGCAACAGTGTGTAGCACTAGATGGTAAGGTGACCCAATAGTAATAGGTAGCCTTTAGTGCAACATAGATATTCAAGACTTAAAGTGATTGGAGTAAAGAGTGGAAGAATGGAAGGAGGGAATGAAAAAATTGTGGAGGGTAGAATGGAAGAAGGAAAAGGAAATTTACAGAGACACAGACAGAACACAATTTTCGAGGCAAACAGAGACAACAGGGTGGACTAAAGTGCATATAAGAGGGGTATGGGGTAGGTTATAAATGCTTAATTGAGTGTAGGGGTAGGCCAGTGTTACACTATGTTAACTGGAAGGGGGATAGGAGGAGACTACTAGACTACCAGGGTTGGGTGTATGCCGCATTTGCAATTGCGACTCGGGGTCGGCGCACAGGCAGGGGGTGACTGCACCGCCCTTCGGGGCTATTCACAAAGGGGGATTTGGGGGGCTGGTGGTGTGGACAGCCCTGCAGAGCTATTATCTGACACTTTGGGGCGGGGTGTGTGCAGCCCTATAGGGCTGTTACTGTGTGGGGGTAAGGAGGCAGGTACAGTATGGGGGATGGGGTGGGGGTGCGATGCCCATTAGGGCACCACCGGCAGTGGTCTGGGCATGGGGGGGAAGGCACATGGACTGGATTCTACAGGACCCTCAGAGGACGTATGTAAGTTACACCAGCTAAATGCAGGTGTAACTTACATTGCCGATTCTCCTCCAGGGGTTCTTGCAGAATCCCGACATTAGGGACTTTGTTGCTGCCCTTCTGGAATGGGGCACAACTGCTGCCGTATACCCCCTAGTGCCTTGTTGTAGGGAGTTTATGGTGAAACTGCTGGTGTAACAGCTGTTCGGCGCAAGTGGCCTGCGACATCGCACATGTTGCAACTGCTGGCGTAAGTTGCTACTTGCACCATTCTACTTGGCACAAGTGCTGCTATGCCAGGCATAACATTTCTAGAATCAAGGCCAAGGAGTTAATATACTTCCCCTGTACAGATCATTGGCAAGACCACACTTAGAGTACTGCTGCAGTTCTGAACTACACACCTGAAGACGAACAGGGATAAGGTTCAGCTGGTTCAGAGGAGGATCACAAAGATTATTCAGGGGCAGCAGGGAAGATCCTGCATGAAAAAACTAGTGCCTGGCAGGCCTTAAAATATACTTGCTGGAAACCACAAAGGAATGGGAGACACAACTGAAACATTCAGGTTTCTACAGGGAATAAACAAAGTGGTCAGCATTGCACCACTCACCTGAAGTACAAACACAAGCACTAGAGGTTAATACAGAGAATGTGGCCGAGGGATGATTCCAAAAGGGCCATCAGGAAGTACTTTTTTTCACAGAGACGGATAGCGGATACGTGGAACAGACTGATCAGTTCGGTGGTTTGTGCAAATCAGTAGGTTGAAGCATAAAGGGGTTTGACTCGGGATTAGTGACTCGGGGATTAGTGACTCGGGGGATTAGTGGGTGACAATGCAAGGGGGGAAGAGGAGGGAAGTCATAAGTAACAACTTATGGGGGATTGGTCCCATGGGGTAGGCGGGGATAACAGCAGACTGGATAGACCAGTTGGCCTTCTTCTGCTGGCAATTTCTATGTTTCTATGGTTCTACTAGATTACTTATCTGGACACATTAGTGGATTCAAACCACCATTTGAATCTATTGTTGGGTTCATATCTCCATTTGAACCCATCATTTGGTTCACACACCCATGTGAACTTACCATGGGTCCATACGCCTCATCTGAACCTATTATTTGGTTCAAACCATAATTTGAATCCATCATTGGGTTCAACTCCCCTGGCATTTGAACTCATCATTGGGCTCACCCACCCCAATCTGATTCCTACATTGAGTACAAATCCCACTAGCTAGTCCTACCAATGAGCACAAAGTTCCCAGTCTGCATCAGCTGCTGGATTCAAAAGCCCTCCCCCCCCCATCTAAACCCAATACTGAATTGGAAGAACATATCTAAATCAGCTACAATGCAACACCGATTATCCAAAAATGCTGGGGTACACATGATTCTTTTGGATAATCAGGTATTCAGATAAACGGGAGTCTATCGAGTAAGCGTATTGACAAGAGTGATCACTTTATCATAATGCATTATGGCAAATAGCAGCAAGAAATGCAACTTTTTAAAAACAAAGCATCAAGCAGTATGTCACGTAAAGTCATTGCAGCAAACAGCAGCATGAACAATAAGTTTAATAGCAGCAGTACAGCATTTGTAAATAAAAGCAGCAAAAAGCACGGTACTCTACTTCTTTATGGAAAGGGTGGTGGACATCTGGAACAGCATCCAAGCAGAGGTGGTGGGTACCGAAACAGTAACAGATTTCAAACATGCGTGGGATACGCACAACGAGAACTTAGTTTCCAGGTGGGGGGTAAGGCCAGAGACCTATTAAGGTCTATGGTAGCACAGTAGGCAGGGACTTAGGGCAGACTAGGTGGGCCAGGAGGTCCTTTTCTACAGACTGCATCTATGTTTCTATATATGTTTCTATGTACACAGTCAATCAATCAGTCAATCAATCAATCAATCAATCAATCAATCAAAGTCTTTATTTAACCAGGCGATCACCGTTGAGCAAGCTCATTTTTGAGGTGGATCTGGGTTTGTCAACAAAGAACAAGGGACAATATACATGGAATGCAGCACACAAGAAAATAATAATAGTAAAAATAAAGTGAGATACAATAATACAGTATATACAAAGTATCAGCAGGTAGCATTGACAGTAGCATATGTTTGGAACAGAAGATACAGCTAGTTTTGGGGAGGACACAATTTTTCATATAAGTAAAGAAATATACATATCAGGTGCACCGAACACAAATAAAACCTAATATAAAAAGATATATAGTGATACGGTATGGAGAATTTGGAGCTGGAACCAGGGTCAAAGGAATGTGGAAGGGACAGATATGGGGGTAGCAAAAGGGGAGAGGGAAGAGTCCATTATAGATGTGATCAGTCTTTTAACAGTAGTAATTAGAGTGTGCTTGGACTTATAGGAGTCACTATTTAGGGTAGACAGGCACAGGACTCCTTATTATGATGTAGATATAGAGATTTAAAAGCTGCTAGGATGATGGGGTGAGTTAATTTCAAAGTTGTTTTGCAGCTTGTTCCACAGTTGAGGGAGCACAAAGCTGATGGCTGCTCTGCCAATGAGAGCTTTTGTTTTGTAAACAAAAAGGTAGATACATGAGGTGCTTTTCAGGGCGTACTTCCCCAGAGTGCACAAAGGTAAACAGGCAGAGATATACTGCGGCAGTTTATTTGAGATAGCTTTGTATGTACAAACCGAAGCATTTTTTGCCATCTGTATGCAAGGGATGACCATCCCACTGCCGTGTACAATGCACAGTGGTGGGTTGAGTATGGAAGACTCATGATAAATCTTATGGCTCTGTGATAAAGTGTATAGAGTTTGGCTAGGGTACCTGCAGGTCCCTGACTATACAGAAAAGCTGCATAATCCAATAGGCAAAGAAAGGTAGTTTGAACCAGTTTCAGTTTAGCGTCTCTTGTGAGGAGATTATTAATCCTAAAGAACAGACCAAGTCTTTGTTTAAGTTTCTTTGCAAGTACTTCTAAGCGTTCTATGAAAGTAAGTCTATGGTCTAACCAGGCCCCCAGGTACTGGAACTTTGGTACGTAGTCCGACCGCTCACCTAGAATGGTAGTGATCTGCCGGAGTGTCCCAGCAATTGCAGGATTTATTGCATTGTGAAGGGGCGAGAGAAACATTGCTTTGTTTTTTTTTTTTTTGCATTTAAGGCATTTTCTGGTTTATAAACTGATGTTGCAGCAGACTAAATTCATTTTGAAGGGCTTTACAGGCCACATCAGGGGTTGGGCTACTAGCATAGAGTACCATATCATGCGCAAATAGGTGTATTTATGCTTCTTTGATAGGGGCATCTACATTGTTAATATAAATGGTGAAGAGCAAGTGACCAAGAATGCAGCCTTGAGGTACACCCCTCGATAGAGGTTTTGGTGGAGAAACTTCCCCTTCTGCCTTTACTTGTTGAAGTCGTCCTGAGAGGTAATTGAAGAACCATTTAAGGGATAGGGAATCCAAACCAATGTTCTGGAGGAACGACAGAAGCAGTCTGTGACCAACAGTATCGAACGCCTTGCTTAGGTCCAAGATAACTGCGTAGATTTTTTTTGTCTAATTCAAGCTGCCAGTCATTTGTCATGTTGGCTAGAGCAGAGGTTGTACTGTGCTGTGCTCTAAAACCGGATTGTAACGGGTTGAGCAATTTTTCTGATTCCAGGTACTTCCGAAGCTGGGAGTTCACTATTGTCTCCAGCATCTTTGACAGGATTGGAAGTAGGGAGATTGGCCTGTCGTTATTGAGGTCACTAGGATCTCCTGACTTAAACAAAGGGACCACAAGTACATTTTTCCAAATGGGCTGTAGGTCACCCTGGGACAAGGATAAGTTGAAGAGATGAGTAATTGGGACTGCAAGGACATGGTAGCCGACATTTAAGAAGTACGGGTCAATAAGGTCAGCCCCAGTACTTTTGCTAGTGTCCAACTGAAGGAGAAGATCTTCGACTTCCCCTTGATTTTTCCCCAGTACAGTAATTTAAATTGTGGCAGCATGAACAGCTCTGGTAGCTCTGACAGCAGCAAGAAGCAGCAAGATGTTTGGGCATATTACAACAATGCAGCATTAACAATAAGTTTAACAGCAGCAGGCAGTACGGCATTTGTAATTCACAGCAGTCCACATAACTTTGACAGCAGCAAGCAGGATGGGCATGTTAAACATTTTACATTTTAAAAAACTCAGTGATGGCAAATAGCTTTTTGGTTTTCTTAGTTTTTTTGATTGCTTGCATTCGCAGTTTGCATAGCAATAACATGTGCAGGTAGTTGGTGCTGTCCTGACATTCTATCCACATGACACATTTGTTAAACGCTTCGACAGTTTCTGAGGCTGTCGATACCTGAGCAGTGGGCAGTGGCCTGTTTGCTTTATTCCTCGTCTTCTAGCCTCCAATACCTCTGGGCTGTTCTGTGCAATGTTCACAATGCCATCTTCTGTCAGCTTGTCATACCCGTCATCGTTAGCATCACAGTCAACCCACCCCTAGGCCACCTCAGGTGTACAGTCTCTCTGCTGTGCAATGACATTCAATGCTGTGTTTGCCTCAACTTTCTGTTCCACAGCAACATTGTCAGGGACAGATTGCAGCTCATTTAGCACCTCTGACTTCTCCCAGCACTTTGGTTTCTGTTTCAGCTCTGACCAAGCCTCTGCTAATAGGCAACAAGCATCTTTAATGGTTAGTTGTCTTATAGCCTCAGTCAAGGTGAGCTGCTCATTTTCCTCAGCCAGAACAGTAGCTAAAAGTTTGGTGCAAAGGTGGAGAGGGGCAGAATAAGAACATTAGGAACATTACCAAAGTTGAACTTTTGACCAACCTCTACAATGCACTCTCCGTTATCAAGGCACTGCAGTACATGGAGTTTCTGCTCAATATCGAGCACACAGCATTTTCTCTTGGCTGCCGTAACCACGTTCTGTTAGCCCTAATGTGTGAGCAGCGCAGTTAGCACCTTTATGCTGTGGCTGGCTATCACTAACAAGCAGCTAACAACTGCTATATAGGTAAAGCAGTTAACAATTAGGGAGACAAATGGGTTTCTAATGACAACTAAAATGACTTTGCTTCTAGCAATGCAGGACAGGGGCCGGTTTTGGATAATGCGGAGTTCTGGAAAATTGTGTTTCAGATAATTGGGAGTATACTGCAAGAACCCATTCTGACTCCCCACTACCAGCACCACTTCCACCAGTAGCTTCAAGAAGTCCTTTTCTACTGTACACACTTGAAACTTTCTGGGCACTTAGAAATTGCTGTTTTTAAAGTCCACAAATACTTTTTTCTTGGAATTTGCAACTTTTAACAGTTTCTCAAGCACTTAAAATGGCAAGGCAAGGCAATTATTGCTCAGCTCAACAGTTCACTTTTCCAGTTTAAACACACAAGCAGCGTATTTTTTTCACTTTCTTTCACAGAACCACAGGCAGCACAATATTCTCAGATGGCATTTTCTTTGGCACAGACTTTGCTTTTCTTGCAGTGATCTTCTGTTTGGGTGCACTGCTACCAGACAGGAAGGTCTTAGCCATACCCTTAGCATTTTACCTCTCTCCCCAAAACATATCCCGTGGATGAGCCCCCATGTTTTTGTAACCCCCACACCACTTTTGGCAAGTTGGCTCCCCCCATTGAAAGAACTAGTGCCCACATATGGCATTCCATTTGCTTTTAGCAGAAATACTCTTATTGGACCACCCCTAGCTTTAAAGTATATACCAGGCTCATTATCTAAAGGAAGGGGGTGAAGTACAATTACCAAACTGAGCCTTTGTAAATACAACCAGGTCCAAGGGAAAGGATTCTAGGCATATGCCAGACATAACTGCTGAGGGGGCCCCAATAACTCAACACAGAAAGCAATGATCAGAATGCCCAATGCAGCAGCTGAGATTGTGCAGTATGGCTTTATTCACATATGTTACTAAAGCACAAGTGGACCCCCAATGGTTGGTCATGGCAAAACAAGTACACTCTTCTTCCAGACACTCTTTGCTAGGCAGTACAGTTTTTCGCAGAAACTTCTCTATCCATTGTTACCAAAATGCTTGTGGCCTGAACCACATACTTGAGATACTTTCAAAATGCATTTCCATTTCCCAAATTGGATGCTCCTGGCCTGAACCACATTCTTGAGCCATTTCCAAAACACATTACACAGCGGAAACTCATAACCTGAGCCACATATTTAAGTTTCATCCTGGGCATTGGCCTCTACCCAGGGGACTTTAGTACCCATCAACGAACCAGTTAGTCCTGTCTTGTAGACTTCAGATGGTGTTCCTACCACCGTTTGCCCCAACCAACAGTCTCTGCCATTCCTTCAGGGTTACACCAAAAGAAGCCTTCAATCCCCTCTGAACTGCTAAAGACTCTGAACTCTAAACTTTAAATTTGACACCAAAGTGTATGAGAGGTCCTGACAGATGTGATCTAGCCTTATCTTGGGCACACACACCTCAGCCAACTCCCCAATGAGAACAGTTTCTGCATCTGTACTCACATATCAGTTGTTCTTTCCTTAAGACATGGAAACAACCCAGAAGACACCATTTTTCCATGGTAGCTTGTCAGAAATTCTCATACAATATCCTTCTCAAAGGCAGCTGTACACACTCTAGGACCATCAGGGGATTGTCCCTTGGATCCACTGAACTGGCAGTCCCTATCAATCCCCCTGGAGTGAAATCAAGGAATCCTGCTGCAAAAGGTCTCCACCACTTCACTGGTAACTGTAGATTTAATCCAAACTAGGGTGAGAAACACAGAGCTCTCTGTGATAGAACCCCAACTGGCAGACCTCTTGCCACTCTGACTTCCAAATTCAGACTAACTGAACATTCTAAACCTTCTCAGAGCAGCTGACTCAAAAATGATTATGCTGCTGTGAGAGTTCTAAATGACATAATCATCCCCACTCAGGCTAGCTGAGTAAACAATGATCTCATTATGTAAAAAGTCCCTTAATGAGCTACTTACCAGTTGCCTTTTCACCTGCCTAAGACTAATACTAGTGGCATTCTAGTAACCACAGGGAACTGGGAGGTTACACTCACCACAACCTAACCACCGGCTATCCACAGCTAGATTATGGTCCAGTAGCAGTTCGTCCTACCTCTGTGCTCCCTACGGAGAGGGTTGACCAGGCCCTCCCCTACCATGTGCTAGGCACAGGAAGGTAGCACTAAAGGATAGAGGCCCTCTGAAGAAACTTCAGCTCCTACTCTAGGACTATCTATGGACTTTCAGTGGCTCCAAGAAACTGCCTGAAGTATGTCCTAATAGACAGAATTGGTGACCCCTATCATGAATCAGGACCACCAACCTGCCTTCCCCCTTGCCCTCTAGGGAAAAGTTATCTGACCTATGCTACCTACCAGGTGCCCATACCCCAAACCATTTTACACCATTAGCACTGTAGCCCACTTTAGAAACATACATTTGTCAGTACATTTCCTAAATCTAAGAACTACAAAAACTCTATACCTGGAGAGCAGAAAAAAATGGTTAGCATTGTACTACACAGTTATACAAAGCCTAGCAACTTAAAAAAAAGGAGGACTGTAATGGGTCCTAACAATCCTCTTCTTGTCTTCTTTCAGGAACACAAGCAAAAGGAAACATTGCAAAACACATTCTGCAAACAAACCCAGCTCGTAAACCACACACCAATGCAGATACTACACAGTCCCAAAAATATATAGTTTAAAAGGGGGTTTTCTATGAAAGTACAAAAATAGAAAACATAAAAGCATTTACAAAAACATTTTGGGGGAAGGGATGCCCTACAATGTTCAATGTTCTAAGGAGAATTGTCCAGAGTGCCAAGGCACTATACATAGAGTCTCTTCTAGGTTGAAACCTGCTGAAACACAGTTCTTGGACAGGCACGAGGTTTGCTAGAACTACAGTCTAGTTCAGGAGAGTCTATTGGTGAACCAAAGTTCCCAGGACATCCTCAATTGTAGGCAAAATAGTCAAATTAAAATGTAAATTGCATCTTACCACATTCTAGGTGACAGATGAGTGTCAACATCTCCTCTCTGGACCTGCGGCCTGATGATTTTCTTTTGCTGGACAGACAAAATCTTTGGATCAGATTCTTCCATGCCCTCCTGCTGGACCTGGATGGGAAATCTTCTCCTCTTGCTGGGCTACTGAGCCTGGATGCTGCTACAAATGAACCTGGAAGCTGTTGCAGATGGCCCTGGATGCTGCTGCAGATGAACCTGGTACACCAGAAGAAAGACGCTTCCTCCTCAGTTGCTGCCGCTTTGGTGGCAGATTGCTGCTCTGGCCTAGTTGCATTCAACTTGGCATGTGGGCATATTTACTGATGAGTGGCACCATTCATGGGTAGTACCACTCGGGGTGTGGAGCAAAGATTGTCTCTCCATCAGGACGAACCACAGTAACATTGTAAAATGTCTCTTGGCCAGCCTTGTCCATAATTCGCACTGAATCACTTAGCAAAGTTCTGCCATACTTCCAAAACTGGAGTCTCTCATTGCATGCTTTTATTCTCACAAATTTGTTGACATTTGGGTGCAGGTTGGCATTAGCTTACTCCCACAACCAGGCATGCCTGTCCTCCTCTATTTCCTCCCAAATTTTTTGGGGGAAGAAAGGGTATGTTTGTCCATATTCAGCCATACCCCATCTTCAAATTATTTATTCTTCTTTGCTGCTTTTGATTAGGTCCAACCCAGAGGCATGGCTTGAAGGTGGACATTCCTGGTTAAGCCAGCTTTGAACACTCAGTGCAGAGTAAAAAGTAGTCCACCTCTGCACTCAATGGCATGTTTCTAAAGCCCTCCTCCTCCATTTCTGTCTCAGGAGGCTCCATTGAAGCCAGTGCTAGTGGTGACTCTCATTGCCCCACCATAGCCATTGCAACTTCTTCCTGTTCTACAAGCTCTGCCCAGGAGCTGACAGTTGCACCGGCTCCTGAAACTGTCCATTCCTCACTGCACACGGAGGCACTGGCCTCCGAACACAGAGCTTCATTCACCTCATCTTCGCCCGTTAGGCTTGAGCGTGGGCGTTCGACCACTGGATCCACAGAACCTGCATCTGCAGCATCCAGATTCACCCACTGTAGAGTGGAAAAAATCCATTTCTTCCAGCCCTTGCAAAGTATTCTCACAAACATTCTCCAGGAATTCTCTGACAAACTCAGTGGGGTCCCTCTGACTGCAACCAGCCTGCTGCTGTTCTGATCTGGTGGGGTCCCCTGCAAGTGTCCATATTGGGGCTCAGAGGATTTTTTTGCTTTTGCTACTACTGTGCCACCTGCTTCACATATCCCAAATTGCTTACTACACACTGTGCAATGGGGGATGAGCAGAACATCCCTCCCTGGCTTCAAAGAAACAATGCATACATTGACCGGAAAGTTGAATAAAGCCACATCAGATGGTGTTGATTCACAATTGTGCAGTTGTTCAAAGTGAGTGAACTCTTTTTCTTGTTGTGCAATCCATGCCCTGGCATGGAGCGGGTAGTGGGGGAACTTTGATGCCATTTTCTGTAAATAAAAACACAAGTCCCAAGTTACTATTTTGCAATCAAACTGAGATTTGACTTTCAACACACTGCAACAGTTCTTTAACAGGCTGCCTGACTTTTGCATTCAGTTTCACATCTTTAGCTCAACCACTTGAAACTTTTCTGCATTTCATACTCTAGTCCAAGATGGCGCTGCTTTGTTTACATCTGCTGACTATGCCCCAAAATGGCAGCAGGAACCTTTCTCCACCTCTCACACACACACACACACACACACACACACACACACGCACAGTTCAAAATTGCTAGAACGCTTGTCCGATCATGCGTTTAACTGTTTTACTTAAGGCACAACTTAAATTTCACTTTTAGGACAGTTCAGCACATTCATACTGGCTCTGCATCAGGACCTGTTGGATCGGTACTGCCCTGGAGCTCTTTCTTGAAACAGTCATTACACACACAGTCCACTTTTAAATGCTCACAAACTATTTCTCTGTTACTTTGCTGCATTACTTTACAGGTCTCTGACTTTTTGCACCACAGTTCATTTTACTTTGCAATTGGTATTTATTCAGGCAGCAGCTGATTCCCTCAGCTGATGGTAAGTGGCCTGCTGCCAGTTTGTAGGGCCTTTCCGGTGATCGGGCTGGCAGACCCATGGATCAGTCGCAAAAACACTGCGATTGCTACTACTTGCAGTCAGCAAGTGGGCTGAGTCCGGGTTTTACTTTGAAAGCTCAAAAAAAATGCTGTTTTTGGAACACTTCTCTGCTCTCGGCGATTCCTCCTCCTGCTGCTTTGGCTAGCACGCTGCTCGCTCTCCTCGAATTCTCCACAACACTGAGACTCAGGCAAAGGGTGGAGCTTGGCATCGCTGGACCAATCACATGAGGCCATGTAAATGATATCTCTCTCTCTCTCTCTCTCATCCGCACTCCTGCATGGGGATCATCGAGCAGGCAAATTTAAAAAGCAAACTGTCACTTTTTTTCTCAGCTGACAATTTCAGTGGGACAAAGCGCTTTTAAGGCATTTTGACACAGTTCTTGGTGCATTTCCCTTAGCAACTCCCACAATTTCTACTATACACACTTGAAACTTTCTGGGCACTTAGAAATGGCTGTTTTTAAACTCCACATATACTTATTTCTTGGAATTTGCAACTTTTTAACAGTTTAACTGTTTCTCAAGCACTTAAAATGGCAAAGGGCCAGCCCAGTGGTTCTGAGAGTTGAGGCATCTAGCCTTACCTCACATCAGCAACCCAGGTTCGGGAATAATCTTGGGTCATCAGAGAGCTGGCTGCGGGTGGGGGGGAATAGGAGCAGGTCCCCGGGAGGATGCTGTCTATCCCATAGTCCCGCCACCACTGGGTGGAGATCCAGTGGTGGCATAGGCGGGCAGTGGGACAGCTAGTAGGTTGGGCATCCTGCAGTGCGTGGCATGCACATGCCTCCATATGCATGCATCCATGCCTGGGATGAGCGGGTGATGGGTGAAAAATGGGGAAAAAAACAAATACAAAAAAACTGGCAAGGCAATCAGTGCTCAGCTCAGCAGTTAATTTTTCCAGTTTAAACACCCAAGCAGCACATTTTTTCAGTTTCTTTCACAGAACCACAGGCAGCAAAATATTCCCAGATGGCATTTTACTTGGCACAGACTTTGCTTTTCTTGCAATGATCTTTGTTTGGGTGCACCGCTACCAGACAGGAAGGTCCTAGACACACCCTCAGCATTTTACCTCTCACCTCAAAACATATCCCTTGGATAAGTCCCCACATTTTTGTAACCCTCACGCCACTTTTGGCAAGTTGGCACCCCCATTACAAGAACTAGTACCCATATATGGCATACCATTTACTTTTGGCAGAAATACTCAGATTGGTACCACCCCTAGCTTTAGAGTGCATACCAGGCTCATTGCCTTATTTATATTCCTACTTCTATCAAGCTAAGCAAAAATGCAGCTCCAACGCACAAGAGTGTGCATGGTTTAAAAATTGTAGATCATGAAAAGGAAAACCCAGCACTCCTCCAAGAACTTCACCAAAATATCAGCTTTAATATTTAAAATATGAACAATGCCATGAGCAACCAAATGGTCGTGGAATCCTCTACCGGTTTCACCTCAACCTCCAACACCACCGGACCAGCCTATTCATCCCTCCTTAAGGGCAGAGTAGCATGCAGGTATCTCTGTGAATTATCAGTACCCCCTCTGGAAGTCCCTAGAATCTCCACTGCCATATGCTGTAAAGCCCTTTCCTTTGCAGCCTGCACTCTGTGGAACAAGCTCCCAGTATCTCTCCACTCGACTGACTCTCACCTCACCTTTAAATCCCATCTCAAAGCCTGGTTGCTGTTGGAACCGAAATGCTCATGCCCACCTGGGTAATGCGATTCCTCCCCTCTCAGAATTCCCTATCCATTCCCCTGTCCTGTTAAGGTCCCACCCCCCTCTGGGTGCACCTTAACCCTATTTTTTACTGTACTCTCTTCCCTTCCTGTTCATTGTTATAGCACTTATATTTTGAGATTGCATGTCAGTCTTTCCTGGTCTTGTTATTTCAGATGTATAACGACCGACTCAGTGTACTTCTGCATACTCCTTGTGCACATGTATATTCCTACTGTTGCAGTTACCACTTATGCTGACGACTGTATTCCACGTCTTACACTTTGTATTCACTTGTACTAATTGTACTATTCCTCGTGGCAGGAGTCGTGCCTGACTCAATGCAGTGTGTACCTTTCTGATGTTGTTGCCTGTAATACATGTTATGTAATTTGCATTGTTTGCACTCTCTGTGCCATCTTCATGGCCCGTGTCGTGCCTGAAAATGGTCCTTTGGATCCTTGCACCCACCCAGTGACCAAAGACATCAATAAATAAAGAAGACATAAAAAAATGCTTTGAGGGTACTCAAACAAATTTCAAGAAACTACCACAATAAAATCAACAATTTTGGTAACATTTGCTTTTGATTCTGATTGAGACTTGTCAAGGTGCTGAACATGTACTTGTTGGGAACCAGGAGGGAGAGGGGACATATGACAGAGACCTTCAAGTTCCTGAAAGGAATAAAAAGACCATCTGTGAGGAACTGTTTAGCATGAGTAATGGTTCAAAAATATGCAGGCATGAGTGGAAACCGTCGAGGGGAAGAGACACAAGGAAGTTTTATTTTACAGAAAGGGTAGCAGAGCCATGGAACAGTCTACCAGCTACTGTGGGGGAGGGGGCCAAAACCAGAAATGGATTCCGGCATTACTGGGACAGAGTGAAGGGTTAGTCATTGCTCAAAGTGGTAGCAATAGGGAGGGGAGAGTACGGGCTAGAAACGCGCATGGACAGTAGGTCGCGGGGTTTGATGGGGCTCTACGGGCAGACTGGATGGGGCTTTGGCCTTTTTCTGCTGTCATTGTCTATGTTTCCATGTATTTAAATGCCTCTATGTCCCTATTCATTTTTTTCTAAAAAATACCATTTCTGCAGATCACTTACGAAATATTGAGGAGTTATTCCTGGTGTCCTGGTCAACAGCAATTCCCACTCTCAGTCACACAGTTTCAAGACCTATGACTGTGTTCAAGGCGTTAGTACACTAACGCTCGTGTAGATCGATGCATTCTCTGCACTACAAGTTGCCAGCAGCTTACTGGGATATGTATGAACGACTACAGAAAACCTAGTCCGAGTCCACCATTGAATTAAAGGCCTGCTGCTTAAACCCAGAATCAGGATCTAAGCCTCTCTATCTGGTTCACTATTCGTCATATCTAACACCCCCCCATGTGGGCTACCCATCAGGGCTTAAATTATAGATCACGTCTGAGTAGAACAAACACTCTGTCATTCTGAACTAATGGAGTTGCTTCTTTAGCTCACCTAGGTAGAGCTACATGTTCTACTATTGACATTGCCATTGTGTAATAATTACATGTGTCTGCTGGGTAAAAGGACATGGCCTGGACTGTTGTTAGCAGCAGCCTCGGATGCATGGAGATGCAGGGGTGGTGCTCACTGAATTGTTCCCTCCCCCATGACCACCCTAGTCGCACTCCTTCAGGCTTCTCATGCTGACCCCCCCATCTATCCAGGTGGCACCGGCTGTCACTGCATATCACCCAACAGACCCCATAGGTCTGACCCATCAGGCATGCCTGGTTGACCTGACCGACCCCAGTGGGAGGTGGAATCTGGGCCATTGGCCGCAAGGGCAGGAATAGTCTGTCACTGCATGACTAAGGGTAGTGGAGGGAAGCCAACCCAAGGCCGTAATCTGGGGCAGTGGCAGCCATTTTTTCCATTTTTCTGGTCTCGCCCACCCCCTTTCCCTATTGGCCTTGTGTGCTCATGGCTAGCCTGGTGGGGCAGTGCCTGATGGCATGGGGTCACCCACACCATCAATGGCACCACCACAAGAAGCTGCAAGAAAGCAACACAGAGGCCCCCTGCCCCGGGAGAAGAGTGTCCGAGAGACGCCCTAAGAACCCTCCCTGCTGGCTTCCACTCCTGATGTTCTAGGCTTGGGCATTAATCCAAGTTGCCACATGACACAGTGATTCATACTGAATCCAGAATGCAACATTCCACTTTTTCTTCAAAATGTTTGCCATCTTTTTGATGCAGCCGGAGAGCACTATCAAGTGTTTTACACTCAAGATAGACTGTTTAAGCTCAACGAGTATACTTCAGTGGCATGGACTGTATGCACCTTCTTCCTTTATTTTGAGCAAGATGGAAGCTCTTTGCAAGTACCTAAAAGCAACAGGCATGTGTGCAGCTCATGCTGAGACTGAGTAATCTCAGCACCACACCTGTGCTACCCACTGTTAATAGCTCGGATACTACTCCTGATACTAGCTCAGACGATGAGGAAGAGGAGCTTTTTGACTGCCTAGAAGATCTGGAGGGGGTTGACAAATGTTGACAACAAGCAAGACATACTCTCTTTGACAAATGAGAACCGGAGAACGAGGATTCAACTACAGAGGAGCTTTTTGTTAAATTGGAACATTTAAAAATAACAGAACTGAACCATTATTACAATATAATAAGTTTGAAAAGATATTTGGAGTTGGGACTTGCTCTGAGAGGATTAAGAATTGATATTTCACCATCCTCGGGCTTTAATGAGGAAGAGCAGCTGAAAAAGGACGAGGAAGAAGCTGCAACTGAATGCACTAACAGGTTTATGAGAACCTTAATTAAACAGGACATCAGGCTTCAAGCAACTGCGAACGAGGAAATCAAAAACATTCAAGGACGACTTGCTGAGTTTAAAGGTAAAAAAGATTTTGATATTTTGAATAAATCATTTTCTAAAAAAATTGAAACATATGAGACTGAATTAATTGCAAAGAAAAGAACCAAACTTAACAGGGACATAGGAGACTTAGATAGAAAGGAAATATTTAGTTGGGAATGGAGAAGCTACTCTGGGAATAGAGACAGGTCACTTTCCAACACACAGAGAAATAGTCACTAGAATAAAAATGTATTTATTTATTTGTTTAAGTCTTTGTTTACTGGGTGAGGGAATTGATCCAAGGATCATTTTCAGGCACAACCCGGGCCACAAACAATGACACAGAACAAATGCTTCGAGATATTATACAAGCCAAATGATAGTAGCAGGTTACAGGCAATACAGATAAATCACAAGGAAACAGTACATGACAGAGTAACCAAGAGATTTGTATAGGTCACAGTGATTGGTAGAGAAGGGGGCCATCAGTGCAAAATGGCAGATGTTATTATAGACCAAGTTAAGTCTAAGGTGAAGGGTAGCAGACAGCAAGGAGGAGTAAGTCAGAGAGCAATAGTCAAGGATGGGGAGCAGGTTTCCATGGGCAATGGCAAGTCGGTCAGCGGGGGTAAGATAGTTCTTTACATGATAAGCGGACCCAAGTTTTTGGGTGATTCTGTGTACTACAGTATTTGTGTGCTCAGTGAGTGAAAGGGATGGGTCTAGGGTTACACCCAGGTATTTGAAATCAGAGACTACCTGTAGTCGAGGTCCAGATGGGTAGAGCACCGAAAGGGAGGAGTTGGATTTAGCAGCATTAGCTAGGTTCTGTTTCGATCCAAGGAGCATTGCCTTGGTTTTCTTCTCATTCACCAGGAGCATGTTAGATATGAACCAGTTGTGGGCGTGGCCAACATTTTGAGACAGCACAGAGGATATGTTTTGGATGGATTTGTCACTACGTTAGAGGACCAGGTCATTGGCGTACAGTAGGGCAGGGCAATTTAGGCTGTCAGCAGGGAGTGAGTTAATGAATAAGGAGAAAAGAAGTGGTTCCAGGATGGAGCTCTGTGGGACACCCGTAGTGATGGGTAAACCTAGGGAAGTGGCAGTAGCAATAGTCACTGATTGGGAACAAACAGTCAGGTAACTGTGGAACCATTGCTGAGTCTCAAGAGAGAAGTTAAACTGGTGGAGTTTAGTAAAAGTTTAGTAAAGAAAAGGGGGTGGTTGACCAGGTCAAAAGCCTTAGCCAAGTCCACAAACACTGCACCAGTGGCGTTACCCTGATCCATATTCCTGAGGACATGATTGGTAAATAGGGCAATAAACAACAACTACAAAAAAACGGTTACATTTGGAGGACAACCACCTACTGCAGTAATTAATATTAATCTAGACTCTTAGATGAACCCATCCACCTCTGCTGATTTTGTTTAGACAAGACAGCAACAGCAGTACAGGTAGAACAAACACGTCAAACAAAAGTAACAACAAACAAGCATTTGTCAATGCCAAACATTCACTTGCTGCGCCGTGGCTATTGTAGAAGCCTGGGAGGGGGGATTTCAGAGGAGCGAGGAACGGGGAGAGAAAGTGCATCGGGCAGCAGGATCCACCAATAAGTGAAGCTGCACCGCAGCTAATGTTGAAGCCTGTGGGGGGGTCAGAGGAGCGAGGACCAGGGACAAAGAGTGCAGCGGGCAACAGGAGCAGCCACTAAGTAAAGCTGCAACATGGTTAATGTAGACGCCTGTGAGGGGGTTAGAGGAGTGAGGACCAGGGACAGAGAGTGCGGCTGGTGGCAGGAGCCGCCAATAAGTAATGCCACACCACGGCTAATGTTTAAACCAGGGGGAAGGGAGTCAGAAGAGTAAGGACTGATATAGTTGTTATGAGTGAACAAACGTAAGTGGAAAAATGTATGAATTTATTGAATGATCATAACAACCATAATAGTTGGGGGGGGGGGCCCAACTATACGCTTTCAGGCAGAACTATGTGAATTTATGGACTTAGCCCTGTACTGTGGGTGGGTGACTAAAAAAGAAACAGAATACATTAAAGTGTACTATTCAATTGTCTCCACTTTTTACATACTTCCTAAAACATACAAGGATATGTGTAATCAACCAGGGAGACCCATTGTAGTGGGAATTGGGTCCCTCGCACAGAATCTAGGGATGTTTGTGGATAGTTTTCTCCAGCAGATTGTCTTTATTTTAAAATCATACCTAAAAGACAGTATGGATTTACTGAGCAAATTCAAGGGGACAATCTGGGATCAAAATTGGAGCAGGCTCAAGATTAATGCTAGCAGTCTGTATGCATCAGTCTCACGTGACGTAGGGATCCATGCAGTTGGCTGCTTCTTATTAACCAATCAGAACATCCCCACATGTTTTAAGTGCCATCAGATTTGCTCTTACACATAACTATGTTATATTTAGGAATTATTTTTACAAACATGGGGTACAGCGATGGGGACAGCTTTTACCCCATCTGATGCTCACATTGTCATGGGTTTATTTGAAGCCAGATATGTATTTAACAGAACAACTAACAAATACCTTGATCCAGTGGCTTATTGGTGTTTCATTTTATTGATGATAGTATAGCCATAAGGTCAAGGAACAATGAAAACATTCTAGATATCATAACATATCTGTACAACAATGACATGGGACTACATTCACCTACAACACACATAAACACACTATCAATTTTTTGGATTTGAAACTAATTGGCTCACCCGGAGAACCCATTAAGACAGCAGGTTATAGGAAGGAAACACCATCTTACATACCAGAGAAGTGTCCATCCAAAAATACTTATTTCATCCATTCCTTATGGGGAGATGATTAGGCTCAGAGGGAATTGTTCAAAGGAGGTAGAGTTTGTAATACAGGCCAGTGCACTAAAAGACAGGCTTTTGAAAAGAGGCTACTCCAGCCAAACATTGGAGGAAACCTTCCAAAATGTTAACTTAAACAGAGAGGACCTTCTAACAGCACATAAAACAAAACAGAGAGCCCAGGATAACATATGGGAGTGATATTATAACCTTTGTGTCCAAGTTCAACCCACTGGCAGGCAAAATGAGTAGTTTAGTCCATAAGTTCTGGCCAATATTGTTAAGTGACCCAATTCTAAAAGAAGAAATTGCACAGACACCAAGAGTTTCATTCAGTAAAGGTACAAGTATAGGTGGCAGAACAGTAAATAGTCATTTTACACCAACACTAAGTGCACAAATGCAGACCAGATGGCTTGGTATAAAACCAAAGGGACTGTACAAGTGCGGTAGATTTAATGCATGAAAATATGCACACACAGGAGACATGTTTGAGAAAAATGTTGACGTCTTCAAAATACAAGGATTTCTAACATGCTCAACTCCCTTTGCCGTGTATATCTGTTGGTGCTAAATGCTTTTATGTTGGGAAGACAAAACAACCTGCTAAGCTTAGAATATAAGAGCATGTTAGAGCAATTATTAATGGAAACATGTTTAATGCTATAGGGGAACACTTTGCTGTGGCACATAGTGGCAAACCAGACTGTCTGAAATTCAATATATTAGAACATGTTAAAAGTAATCAGAGATGGGATAATAGAGGCCAGACATTGTCACAGAAAGACACTAAGTGGACTGTCAACCTTAAGACAGTCGTGCCAGTGGGACTCAATGAAGAAGTGGACTTCACTCCATATTTGTGAAGAAAAATGTTTTATAAAATGGGCAAAGGATTTCAAGCAATCTTGTTGGTTGTTAGCCGTGCATTAGATGTGTCTAATGCATAGCTAAAACTAGAACCCCCCATTTAGAATACACAGGCCCATTTTATATGCACAATAAGCCAATCTGGAGATGTGCATTAGACAGTTCTAATGCACAGCTAAGGGACTGGATGCACTCGGCCTGTGGCCTCATGTCTCACTATGTCCCCCTAGCCTTGTATTAGAACTGTCTAATGCACACCCCATGCATACATATTAAATTTTTGTTTTATTTCTGAAGTCATTTATTATGTTTGCTTGCATGCATGTGCAAGAAACATAGTGCCATCATCTGAGTTTCTGGAGGTGTGTCACCCCCTCTTCCAGTTCCCTCCATGTGTTTGCAGGCATGGCCACAGTTGCCCAATGCATGCTGCAGCTGTCTATGACAGCACTTGGAATGCAATGGCTTGCAGTTGAAAGGGAGAGAGCCACTTCAGTGAGCAAGATCAGATAAGGGAAGTGCTCACTGAAGTGCTCTCCCCCACCCAAACAGTCTTCCAGGTGCCACACTGGGAGCCCACCCCAGCGTGGCAACAATGTGTTTGGCCAACTGGGGTGCCCAATCCCTGTCGGCTCCACTGCCCCCCCAAAGCTTTCCAGCTGCCACGCTGGGAGCCCACCCCAGCGTGGCAAATGTCCTGCATAATGTAATTGCCATGCTGGGAGCCCACCCCAGCATGGCAAAGGTCCCGCGTCGTAATTAAAAAAAAACAAACCTGAAAACACAGAAATGGTCCAACACAGTCTCCCTGCCCCCATCCCCCACCCGCACCCACCATCTGTGCACTCTGCCTCCCCACAACCCCACCTCACCTCATACTTACCTCCGGAGCTTGGCGCGACGATCTTCAGTGGACCAGGAACATGTCTGCACTCTTCAAAGCCGACTGCGAACTGAGGAAATGCCGGTAAGCTGTATAATGTAATGAATAGGGTTTTTTCAACTTTGCTGCATATCTCAGGCATTTTTTGGAATTTTGACACCAAATTTTCAACATGGTGTTTTTGGGACCCCTCCTCATGAATTCTGTCATTGTCATGGCGTTAACCGGGCCTGAAGGGTGATTTTGTGGTCACTGCATGAAATTGTCTTTCAGGACTGATTAATGAAATGACAGTACCAGGGTTCATAAGGTGGGCTCTCAAGAAGCCTGTGTTGAAAATTTAGTCAAAAAATTCCTAAAAATGACTGTTTTACGAGCGTGCGTTACGCTGTTCATATGCACACTCGTAGGTTCGCAAATTTTCAATATTTTCACTCTGGATTTTCAACATTGCCATTTGACCACACCTCCTTGTGAGTAGTACAGCTGTCATTTTTCACATCTCACCCAAAATGTGTTTCCGTGCATGTAGAGCACAATGGCACAGTCGGTGTGCGAAATCAATGTTCAGGACACATTAAGAAAAATTATAGTGACACTGTTCATGAGCAGAGGTGTAAAAATGGCTACATTAAACATTTGGTGAAAAAATTCCTACGAATGACTATCTTACGAGCATGCATTGCGCTGTTCTTACGCATTCTCGTAAGTTCGTGAATTTTCAATATTTTCATTCCAGATTTTCAACATTAACATTTTATCACACCTCCTTATGAGCAGTACAGCTGTCATTTCTCACTTCTCACCCAAAATGTGTTTCAGTGTATGTAGCGTACAATGGTGCAGTCGGTGTGCAAACTCAATGTATGGGACACATTAAGAAAATCACAGTCACACTGTTCATGAGCAGAAGTGTTAAAATGGCTATGTTAAAAATTTGGTGAAAAAATTCTCAAAAATGACCGTTTTACAAGCGTTTGTTGCGCTGATCCTACGCACTCTCATAAGTTCGCAAATTTTCAATATTTTCACTTCATATTTTCAACATTGCCATTTTACCACGCCTCCTTATGAGCAGTACAGCTGTCATTTTTCACATCTTGCCCAAAACATGTTTCCACCCATGTAGCGCACAATGGCGCAGTCGGTGTGCGAAATCAATGTATGGGACACATTAAGGAAATCACAGTGACACTGTTCATGAGCAGAGGTCTTAAAATGGCTATTTTGAAAATTTGGTGAAAAAATTCCTAAGCAGTTTCCACGCACCCTCATAAGTTCATGAATTTATAATATTTTCAGTCCAGATTTTCACCAGTGGCATTTTTCCACACTTCCTTATGAACAGTACAGCTGTCATTTTTCACAACATGGACGAAATGTGTTTTCACACTTTTAGCACAGAAATGCATGGTCACTGTGGGAAATCATTGTTCAGGACAGATAAAGAAAATCACAGTGACACTGTTCATGACTGGAGGTCCCAAAATGCCTGTGTTGACAATCTGCCGTAAACAATTCCCAAACTAATTACATTACGGGTGCACGTTGCACATTTCTATGCACGCTCATGACTTCACCAGTTTTTTTAATATTTTTACTGCAGATTTTCAATTTTTACCCCTCCCCATGAATAGTATAGCTGTCATTTTTCACATCCTGTTCCGAATGTGTTTTTGCACCTGAGGTGACAAATGCCGTAGTCGCTGTGCAAAAGCAGCTTTCAGCTAACAAACTGATATTGCCACTGTTCATGAGGTGGGGGGTCACAAAAAACCCATGCTGAAAATTTGGAGTGAAAATACCAATGAATGCCTGAGGTGTTAGGGTTTCCGACCATAAAACCCCACCCTGTAGAGAATGACAGGCATCAGGGCTGTGACTTGGGATTGTCACCTGCAATGCTCATACCATTTCACCCCCACCCACACCCTGCAGCCACTGAGAAGCATTGAGGTGTGCCTTGGACTCTTCGGCCCCAAAGTTCACCCCATTCTGCTATACCGCACCCATCTTGCAATATTTCCTGGTGGAATGGGGTTCGCATAAGGGCCAAAGACCCCAGGGCACACCGTGACATTTGTCAGTGTCTGCATGGTAGGGTGTGGTGAAATGGCATGGCCGTTATGCCTGACGACCCAAAGGCACACCCCAATGCCTGTCAGTCTCTGCAGGGTGATGGTGGGGTTGGCTTCAGTTCAATATTTCACTGCCATTCCTATTATGCAGCTATGTAACTCCTACACTACCAATGCCAATGCCAGCAAGCAAACATTCAGCATTGACAAATGCTTGTTTATTAATTTATAATTTTGTTATATGCATCTTTTGTTGGTTTTCTTTACAGCCATCTCTAGGTCACCAAGCCTGTGAGTTTACCCCAGGAACGCTTGATGAAATAGTGCAGAGGAGAGCTGCTACTTGGCATGCATACCAGCACAGATCCAGTTCCATACTTATGGACCCAGGGCTCGGTATTCTCAACCAAATTTGAATTTTGTCCTTTAACTTTGTCCCCTTGAAGCATCTTTACTTAAATTACCTTTCGACCCATTAGCAACTTCCTAAAAAATGGATAAAGAAAATATCTAAGGAGTTCACCTTTTGCATTTCCCTCAACCTCCCATCCCCTTTTTATGTCTAAAATGCAAAAAGTAATTTCTGAGCATCGAGTAAGTCCCTTCTTGTTGCTATTAAGTTATTTTATATATCTTTTTCAATAAGTGTTTTCTCCCCCCCCACCTCCCAATCTCTCATTTCAAGCTTTGTTTTTTTCTCTAATAAGTGTTACTTGTTTATTAAATTATTAAAAATTAATGATAGCTAAACCTCGTGGTCTGCAATGTAAATTGATTGATTACAGGAGGCCTCGCCCTATTTTCTTTTCTTCTTCCCTCTTTTCTTATTTGTAGCCTGTAAACTATCATGTTAAGCTAGTATGTGGACATATGAAATTTAATTAAGGTATTAATTTAATAACTTTACTGTATAAATTTAATGAATATGACCCACAGTTTGGGCTTATGTGACCTAGGACTAATATCATACTTAAAAGTTCTAGTATGCATGCCTTGCAATTTCACTTTTGTAATTTACTATTTTTTTACACAGCAGTGTGTTTCCCTTTAACTGATGCATTTAAAATGATCACGTTGTTGTACTCCTTAGCTCCGCTTCCTGAGGAAGGCCCTGTGTGGGGTTGAAGAGCTGGGGATGTAGGGTGTTTTTTTTTCTCTAGGCACCTCCATGCCACAATAAACTGCTTTGAATCACTGACCACGGATTCTCGTGCTTATGTCTACAAAGTGCTGAGCGCCTTTCCTTTACCTTTGTGTTTGCTGCTGGCTGCCCTTCTCAGCACCAATGAGTTTCTCCAGAGCACAACATTCCACTGTTTCTTCAAAATGCCTCCCCTATTGACCGTGTGTGCTCACAGCTGGCCTGGGAGGGGTAGTGCCTAATGGCATGGGGTCACCCACACCGCCAACAGCACTACCACTAGTCACCACAAGGAGCCACGAGAAAGCAACATAGCAGCTTCCCTCTCCCCAGGAGGAGAGCTTCCAAGAGATGTCCTCCCTGCTGTCTTCAGCTCCTGATGTCCCAGGCTCGGGCATGAACCCGAGTTGCCAGTGTGTCAGAGCAATCCCCCACTGAATTGTTTCTGAACCCGTGGCCCTAGGTACTCTTTCCCACCAGAACGCCAGAACCATGGCAGAGTGATCTTAGGGACGGTGGAAATGGGGATTTATAGGATTTGATAAAATCAAGTTAAACAATGGATTTTGATCACACAAAAGACTGTTGTTAAATGTAAAGAAACAAGCACTTCTTTGAAGTACTACATGCCTTAGACTATTGACCCGCCAAGAAAGAAACTAATTGCAAAAGTCATTATTTATCTCCTGCTAGCTGTTGGATTCACTTGCTGTGCACCTGGCTACTGCAGCAATGTCCCATCATCAGTTTCTGTTGTTCTTGGAGCATATTATGGAATCCAGAAACAGCTGAGATGTTGAACACTATCTATCCCCTTGGAAATAATATATTTTACATATACAGCAAGTAATGTATTTTAAATATACCAAAATTGGTCCCTTTTTGGCATATGAAAAATAAATGAAAGAGTGTGAAAAATACATTAAGGGCCAGATATTCAAACTGCGCCCAAAATGTGCGCAACAGCAGGAACAAGCACAAATCAATTGCGCATATGCGCAACAGACGCGATATTCAAACATGGAGCAGAACAATTATGCAAGCAGACAACGCCTGAATATCGCACAAACTGCACCATAGTGCAACCAGGAAGGGAGCTGAGCAGAAGGTTGCGCCATAACGCAACAAGGGCAGCCCAGCTGAGCAGTCCAGAGGTGCCATAGCTAAGCAGAGTGCCCCCCAGCAGAGCAATGGAACTGCACAACCAGGGAGGCAGGCTGGGGCCCACCGCCAGCCATGCCACACATGGGCACAGGAACACACTGCAGAACCAACAAGACACCTGCACACCCCAAGCACAGCATCACTGGGGGTGGGACAGATGATCTACTGGCCCATGGGGACAAGCCAACAAAGCACAGCAGAGCCATGACGCCCCAGCACAACCACTGGCAGGCTGAGACTGCCACACACAGGGGGTTGACAACCACAGTGCACATCAGCCCCCCCGTACACACAGCACATCCTGCACCATGACCCCAAGACGCCACCCATGTGCAGTGACTGGCACTGCAGGAAACACCATGCATCCCCCCCGGCACACGTCAACCCTGTGCAGCAGAGAAGCATACAAGCCAGACCCACCCTGTGCACCCAGCAGTGGGTGGCAGCAGATGGCAAGACCAACAGAAAGTCACTGCCATGCTGGAGACACCTCCCCATGCACACACCACACACACACACACACACACACACACATCAGGACCATACCACCCCAGATAGCATGCACACCACTGCAACTGAGCAACCATAGCCAGCTGCAAATCAGAGACCAACACAGTATTCATATCAAAATATAAATGTATTATAAAACTGTAAATTACAAAACCAACAACACCATAACTATTTACAAGGGGGTAGGGGTACAAGGTAGGGGTGGGCAAGGGTAGGGCTGAACAACTTGGAGAGGAAGGCAGGGTGGAGGGATGGGTGAAGTGGGAAGGGAATCCGGCCTAAGGCCTAGCAGGCTGGTCCTCCTCCACCCGGTGCCGCTGTGCCTGGCCATGCCTCCTCCGCAGGCCATGGCACTGGATGCTGCTGAGGATGGCTCGGTTGTCCAAGGACACTTGTGTGAGCTGCTGCAGTTCCCGCTCTATCCTCCGGAGAACACTGAGGCCTAGGAAAATGGGAACACAGTCAATGGCTGTGACTGACCACAACCCTGAACACCACCCAACCTGCAAGCCATACAGCCCAATGTCCCACACCTGTGATGGTATGCACCCACCCACAGTGAACATGCACATGGCCATCACAAACAGGCGGCACCAGCTATGTGCACCACTGCACACACACACTTGCCCATGTCCATCACAGCACAAACAAGGCTGTCAAGTGGACGTGGCAATGTGGTGCGATGCCAGTTACACAGCCATGTGCCCAGTGCATGCATGGACCACCAGTGACGCACACACAGACGTGCAGTGACACTGGACAGTGATGAATGTGGCTGTGTCGTGCATGGTTGTGTTGTGAATGGCTGGTGGTCATGCCCACCCCCTCCAGCATGCAATAGCATCCATGATGTAATGATACTCACATTCCGCAAGAAGCTGTGTCTGCTGCTGCTGCTGCTGCTGCTGTTGTGGCCCACCTCTTGCTGCACCACCGACTGGCACCGGGGCCCTGTCACGGCCCTCCTCACCACGTGCCTGCATCCTCACAGCCCGGCCTGTGGGAGACAAATGTTGAGAAAAACATCAGTGTGACTCCAAAGCAGACTGCCCCCTGCCCCAGTGAGAGTGCCTGCCCACACAGCCAGCCCCATGCATCTCACACCTGCACACACTGACACAGCAAACCATGTCAGAGCCATCACCTATGCACAGCCACCAAAACACACTCACACCCCTACAGAGAATACAGGTGCATAGACGGTACACCCACCTGGCCTAGGCACCATGCCCCTCCTGGCACGTGACCGTAGCCAATCATGCAGGTCAGGCGCCCTCCTGTGGAGGTCACTGTATCTGTGCTGGTACTGCTCAGCAGACCGGCGCTGCCCAGTGACCCCCACCAGGTCATTGGCCACTTGCAGCCAGACCTGTGTCCTAGCCATGGTGAGGGGCACCTCACCATCCAGTGCCCCATAGTGGGGCTCCACCAGGGCCACCAGGTTGGCCACCTCCATGGGCTCCATTGCACTGCCCTCCTGCGTGCCATGCTTCAAAGTTTACAGCAGGCAATATGGCGCCCCGCTGCACGGCAACCCCACGTGGAAATGTTGCGCAATAGACCACCATAGGTTCCAATCGCGCTGTTCGCACAGTGCCGTTAGTCCACATAGCGCTGTCACCAGACAGCGCAATAGGGCCGACACATGGCAGCCGAACAGCGCCAGGGGGCAAAGGTCGTACACCAGGTCAGGGGTCTATGACGCAAGGCCACGCACAGCGCCATCTGACGTCTACGCATCCTGCGCGACCGACCACCTGCGTGACAGTGCCACAGTGGACTATTGCGCAGTAGTGCCACAGCGCCATATAGTGCCCAGTGCTGTAGCACCACCGGCACAATGGTGGCCATGTCCTGAATTGCCGATCGCGCACAGCACATCATCAGCGCGGCAGACGCCTGCGTAAGCTACCTGGGCATGCGCAATGCAGTGTACCGCACAGTCACAGATCTGCGCTATTGGCTCAGCCGGATCAACCGTCTTGCGAAAAGCGCAATGGCACGATATTCAGCCGACACATGCAAATCATCTGATCAGCCATTCAAAGGCGCAGTGGCGCGATTTGCATCTCATTACAGTTGCTCCTCTCCTAATTTGCATGCATTGCGCTATAAAAGTGCGACACTGGGCTGTGCTGGACAGATTCGGTTACTGCAGGTGAGAGGTGAGTTGCATGCTGTGGGATGTTCTGGACAATGGGCATGGGATAATGCTGTAGACTGCACAGTGACAGGTGTCCACTTACACCCATACAGATCGCCATGACCGAGCAGAGACAAGGTGAGGGTGAGGATGGTGGGCGAAGGAGGAGGCCCAACTTCACCACAGCAGAGACAGAGGCCCTCTTCCAGGCCTACCTGGAGGATGAGGCACTACTGCGTGGAAGCCGGGGCACCCCTCAGGCCCGTGCAGCTGCATGGGAGGGGGTAACCCGGGCAGTGAACCTGCACGGAAGCCACCAGCGCTCCGTGCAGGAATGCAAGAAGAAGATTGGGACAGACCGCAGGAGGGTGAAGGAGAAGGTGGCAGCCCTCAGGGCGGCATGCGCTGGCACTGGCGGGGGCCAGCCAGCGGTGGTGGAGCTGACCCCGGCTGAGGACCGACTGGCTGCAACTATGCAGTGCAGTGCTATTGAGGGCATACCAGGAGGTGGATTCCAGACAGGTGGAAGCCCATCACTGCACAGTATGACATGGTGGTGGTGTTGGGGGGGAGGAAAGTTGTTCACATGCACTCACATGTCCTCTCTTTCTGTTGCAGATCCTGTTCATCTTCAGGAGACAGTGGTGGTGGGACCAGGCAGTGAGGATGACCTGCTGGACATGGAGGAGCCATCCACCTCTGTCACCAACCAAGCATGCACTGCACCAGCATGCATGCTGTGCTGCCAACCTGGTGTCGGTGATTGGTGTGGGGTGCACAGCCTGTGTTCAGCAGTCTGGCATGCAAGCATGCCAGCACGCCAGACTGTGGCTGTAGCATGTACCTGCACCATTGATGATGCAAGGACTGCAATGGGCAGTGACATGTGTGTCCCATGACGGACACACAGCAGGCCAGCACGTGCCCTGGGCCTTGCTGGTTCCAACTTGTGCGCCAGCATGCCGGCACAGTCCCAGGCTGTGCCTGTCAGCACCGGTTGGGCAGCACCAGTGGCTGTGCAAGTGTCTGGCACTGTTGCAGCCACAGTGGTGGAACGAGTGGACTCTGGGGCACAGCGGTTGGAGGGGCAGCAGCAGCAGTCACCCACCAGGTATGGGGGTACAGTGTCCAGTGGTGGCACATGCCCGCCGCCCTGTGATACACCCATTCCTGGTCCTGGTGAACAGCGCCCACCCTCAAGGGGTGTTGTGCATCAGGACCTTCAACACCCTGGGGGACAGGCTGCCGTTGTGGCAGAGTACCCATTGGACAAGCACACCCGCCTGCTGTGGGAATCAGTACAGCAGCAGAAGCGGGTTGCAATGTCCATGGAGGCACTGTGTGTGGCTGTGGAGCGGCACAGCAGGGAGTGTTCTCTGGACCGTGCAGAGATGGTCCACATGCGGATGGATGTGACCGCCACCATTGACAGGCTGACTCAGGCAGTGGTCTCTGTTGTGGACGCATTGGGCACACAGTCAGGTGACCCTGTACCACACACCCCACACAGTTCACGCTCCACTCCCTGTTCCTGGCGTCGTGTGACACCAGGCCTGTCGACGCCGGGTTCTGCTGTGGGCATCCCGAGCACCCCTGGTGCAGGCATGTTCAGCATGCTGCAGACCCCTGTGTGGGCAAGGTCACGTTCACACAGTGGGACCCCTGGTGGTCCAACAGTGCCACCCCATGTGGCCCCTGCTCAGCCTGCCAGTGCTGTTGGGTCACGGCGGGGCCACCCACGCATCCGCGGTGGCCGTGGGACAGTGCTACATGACTGACCTGTCTCCCAGTGTGGGCCCTGTCTGGTGCTGCCCTGTGCAATGTGTTCATGGTGGGCAGTGCACTGCTGGTGCTCTGCTCAACACGCCAACACACGGACCACCTGCACACCTCCCAACTGCTTGCCCACAGGTGCGCAGCATGATGATGCCTGCATTGTACTGTACACCAAGGTGCAAGGGTTTCCAGCATCTGACACACGTACTTGGGCAGTACAGGTGGTGGGGTGTCGGTGGTGCTGTGTGTTAGCAATGTCGGGTTCTGCTGTGCTGTGCATCTGCCCATGTACACTCTGTGCCTGGTGTGTGTGTGTCCATATGAGTGTTCACCCTCCTGATGGTGTGTTTGTATGCCTGGACCCTTCCACTCACCTGGCGTCCATGCACCCTGGTGTGTCACCCTGTTGCCTGTGGTTTTGCGCCTGACAGTGTTGTTTGCACATGTCCCCTTGACTTTCCTGTGTTGTGCATAGTGCTCCTCTGTGATGGTGTCCCGTGCAGCTGGGCCTGCCGATCAGTCGGGGTCCCGCCATCCTAGGGGGGGCTGCTCATCAACATCAACACGGCGCCACTGGTGTCCCCCGCCAGCTCCCCTCTTCAACCTGTACGGCTATCCCACAGTCCTTGGCCATGTTGTGCACGATGCAACAGGCCAGGAATATCCCACAGGCCTTTGGGGGGCTGTACTGTAGGGCACCGCCAGAGGTGTCTAGGCATCAGAAGCGTGCCTTGAGCATCCCAAACACCCGCTCTATGATGTTGCGTGTGGCAGCATGTGCCTCATTATAGCGTTGCTGCGATGGGGTCATGGGGTGCCGGTATGGTGTGAGCAGCCAGGGATGGCGTGGGTACCCGCTGTCACCTGTGTGGAGATAGTGGAGATCAGTGTCATGTTCAGGTCCATTTTGCCCATATCCCTGTGTGCCACTACCATGGCACCTGTGGCATTCCCACCCTTGCCCCAAGTTTGCATTCCATACATGCGCACTCACCCACTAGATGTCCTGTGGGATGTCCCACCTCAAATTGATGGCACAGTGCGGACTGATGCCATATGAAGGCATCATGTGCTCCACCAGGGTGTGTGGCACAGACATTGATTATTAGCCATGGCATCACACACCACCTGGCAGTTGACACTGGAGTATCCTTTCAGTTCCTATACGCTGCCCCATCGGGGCCAGGTGGCGTGCGAATGGCCACATGGGTGCAGTCTATGGCCCCTAGCACACCAGGCATACGTGCTACCCTGTGGAACTCCCGCATGTTTGCTGTACGCTCTGCTGAGGTGCTGGGGAAATGGATGTGCTCCGCAGCATGTGGCAGCAGTGCGCTGAGGAATTGGGTGAGGATGCATGACGTGGCCGACTGTGTGATGCCTGTGATGTCCCCTGTCGGCCTCTGGAAGGTGCCCGTGGTGAGCAGGCACATGCAGGCTGTCACCTTGGTCTCCACTGACAGAGCGTGACTCCGTCATGAGGGTGCCTGAATCACATCACTGCACAGCTCACAGAGCCGCCTCAGTATTGCCCTGTTCAGGCGGTACCGGCCCACAATCTCTACATCTGTATACAGCTCATAGCTGATGCGGCACGGTACTGCCTGTTGGGCGTACCACCGACGGGGCTCTTCCACGGCCTCGCCCCCTGCAGCTTGCATTCTCACCCTCATTACAGCTTCCATGTGGAAGCTGGCACTGTCCATTTCCTGGCTTGCCCCCGGCTGGTGTTGCTGTGTTACCCCGCTGTCCTGACTGCTACTTCCACTGCACCGGCATCCCCCTGCCTCTGCAGCCTATGGCCCACAATGCTTGCCTTGCCTGCCTAGCCTGTCACTGTCTGTCTGTCTGTCTCTCTCTCTCTCTACCCCACTTGGCATCCTTAGCAGATTCTTGCGCCACTTCCTTGAGCCTTTTTATTTTGGCTCATTTCGCTAGTGCCACTCCGCAGTTCCGCCTGCGCAATGCAGTCTTGAATTTCGCATTGCGCTCTTTATGCATGGATCCACCCCCGTTGGTTGTGCATGCCTTCCTTTGCATTGCGCTGTTGCTCAGCATGTTTTCAGTGGCGCAACTGCCTCCTGCTGAATATCGCAGAATGGCGCACTTTTGGTCTTGCGCAGGCGCAACCCTTTTGAATATCCCACCCTATATTCATAATTTTTTTATTTATGATTTTCACCCCAAAATTCCACATTTTGGTTGCCTAGTTTTCAAGAGGGTTTGGAGGGACAGTTACTGCAGCAGGAGCAGGAGTTGGAATTACAGTTCTAAAATGGGTAGGGAAATAGGGGGAAGCTCATTGGTAAAAAATGCATCACATGACTGCTGATTACTCCAGCAGCACTGCAAAGTATACTCACATCCACAACAGAAGCAGCAGCCATAGCAGAGAGAGAGAGAGAGAGAGAGAGGGCAGCAGAACAACAGAAGGCCAGGCATAACTGGACTAAAACAGTATCTTTTCCCATTTCAGGGGATATTCCTTCCTGGGCTCACATATGGCCTCCTAGCATTCCGAGGTGCAAATGAAATGGTCCTCCAAATGGGATGTAACATTCCACAATGTATGTTGTTTTGCCTTGGCCACTCCAAGACTCATGTACCATTGCCCCCTTTACACCAGTCTGGGCCGTCTGTCTCCTGCTGGCCATTGTTCCTTTGTTTTAGGTCATATTATTGACATATGGACATATGAAATTGCCAGCAGATATAGGCCATTCATTCTATCTAGTCTGCTCAAGTGTGCAGCACTTCAGTCCATTAGATTGCAGCTGCCCCTCTCTCTCATATGCCCTCCCCCAACTCTCATCCCCTCCTAATTTGTACCCTCCCTTTGAATCTTCCCCTCTGTCTTGAAGCCCCCAATACTCTGCAACAATACAACTTCCTCTGGCAGAGCATTCCACCCTGCCACACCCTTTCTGTGAAATAGTGCCTCCTCAGTTCCCTCTTGAACCTGCCCCCTTCCAGCTTCACAAAGTGTCCCCTGGTTTCCCTTCTGCCTTTTAGATTGAACATACACCTGGTATCTACTTTGTTCAAACCCATCAGGTACTTGAAGGTCTCAGTCATATCCCTGCTCCCTTCTTTCCTTCAGAGTATACATATTGAGCTCTCTCAGTCTCTCCTCATATGGTCTGTCCCCCAGCCCCAGGATCATTTGTGTTGCCCTGAGCTGTACCCCCTCCAGTAGTTTGATGTCCCTTTTCAAGTAGGGGCACCAGAATTGCACACAGTACTCTAGGTGTGGTCTCACCAGGGACCTGTACAAGCGCAAGATGACCTCCCCACTCCTAGAAGTAATCTCCCTTGCAATGCATCCTGTTTACCTTCGCTGCTGCCTTCCTGCACTGAGTAAAGTTGTTCATCTCCCCGGTTATCAGCACTCCCAGATCCTTCTCCTCCTCCTTGGATTTTGTTAACAGGACACCCTCCAGCCAGTAACTGTGTCCTGGGTTCTTGCCTCCTAAATGCATTACTTTGCACTTCTTGGCATTGAAACCAAGCTGCCAATGTGAGACCATTCCTCCAGTTTTCTCAAATCTTCCTGAAGTACTTTTGCTCGCTCCCCCCATCCACCTCGGCACAAATCTTTGTGTCATCTGCGTAGAGACTGATCTTGCTCCTAATCCCAACTGTAATGTCAGCTCCTCGTCCCAAACTGCCCCACTACTTGTCACTTATATAATTTTTAATTAAATGTTCTCTTTTCTATTTGAAAATGTTCTCTTTTAAAATGTTGTTATTCTCAGTTTGTAACTGTTCCATTACCCTTGTATGTATTGTACTCCTGTCATTGTTTGTCATACCAATGTTATACCTATGTTATACAATGTCACTGGACGCTTGTGAAAATGGGCAATTTTGCTCACATGCCTTTCCAGTATAAACAATAAATGAAATTAAATGAAAATCTATTTCACCTATGGTTCCCTGCTGTCTGTTCTTGAATGTTGCTGCCTTGTCGATAATGGTGCAGATTGATTCTTTTTGTCCTTGATTGCTATCATAACTCTCCCAAGTCGTGCCCAAAAACAGGCATATACATACTGTACCTAGTGTATCTTACCTGGTTATCCATGACAAACATCAAAAATATATTTCATAAGTGTAACCCCAGCACCATGGTCTAACTGAGGGCAACTACCCCTGCCTTATGTTCACAGTGAAGGTTGAGGGTCCTGGGCTCTGTTTGGTATGGTCTGGGAGTTTGTTTCCAAAGGATTGCATAAATAGCACAGTGCCTCCACCCAGAGTAAGGTTTTGTGGGCCAGAATGGTAAATTGGGTACAACCTCCTGGGATGCTGTACCTACCCACCTCCCGTCCCAAACAACACCCCACACACAGAAAATGACTTTACCTTGCACTTCAATAACCAACATGCACTTTAAGGAACTCTCTGATAGTTTGCTCAGAGACACAATAGTAAAGAATAAACAAGCACTTATCAATGCCGAATGTTTGCCTGCTGGCATTGGCATTGGAAGTGCAGGAGTAAGACAGATTACAAATAGGAATGGCAGTGAAATGCTGTACTGATGCCAACCCCAGCCCCACCCTGCAGAGATGGGCAGGCATTGGGGTGTGCCTTTGGGTTGTCACCCATAACGCTCACACCATTTCACCTCACCCTATCCCGCAGACACTGACAAGTGTAAAGGTGTGCCTTGGGGTGTTCGAGCGTTACACTCACCCCATTCCATAAGGAAATATGCTGAAATGGGTGTAGTATAGAAGACTGGGGTGAACTTTGGGGCTAAAGAGTCCAAGGCACACCTCAATGACTGTCACTGGCTGCAGGGTGGGGGGGGAATGGTGTGAGCATTTCTATCGACAATCCCAAGTCATACCCCTGACGCCTGTCAGTCCCTACAGGATAGGATGTTATGGTCGGAAATCCTAACACCCTGAGTGTTTCTTGGTATTTTCATTCCAAGTTTTCAACATGGGCTTTTTGTGACTACACCACATGAACAGTGGCATTATCAGTTCATTATTCAAAAGGTGTTTTGCACAGTGACTGCGCCATTTGGCACCATAGGTGCGAAAACACATTTTGAACAGGATGTGAAAAATGACAGCTGTACTGTTCATGAGGAGGTGTAAAAAATAGTAATGTTGAAAATCTGGAGTGAAAATATAACAAAATTGGTAAAGTCACAAGAATGCATAGAAACTGCACAATGCACACCTGTAATGCAATTATTTGGGGGATTTTTTACACCAGATTTTCAACATAGGCATTTTGGGACCTCCGTTGATGAACAGTGGCACTGTGATTTTCTTAATCTGTCCCGAACGTTGATTTCACACAGCGACTGCACCCACTGTGTGCCACAGGTGCAAAAACATGTTTCAGGCAGGATGCAAAAAATGACAGCTGTACTGTTCATAAGGTGGTGTGCAAAAATGACAATGTTGAAAATCTGGAGTACAAATATAAAAAATTGGCAACATTACAAGCATGCATAGAAACTGCACAACGCAAGCTGGTAACACAGTCATTTTTTGGAATTTGTTCACCAAATTTGCAACATGGGCTTTTTGAGACCTCTCCTTATGAACACTGTCACTGTGACTTTCTTAATCTGTCCCAAACATTGAATTCCCACAGCGACTGCACCATTGTGCGCCAGATGTGCAAAAACATATTTCGGGAAGGATGTGAAAAATTACAGCTGGACTACTCATAAGGAAGTGTGGAAAAATGGCAATGTTGAAAATTTGTAGTGAAAATATTAAAAATTCTCTAAGTTATGAGCGTGCATGGGAACTGCGCAATGCATGCTTGGAACACATTAATTTTTGGGAATTTTTTCATCAAATTTGCAACATGGGCTTTTTGGGAGCCACCTCGAACAGTGGTACTGTCATTTTATTAATCAGTACAGTTACCGCAAAATCACCTTTCAGTACCAAATAACAACATGACAGTGACTGAGTTCATGAGGTGGGGTCTCAAGAACCCCATGTTGAAAATTTGGTGCCAAAAGTCGCAAAAATGGCTGAGATATCCACCTAAGTTGACCCCCCCCCCATTTATGCCATTATACAGCTTACAGGCATTTCCTCAGCACACAGTCGGCTTTGAAGAGTGCAGACGTGTTCCCACTCCACCGAAGATCATCACGACAGGCTACGGAGGTAAGTATGGGGTGAGGGGGGTGCAGGGAGGTGTGTGCAGAGGGTGGGTGCAGATTGAGGGAGGAGGCACAGCAGACAACAAGGGACCATTTTCTTGTTTACAGGTTAAATAAAAAGAAAAACTTCACAAGAAGGTTTTCTTTTTTACAGGTACATTCGGCACACTGGGGTGGCCTCCCAGTGTGCCACCTGGGTGTTTTGGGATTAATGGAGCTGACAGGTATTGGGCACCCCATCGGCAAAGAAAATGGATCTGTGTTTGGGGGGGCATGATGCTGAGGGGGATTGGACACCCCCTCGGCATACAAATTAAACTACAGGAACATCATGCCAACAGGGATTGGGCTCCCCATCAGTTAATGAACTGTGGAGGGGGCAGGCCGACAGGGGGATTGGGCACCCCGGATGTCGGCTTTCAGGCGGGACTGTGAGAGGCAGATGGCGACAGCCGCCACCATGTTTATTGAAATGTTACACCAGGAAAGGCATGCCCTGCAATGACGGGTTGCACCCTCACTGCAGCATTAAAATTGTTTCAAGTCGGTGGCACGCTTTTGAGCTGCTGTCATAGATAGTGAGCTCATTCATTGGTGCCACACAGACAAGCCCCAAAAAGCAGTGGTGGCATTGGCCACAACACTGCCGCACCTCCACAACCTGTGATTCCAGCAAGCTGTCACAACATGTTTCTTGTGTGTGTGCACAAGCAAACATAACAATAAATACAGATTTATTTATCATTAGAGCAGGAGTAGGGAGGGAATACATGGAGCAGAGAGGTACACAGATTTGGCATGCGATTTGTTTTTTTACACAAAGCAATGCAGCACAGAAGAACAGGAAAATGTTTAAAACTGTGAGCAGTAAGCAGTGCAGTGCCCAACCTCCCAACCAGCATATAACAAAAAGAAATGCAAACCCTCCTGTCTAGTACCAGACCCCCTAGTTCTATGCTGAGGTATCCAAGACTGGTGCAGGCCTGTGGTTGCCGTGAGTTGGCTAGTGTTGGTGCACTTAAACTTGACAAATAAATAGCTGTATCTGTAGTTTGAACTTGTAAAACAAGTTGTAATAGTTTCCATGAATATTTGCAGGGCAGCTTTGCTCACTCATGGTCTGTTGAACACTCTGGATGTTACAAACAGGTTGGAACTGAGACTTTGTGGTACTGGTTTTGACGGCACCAAGGGGGTTTGGATGGTAGTTGGTGGTGCACCACAACAGCAGGCAGCAGGATGCAGAGAGCAGGAAACCGCAACATGGGTTGCATGGAATGAAGGATGCTGGTCTTCTCCTGTCAAGCCTTTCCAAACTTCACCGCAACAGCCATTGCAAACAGTGTTCAATTTACAGTCCTGTATTTTCTTCTCTCCGATGGTCTCCAGAATGGGGGGGGGTGTGATAGGTAGCTTTAGTCACCCGGCTGGTTTCACTCTATACTGCAGTTACCCTGCTGGCCAGTAGCAGCAGTCAAAGGGTGGACAAGGCTGGGTATTCCCTACAGGGAAAACAGTCTCAAGCTTTAATTGAATGCAGTGCATTTATGTATGTTGTCCCTACCCTCTGGAATTCTCTACCCCGTTGGCTTCGGGAGTGCACGACAGTGGGAGGCTTTAAGCAAGCGCTTAAAACTTATTTCTGGTGCCAGGCTTTTAAAGGCACTTAGTAAATGAACCCTTTTGTAGCTTTGTCTTTTATATCGTATTTATTGCTTTATTATTTTATGATTCTTTTGTAAAGAGCCTTGAAATCTGAAAGGCACTTTTGGGAAATAAAATGATTATTATTATTATTATTATTATTATTATTATTAAAAGTCACCTGGATACTTCTGCTGGTAGGCAGAACAATTTTTAAGATGATCTTCAAGGTCAGTGGACACCAAGGTAGAGTGATCCCCTCAGGAAACAATCAGTTCTGGATGGCTGTCTGGTCACAATCTGCTTGGATTCAATTCACTTGACAGGTTTTCTTTGACAAAACCTGTCAAAACTGCAGCAGGCAGAATGATTCTTTTCTTTAAACTTGGAGAAACCTTTTCTTCCTCAGAAAATCATATCACCAGGCTGGAGATCAGCCAGGAACCCCTCTGACAGACTTGGGCACTCTCCTCCAACTGTCACAGAACAGTCTCTCACTTCAAACACACTCGAGGAGCACAGCCTCAAGCTTAACAATTGGCAGCCTCTGATTGGTTGATTGGGCTGTCCATACTGATACTGAGCATCTGATTGGTTGTTGCTTTGCCACCCAGCAAATTATTCACTACTCCCCTCTCCCAGAAACCATTTCACAGTCCTTGAAGGTCTCTGTGAGAACTGATTGACTGAAACTGGTCACAAGGTCTCTTTTTAGATGGCTGCTGGCAAAACAGTTCATGGCAGTCCTAAATATGAGAGTGTCTTGCAGCCAAACCATTTGAAGTTATGTTTAAATGTTTATTGAACTTGATAGCCCATTCTGTGCCCTTTCTAGCGACTACAAGATTATGGGGGTGATGGCAGCTGTTCAGCCATCGCATCTCCCATTTTGGGACCCCCCTAGGCACTAGGCAGGCTCCACAGTGCAAAAAAACTACATTTCCCAGCAGTCTCAGCTGCTGGGGCCTACACTTTTATGGCGCTTAATAGTGCTGTTAAAATAAACATAAATGGTGCCCCTTATACTGCTGGGGCTCTTCCCTCATGTCTCCAGACCCCGATTAGCTTAGTCGGGGGTCCAGGACCACAGGGGGACCCTCCGTTTCTGCTGCAGAAGCGGTATTTCAAAAATGCACATTGCACATGAACGACTTTGCCAGCTCGTGCTCACAAGTGTGGCCACCCAGTGGTTCATGTCTTTTGCTCCTCCAGCCCCACTTTCTGCAGCAAATACATGCAGGGGCCAGTAGAAGACTCAGGAGTGCATCAGGACTTGGTCAACAACATCAAGGAGTCCTTGTGGGGTGGCAGGTAAGTCCCACACTTTTGGGGGGGGTACGTAAGTGCAATGATCCACTCCAGGACATGGCTGTATCAGGCACCAATGCACTTCCTGTGTGATTGAGAAGACACTCAGCCTTCAGCCTTGTTCCTCACATCCGCCCAGGGCGTGCATTAATGCCTGATACACCCATGCCCTGTTATGGGTTATAACTTACTTAAGACCTAATATAATGATTGGCACATGTACACATTTATACATCTAACAAACAAAATCCAGTGTAACCCCGTAATGCCTCAAAAGACTTGTGAACTGATCAATTAATTTATTGATTTGTTTGCTTATTTATTTAAAATTGGCAACCAGGAAAGCTGAGGCTTGTTTCCAGGCAAACTTTTGGGAAAGGGTAAAGTACAAAAAACATAGACAGCAGAAACAAATACAGAGAGAACGAGGGTAATTAAATACCATATTGTACAGATGAACAGTGCAAGACTGTCAAAACCAAAGTGTAAATAAAACACAGTTGCAACAGTGGAACAAAATCATGGGGGATGAATTATACAAGTGAGCAGTGGGATTGAAAAGGGTGCAATAATGTGATGACTTGGATTATATTACCATGAAACAAAGACTTTACTGAAGCAGTGTAGGTATACCTCAGCTGAGGAAGAAGAGACATAAGGTCTAATTAAGCATGAAGTAGGAAAAGGAGAGAGTAAAATAACGTTTTAGTAGATGTTTTAGAGAGAGGTAAGTCAAAGTCATATGGAACTGGTAAGACAGGTTGTTCCAGAGGGAGGGAAGCCAGCAGAGTAAGGCTGCTTGCCCAGTGGAATATTTGCTATGGGGGATAGAAAAGGCATGGGAGTCCACAGAATGGAGCGAGTAAGTAGAGGAGGAAACAGTGGGTAAGAGAAATAAGGAGGGAGGGAGGAGAACCAGTATTTAGAAAGAAAGGAATCCCAATGTGAGAGACCGCTAGAAGCAAGAGAAGAGAGGGAGAGATTAATGTGGAGGGGGGGCAATGGTGAGTTCAGTGAGGGACACATTAGAGGCAGAGCAACAGAGGACATGGAAGAGCGTCCAGTCTGGCGAGAGAAGAATTAGGGATGGCACCACAGACCACAACCACATAGCCAAACTCTGGAAGGATCGTCTTGGTGAGGATCTCACAGTGGACTGGAAGAGATAATAACTGCTTCAATTAAGGGTGCTGAACTTGCAGCATAGATTTTTTCGGTGTGGGCAGAGAAATCCAGTCGTCTATCAAGTCACTCACTGAGGTACCTGATGGGTTACCATGAAGAGGTGGTGGGGCTTTTAAACCTGAGTTGGAATCAGAGGTCAAGCTGTACTAGGTTTCTGTACAGTACAGTACAGTATATTATAGTACAGTATAGTATAGTGTATTATACAATGGCAAAAAAGAATCTTGGACTGTGATTGGTCAGTTTGGAGCTGGACCCATGGCGTTATCCCAGCACAACACCACAGGTCTAGTCTCAGCACTGTGAACCAATATAGATGACATTATAGAGCACTTTTTTTGCATCTCCTCTTAAGAAACAAAAATATTTATTCACACTAATAAAAACATTCTTTAAAATTATGTTTTTATTTTATATATAACAATGAGCCATTGTACAGTAGGAATAATGCATTCCAAGGTGTGTGTCATTTGGGATAATGCCACACTTGGGGCATTGGATGCACTCGGCCTGCAGCCTCATGCCCAACTCCCCAGGCGTGGCATTATCCCAGCATAATACACACCCTGTCATGCATTATTCCTTTAATATAGTATAGTATAATGTAGTGTAGTACAGTATAGTATAATGTAGTGTCGTGTAGTACAGTACAGTATAGTATAGTATAGTATAGTATAATGTAGTGTAGTGTAGTACAGTATAGTATAGTGTAATGTAGTGTAGAACAGTACAGTACAGTATAATGTAGTGTAGTACAGTATAGTATAATGTAGTGTAGTATAGTACAGTACAGTATAGTGTAATGTAGTGTAGTACAGTACAGTATAATGTAGTGTAGTGTAGTACAGTACAGCATAGTATAATGTAGTGTAGTGTAGTACAGTGCAGTATAGTATAATGTAGTGTAGTGTAGTACAGTATAGTATAATGTAGTGTAGTACAGTATAGTATAATACAGTGTAATGTGGTATAGTACAGTATAGTATAATATAGTGTAGTGTAGTACAGTATAGTATAATGTAGTGTAGTGTAGTGTAGTACAGTATAGTATAATGTAGTGTAGTGTAGTACAGTACAGTATAGTATAATGCAGTGTAGTACAGTACAGTTTAGTATAATGTAGTGTAGTACAGTACAGTATAGTACAATGTAGTGTAGTACAGTACAGTATAATGTAGTGTAATGTGGTACAGTACAGTATAGTATAATACTGTGTAATGTGGTATAGTACAATACAGTATTGCATAGTACAGTTTGGAGCTGGACCCATGATGTTATCCCAGCATGACACCACAGGTCTAGTCTCAGCACTGTAAACCAATATAGATGACATTATAGAGCACTTTTTTGCATCTCCTCTTAAGAAACAAAAATATTTATTTACACTAATAAAAACATTCTTTAAAATTATGTTTTTATTTTATATATAACAATAAGCCATTGTATAGTAGGAATAATGTATTCCAAGGTGTGTGTCATTTGGGATAACGCCACGCTTGGGGCATTGAATGCACTTGGCCTGCAGCCTCATGCCCAACTCCCCAGGCATGGCATTATCCCAGCATAACACTTACCCTGTCATGCATTATTCCTTTAATATAGTATAGTATAATGTAGTGTAGTACAGTATAGTATAATGTAGTGTAGTGCAGTACAGTATAGTATAGTGTAATGTAGTGTAGTACAGTATAGTATAATGTAGTGTAGTGTTGTACAGTACATTATAGTATAATGTAGTGTAGTACAGTATAGTATAGTATAATGTAGTGTAGTGTAGTACAGTACAGTATAGTGTAATGCAGTGTAGTACAGTACAGTATAATGTAGTGTAGTGTAGTACAGTACAGTGTAGTATAATGCAATGTAGTGTAGTAGAGTACAGTATAGTACAATGTAGTGTAGTGTAGTACAGTACAGTATAATGTAGTGTAGTACAGTACAGTATGGTACAGTATAATGTAGTGTAGTACAGTACAGTACAGTATAGTATAATGTAGTGTAGTACAGTATAGTATAATGTAGTGTAGTGCAGTACAGTGTAGTATAATGTAGTGTAGTACAGTACAGTACAGTATAGTGTAATGTAGTGTAGTACATTACAGTATAGTATAATGTAGTGTAGTGTAGTACGGTATAGTATAGTCTAATGTAGTATAGTACAGTACAGTATAGTATAATGTAGTGTAGTACAGAACAGTATAGTCTAATGTAGTATAATGTAGTGTAGTACAGTACAATATAGTATAATGTGTAGTGTAGTACAGTACAGTATCGTATAATGTAGTATAGTATAATGTAGTGTAGTACAGTACAGTGTAGTATAATGTAGTGTAGTGTAGTGTAGTACAGTATAGTATAATGTAGTGTAGTGTAGTACAGTATAGTATAGTCTAATGTAGTATAGTACAGTACAGTATAGTATAATGTAGTGTAGTGTAGTACAGAACAGTATAGTCTAATGTAGTATAATGCAGTGTAGTACAGTATAATGTGTAGTGTAGTACAGTACAGTATAGTATAATGTAGTATAGTATAATGTAGTGTAGTGTAGTACAGTATAGTATAATGTAGTGTAGTGTAGTATAATGGAGTGTAGTGTAGTACAGTATAGTGTAGTGTAGTACAGTACAGTGTAGTATAATGTAGTGTAGTGTAGTACAGTACAGTATAGTATAATGTAGTGTAGTGTAGTACAGTACAGTATAGTATAATGTAGTGTAGTACAGTACAGTGTAGTATAATGGAGTGTAGTGTAGCACAGTATAGTATAGTGTAGTGTAGTGTAGTACAGTGCAGTGTAGTATAATGTACTGTAGTGTAGTACAGTACAGTATAGTATAATGTAGTGTAGTACAGTATAGTATAATGTAGTGTAGTGTAGTACAGTACAGTATAGTATAATGTAGTGTAGTGTAGTACAGTATAGTATAATGGTGTGTAGTGTAGTACAGTACAGTATAGTGTAGTGTAGTGTAGTACAGTATAGTATAGTGTAGTGTAGTACAGTACAGTATAGTATAATGTAGTGTAGTGTAGTACAGTACAGTATAGTATAATGTAGTGTAGTACAGTACAGTGTAGTATAATGTAGTGTAGTGTAGTACAGTATAGTATAATGTAGTGTAGTACAGTACAGTGTAGTGTAGTACAGTATAGTATAATGTAATGTAGTACAGTACAGTGTAGTATAATGTAGTGTAGTGTAGTACAGTACAGTATAGTATAATGTAGTGTAGTGTAGTACAGTATAGTATAATGTAATGTAGTGTAGTGTAGTACAGTACAGTATAATATAATGTAGTGTAGTGTAGTACAGTATAGTATAATGTAGTGTAATGTGGTACGGTACAGTATAGTATAATACTGTGTAATGTGGTATAGTACAATACAGTATTGCATAGTATAATAATAACTGTTGAACATTTATTCCATAAGGAAACCCGGTGTTCAATGCTTAAATAAACCCCTCGAGCTTCGCTCTTGGGGTTTATGTAGCCTCCAACACCCCTGGTATGTGTAAAATCTCGTTAAACACCCCACCACATTTATTATTCTATATGTATAGTATAGGGGTAGTCATACTTTCAATAAATACTCCCAGAACAAACCAGTTACCGCTACCTCCCAGATCAGCAGCTGCCAAGATTCTGGGAAGCCACAGCAGCAGCATTCATGACTGTTTGTGAAATGCAACAGAGCTTTAATTTTAGCGCTAAAGCTCCACAGCGAGCCTCCCATGCCTCGAAGATCATCGGCTATAAGAATGATAACATTTTAGGTAAGGTTGACATGAGAGAGGGGGCGAGAGCCAATTGCTTACACGAGATGCTTTGAGGGGTGGTGGTAAATAAACTAGGTGGTGGGTACAGAGCAGAAAATGGCAGTTTACATTTAAAGTTAACATTCCACTGTTTTCAACTAGCTGTTGTACAATCATGCTGACATTAGAATGATTGTTTAACAGCTGCTTGACTTCCCAATAATGGTACAAGAGCAACTGGATGATATTGATTCCGGGGGGGATTACTAAGCATATACTATATTATTATGTTGTGTAGGTCTTAATAAGCAAGGCGCTCAATACCGTTGATCACAGACTGCTTCTGTCTTCCCTCCGGAACATTAGTATGGATTCCCTATTCCTTAAATGGTTCTCCAACTACCTCTCTGGACAACTTCAACAAGTAAAGGCAGAAGGGGAAGTTTCTCCACCAAAACCCCTATTGAGGGGTGTACCGCAAGGCTCCATTCTTGATCCCTTGCTCTTCACCATTTATATTAACAACGTGAGATGTGCCCCCATCAAAGAAGCACAAATACTTTCTCACGGATGAGATACTGTACTTAATGCTAGTATCCCCACCCTGATGTGGGCCCTGTAAAGCCCCTTCTTAAATGAATTTAATCTGCTGCAACATCAGATTATAAACCAGAAACTGCTCTAAAATGCAAAAAACAAAGCAATGTTCCTCTCGCCCCTTCACAATGCAATAAATCCTGCAATTGCAGGGACACTCCAGCAGATCACTACCATTCTAGGTGAGCGGTTGGACTACGTACCAAAGTTCAGGTACCTGGGGGTCTGGTTAGACCATAGACTTACTTTCACAGATCACTTAGAAGAACTTTGCCTATAGGATTACACAGCTTTTCTATATAGTCAGGGACCTGCAGGTACCCTAGCCAAACTCAGTACACTATCACAGAGCCATAAGATTTATCACAGGTCTTCCATACTCAACCCACCACTGTGCATTGTACACGGCAGTGGGACGGTCATTCCTTGCTTACAGATGGCAAAAAAAATGCTGCGGTTTGGACATACAAAGCTATCTGAAATAAACTGCCCCAGTATATCTCTGTCTGTTTACCTTTTTGCACTCTGGGGAAGTATGCCTTGAGAAGCACCTCATATATCTACCTTTATGTTTACAAAGCAAAATCTCGCATTAGCAGAGCAGCCATCAGCTTTGTGCTCCCTCAACTGTGGAAGAAGCTGCAAAAAAACTTTGAAATTAACTCACCCCATCAGCCTAGCAGCTTTTAAATCTCTATATCTACATCATAATAAGGAGTTCTGTGCCTGTGTACCCTAAATAGTGACTCCTATAAGTTCAAGCACACTCTAATTACTACTGTTAAAAGACTGATCACATCTATAATTGACTCTTCCCTCTCGCCTTTTTCTGCCCCCCATATCTGTCCCTTCCACATTCCTTTGACCCTGATTCCAGCTCTAAATTCTCCATACTGTATCACTATATATCTTTTTATATTAGGTTTTATTTATGTTCGGTGCACCTGATATGTATATTTCTTATGTATATTATGCTAATGAGGGCTACAAGCATCTACCATTTGTTGTAGCCCTGTTATATCCTAGCCAGGAAGTCACCCGTGAGTGCAAGATGTCCGCCTGCAGGTCTGTCGCCATGATGGAGCGAGTGGATCTTTTTCATTAAAATTCCAGGGCATCAGGTACTAAAAAAAATTTATCTTATGTTGAAAGCCCTAATCGGGCATTTCTGCAGCCGCCGCTGCACTGAGGGACTCAATCGGAGTTTCCCTTTAAGAAAGAGAGGTATGGGACAAGCCTGGGTAGGTGGTGGTGGGGGGAGCTGGGGCATGCTCTCCCAAAATATTTCTGTACCATTTGCATTTTTTTTTCAAATAGTAGAGCTCATTGAAAATTGGTGGTGGGGGGGGATGTACATCAATGCCTCACCTCTCCCATAAATCCACCAGTGGGCTAAATTGAAACGTACTGCTTCAGGGAGCATCAGGGACAGATTCCTGCCATAGTCTCAGCATACACCTTCCTGATGCCCCTTGCAAACTGCTGACAAATGTTTCCATACCCTTTTCTGAGAAAGTGACTTCTATTCCCTCTCTGACCTGCCTTCTCGTTGCACATCATTAAGGTTTCCAGTAACACTGGAAACAACCCTTTGCAGTAAAACGACAAAATTTGTTTTGAATCTAGCACTAATTAGTCACCCAATTATCTGAGACTCCATGCACTTCAAGGGATGCGGTCTACCCAGCTGTGTTGTGAATGTGATTTAAGATGTCCCCACCTAAACCCCAGCAGCCACACTAGACTAGCCTGAATTGTGTGCATCTGTCTGCCATTGTAACTGCTGCCTTCTGTTACTGCTGTCGGCCTTTACTGTAGTTGGGTTGATGTTAGACTCTGGAGACATCTGTTTGCTGAAGGGATGCACAATTGCTCATAAAAATATCCATAAAAAAAAAGCCTCATTCACACCAAAAGAGAAAGTGTTAGCACGATCAAAAACTTAGCAGCAGAACTATGGCTAGGTCCTTCCATAAACAGACATTTAATTCAATTGATGATTAACCAATCAAATGAGAATTACCTATGTGGCAACTTCAGCTCCCTGTAAGGCCTATGTAGGGGAGTGCAGCTTCAGAGCAGTGATGAATTAGATAAGCCCCGCTCCCTTGCATGGGTCTGCAGTTTGGGGTCTGCATAACCTCAGGATAGTGACACCAATCTACCATATGCCGACAACCTACTCTTTACTGTCGTCAATCCTGCCCAGTCCCTGGGTCCCACCATAACTCTGCTGGATGGATTCACAGTTGTTTCTGGCTTAGCAGTCAGATGGAAAAAGACTACCATTTCACCATTGAATTTAGCTTGCACACAAACCTGCATCAATGGCACACACGTTGCCTGGGCTCCTGATAGTTTCACAGACTTGGGGGTGCAGCTCCCAACCAGATGGTCACATTTGGTGGGTGCCAACTTTCATCCCGCTCCTCAGTGCCCTCGAACCCGATGTACAGAGATGGCTTAAACTCCAGCTGACTCTCAGAGGGAAGGTGGAAGAAGCCATTCGAATGTGTTCTTACTTCCTAGATTCACTTACATTTTCCATACCCCCCCCCCCAGGAAGTCCCTGATAGAACCTTCCACAGGACTGATAAGCACCTGGCACTACTAATTTGGGAAGGGAAGGCAACCAGACTCAGCAAGGCCAAGCTCAGAGCACACTGGAAACAAGGGAGGGGGAATGGGCCTCCCGTTGGTTCCAAAGGTACCACTGGGCATGCAGAGCTGCACGAGTCACAAAGTGATTCCTCCCACAGGGACACAACACACCCCTTTGGGTCACTTTGGAGAAGGATCTGGCTGAAGTCTCTTGGTTGGGCCTGTTGCTGGGCCTAAATGTAAAATAGGTATGGACTGCAACCCTATTAGCCTGGAAACTCAGAACGTTTGGAACCGCTGTATGAGGATGTCAGGCTGACTTAGAGTAGCGTGGACTCCCCCATTAAGATACACTTACTTGTGGAACAATCCATATATCCAGATAGGGGGTGGCCGCAGTTACATGGAGTGATTGAGAAAGGGCAGATATCTGAATTATTGCTGACCTATTAGTACCAGAGTCTGATGACTTGCTTTCATTTCAACAAGTCCAGACCAAGTATGGCACACCAAAAGTGGATTTCTGGAAATTCTTACAAATCAGGAGAGCTATCACTTCCTTTAAAAAAACAGCAGACACATAAAGAGTGGGAATGGCTAATGTATTTGCACAAACCAAATAAATTCAAAGGCAGATGTAACTCCTCCTCCGGGGCTTACCTTTAATCGCCCATGTTCTTGTTTTTCTCCCAGTGCTGCTGGCATCCTCTCGAACTCCTATGGTGTCCCTTTGTATTCCTCTCAAGTCCCTGTGTGGTCCATTTTGTTAGTTAAGCCCAGTTTGGGCTAAAATCTGTAACCACAAGTTGCCAGCATGTTTTTAGTGCTGCCGGTGACCATGCATGAGCAGCTAGCACATTGATGTGCCGCTCCGTGATTATTTTGGTAAAACGGGGAGTCTTTCAGTGGTCCCAGCACCATGGCAAGATAAACAGGGGCCAGTAACCTTAACCATGCAGCGCAGAAGCCACTTAAGTGTTTAAAAATAAAGTTTGAGCGAAAGGTGTTTTCGGAGGCTCATTAATATTCATAAGAGCTTCATACATACTAATAGAGTGCTGCCTGCCGCCTAGGGGAACAGTATATCGGTGGCAATGACAGCAAAAGTATGGGCAACATTTTAATAAGTGTGGGCTTATTTAAAAGAGTGGTGTTTGGGCTACATATATGTGGGGACAGTTCAAAATAAAAGTAATTATTCTGGCTGCACCAGACTTTGAAACGTGTTGGGACTGCATGAATGAGACAGTAGTTAAAGTGCAGCCACCATTTTGGGAGTGCCTCAGCCAATCATGAACTGGAACTTCCACTGGAGACTCTTGGGAGTGTAATATAAACTTATGGGAGATTTTCAGGGACAGAGTTTGGGTGCCTAAATTATAGCCAATTGAAAGACTTAAATTGTTTTAGGCAGCCAAAGCAGCCAATCGGATCCCAAGGATTTCTGCCTATATTTAAGAGGGAGCGTTTCAATTTCAGGCAGTCTGCGTTCAGGTCCAGAGTCTGCAGGGAGCAGCCTGCAGTCCAAGGCAGGCCTAGTTGGGGATTCCAGCTCAAACTACCGAGCAGGCTCTGTGGAGATTGGGCCTGAAAGAGATCTAGTTTTCCTCCGGTGTGTCATTGTGTCTGAAAGTGAAGATTAATTGCCAGGAACTGCCTGCCTGCAGTTTTGGAGGTTTTGCTCAGTGAATTGACTGAAATTATACCATGGACATAAGTGAACAGCCAATGAAATGGTCAGGCTGGCAGTTTACCACTGGTGTATATCCTCTGATAATCACTGGCTGATGAGCAAATAGTGGTAATAATGGTCATCTAAATCCTAATAATCCTCAGCATGGGCAGAAATACAATAAAAATAAACAAACAAAGCAACCTCTTTAAAAGTTGTATTTTATTACAGTAAAACAATTAACCTTGGTATAATCGCAATGAGCCACTCGGAGGATGTGGGTTATCGGGGGATTTACCACGACTGGCGAGGATTTACCCACCCATCCCCCGATAACCCACATCCCCTCATGGCTTATTGCTTAATTGTGTACCAGCCTGAAACTGAACTGAGAGGTAGAGACTTAAATGCTCTTTCCTATAAATGTGCTGAATGTTTATTGCGGATCAAAGCCTGCTGTCCAGGGACTCCTGATTGTTAGAATGAAACCACCGTTTACCAGTGATCGAACTGTCTACCAGTTGGAAAGGTCACCAGCCATTAAACTGATCTTTACCAAAAGTATTGATCCAGCCTTGGGCCCTTGTCTGAACCAGCCCATGCCATCTGATCGTGTGCCAGCCTCAGTGTCATTGGTGAGAGACCAGCTTCAGGGATCCAGCCCCTGTGCAGAAAGCCATCACAGGTTATGACCACCTTCAGAGAAAGGTTGTGAAGTGGAGGTGAGTCGTAACAGCCCAGCTTCCCCATGTGCATCAGCTTCCAGCTTCAGGTCTTCATTTTGCCAGGACATCATCTCAATCCGACTGGTACAGTGAGTAAATCCAGGATAGCTCACTGCAACAGTCAGCTTACTCTTCATGTGGTGTCATCTAATTGTTTTGCTGCTCAGATTTAATCATTTCAACCAACCGGGCCAACCGGCCAGGATTTCAAATAGCCAAGTCTTGTTTATGCATGCTAACTGCCTTTTTCTCCATCAAGGGCCCAACAACAGTTGCAATGCTGGCCACCCCCAGGCAACAATTCTGGCCAGCCAGTATGATAGTCTGGGTACCCAGTGTTGTAGAACTATTTATTGGGGACCAGAAAGTGCATGCCAAGAACTTGACCTCAATCAGTATAGTAATCATTTAACTAAATTCACACCCCTCTTCCTTGTTCATGTCCCCTCAATAAATCTGATTTGTTGTGTTACTTTGAAACTAGCTTGTGAGCATATTATTACTGGGTTTAAAGTGACAGACATGAAATTGAATGTGTTAAAAGTGCATGCAATTTTGCCATACTGTCTTTTAGAGAGGGTTGCAGGGCACACACACCAGGACCAAAGACCCTGCTGGTAAGTGGGACAACCGCGAGCATAACATTAATGTATGTTACAACCTGTTTGGTAGCTGCTGTTAAGGGTCATTGTTTGTGTTTAGGTAATTGGTCAGTAGGTGGGACTCTGGGTAGTTATAGCTTCCCAGAGGGCTATAGCAGGCTAGTTAGATAACCCCACTATTATTACTCTGGGTGGAGGCACCATAATATTGAACCCAGGCCCCTCAACCTGTTGTTCGGAAGTCAGGCACGGGTAGTAACCCTAGAGATAGCGCCACCTAGGGGTTACACATAGCCAGTGAAGCATACAACATACTCAGAGACACACAACCCAGAGACACGGATTCATGTAGGAAAGGATGGGGCAGGAGTTACAAATGGTCCTCTCCCTAGAAAAGTGGGAGCAGTGCCTCAGAAATGCTCATCTAGCATACCGTGACACCAGGGGCCAATCAATACAAATGAAACTCCTACACAGGTGGTATCATATTCCTGATTTCTTACTCCACAAAGGCTTACTCACCCACTCCAATTGAAAGAGGTGTCACGCCCTGATGCCAACCTATCTCATATATTATGGCAGTGCCCAAGCCTGAAAAACTTCTGGGAAAGTGTCCTGGGGGATTGCTCCAAAATGCTGGGTTTTTCTATCCCACACCAACCTGCTTTGATCCTCCTGGGGGACACCTCACTGTTAATGCAAGGTTCAAATTCAGATACCCACTGGCTACTAGCTATGCTTATGGAAGCAAAATGAGCAATTCTGATGAAATGGAGGCAACAGTCCCCACCTTCACTTTTGACCTAGCATGCAGCAATGCCCAGACTGTCTGTGTTTGAGAGACTATTTTATGCATCACACCTTAAACTCCATATATATCACAAAAAATGGGGCAAATATTTGGCTTCACACCTATGCTCCATCCCTCTTCCACCTCCAAGGGAACCCATCACCACAGTTATGTTACCCGTGATTGGAACGCTCTGTTTCTTTATGTTTTCAGCACATACTGTTACTCTTGACAGATGCTTGTACAATTGAAAAACCAATAAAATCATTTATGTTAAAAAAAAAGGACAGTGACACTAGTCTATATCAGTTTGTTTTCAGAACAAGGGTTACTCATAAATGCTACCAGCCAGGTGGTCATTCACTTTTTCTATTGATACTTCATGCCCTGTGACTAGGCACCCCTGTGGGTATTCAGGAGTGTAAAAGATGAACAAGGCTGAAGAGGGGCACTGTGACTGTTCAGTGTGAAAGCCTGCCAACTGCCAGCTCCCTGATGAACACTAAGATCATCTAGCAGAATGTATTTCTATGAGCCTAGTAGCTCTGACTTGGTACTTGGCCAAAACAATGAACTACACTGAGGGATCCCAACAGGACAAGACACTTGCCTGTAGTTTGTCACTCAGCCTGTATTGGATCAGATGTGCAATCCTAACACTGGATGTCATCATCGTGCCAGTTACAAAACTATTTAACAAATCACTGGCTCTTGCACAATTCCCCAGGATCTGGAAACAGGCTCTCGTGACGTTGGTGCACAAGAACGGTGATATGACATGCATCGCCAATTATAGGCCAATATCCATCCTATCTCCCTCATCTAAAGTCCTGGAAAAGATTGTGGCAGCCCAACTCATAGATTACCTCAACAAATACAACCTGTTATGTCCTAACCAACATGGCTTCAGGCATAATCATAGTACCTCCACTGCCTTGCTGGACTACACTGACTACTCGCGCAAGGCACTAGACGAAGGAAAACTGGTGGGGTCAGTCGTCATAGACCTCACCAAAGCCTTCAACACTGTCAATCGCTCTCTCCTCATGACTCAACTACAGAACCTGGGGGTTGCAACCACTGCAGTCTGCTGGTTCAAGGACTACCTAATACACAGAAGCCAACGTGTAAAAATTGGGCACACAGTATCTAGCTCCAACGAGGTATCTTTAGGGGTCCCACAGGGGTCAATACTGGGGCCCTTACTATTCAGCCTCTTCCTAAATAATCTTCCTGAAGCTTGTGACATTAAACTGACACTTTATGCAGATGACGCTGTACTTCTCACCAGCAGTTCATCAATAGTTGCCCTCCACTCCGAGCTGCAGGCATCCTTCTACAAGCTGGAAGACTGGTTCTGTAGCCATAAACTTCTATTAAACTACAAAAAGACCAAGGTGATGCTCACAGCCAGCCCACAGCACAGAAAGAAGCTCCCTCCCCTCACCATCTCCAATAAAGTCAGTGAGCCGCTAGAACAGGTTCACTCCTTCAAGTACCTGGGGGTCACCATTGATGACTCCCTCACCTTCACCCAGCACATCAACACAGTGGTAAAGGCAGTGAACACCAAGCTGGGTGTACTCTATAGGCATAAAAGGTATCTCACTCCAGAGGTCCTCCATCTCTCAGTCTCCAGCTCCATCCTTTCTACCATTGACTATGGATTGGTGGTCTACGGTGCAGCAACAGACACTGCACTAAAAAGGATTCACATTGCTCTCAACAAGGCATGTAGGCTCACAATGGCTGCAGATCAAAATACCCACACCTGCTCCTTATACAAGCAGACCAATTGGCTGCCACTAAAGAACAGGATTATATTCCAAACATGTCTTCTTGGAAAAAAGGTGCTAATGAGTAACCCCCCCCATGCATTTCTAGCATCCTAACACCATGTGCTATCAGCTATACCACCAGAGGCAGGATGAAGGGGCCCCTAGCAGCACCTTTCCATTGAACTGTGCAGGGACAGCGTGCTTTCAGCTATAGGGCCCCCCAATGGCTCAATGAAATCCCAGTGCACATTCTAAACTCCCAATGCATCTCGCAATTTAAAAATTGGCCTAAGGCAACACCGTCTTACCAGGACAGTTTGTGACTGCCTCTAGGACTCTAACACCCATAATGTCCACTCACCCACACTCTCCTTCCCCTTCCTTTTACCCCCACTCTTCCCCCTTGCCCTATCCCTCTGTCTTCCTCTCCCTCCTGTGCCTTTTCCCCCACTAGATCAACCTTATAACCAACCTACTACCACTACCTCCCAACCTCCTAGACAAAGCCACTTCGTTTGGCCACTCTCCCCAGTCTCCCCTCCCCTCACCCTCACCTTAACTCCTCCTCGGACTCTCACACTAGGTGTCACACCTCTTTATCTCCTTTGCTACATACAAACACTGTCCTTTACCCTAGCTGAATGCCTTGACGTTGTACTATCACCATTGGTATTATGAATGACATTGCAACCTTATTGTATACTAACTACCTACTATTCAAGTACTGTATATAAACTGTTTGTTATTGCTGTCATTGTCACTGTTTGACGTGGAACCTTTGTAAAAGAGCTCTGAGCTCAAAGGTATGATCTGAATCCTGAAATAAATAAATAAAATCCCATATAAATGACAATGTCTATTCTGGCAAAGCCTTGTCAACTTGCATTGCACAGGGATTTGAATAACATACTTTGCACGGGCGCTGAGGCTTTACAGTATGTATGTGGTTTGGAGAGATGAATGGAGCTGAGTGTAGTCTGGAGTTGGCTCCTGGGCCCCGCTGCCACAGTCCATGAGGGCAAGGACAGTGAGTAGGCAATGCAGCTCACCAGCCTTGGCAAGAAGGAGGCTTCCTGCCTAGTGAAATGAAAAGTGTGCAGTCCAGCCACGAACTCTGCAGCTGTAGTTTGCACCAATACTAAGGTGAAGAAGCAATGCAGAAGGAGGCAGCAGATATACTCCAGATGGGAGACAAAGGAACATCCCCTTTGGGAGCAGGTTCCATCTATGTTTAGGAATCTCCTGCAGTTAGGCGCTATGCAAGGAGTTGCAGCAATGATAGATCCCGGTGAAAGACTGGCCCATAGGAGCAAATGTCTGGTCATGTCAGTAGAGACAGAGTGGCATCAAGAGCCAGGTTTACCAGTTCAGAGTACCAGGATCTCCAGGGCCTCTTGGGGGTCACCATCTTTACAGTGGCCTTTTCCTTTCAGAGCTTGTTTAGTACCTTGACTATTATCAGCCATGGTGGGAAACTGTAAGCTAGTGCACTGGACCAAGCTAGTGAAAGGCAGTCGATGACCTCTGTCACTCCTGGAGTCTGATTTAGAACCTGGGCACCTTGGGGTCAGAGGCTGCTGCCATGAAGTTGATCTGTGTGACCCCCCCCCCCACCTTGCTACCCTGCTTGTGGGAAGAAATAACTGAGGGAGAATTCAAGTTTGGAAAATGTCTTAACTCAGGGCAAAGGTGACAGCACGCTCGGGGTAGGTGCTTAAACTTAAACCTGGTGTGGGAAAAATGCAATAAATTAATTGTCCAAACTATGAAATCATAATCAAAAGCAGTACAGTGCTGTATTTTATTGCTTCAACCTTCTCCATCACTGTCAGCAGTTTATAATACCAGCACTTTTGTGAACTCTTGGTGACAAAGTACATTCCAGCATACCTTTTTACTTTAGTTCAAACATACATTAAGAACTCTTCCCAGACATCTGGCTGTTGCTTTGCTTACTCAGGCTGCCTTACTTTATCTTTGCTATCAGCCCTCTCTGGAGCACATAAACTGGGGCCCCAGGAATAATATGCTTTCAGTCTTCTCAACCACATACTGCTTTTCCAATAGCTCCCAGAGCTTGCTGGCAGCTTTCAAATTTCTTCTCTTTATTTATTTATTTATTGAAATGTTTCACCAGGAAGGCACACTGAGCAACAAGTCGCTCATCTTCCGGTGCAACCTGGGGGTAAGAGGTACAACTGGAATGAGACATTAAACATATAAGTTACAAGATCAACAGTAACATACGGTTGTAAGGCTGCTGTTACAAACAGTGTTACGACAGTGTTACATAACATGTAGAAAGAGTGGACAATAACAAGTGCCAGGTTATAAGCAAACAAGTGCTTATGTGAAAGAAAGGGGAAAGGGGAGGGGAGAGGTGGGAGGGAGAGGGGAAGAGTCGTGACCTGGAGACCCCCTCAGGATGCGAGGAACCCTGCAAGGTGACTGGGGGGATCAGAGAGAAGGGGATAAGGCAGTGTCCCAGACAGACCTTTTTAGGATGGTGGGGAAAGGGAGTAGATGAGAGATACAAGCCCCTTGGGGGAGGTAGGAGAGGGAACCATTGACAGCATTCGAGATCCTTTACATTCTGTGAGAGATCAAGGGAGCCCAGTAAGAGGGGGCAATTTGGGTGAAAGGGAGGAGGGCTAGAGATTTGGGGGTGGTGGGTGTACACAGGGTAAAATGAAGGTGAGGGTAGAGGGGTAGGGTTTGTCCAGGGCTTAGAGGAGGGACTTAGGGAAGGACATGGCAGGAGTAGGTAGGTGCAAGGTAATTATTGAGGGCAGAGCTGATGGAGTAGGCGGAGGATGAGTGCTGGATTGGAGGGGGGAAGGAATTCCAAAATTTTGGGAGGCGGTGACAGTAACCAGATTGGCTGATTTGGGTGGATCTGCGGGGGACAACCAGGGTACTGGAGTCGGTTGATCTAAGGGAATGGAAGGGTGCGGGGGATTATAAAGGAGGAGTTGAGGTAGGAAGGGCACTCACCCAACCAGTGCTTGGAGAGGGAATTTAGCACAGTGGGAGAGTCGACTAGTTGTAAGAGAGGGGAAGGATAGGGCATGATAAAGATCGCAGTGATGGGTGCGAGGGGGGGGGGCATCCAGGGCAAACGGCAGAAGGAATTGAAGAGGGTGTTCAGCCTGGCCAGGGAGGACTTCGTGGCAGCACCACAGACTTTACCCCATTTAGACCCTAAGCAAGGATCACTCCTGCTCCCCTCTCACACCCTATCCTCAAGAGTGTCCCTCCTGCCCGGGGGACCACAGGGACTCAGACACACCAAGCAGGGAGTCAAATGGCATTGGCACAGCTTGTCAGTCTGGCAAGGGGGGACCCTGATAGATGATCTTTTCTCAGCCTTGATGGCAGGCATCTCGGGGAGGCCAGGTGAGGCAATGACTAGACAGTCCAGTATACTTTCTAGAGAGAGTCACAAGTGCTCAGAAAGCTCAACACAGATACAATGGCTGCCAAACTGCAACATGATCTGACTAGGTGGACTAAATTACCACTATCCTTAGTAGGCAGAATAAGTATTATTAAGATTAATCTACTGCCTATAATACTCTGTCCAACACACGTGTTAAATATAGTTCTGCCACTGTCATACTTTAAACAAATACATAATTCGATTGCTAAATTTATCTGGGATGACAATGTAACTGGGAGGGCATACTGTAAACTGTCGCATCCCAGACACAAAGGCGCCTTGAAACTACCCTATGCCCACTGATATTACTTAGTGGCACATAGCAGCAGGTTTTAAAATGACAAGGAACCAAGAACAAAGGTGAAATACCACCCTAGTGGTTAAGAATAGAAGTTAAACCAGTAGAAGAACAAACATTTGTCAATGCCGAATGTTTCCTTGCATGGTGTATGTGGCAGGGGAGTATAAAAGCTTTTTTTAATTTTTTTATTTTAGTTTTTGTTGACCGGGTAAGTGCACTAGACAAATCCTGCCTATTTTCAGGCACAACCCGAGGGAGGGGGATACAGATGAATGCCAACTGACCTTGAACCAGATGAAGCTGTTGGTGGTATTTTTTTTACGAGCCTGCATTTGCAAACTGTAGCATAGCCTTATAATTTTTGAAAAATGACAGCTGTCAAAGAAATGTAAGAGATTTGTTGGACATGTCTACTATGTAGAGAGTCCCTTGCCTGGGTACTAGGGAGTCAGAAGTAGGACTTGAAGGGACGATGCCAGTCTGACCTGTAAAATAAAATATAGGAAAGGGGTCACAAAGGATCTGTAGCTCTTAGTGAATAAATAGAAAGGGTAGAACAGGCTAGACATAGAGTAATACTTATCTGATGGGCAAGGAATCAGCATCCTGTCAGACCTGTTAAAGTAAAGAGGAAAAAAGGTCAATACGGAGCAAATACAGCAGAGCGAGATGAGCCAAAGAGTGGAGACATACAAAAGGGGTATATGACAGCAAAAGAGTAAAGAAAAAGGGAGCTTTGGATAAAAAATTACAGACAGGACAAAACAGGAAGACAGAAACACAATGAAAGGAAATAAAGTAATACACAGATAAGTAGCAGTACCGCTCACGATGCTGACGACCTGGATTTGGGAATGAACCAAGATGGACAGAGGACCAGACCGGTAGAGGAGGGCAGGATGCCTTCTCGATCTGTGAAGACACTTGTGTCCCACTGCTCTAGTGCCATTTTGGATGCTTACAAGTGGTAGTTCAGGGGATCTGCGAGGGAGAGTCAGGAGTGTTGAAGCACGCTCATGGGTTGGCTGCACCATGCCTCAACAGCAGCAAATTCTGATGTGCGCTCTTGGTGGGGGGAGGGGAGAACATGGAAACAGTACACAATGGCCAGACAAATGAAGCCCCTGTAGCGTCCCACTCCCACATTGGACCCTAGCTGCAGCACTCCCGGACCTGATCTGCAGCACTCCTGGTCGGGATCCACACCTTCACCTGCCTCCCTCAGGTGATCGAATAACTGTGTGAAAGAAATGACAAACACTGATGGTGTACCCAGCACCGGGGTGTAAGTGGGGGGCGGGGGGGAGCACACTGCTGTGTTGCAGGTGAGTGTCAGGAACAGGAGTAACTGCAGCAGGGTCTCACAGTTGGGAGGGTAGGTCGCTTAGAAAGAAGCAAAAGGCGGTCCTAGTCTGTGGCCAGAGAATATTTGGGAATTAAAAACAAAAAACAAAGTAGAAAAATGTTGCTGGTTTGATGTGTGTGTGTGGTGGGGGGGGGATGGTCAGCAAAAATAATTTAAGACCCTAGATGGCCTAGTGGCCAATGGTTAAAAGTAGAAACCCAGATGGGCTACTGGGGACAGTTTTGGCCTAGGTCCCCAGCATACATTTAGCACTGGTGGCCCAGGGTGCTAGAGTTGTCCCACATGGTGACAGTAATATAAATAATATCTCTGGTGAGCTGCTTTCCCCTGGTGGCTAATGCATTAAAACAAATAACGTCCCTGGGGTGTACTGATGGTCCCTGTGTCCTGATATTATGCAGACAGGGAGGTAAGAGGACACTCTGTGGCTGCTGCAGCAGCTGCTAGTACCAGCAGCCGCAGTAAAAGTGACTGTGTCAGGCAGCACTTTGTACTCCCAGTCCATACGGAGCTCAGACTGCAGCCTGCTCCATGTGGGCAAGAGAAGAGGATGGAAACATATTACTGTCCCTGTGGGCGAGCAGTAGTCAATGTGCAAGCATGGAAACAAACAGTACTAAAAGTGACTGAACCTCTCTCCCAGCAGACTGAAACTCGATGCTCTCCAACTCACTCAGCCCATATGGATGGTAAACAAACACCCTCACCTCCCAGCCATGGACATCAGGCCTAGAAAAATTAAAAGAAAAAGGGGAAGGATACAATACTTGTAGGTGGCTGAAAAAGAATGAGTCCACGATCTGTGTACCATGTTGAGCTCAATCGCTGATGTCCTCACGGTATTCGGGAGGGTGAGCAAATACATTCTTGACAGGGAGATTTAGTTTCATGCAGCCTACGAAACACTCCCCACTGATAGGCCATTCGACTATGTGCAGGTCTCCAGTTCAACTCCCTGGGGCAGCGGCTCCTGCAGTAACTTGAACAGAACCAGAAACACAAAAAGGGGAGAAAAATAAGGGATGGGGTGATTCTGGAGGACAGAACCAAGCACTGCAGGTAGAGGGGTGTGGGTCAATTGAAGAGGCGAGAGGTGAGAAGTGATCAAGGCAGCTCACATTGCAGCTAGACCAGCAGGACCCTGGGAAACTCCATTAATCACAAAGTCCGGCAGGCAGGGAATTATGCCTCATTGGGCATTCTTTCCATCCCATCCTGGAGAAAATGTTGAATCTCATCGACAGGAGGGAGCAGAGAAGGGGATATAGATAAGCTGTGAAGGGCAGCAACAGAATGGAGGGGGTGGTTCGTGGTGGCTCATTTTGTGACTTGATCACAACCACTTGTTTGTAGCATGTTGGTGAGGCACACAGGACAGAGCTGTCTGCTTTATGCAAATGTAGAAGTGAAGCCCTCTGTCATTGGAGCGGTAAATTTCTTTTAAGTACAGCCATTTCCAGCTGTGAAACTCTAACTAGTGTCACAGTCCGGTTGTGTGCTCATTGGTCTCTGAGGGACGAGCCCACTGTAGATTGCTCTGCATTGGACTCGTCCCTGACACACCTCTGAAAGTCGTTCTACCACAAGATGTTTCTTGCGCACGCGAACAGAAACATAAAAATGGGTTATTCTTTGGTCTTTGTGGTACACCCTTATAAGAAGCTACAATCCAAACTTAAAGACATATTGCAGGCACATCCCCCTCCATCTTTCTATTTAAATTCATCCTACAACCTCCTCGCTGTGGTTTCTAATCTTTGTAAATAAGAAGACATCTCTCATGTTGAACTTTACCCTTATTTATAATGATCAGCTAATCATTCAAAAATACAGCTTTCCCAACTTGTTTAAATCTGTATACTCATTAAGCAATAATCAACCCTTGGAACACTTCTGTTTGTAGCCTGTTAGACTGTTAGCACCCCCCTGCCCCATTACTTGGTAATAACCCATCTATGCAGTTACTGAATCCTTCTAACACATGCGTTAAAGTTCATCAAGCCTTGTAAGTTTACTATTAGGCACATACAACTAATGAGTCCTTTAGTTGTTGGACATACAGGGCAACGGGAGCAGACAAAGGATGTTGAGCTAGACCAGGTCCTGTCACTGAACACTGCCTGTCTCAGCTGTCTTCACCAATCACACATCTAACTGAAGGATGCCTACTCCACCCTCCCCATGGCACCCCACATGCACTCCCATAAAGAAAAGTGACTCATACCTATATGATGGTCATGATTGCCTTCCAGGTGGATATGCCACGAAGCTCAGTTCTTGAGGTGTTCCTGTATAGCAAGTGTAGACCCAATTCCATTAGTACGACTGCCCACACCCTCCATGGGCTGTTTCTGTTTCCCTCAATGACTGGCAGCCCAAAACCATTCCAAGTATAGGACTGTATCTTTTTTCATTGGTAGGATGCCTAGGTTTGGTTGCGAGTTCCAACATTTTGTGGGTCTCATACCAAGTCCCTTGTTATTGTTTATAGAACCAGGGTTTGATTTGTTCTGGCTGTTATTTTAGGGCTTACCTCCATGGTGGTTTGAAATCAGCCTACTTCCTGCCTTATCAGCCACATCCGTACTTTTGCACTCTCACCGATTACTTTGGTACAACTTGTCATTAGGGGGAAAAGTATCTGCAGTTTATCACCTTACCGGAGATAGTGGAGTGTATCGGACCATCAACGGACCTATGCTATTAGCATGGGAGCAAGTTATGCTACTGTCTTAAATCAGTCGGGTTATTTTTAGTAGTTTATTTGAGTTGGTGGGCTTCAGTCCCAACACCCCCATTAAAAAAAATGAGGGTGTGGGGGTCGAAGCCCCCCAACTCAAACAAACTGACACAGCAACATCAACAGTAAGCGCAAGCACGCCCTGTATTCATGAACGTTTTACACTACTAGCGTAGTGCTGGTCCAATACTCTCCACTATCGCCAAAAAATAAAATGTTTAAAAGTGCTTAGGGTGCTATAGAAACGTCCGAGAGCCATAGAGGGGCGGGTCTGAGGATCCAAAATTGTATTTATTTATTAGGTGCAGTGATGCCTAAGCAGAGGGCTAGGGCAGGTAAGGCCTTAGTGAGAAAATAAATATTGATAAGAAGAGCTCCCAGAGGCAGAGCTAAAGCTGGGCAAGGTTAACGCTATGGGCAGAAAGGCCCTATTTGAAATTAATACTCATCTCTGGCTTCCCAAGGGAGAAATTAAAGGCAACAGACCCTACCCAAGGAGAGTGTTATTTAAAGGGGTAAGTCAAGCCTCAGGCAATCCCTGGCCATGATAGAAGCCCAGTGAGACTAAATAGAAATCATAGGGCAGTGTAAAGCTTCAGTAGTAGCCAGGTGAGCTAGTGGGGACTGGGCTGGTTTGCCCAGCAGCGCTTTCCTGTAATTCATTGTGGTTGTTTTAGCCCAGGCACCTACACCTTAGACAGCACACCCTAGCTCCTGACATACCTTAGAAGGGAGTTTAGCAACCCAGATCTAGAGAGGTTGAATCTGGGACCCCCGGTTACTGCTGCAGCACTGGGACAGAGACTGCAGTCGCATTGGTGGGGAAAAAGAGTTTTAAAAATATTTTTCCCACTTTCGGACCACCCATAGAGGCGGCTGAGGTAGGAGATGGCTAGCAACTCCCTAACTGGGCCAGAGTGGGGCAACAGGGCATTCAGGGCACTGAGTGTGGCAATAAGTCTGAAACTACCTGAACTGTGTTGTACTGCTGACAATTACTGGAAACTGTACCTGAACTGTGTTTATTGCCCCTGGAACTGGTCAATTGCCCATGGAACTAGTTAATTGCCCCAAAGCCATCTGTTTGCCCTTGCAACTGGTTTATTGCCCCGAAACTGGTCAATTACAACTGAAACTGGCCAATAGCCCCAGCAACTGGTCAGTTGCCCCTGGAATTGGTTAATTGCCCCACATTTTGTTTGCCCTTGCAACTGGCTTATTGCCCTGGAACTGGTCAATTGCCCCTGGAATTGGTCAATTACCCCTACAACGGGTTAATTGCCCCTAGAACTGGTCACTTGATCCTGGAACTGGTCAGTTGCCCTAAAGCTATTTGTTTGCCCCTGGAACTGGTCAGTTTCCCTGGAACTGGTCACTTGCCCTGAAATTGTTTGTGTGCCTGCAATTGCCTCAAGTCGCAGTTGCGCCATAGTGTGCCATCACCTTATTACCCAGAAACTCCAGAATCACTCTTTTTTTTTTTTTTTTTTATTGGTAACTAGGTAAGGCCCACTAGGCACAAGTGACTGTTTTCAGGGGTGACATGGGAGCACTGTAGAGGTTAAGTGACTTGCTCAGAGTCACACAGTATGCAAGTGGAGGTTTTGGGAATCAAACCCCAGTCTGCCGGATGTACCAAACTCATTCACAGCTCGTTACTCTAACCTCTAGGCTATACTGCCAGTCTTCAGCAGCCCCGAAAGGGCATTCAGTAAGAGAATTCCTGAATTAGTCTTCAGCAGCCCCAGAAGGGCATTCAGCAAGTGAATCCCTGAATCAGTCTTCTGCTGCTTCAGCAAGGTGCTCAGCTAGTGATCCCACACCTTCCGTATCTGGCCTGTTAGGTGTGGCCCTGCAGTGGGGATCCTCTGAAGATCCTCATCCATGTCCCGTACCCCTGCAATGTCACGTTTGTTGTTTTCCACTAGTAAAAGTTTATGTTAAGGCACTGTGCAGATCTGGTTGTCCATTTTGTTGTTTTCTTTCTTCATCTCAGGTTCTTCAGGATCTTCTGTTCTCATCCCCAAATCAGTGTCCCATTAGTTGTTTTTTGCTTATCCTTGGCTCATCTGGCCTTGGCACCCAGAAATCCACCATCCATCTGGCTTACCAAGGTATCTTCATCCTGGTTCTCAGTTTCTGTGGGGTCCTGCCACCCTTCCAGCATCTGGTATCTCGTCCCTTCAGTCCGCCAGAGGGCTGTGGCTGGGTGGCTTCCTGCATCTGGTATCTTATCCCAGCAGTTTGCCAGAGGGTTGTGGCTTGGTGGCTTCTGCATCTGTTGTCTCATCCCAGCAGTCTGCCAGAGGGCTGTGGCCGGGTGGCTTCTACATCTGTTGACTCATCCCAGCAGTCTGCCAGAGGGCTGTGGCCGGGTGGCTTCTGCATCTGTTGTCTCATCCCAGCTGTCTGCCAGAGGGCTGTGGCCAGATTGCTTCTGCATCTGTCATCTCAACCCGGTTGTCCACCAGAGGACTGTGGCCGGATCCGTTGTGCTTGTTCTTCATCACTACATTCCAGCAGCTCACCAGCGGGTTTTGTGCCGAGGAGTTCTTATGTTTGTTCTTTGTTTCAAGCAACCCGGGAGAGGAGGTGTAGCCGATGGACCGATGGCTTGTTCAAAAAACACCTCTACATTCCCCTATAGTTCCACAGAAATTTCAGTAGCCAAGCCGGATGACAAGCCTGCTTGTTTCTCTTTCAGGATCCTCCTTATTCTCCCTTTTTCTTTGGCACCGATCGACCATCACACGGACAGAGACTTTGAAAGCCATGAACAAATTGCAAACTGTATCATTTTTTAGAGTCTTGCTATAGCTACAGTACCTTTACAGTTGTAGAGGTTTGTATAGTTTTAGAACTACAGTATCAGAATTTACAGCTTTAGAGTCTTCCTCTGATAGGAATTTTGGTGCTACATTTACCCCTTTTCCCTACGACTGTGTCTTCCTTCCCCTGGTTAATAATTAACACGGTGAAGCATATGAACCTCATTCACGACTCCCGCCTCTCTTTGTCAAGTGATACCTTCCACCTTCATAGAACCTGAAGCATCGTCCCGCCATTCCACCTGCTGGGAGTGACACTGATGTTGGCAATTAGTGTGCAACTTACCCGGGTCATCGCAACACTGTTGCTCGAGTCACCCTTTTACTATAATTGGATTACTGCGGCACATAAACCCATTGTACCACCACTACGATATCGTCCTTGAAACTGCAACGATACTATTGCAAGATTTCGGAATACTATTGTTGGAACTCCAATGACGGTATTACAAGAAAGCACGTTACCGTACGCTGCACACAGTCCTTCATCTGAGCACAAGCCTGGTGCTCAGTAAATTAAAGGGAAACAAACATGATCGTGAACTGTGAGTGCCGGGAGCTAGCGGCTTTCAGTTTCAAAACTGTAACGCAGCTGCGGATTGCAAGTGCTAGATGGGAGCGACTTTCAGATCCTAAAGCCAGTAGTCACAGAGATGCTTGTTTGCTTGGCGGTTTACACAGCAACCTGCAGTCGGCCACAAAAAAATAAATATGGTCAGTAACGTTTTTCTCATATGAAGCCAAGACTGTGATAATTGAATGAAAATCTACTTGCTCTTGAGTGTGTGTGTGGGGGGGGGGGTGCCAGTATTGTCTAAACTCCTTGGATACATACATTACAAAAAAAATAAAAAATAAGGGACAGTGTATTACTTGGCTAAAAATCCCATCTTGAGGTTCCTATGTCACCAGAACCTCTCAATGGTATTATAGCCACGTAATACACAGTCCCCTGTCTATTATTCTGTTTATCTACCGGTTGGATTACTACCTGACTGGTAGTAACAACCCTCTGATTGGCTGGCCTCTGATGTTTTTCCATTGGTTATAATGAATGACCAATCATGTTCTTTTGCTGCCTGGCCCTGGCGGACATTAATATGTGGCTTACATAAAGGCCTTATAAACTGTTCAAAACAATTTCCATACAAACGTCTCACCCCAAGTCCCACTCCCTGCACCCCCACCATAAAATCCCAGAAACACTACTGGACATGATAGCAGGGGATCTGGATACTCAAGTGCATCGACATGTTTGGACAGACAGAGATGTTTCATCTGGTGTCCACTAGCAGGCCACGAGGGCACACACGGAAGCTCAGGGGTGATGAATTCAGGGGTAATGTTAGGAAACACTCCATTTCCCATAAGGTGATAGCCTATGGAACAGCCTACCAGCCGGAGCAGCGGACATTAAGATAGCACTGGCGTTCAACATAAGTCTCAACAAATTTCTGCTTACCAGGGGAATGAGGGTACTCAGAGTAACATAGTGGGTAGGGAATCCCCTTTAAGTTAGTACATTTTTTACACAGCACAGTGATTCACACAGCTTATAAACATGATGAACATAGAATCCATTTTCACTGCAAATTACTATGTTACTATGTTACAGACTGCACGGTATGATTGTGGCATTCTGTATGTCTGTTACTTGTCGTGCAATGGATTGTAAATACTTCAGCCGATTTACTGGTTGCAATTAAGTTATCTTATCAACTATATATCAAAGTCAGGATGTACTGTCCTTTTTGTGTGCAATGGCTGATAGCTCAAAGCATATCTTCCTCAGTTCTTTGCTAAGGCCCGAGAGTCTTTACTCAAAGCTGTGGCAAAAGAAAAAAAAATGTAAACACAGCCGGTTGTCTGTGCTGCAATTAATACAATATTAGCACAGCTGTTCACATTGCTTTCCTAAGTGCTTCCCTTTCTGTGTGCTCTAATTTGTCTTTATTTTCTTAGTCCTGCTCTTTCCCTCTGCCCACTGTGGCAGTTTTAAGCTGGCCCATATGGAGCACAGGTGCTGAGACATCCGAACAGCAGCCCTGATGTGAGCTCTGTGCCGACTGTGCGGAAGCTGATGTCAACAAACCAACAGAGCAGCAAGATAGAGAAAGATGAATAAGGTAACCCCTTCCCTGAAATTAACAAAAAAAAATATTTAAAGCATTAAAAAGTACTTTAACACTGGAGAAATGATAGGCTTATACAAGTAAATGAAACTGAAAAACAGAAATCTTTTACAGGGTGCGTGGCTAACTGAGCACGGAGCCAGACATGCTTTTTGGGAGTGCTGCCTTCATAACAGTACCAAACAACTGCTAAATAATTACTTTTACAACAGAAATAGAAGATATTTGCAGATATTAGGGGAGAGAAAGCTGTTTTGTCAACATCATGAGCATAGTATCCAACAAAAATGCCAGCAAGGACTTCTTTAAGATCTGTCAGCTGGATCAGTCCACCACAAGGCAGCCAGAACAGCTGCGGCCATTAGCACAGCTGATTCCCTGGAGTCTACCTTGGCCATGGTAAATCAGCATGTCAAGATGATCTCTAAGTCAGTGGTTGATTTAGACAAAAAAAGTAGATACTTTAACAACCAGGTTGTGAAGTTGGAAGTAGACATTTTGGATTTTAAACTAATATCTACTACGACCAACAGTGTGGCAGAAGGCGCGCGGGGCTCTGCAGCAGGCCTGCTCAAAGGAAATGCAGTTCTCAAGATAAGATTACAGCATCCGGAAAATCAAGACTGGGCAACCCACAGGGCTAGTGGAAGATATAGAGTTCAAGCTTAAATGATTTTCTCTAATGCTTGGGTAGCAGTAGAACTGTCTGATAACCAAGAGAAAGATCAGCTAAAGATTTTGAAATATATCAGATAATGCCATGATGACCAGCAGGAGACAACTCAGCCCCAGAGATGATCCTGGTGGTATTAAAAATGGTCATGGATCTTCCAGTGATGTCAGGAACCAAGAAACTGACTGAAACATCGGCTCCATCTGAAGCTGGGCAAACTTTCCTCCACCCCAAAAGCACCAATTTGAGCAAAAATCAAACTTGCAGCATCTACCAGGAGGTACTCCAATGCCAGGGAGATGGGCAAACTGAGCTCAATCCCCCAACAGATTGGGAGCATGGGGATGGATTTCCTGATGGCAGGACTAAAGGCGAGGGGTCCCATGCCTCAACTTGGCTCATGATGAAACTCCGAGGGTAAAAACAATGCAACACCAGATGACCCTATATTGTCTAAACTGAGAGATTTCAGGAAGGAGATGCAGCTCACCACCATGGCTCTCCAGACAGACCTGAGCAAACATAGAAACATAGAATTTGACGGCAGATAAGGACCACTTGTCCCACCTAGTCTGCCCATTTCCTAACTAACAGATAAGCTGCAGATCCTAGTTAACCAACAGCTTATTTCCTCCTACCCCCCACTAGGATTGCCTTATGTCCGTCCCATGCATTCTTGAATTCACCCACTGTTCTTGACTCCACGACCTCCTCAGTGAGGCTGTTCCATGCATCCACAATCCTCTCCATGAAAAAAATACTTCCTCACATTACCTCTGAGCCGACCCCCCCTCTATCTTCAAATTGTGCCCCCTTGTTCTTGCACATCTCTTTTTCTGAAAGATGTGACCCTCTTGGATTTTGCTGATTCTCTTCAGGTACTTGAACGTTTCTATCATGTCCCCTCTCTCCCTTCTTTCCTCAAGGGTATACATATTAAGCTCCTTTAGTCTTTCTTCATACTGTATGTCTTCTGGTGCAGACCCTGCACCATTTTGGTTGCCCTCCTCTGGACAGCCTCCACTCTGTATATGTCTTTGCGGAGATGGGGTCTCCAGAACTGCACACAGTACTCTAGATGGGGTCTCACCAACTGTCTGTACAGAGGGATAACAACTTCCTGTTTTCTACTATTGATGCCTCTCCCTATGCATCCCAGTATCCCCCCCAGCCTTCCTTACTGCCTTCTCACATTGCTTATCCACCTTTAGGTCATCTGATATAATTACCCCCAGAACCCTTTCCATTTTTACTGTTGTCAGTATCTCACCCCCCATTGTGTACTCTTCCCTGTTTTTTTTCCTAGGTGCATTACCTTGCACTTCTTTGCATTGAATCTGAGCTGCCATACATTTGACCATTCCTCCAACCTTGCCAAGTCCCTTCTCATCCTTTCCACTCCATCTTGTGTATCAACCCTATTGCAGATCTTTGTGTCGTCTGCAAAGAGACATACTTTTCCTTCCAGGTCCTCTGCAATGTCACTTCTGACACTTATAAAGACATTACCAGACACAGACCCCTTTGAGAAACCTTTTGTATTCCCCCCTCCTTTGGTTCACAGAGTCCCTTCTTGGATTCTGTCTCGGTAGTGTCTGGCACAAAAGTGTTAGACAGGCATAATATTATTTGAACAAACTTTCCCAAACCAACATACACAATAGACGCTGTCAGAGTTATTTTAAATTAAGCCGAAGGCTTTACTGATTAGTTACTAAGTACTATAAATAGTATAAGAGAAAATGTTTTAGATATTGGTTGCAGGATAGGAAAAGAAAGTTGAAGATTATACAAAACAGATATACTGTAAAAACTAGTGATATAGTTCTACCTTGAAAAGTCCTGAGTGGCTGGAATGAAAAGTGTTCTTAGAAGGTAGTTGATTCTCCCATCTGTTTGGTAGAAATTCAGATGGGGTCCAAGTCTTAGTCCATGTTGTTGCCAGGAGAGTTTCTGTGAGAGTAATGCCTTTAGCAATGCTCTACAGGCTTTTTTAAAGAAAATTCAAAAGTCCTGCTTCCAGTGCTCCTTGCTGTGATAGGCTGGCCTCATCACATGCTGAGAAAAGACCAACCAGTTCTCCATGTTCAAATTTAAAAGTTTAACTGTAGAGTTTCTTAGCTGGGGGAAGGATAGAAAAGTCAGGTGCCCCCCCAGGCCTGTGACTGGAGTCAGCATGTCTCACCCCCTGCTGATTTTGCTAGTCCAAGGTCCTTTGTTCTCCCTCTGTCCCCAGCAAACCATTTAGACCTTAAGTGGCTGCCATTAAGTTGTAGTGCTCCAGTCCAGGTGCAGATGTCCGAAGACAATGGAACTCCAGACTCCAAAGCACCTTGATGCTGCTTCTGGGCCCAGGGCCTTTGGCAAGGCAAATAGTTTCCAGTAACCCAGGCTTGATTTAATGGGCCTGCCATTAACCTTTAGCGACCCTCCCATTTAACACAATATTCTGGAGACCCAAATCCCTTTTTCAATTTAAGCAGCATTGTTAAAATAAAACAAAAAAAAAACAGGCCACCTAGAAAGCTACAGGGTTGCCTACCCCAAAACACAGGGAATTGTACCATTCCAGGATACCATACCGAATCTTTATCCAAACTTCTTTGCAATCAGGCTTATACAATGGGGCCTTTTGGTGAATTACATAAATAAACTAGCATAACATGAGAACACAGCAATGGGACATGGTATGATCCCCACCACACTCTGACCCTGGGTTTCTATGCCCCAAGTGCATGATTTTGCACTTTTTCACATTGAAACTTAGTTGCCACATTCTAGACCACTCCTCAAGCTTACCTAGATTTCTATTCATTTTTTCATCCCCCCCGAACTGTCTACTCTATTGCAGATTTTAGTGTCATCTGCAAAAAGACATACCTTCCCTTCTAGTCCCCCTGCAATGTTGCTTATAAAGATATTAAAGAGGACTGGTCCCAGTACTGATCCTTGCAGCCCCCTACTGGTCACCCTCCCTTCCTCGGAGTGAACTCTGTTTACCACCACTCTCCGAAACCTATCCTCCAACGAGTTACCTACCCAGTTTACCACTTTTGGTCCCACTCCTAGGCTGCCTGGCTTGTTTACGAGTCTCCTCTGTGTAACAGTGTCGAAGGCCTTACTGAAATCTAGGTAGGCCACATCCACCGCTTCACCCTGATCTACTTCCCTGGTCACTCAGTCAAAGAAATCTATGAGATTAGTTTGATATGACCTACCCCTAGTGAATCCATGCTGCCTCAGATCTTGTAAGCCACTGGATTTAAGATATTCCGCAATCTTTTCTTTCAGTAGTAATTCCATTCCCTCACCACTGAAGTCAGGCTGACTGACCTATAATTTCCAGCCTCCTCCCTATTCCCACTTTTGTGGAGTGGTACTACATCTGTCCTCCTCCAGGACCACTCCTGTTTCCAGTGAGTGGTTGAAAAGGACTATCAGAGGTGCAGCCAGCACCTCTCTCCTGTCTGGCCCCATTGCCTTGTCCACTTTAAGATTTGCAAACATATTCAGGACTCTGTCCTCTGTAAATGGACTAGTGCCCAAGCCCCTTCCTTTGATGCTCCTGCCACTGATTTGTGGTCCCTCACCTTCCTGCTTTCATTTGTGAAAACAGAACAAAAATAATTGTTCAGGATGTCTGCTTTTTCCTTGTTCCCTTCCACACACTACCCCCTTCCCTCCTTAGCATTACAATCCCTCCCCTGGTCTTTCTCCTTTTGCTAACATACCTGAAACATGTCTTGTCCCCCTTCCTTACTGCCTGTGCTGTCTTCTCCTCCATTTGTGCCTTTGCACTTCTGACTGCTTTTCCTGCCTCCTTCTGCCAATCTTGATACACCTCTCTATCATCCTCCCTCCCTGTTTCCTTATACCTCCTGAATGCTAACTTTTTTGTCCTTACCTTTCCAGCCACCTCTTTTGAGAACCATTGCGGTCTCTTTTTCCTCTTGCTTTTGCTTGACTGCCTAATGCAGAGGTTTGTTAAATTCACTATACCCACTTTTAGCTTCTCCCACTGTTATTCCACTCCACCCAAGTCCTCCCACCCTGCCAGGGTATCCCTGTGCCATTCTTCCATCACTGTATAATTGGTCCTCCTGAATTCCAGGACCCTCACCTATGTGTGGTTCACTTCTGACACCATTCTTATATTGAACCATGCTGTACAGTGATCACTATTCCCCAGGTGGCCACCCACTGTGATGTCCCCGTCAGTACAAGGTCCAATATTGTTCCCTCATGAGTGGACTCCTCTACTAGTTGCCTGAGAAATGCCCCCTGCATGGAGTACAGCATGTCCCCACTCCTACCTGAAGCTGCAGCTGGGATGCTCAAATCTACATCAGGCATATTGAATTTCCTCACCAGCAGCACCTCCCCTTATTTGTCATCTTTTGGATGGATTTCACCAGATCTTTGTTCATCCCCCCCCCCCATGCTGGAGGTCTGTAGATCACTTCAGTGTGAATCACAGCTCCATTCCCCTTTTCTAGGGTGATCAACAGAATTTCTATCCCTCCCTGAGTACACTGCATCTCTGCTGCTTTTATGCTATCCCCTCACATAGAGAGCAACTCCTCCTCCTTTCTTACCCACCCTGTCCATCCTGAACAGAGTATATCCTGGTATGGCTAATGTCATGAACCCACTCCCAGGGGTCAGGCCCACTGAGCTCACAGTGCCCACTGTTAAGTGCAATCTGTGATGGGGGCAGGAATACCCTCCTTGTCTTTTAGAATGCTCGCCAAGGTCACAGCTGCACCTCTGCCACGAGGATCCTGGGCATCCCTGTAGCTCTGGATAAGGGCACAATACAAGTCTTGAGTCTTGTAGCCAAATATGAACTCTTTTCTTGGTGATTACACAAAGGAAGAAGACCCAGGTATCACACTGTCTTCGGGGTAGCTGTGTAAAAACCTGATTTGGCCTTTGCCCTACAGGACATGCAACAGCCTGATTCAAAATCTTTGTAGACTCTGGTATTGTCCCCATCCTTCCAGACCCCTTTTCAATTTGGTTGCTTATTGGTGGTCCCTCTGGCAATAATAGTTTTCACAAATTATTAATAAACCTTCTACAGTCACATATACAATATAAGAACTCTCACAAAGGCAGAATTTCTTTAGGAAAACCAAAAGTTTTACTAAAATAATTAAATAAATGCAGTTACAAGTAAAAGAGAACTTTAATTTGGGTTACAGTATACAGGAAAAGAAAATGGAAACATGTACAATGAAATGCACGAAGACTGTAGCTAATCTACCTGAGGTATGAAGATTTCAAAGTCCAGAGAATCACTGGTTTGCAGAATATTCAGTCTTTCTGTAGCAGCCTTTGGCTCTAGGCAGTCTCTGTGCTGGCAGGTGTTCTCGGAGGATCCAAGCAAACTGTGTGTTCAAATGCCCTGATCGGGAGCTATTTATACTTGTCTGAAATCTGGGAACAGTGTTATCACTTTCCAGTTCAGAGCAACTACTCCATTTGGCCAGGAGATGGCACTGTTGTGCTGTTTCCAAAATGTTATTTTCCTGATAGTCTTTGATATAAGATTCTTACAGTTAACCTAGGTTTTACAATCTCACACAGGTATGCTATAAGGATGTGTTTATTTTTCTATTACCTCACATAGGCCTGTTAGAAGGATCTTTCCTGGCTAAAACATTCCTGGGCATTTGAACTGGCTTAATTTAACTAGCTATAAGAAAGATCCTGTAAGTTGTATGATTATACAAGCTGATTTTATTACCTCTGTTTCCCTTGGCAAGTTAACATTAGAGGAATACTCTTTGATTAGTTATCCCCAAAGCGTTTGACAATAACTTGTTAGATTTCTGGCAAGCAACTGGCCTCTCAGCTCATAAGATGGTCAAAATCCTTTTAAAAATCTAGTCTTTTTTTCTTTAGGTGCCTTGTGCTGACACTGGCATGTACGTAGAATTACAATAAAAAAACATATATACAACAGAATAATATCTACAAATAAGGGATAGCAGCCAGGCAGTTCGCCACACCCCTCCCTCCTAGAATAAATTTGTGGGATCCATCCCTAGGCACGGTATAATTTTCACAAATTCGGTTCATTGCTCTAACTGATGAGATAGCCCATCTGCATCGGCATTGACCGATCCGGCCCTGTGGGTAATGGTCATATCATAGCCTTGAAAGGCAATACTCCAACTTAAGAGACAATCATTCATTTTCCCCATCTGTGTTAGCCACACCAGGGGGTTATAATTGGTCTGTACCTCAAAGTGCCTCCCACAGAGGTATGGCTCTAATTTCTTCAGGGCCCAAGCTAGTGCAAGGCATTCCTTTTCAACTGTGGAATAAGCCTGTTCCCGGAGAAGCAACATTTTGCTAAGGTACACTATTGAGTCATCTTTTCCCTGATTAGAGGTCTAACAGAGGACTGCTCCAATCCCCACATATGAGGCATCTGTCTGGGCTACGAATGGCTTACTGTAGTCTAGACTGGCCAACACAGGGGCACTGCACAGTGCCTCCTTTAGCAGGGCAAAGGCTCATTCACAGGCTTGCTCCCACTTTACCTTTTTGGGCATTCTTTTCTTTAGCAGACCAGAGAGGGGAGCTGCCAGGGTACTGTAATGTGGTACAAACTTTTGATAGTACCCGGTGGTCCCTAGGAAACTCCAAAGCTGCTTCAGGGTCTCAGGCCTGGGCCACACCTCTATCACCTCAATCTTGGCTTGATTAGGATGAAGCTGCCCCCGCCTTACTACATGGCCAAGGTATGCCACCTCTGCCATGGCCACCTGGTACTTTTCAGCCTTGACAGTGAGCCCTGCCCTCTGTATCCTGCCCAACACTTCCTTCAGGTGGGACAGGTGTTCCTTTCAGCTGGCACCAAAGATGGCAATATCATCCAGATACACCACTGCATACTCTTCAGTATCATGTAACACCTGGTTGACCAACCTTTGGAAGGTGGCAGGGGCGTTATTCATTCCAAAAGGCATTACTCTGAACTCGAATAATCCTATCGGAGTGATGAAGGATGACCTCTCCCTAGCTGTGGCAGTTAACTCCACATGCCAATACCCTTTTGTCAAGTCAATGGTTGTAAGGTATATCATCCCTCCCAACTTGTCCAGTAGTTCGTCCGTCCATGGCATTGGGTGGGCATCAGACTTCGTGACTGCATTGAGTCCACGATAGTCTACACAAAAGTGAGTAGAGCCATCTGGCTTGGGAACAAGGACTATGGGTGAGGCCCAGGGACTGTGGGATTTCTGGATTACCCCTAAATCCAGTATTTCCTCCACCTCCCTTCTCATGTCCTTTAGAATGGCCTCAGACACCCGGTAGGCTGTCTGTCGTATGGGCACTTGCGTCTCCATGTCTACATCATGTATTGCTAAGGGGGTTAGTCCAGGCTTGGCCTTAAACAAAGGGGCAAAGTTCGCTAAAACCTCCCTCACTTCCTGGGTCTGTTCCGAGGTCAGCTGGGGTGACAGTTTGATTGCCTCCACAGAGGACTCCCACTTGCTTTCCTCCAGCAAGTCCAGTAGGGGGTCTCCTTTCTCCAACCCCTCCCCAGGACTTCATGCTGCCAATACCATGTCTGCCCTATTTGCATATGGCTTCATCATGTGACATGGTACATTCTATAGGTATGTCTCCTGTCAGGCAGTTCTACAATATAGTTCACGTCATTTACCTGTCGAACTACCCTGTATGGTCCCGCCCACTCGGTCTGCAGCTTGTCCTTCCAGACTGGAATTAGGACCATGACTTCCTGACCTACATTGTATGAGCGAACTCTGGCTCTGCAGTCGTACCAGACCTTTTGCTTCTGCTGGGCTGCTGACAGGTTGCTCTGGGCTGCTCCCATAAGCTCCTTCAACTTTTCCCTAAACTTTAGGACATACTCCACTATGGGAGTTCCCTGGGTGGCGTGCTTGCCTTCCCAGTCTTCCTGGATCAAGTCTAGGGGCCCAAGCACCCTACATCCATATAAGAGTTCGAAGGGGGAAAATCCTGTCGACTCTTGGGGCACCTCCCTGTATGCGAACAACAGGTGAGGAAGGTATTTCTCCCAGTCTCTCCCATGCTGTTCAGCAAAAGCTTGGAGGATCAATTTTAGGGTACCATTTAAACCTCTCCACAAGCCCATTGGCTTGCAGGTGATAAGGCGTTGTGTGTCTCTGCACCACCCCACACTTCTCCCACAAACACTTCATCAGGACCGACATGAAGGTACCCCCTCAATCAATGATAACCTCCTGCAGAAACCTGACATGGGAGAAAATCCCATGTTCCCAGCATGGCAAACACAGTTGATGTCCCCAAGCATGGCCTACACAAGCCCTGTCCCTGGCACAGTGCAGCACACCAAAATGAGGGCAAGCAATGGTGAGAGCACCTTTTTTAAATCTGCATCCCACCCCACCCCCCGCTACAATGAGGGACCTGGTTAGTTCCCACTGACACCGAGCAGCTGGGAACCCCTGGAAAAGCTTTCAAAGGGCCACTATGAGGCCTCCCACTATAGACATCACGGGGAGGGGTAGGAGGGGTCCAAGGTAGCAACCCTCCCCGCCTTACATCTATAATCAGCAGGAGTGGGACATTGCTTTCTTTTCTTTAGGGTTCCAAAAAATAACTAAGGTAAAAATAAACTGTTTTACCCTAGCTATTTTTAGCCTAAAGCAGAGTCATTCAGTAAGGGAGCCTAAATGTTGCCATACTGAATCAAAAACAGCCATGGCTTTTTTTTTTGCTTTGTTTATCAAGGAAAAATAACACCATTACAGTGAATACAGCAGACATTTGTTCTCCATGGCAGTAAGCGAAGTACATTACTCTTAGGAATAAGACAGCTTCTGCTTGTGCCCCAGGTTATTCCTCTCTAGCTCACTGACAGGGAGTGTTGAGGTCACCCGGGGAGGGGGAGAAAAGATTATCAGAAACCCTCTATAATCTTCTGGAGTTCCTGGCTCTGATCCAACTTTGCCAAAATGCATCAAGGGACTAAAGACTTTTCTTGACCTGCTATGTAATGTAGCCAACTAAGCCATCTGTTTTGAAATATGGCGCTCCTGTGGTTCAGGGAAAAAGTAGCCACCCAAAACAGTTCTTATGCCAAAAGGTTACTATTCTTTATTTATTTAGTGACATCCCCCATCCAGTAGCCCAACATTTCGAATTTACAGTGTTACGATCTCCAACATAAAGCAGCTGCAAATTAACAAGGTACATACTCATACCGTGTGAATTTGTAGCTGCGTTATTTTGGAAGCAGTGATATTTAGAAGTATGAAACTACTTTTGTCTCAGGATGGATCAATGTGCGACTTCCTGCACATCCCGTGCATTTAAGGCATTGGTGCAGAATAGATTGTATGTTGGAAACGGAAGGTTTTAAATGTAAATCTTTGAAGCACATGGTGTTGGGCACATTCAAATACAAGTGCCTGTGGGCAAACTGGATGAGCCTTGCGGTCCTTATCTGCCATCAACTTCTATGTTTCTATGTTGAAACAAATTACAGTATTTTAAAACATGTCACATCCTATCATACTCTATGTTTCTATGACAAATGTCCTGAGTTCGGAGGCCTAGTGTTATGACACAGTGTGCATATTTTGTCCTTGCCTATACTGTCACCACAGACCCTAACTGATCTCCTGCTTCTTACCACCCCCCGACCCGCTTTCCTACCAAGATTCCTTTATACCTCTCCCATGCATGCTTGGAGCCCATCACTGATCTTCCTAGACATAAAGTCTCCACCACTCATTCACACTAATGGGATCTACGACAAGGCACTAGGACCCTGTGGGAGCAAATTTTTCAAGAGGGTCGGCGCCAGAGATGGAGCCGTGAGGAAGCGGCACCATGAGCCCCGGCTTGTGCAGTAAAGACTATCTCAGCATCGACCCTCCAACTGCCTCAGTTCCTTTTTTCCTGCCATCAAGTACACTTCAGTGACGATGTCGCTTGCCTGCCAGGAGTCAAACTTCAAACTAGCAGCATAGTTTTCAGTTTATTGTTTTGTAATTTATCTTCAAAACAAGTATCGATTAGATTTAATTTTATTGATTATAATAAAGAAGTCTTCAGCCCTCCATTGACGGAGTCGATCATGGGTGGGTCAGGTCACGGTAGGGAGACTTTGTATGAAAGCTGTTCAGTCAGCCGGGCTGAGTCCAGTCTGCTGCCCTCTCCGGAGGGCGGGTCTGACAACGGACAGTCCAATGCTCAGGGAAATAGGCCGTCCTCCCGAAAGCATAAAAGGAAATGGTCCCATTCTGGGCACCATTCAGCCTCGAGCTCTCCTTCGGCACACAAGTCGAAAAAGAGAAGGCATCACTCGAGGTCACCTTCTGGTATGTCTGCGCGTCGACGGTTGGTCATTGGGATCAGGCGCCGGTCTCCTCCTCTGTCGGAGTCACCAGTTTCTGTCTCCGGTGGCCGACATCTTCGACACTGGAGCCCGTCCCCGCCTATTGTTTCACCAGTGGGCTGCTCCATGCTCTTATGGAGCAATGGGCTTGGAGGTTGGTCCAACTGCCGGATCCAGTCACTCCAAGGCCTTCAGGCCATTCGAGGGAGCTGGTAGGGTGGTTAGACCTTCCTAGTCATGTGGTACCTTCTTTGGTGCTGTCGACTCCGCACTCAGGTGTTTTCCCCCTCACATGGCTGCGGCGCAGGGGTCCACACCGATGCCCCTATCTCCTGCCAGTTTTCCTTCTTTTCCCTCAAATCTCAGTTTTCAGAACCTTGGGACACTCTCGGTGCCATCTGCGGTGCCGAGGACTCTCAGCATGTCTGCAGTGTCGGGAGTCTGTCAGCGCTGTCCTTGGTGCCGAGGGCTCTGTTGGTGCTGTTTGCAGTGCCAGGGGCTCTATTAGCACCATCCACAATGCTGCTGGCTCTGTCTGCAGAGTCAAGGGCTCTGTTGGCATCATCTGCAGCACCACGGGCTCTTTTGGCACCGTGGCCTTTGTTGGCGTCGTGTGCTAGGCTTTTTCCGATGGCGCCGACTCCCTTGTGTTCAGCACCATGTTCTTCTTCGGCGCCGATGCTTGGTGCGGTGCCGTCCAGCCTCCAGGGCTTTTTGACTCCGATTCCTTCCTCTTCTATTTTTCCTTCTGATTTTCACCTCTTTCCTGTCCATACAGTCCCCCCTGGACTGTCAGGAGATGATTTTGAGCCTGACCCAGATCTTCGGCTGGGTGATGATATTGAAGGAGCAGGGATCAATCCTGCTGCAGAGCCCTGTGGTTGAAGACCTTTCCTTTAAGTCTCTGCTGAAAAATCTAAATTTCACTCTTTCTCTCCAGACTACAGAAATCGATCCTGGGAAGCTTTTAAGACTCCAATACCTACATGTCCAGGAGATCCCTATGGATTTAACTCCTCCGGTACAGCCATCTTTCAAGACCCTCTCTCATATGGTATGGAACAATCCTGCTCTCATCCCTTCCATGGCTAAGTCCATAGATAGGAAGTATGCTCCTCTCAAGGATCGACCCATATTGGTCTCACAAGCCTTTGCTGATCCATTGTAGTCTTAGCAGAGAATGAGAAGGCCATCCTCCCTCAGGCATCTACAGCCCGGCCTATCAATAAAGAATCTCACAAGATAGACACCTTAGGTAAGAGAGTCTTTGCTGCCTCCACCCTGGGTATGCGTATTGCCAGCTACCAGGGCGATTTTTCTCAATATGAGTATGTCCTTTGGCATTCACTCAAACAAATGGTTGAAGCTCTGCCCGAGTCGGAAACTAATTCAGAGCTACTTCAGACCATAACCAGGGGTATCGAGTCCAACAATCAACAGGTTAAAGCTGCAATGTATGCTTTCGATACTGCTTCCTGAGCTTTGGCGGTGAGCATTTGTACCCATCACCACTCTGGCTATGTACTTTGGGCTTCACAAATTATGCCCAGCAGCAGATCATGGCTTTAACCTTCGACAGTATGTATCTGTTTAGGTCTCAGGTAGAACAAGCTCTAGAGGCCACACAGAAGACTAGGTCTGCCATTAAGACGGCTCAACCCGCACCCGCCTCCTCCCAGGAGGGTGCCAACAAGCGTCAGTTTCACAACTGTCAGTCCTTTCAGGGCAAAGGCAGATGAGGTTTTAACAAAAACCACAACCCTCAGCTACAAAAGAAAACACGGCAGAAGGCGCAGGGCCCCAAAGTGCCCAGTGCCACCTTCTGAGTTTCTGGCCCAAGTCCCACCTCAACTGTCTGAGGGGGACTCTTCCTCAGTGGTGGGAGGATGTCTGACTCAGTTCTACAACCAGTGGAAATCTATAACATCAGACAAGTGGGTCCTCTGAATAATCGGCAAGAGGTACTCGCTCAATCTTTCATAAACCCCTCCGGATCATCCCCCCAAATAACAGCCCAGGCTGTCAGCAGTACAGTCAGACCTTCTTGCTTCCAAGGTACAAGGCCTTCTGAACAACAGGGCAGTAGAAGTAGTTCCACTGGATCAACGAAACACAGGATTCTACTCCCATTACTTTCTGGTCCCGAAGAAAACTGGTGACATGCACTCCATTCTGTATCTCAGAAAGTTAAACAAGTTCCTTCACAAGGAAAAGTTCAAGATGATATCACTAGGTACCCTTCTACCTTTGCTTCATCAACATGATTGGCTAGCCTCCCTGGACATGCAGGATGCCTACCAACACACTCCTATACACCCAAAGCACCACAAATACCTAAGGTTTGTGATGTTGGGTCAACATTATCAGTTCAGAGTCCTGCCCTTTGGGCTATCTCCGGCGCCACAAGTTTTTACAAAGTGTTGTGCAATTCTCGCAGCGCATCTCAGGAAAATTGGAATTCATGTGTTTCCATATCTGGATGACTGACCTAGCAAGTCCTTCCAGACAAGAAACTCTGGATGCTGTAGCCACAGCTTCAGACTTCTTCACGTTCATGGGAGTCCTGCTAAATCTCAATAAATCGCAGTTACAGCCCTCCCAGAAACCCCTCTTTATAGGAACTCTTCTGGACACTTGTGTGAAGGCTTTTCTCCCACAGGACAGAAGGAACAATATCCTACAGATGGCCCAATGCATCAGAGAAAACAGCTCAGTTCGAGCTATCTCGATGCAACGGATGCTGGGTCTCATGGCATCCTCGGTGTTCACTGTACCCCTAGCACACCTCCACATAAGAACCTCTCAGTGGATGCTCAGTACTCAGTGGTCTCCAACCACTCACCCTTAGTCCTTTCCCATCAAGGTGACAGAACCTCTAAAGAGGTCACTCACCTGGTGGTCACAGGAGGACAGCCTTCTGAACTGATATCCCTTTGCTCCTCTGGATCATCAAATCTCCATTACCATGGACGCGTCCTTGATGGGGTGGGGAGCTCACTGCCAGAATCTCCACACCCAAGGTACGTGGACTCAGGATGAGTCCCAGCTTCACATAAACATCCTGGAAATGAAAGCCATCCTCTATGTAGTCCGGGCCTTGAAGGACATACTATGTCACAAGAACATTCTCCTTCAAACAGACAACAAAGCAATGATGTATTACATCAACAAGCAGGGTGGTGCTCACTCTTACCCCTTATGCATGGAAGCTATCAGAGTGTGAGAATGGTGCCTGGAGCACAAGGCTCTAATTCACGTGGTTTACCTGCCAGGAGCACAGAACGAACTGGCAGACCATCTCAGCAGAACGGAGACGGATCCTCACGAGTGGTCTCTCGACTCAACCGTCGCTCAGTCACTCTTCAAACAGTGGGGAACTCCAGACCTGGACCTTTTTGGGTCCCCACTCAATGCAAAAATGTCTCTATTCTGCTCCAGAAATCCAGGACCTGGCATTTTCTGTCAGGATGCGTTCGGGCTGCAGTGGACAAAACGCTTTCTATACACCTTTCCTCCTCTTCCCCTAATTCAGAGAGTACTTCTCAAATTGAGTCTCAGGGGGACAAAATTATTCTCATTGCTCCCTTCTGGCCTCGACAGATATGGTTCCGCTGTTCAACAGTCTGTCGGAACCCCGCAGGCACTTCTCCCTTCAGACGAACCTTCTGACTCAGGGTCCCGTGGTCCATCCCAACCTGAAGGTGCTTCACCTTCATGCTTGGCTCCTGAAGAGACAGACATGAATAGGTTCAATGTTTCCCGTAGGGTTTCAGATATTCTTTTGGCAGCGCGTAAGCCAGTCACCAGAAAAACCTACACAGCCAAATGGAAGCGCTTCTCTCTCTGGTGTGCAAAATCCTCTTTGAACCCTTTTTCCTGCCCACCAAATAAAGTCTTAGAGTACCTTTTAGACCTCTCAAATTCAAGTCTGCAGTACTGTACAGTCAAAGTTCATCTCTGTGCCATTTCAACTTATTATGAGCCAGTACTTTCCTTGTCTCTGGCTCAGTTACCTGTAGTTAAGAGGTTTCTTAAGGGTATTCTGTATACCAGACCTCCTATCAGACATCCAGTTACAGCCTGGTACACTAACCTTGTGCTAGACATGCTCACTCAGAAACCTTTCAAGCCTCTAGCTACCTGCGAGTTGAAGTTCCTCACTTGGAAAACGGCCTTCCTAGTGGCCATCACTTCGGCCCTTAGAGTTTCTGAACTACATGCACTGATCACAGACCCCCGTACATTGTATTTCACAAGGGCAAAGTAGTTCTTTGGACTCATCTTAAGTTTCTCCCTAAGGTTGTCTCAGAATTCCATCTAAACCAACCTTTAGTCCTGCCTACCTACTTTGCAAACTTCCAGAATGAAGGGGAATGCATCCTTCATTCTTTGGATGTTAAGAGAGCGCTGCGATTTTATCTAAATAGAACAAAAGAAATTCGCAAGGCTCAACAACTGTTTGTTTCCTTCAGCGAGACCCAGCTGGGTCAACCTGTCGCTATTAGGTGCATTTCAGCATGGCTCTTAGCATGCCTCCACCACTGCTATTCTATGGCACAGGTTAAGCTGGAAGACGAGTGTACGCTCACTCTACTAGAGCAGTTGCGGCATCTCTGGCAGAAATCCGCAACATGCCCATTGCAGATATTTGCAATGTGGCTGCCTGGAGCTCAGCGCATACTTTCGTTAAGCACTATGGCTTGGATGTCCATGCCAGACGACATCTGTTGTTTGGCAGGACTAGCCTTAATGGACTTCTGTCCTAAGTATGTGAGCTCTTAGTTTTTCCTGCCGCCCCATCTTGGGGCATTATTAGCTTGGTACTCTCCCATTATTGTGAATGAGTGGTGGAGACTTTACATCCAGGAGGATTTGGAAATTACATACCTACCGTAATTCTTGATCTTCTTGAATGAAGTCTCCACCACTTAAAAAGTCTTATATTCCTGCTATTAACAACACTATCTGGCAAGGTGTTCCACATTCTGGCCACTCTCTGGGTATAGAATCGACTCCATTTGATTGAGGCACACTTAGCACCTATAAGTTTATAACTATGACTCCTAGTTGATTTAGTGCTAGTGAATTATGTTAATCCTATTGTTTTCAGATAGTCATTCATTAATGTTTTATATACAAAGCATAAATCTCTCCTCATCTGTCGGTATTTAGTGGAGTAGAGTTTGGTTTTCTTAATCTACCATCATAAGTAGTATGTTTTAAAAAATGTATTTTCTTGGTGAATCTACATTGAACACCTTCAACTAATTTCAGACTCCTAATAGAAGTTGGAGCACAGAATTGGGAGCAGTACTCCAAGTGTGGACATTCCAGACTAGTATAGAGCGGCATAATAACTTCAGGGTCTCCACTTTTGATATTACCCAAAACTCAGCCCACAATTGTATTACATTTTTTAACATTAATTGTGGTATTTCTAACAAAGGTTAAGTTGTTAGAGAATATAACTCCCAAGTCTTTTTCCTCCACAATATTTTTTAATGGTATTTTGTTTAATTTATAATCAATGAGCATATTATTCCTACCCAGATGTAAAACTTTACATTTGTCCTCATTAAAAAAACATTTTGTATGACTTTGCCCACGATGCTAAACTGTTTAGTTGGGTTTCCAGGAGAAGCCCGTCAGATATAGAACTTACAAGACTACCAATCTTACAATCATCTGCGTACTTGGATATAAATTATATGGATATATATTATTGTTCATGCTCCACCCAGGTCCATCTTGCAAATGAGCTTCTGCTCAATGATGAACGCCTGGTTAAATAAAGACTTGATTGATTGATTGATAAATATTTTGTCTGTAGCAGACATAGTGGATACTAATATGTTAAAAAGATTGGGTCCCAAGACTGAGCCCTGAGGGATTCCACTAGTCACCATACCCGCGTCAGACAGATGACCTTTCACAGACACTTTCTGGGTCCTATTCTCCAGCCATGATTGTACCCAGTTTATGATGTTGGGATGTACATGTATGTTAATTCTCATTAGTTCTTGTAACAATATTTTACGTGTGACTTTATCAAAAGCCTTAGTGAAGTCCAGAAACACCACGTCTACCGATATACCCTTATCCAAGGCATCGCTAACCGGCTCAAAGAATTGCAAAAGATTTGTTAGACAGGACCTCCCAGACACAAAACCATGCCGTAAAATATCAATTTTACTGTTTTTATCTATATGGTTAATAATATGTGTTTTGAGTAATCTTTCCATTATTTTACCTATGATAGAAGTTAGACTTATCGGGCAATAATTATTAGGATCATGATTGTCACTCCCTTATAAATAGTGATCACAATAGCTTCTTTCCCTCTTTGCCCCAGGCTTCCTTTCCAGTACTCTACCTGTCAGACAACAATGCATGAGTCTCCAGTCATCCCAAGCAGTCAGCTGATCCACTGAGTTCAACCCATCCCCATATTATTGAGGGCTGCAGCCTGAAACTATTGGTAATTCAGCACAAGGGACACAACATGTCCTGCTGACACCTTCTGTTGGGTTTGGTGGTCTGAGTCAACTCCACTGAGCAATTTCACCTTGCCTCTTCCCCATGTCAGCTGGGTACATAGTCTGCTGTTCCCATCACATAATGGAGTGTCAGGGGGGAGCAGCCAATTGACTTAGGGAGGAGTTTGGAGGATGGGGACTCACACAGCTGTGCCACATGAAAATAAGTTATTTTTTTTTCCTTTTGGGTAGGAAGGAGGGTGTTATAAAAAGGGAATGATACTGTAAAAAAACATGTTCTGGTCAGACCCAGCACAGCTGCTATACTGCTTTAAAAGTGCCAGGGGGCGTGTAACATCATTCATAAACAAATGCAGGATGCACTGGGGTTGTGTCAGAACATCGAGACCAGACCTTTGAAATTGCATTTCCTCAAAAAATCGGGGCAGTTGAGAGGTATGTGTAGTGAATTGAGAGGGGAGGAAGTGGGGTCAGCAGCAAGAAAATAGTGTGGCAGGGAGGACAGGCAGTACTGAATAGAGATGGCAGAGTGATTGTGCAAGTAGTGGAGTGAAGTGCTTCAACTCCACAATTTTGTTCTTCATTCGGAATCCTGTCATGTGCTTCCACAGACCCCTTTTTCTACTATGTAATAGCAAGACATCAGCATAGTTATCACTATGCAGCCGTAAAAAGGGATCACAAATGGCCCAACCTGATTTTGACCTAAAAGGTCAGGCTGGCCAATAACTGACCAGCTGAATCTGTGACCTGACCTGCTGCACACCCTTACTAATAACAGGTAAGATAATAGATACACTGTATAACATTTGTAGTCAGAAGATACTAGTGATTGTTCCTTTAAAGAAGAAACATGGCCTTTTCTAGATTTTACAGGCCATTGTAAGTGCTGGCCTGATGGCATGGAGGGCTGAGGCGCTGGATCCATTGTGTCCAGCCATGCTGGCAACCCAGGTTAGGGAACAGACTAGGTTCATGTGGGGGCTGACCTGAGAGGGAGGGTTGAGCATCCCAAGGACAGCTCTGCTCTTTGGCTATGCTCAAAGTCTGGCCCAGGTCAAAGATGACTCACAAGTTGCAGGGAGAAATGCTTTCAGTGGTTTCCAACTTTAAATACTTTGGGGTGCTATTAGACTCATGCTTTAGCATGGTACCGCATATTGAAAATAGTGCCAAAAAGATAAACCAGAAGTTGAGATATTTGTGTTGTAATATTGATTCACTGACAGATGAAGCATGAATGTTAGTATCAAAACAAGTGTTAATTCCTACCCTCGACTATGGAAATGTTTTGTTTGTGAATCAAAACAATGTTTTCCTAAAGAAGTATTAATTTACTGTAAAAAAATATTCGTTGTTTTGCTCTCGAAGCACCATTTGGAACATACCATTGTAGTCTTTATGAAGGGATGGGAATTTTCCCCCTCAGTTAAGAATTGAGTTTGACTTTACTACGCCAGTATTTGCTTTTCGTATCTACAAAAATCTTGGACCAGGCATTCTTTCAAATATTATGTTATAAGGAGCAACACCAACACCCTTTTTTCAGAAAACCCTACACAATTAACTTTGGGGAAAAAAATCCTTTTCATCGTTCGGTCTCTGAATTTTGAATTATTTATCTGATCTGGTTAAAACTGCACGAAATGTCTCACATTTTAAATATCTTTTAAAGAAGTTGTATAGTGAGAATGTTAAATGTCTATGTTTTTCTTGACTGTATTTGTACTTATTTATTACAGTATGTTATTATTGTTAAGCGTTTATTGTCAGGCATGACTGAAAAAGGGCTGTAACCATTTCACCTCCTGGTTAAAAATTGAAAAACAATTTAAAAAAATCAAAGCTCTACTCCCTTGGGGAAGGAGCTCCTGACTCCCATATGTTGACTGCCACCCGGTAGAGGACAGGTGGCAGTGCCGGTGGGAGCAGTAGAAGTGACGGAGGGAATACATTTATGCAGCATGCAGGTGCACCTATGCACACACGCATGACTGTATTGCACACTGACTCCCAGGGGAAGAAAAAACAGGAGGAAAATGCCCCCGCTTGCCCAGCATACCATGCAAGTACTGTATGACCCTGTGAGGCAGGCCACCTGCTAAACTTGGTTACATGTAAGTGGTGCTTAAACTGTAAGTCTACAAGATGGGTCAGTGACAGGGCTGGGGGTTGTCACCAAGACCAGAGACAAAAGGCAGATAAAACAGGAATAATTTAAAAAAAGCCATTGTATAAGTGCAAAAGGACACTTCAGGGGCATGTAATAAGTCCAAAATTTGCGCTTCTCAGGTGCATTTAAAAAAACCAACACAGCCAAGACATGGGATTGTTGAGCCATAATGACATATTCAGTTGTGACTTATTGCTTATCTGCTTCATCATCTGCGTGCATAATTACGTTAGAGCATCAGCTTATCGAGTAATTCAATAAAACAAATGGCCTGCACCCCTTCAGAAAATCCAGTTCAGTAGTTTTCAGTTTATCAACTTAGTTAAAAGCCATGATCAAATACACACACACACACACACACACACACACACACACACACACGCATGCACACATGCACACACGCGCACACACACACACACACACACACACACACCCTGCCAGTGTCAGCTGCTCAGATATTGCTTAATCTGGTCAAAAACAATATCTTCAAATGGTTTTGAAAGCATGAATACCATTGACATTGGTCTATAATTTACGATTTGATTAATACAACCGTCCTATAAATAGTGGAGTCACTCTAGCCTTTTTCCAAATGCCTGGCATGGTTTCTGTACAAAGAAGTGAACTGAAAATTATTACAAGAGGAACTGCAATATCATATAACACATTCTCAAGAATCTAAGGTCCAAACCAGTGTTGGAATTACAGGGGGACTTGTCAGGGCGTACCCTCCTAGCTCTGAAGTGAGTTCCAGTAGCTCACACATCACTGCCATTGGCTTATAATGAAAAGGGGGGGGCACAATTTTAAGATAACACTCTTATGAGCCCCCCTTAATCCAACACTGGTGTAAACCATGTGATCCCACAATTTACAGTGCCTTCAGGTTTAACAGTTATTCTCCAACTTCCTTAGCAGAAATCTTTCTAAAACAGAATTTTGGTTGCATTAATAAAAACCAGAGCACACCAGGAACTGGAATGCCACTGGCATTCACTAAAGGAGGCATTCCATCAGGGGCAGTAACTATGGGAAGGAATTAAGTAGGGGGCATTCAGTTTGGAGGAAGTACCATGCAGATTTATATAGAGGAGATGGCCTGCATACATCCAGGAAGGGAATGGCGGTCCTCAGTGAAATGTTACATTGATAAACATTTAACCTAGTCAAGGGTGGTGGTGGAAGGAATCAGGGAGGTATTAACTGCCCCCCACACACACACACAGGAGGAAGTAGTCAGTAGGGAGAACCCTAAGGGAAAGAGATCCCCAAGCGTACCCATTAACAAGAAAAACAAAATGGTATTTATGAAGGGAGATGGGAATGAGAACAGAGGGGGTAAGGGAAGAGAGCAAAAAGGAGAAAGTGGAGTCATCAAGCAGGGTAGTACCAAAATCTGGAAGACCATGTGTGCAAATGCTCAAAGTATGGGAAATAAAATTCCAGACTTAGAGACCATTGTGGCAGTAGCCCATGACATGGGTGTCTGCAATTGGACACCTACAATAACGTCGACCCAATCCCCGGAGCATGTCTTCAGGGGTATGGTAGGGTAGGGCAGCCAGATTGGGGATGGGTCAGTAAATATATAGCGACAGGATGTCGCTATACTTATGCGTAGGGTGGGGGACGTGAGCACGCACAGAGAGGGGTGGAAAGGAATGTGAGGGGTGGTGCCACAGTGGGTTGCCGAGCTGACCCCATGGTGTGGTGGGTGGGTTGGTGGCATTGGTGGACAGGATACTGGGTTCGGGTCCGGGCGCTGGTGCGTTTTTGTTGCACCCAGCCTGGACCTTTTTTTTTTTAAATGTTTTCACCCCCGACATGCACCCCCTGGAGTTAAGAATCGGCCTCCCCCACATAAAACATTAAAACTAAGTCCCTGGTGCCATTTTGCTGTGCACCAGGGTTTCAGAGTGCCAAAATAAATTTTCAGCACTCTGACTTCGTGATAATGGCGATCGCCTTTAGGCTTTCACCGTTGTCACATAAACCCATTATGGCAGAGGCTGACCTGGATATTGTCACCATTACCGAGTCATGGTGCACTGAAAACTATGACTGGGATATAGCCATACCAGGCTATACTCTGTTCAGAAGGGACAGGATGAGAAAGAAAGGAGGAGTTGTGATGCTTTATGTGAGGGAAAGCATAAAAGTGACAGAGTTGCAAGGATTACAGGGAGGGGCAGAGGTACTGTGGGTCACCCTAGAGACAGGGAATGGAGCGGCTATTCACACTGGTGTGATCTACAGACCTCCAGCACAGGGGGAGTTGGATAAGGAACTGGTGGAAGCCATGCAAAAGATGGCAAATAAGGGGGAGGTGCTGATGGTGGGGGACTTCAATCTGCCAGATGTAGATTGGAGTCTCCCAGCTGCAGCTTCAGCTAGGAGCAGCGACATCCTGGACTCCTTGCAAGGGGCATTCCTCAGGGAACTAGTAAGGGAACCAACTCATGATGGCACAATACTGGACCTTGTACTCACTAACAGGGACAGGGTGGGAGACTACCTGGGGACCAGTGATCACCGTACAGTGTAGTTCAATATAAGAACAGTGGCAGAATCAAGCCACATTAGGGTGAGGGTCCTGGAATTCAGGAGGGCCAATTTTAAAAACATGGGTGAATGCCTCAGGGATGCCATGGCAGGGTGGAGGACTTGGGTGGAGTGGAGGAACAGTGGGTGAAGCTAAAAGGGGTTGTACTGAAGGCAACAAACTTCTGTATTATGCAAGTGAGCAAAAGCAAGAGGAGAGAGAGTCCACTCTGGTTCTCAAAAGAGGTGGCTGGAAAGGTAAGGGCAAAAAAGTTAGCATTCAGGAGGTATAAGAAGACACAGAGGGAGGAGCATAGAGAGGTTTATCAGGAGAAACAGAGGGAAGCTGGGAAAGCAGTAAGCAGTACAAAGGCACAAATGGAGGAGAGAATATGCCAAGCAGTTAAGAAAGGGAACAAGACATTTTTCAGGTACTGTATGTAAGTGAAAAAAGGAAGACCGGGAGAGGGATTGTAAGGCTAAGAAGGAAATGGGGGTTGGGGGATTGAGCAGAGAAGGGCCAGGAAAAAGCAGACATCCTCAACAAATATTTTTGTTCAGTGTTCACAGAGGAAGGGGAAGATGAGAGTCCTCAGATAAGTAACAGGAGCATCGAAGAAAGGAAGGTGGAAATTAGGTGGATCGTAGTTCACTTCTTGATCTTATGCTTGTTAACAAGCCTCACAATATCACCGACACGGGAGTCTTTCACAATGACTTGAGTGATCATTGTGCTACAGCCTGTATTAGGCGCTCCTTCCACTTCCCTTCATCCTCTACCTTCAGGCTAAAAAGATGCTTGAAGAACTTTGGCCACATTACCTTTTTGGTTGACTTCGGCAACTTTACGTGGCAGGAGTTTTATGTAGCCCCCCGGTCTCGGAAGCTTTCACCATATTCAATGACCTCTTATTGGGTCTGAATGACAGGCATGCTCCATTGAGAAAGATTAAGACTAGGAGAAGGTCACCAAGATGGTTCTCTCCCACATTAAAAAAAAGCACTTAGGGATGGGGACATATTATGGAAAAGGGCTAGGAAGACAAAACTTGAAGCTGACTGGCTTGCATTTTGGGTAGAAAGGAACGCTTGCACTAAGTTAATTAAGACAGAAAAAGCACATTACTTTTAAACAGCCCTTGAAGCAAACAATAAATAACTCTGCCAGATTTTGCAGCATTCTCAGAGAGGTTGAGGGACATCAGACCGCTTCCCCCCTGCCTGCAAAGGTAGTGTTCGGAGATGTTACATATACAAACAGGATTGTCATCCTGGAGCAACTTAACAATCATTTTGCTACGGCAGGCCTTGTATTTGATGCCTTCCCTGTCAGTAAGCTCAGCCCTCCCAATAATGTGAGAGACAGTACAATCTTCAGCAACAAGCGCATGCTAAGATCTTCATACTTCAGCTTTCATTCAGTAACATTTAAGTAAGTGGAGGACATCCTATCATCCTTAGATGTTAAAAAGAGTGCAGGTGCAGAGTGCCTGGAGTCTTTTTTCTTAAAAATAGGTTGGTATCATCTGACCGCCCCGACACCCATTTATTCAACTCTTCACTGGAACAAGGTGAGATACCGCGGCTCAGGAAAATTACACATATTATTCCCCTGTTCAAGTCTGGTGATCCTAGCGATCTGAATAACTACCGGCCAATTTCTCTACTTCCTATTCTTTCAAAGCTTCTAGAAAAAAATTGTGAACTCTCAGCTTAGAGAGTACCTCGAATCAGAAAACCTGCTAAACCAAGTCCAATCAGGATTTAGAGCCAAGCACAGTATGGTATCTGCCCTTGCTAAAGTGTCTGCAGACTGGCATAATGCCTTGGATGCAAAACAACATGTGTATGCGCTCTTCTTAGATCTTAGCAAGGCTTTTGATACTGTGGACCATAGCCTTCTGCTGGACACTTTGAGTAGCCTTGGCATAGATCCCATTGTTATTGGGTGGTTTAAATGCTATCTTACCAACAGAATGCAACAAACTAAAGTGATAGGGGATCTGTCTCCACTAAAAGTCCTGCCTCGTGGGGTTTTGCAAGGGTCCATACTGGATCCTATACTCTGCAGTTTACATCAACAACATTGACGTAAACATACGTACTGCTAACGTTCACTTATTTGCAGCTGACACGGTCCTTTACACTTCTAATTCTTCTCTGGAATTAGCTCATAAGGACCTACAACATGACTTTGTTACCCTCCAGCATAACTTATTAAATCTTAAACTACTACTTAATGCTAATGTAACCCCCTTGTTCCCAGGAGTTACTAGAATCCCGGTTAGAATCAGTGGTAGGCAGGGAAGGCAGCTAGTGAAATGCCAGTTAAATGGGTTTCACTTTGTCTCTCTCTGTTCTCAGTCTCTGCTGAGCTCTGGAGAGATTATGTCATTTAGAACAGTCTCAGCAGCATAAGCAACTTTTGCTAGCAGCTGCTAGAGCTAGCTTTAGAATGTTGAGGGAGTAGTCTGCAGGAGTCCAGTGGAGGAGGCTGCAAAGTATAGCTGCAGCTCCTCAGTCAGCTCTGGTATAGAGTTACCAGTTTCTTTTGAAAGTTTTTGTTATCACCCTAGTGGGTGACAACTGTTCCAGTCTGTGGAAGTGGTGGAGACCTGTGCCAGTGGGTTTTCCTGTGCTCCATCCCAGGTGAGATGGGGTTGAACTCCAGGATACAGGGGCAATCCCCTGGTCCATCTGGATGTTTGAAGCTGCCTTGGTACAACTGCTCTGTGACTACTTTGTTGTTTTCTGTGTAAACCCAGGAGTACCTGCATTTCTGTTAATGGTGCATTTTCTGACAAAGGAACCCTGTCACCTGAGACTTTCTGTTTAAAAGTTATCTGCCCACATCTGGAGTCCAGTATGTGACCACCCATATACAGAACTTTTAATTTCTGACACCCCTGAGGTGTGTGTAGTATGTTAAGTGTGATATACATTTGAGACAACATCTGCAGTTTCTGCAGTTGTGTGATGTTATTAACCAGATGAATGGTCGCGTATAAGCTTGGAAACAAAAAGTGGGAGACCCCCCCCCATCTAGAGTAACCAGTTTACCTCTACGGGTTCTGAAGGGCACCTATTTCTTTTCATTCAGTGCATGTGGCCAATGCCTGAGGAAAGTGTTTACTCCTATGTGGGTTTGTTTCTTCCCATTTATTTATTTAGATTTTGGTAACTGGGTAAACCACTGAGACCAGAGGTCCCTTTTTCAGGGGCAACCAGGGATTAGTTACAGCAGAAGAATAAATGCATTGGAAGCTTTTTACAGTAGTTTACAGTGGATACAAACAGTACAATGAAAGCCCTTTTCAGTAGTTTACAGTGGATACATACAGTACAATGAAAGTCCTTTTCAGTAGTTTACAGCAGATACATACGTTGGAATGGGCATGGAGCACATTAAGTATAGGATAGTGTATGGGAGCCCATACAAAACCACGCTATTCTAATACTGAGTGGTTTCTAGTGACGATGTGAGGACTTAGAGGCCAGCTCGAGAGGCCTATACCGCACTGGAAACCACAAGGTATTAGAATAGTTGGTTAGTGTATGGGGGCTCCTATACACTTTTCTATACAGCGATGGCCCCAAAAGAAGTATTCTTACTTTAGTTTTTTCTCCATGATAAGTCCTGCCACCGGATCGCCTCTTCATTTCTTGTTGTCACCGAGTCGGCTCAGCAAGACGCAGCTCATCAACCGCCCCCTAGCCAATGAACAGTGCTGTTTAGCGGTTGTATTGTGACGTCCTCACTAACGCAGAATGAAAAGTCATTCTGCTTTAGTGAGGACATCACTACTGAAGCAGAACGACTTTTTGCAGTGTATGGATTTCCATACACAACCGCATTCCACCATACACTATAGAGTGAAACAACAAGCTCACAGTATGTTAGACAGGTACACAGTAAATTAGGCACTCTTCCACAAGAGTGTTGTGGGAGTACATAGTGATGGCAGAGAAGTAATGGGCAGGCTGATTACAAGTCAATGTCCAGACAGGGTGCTAGCGATTGCAGCCACAGAGATTAAGTTCCAACAGGTTTACCCCAGTATAGTGGGTTCTGAAAGTCCTGAGCTAGTATGTGCTTGTTGTGGTTGTGTGTGCCACATTCATTCCTGTGTAATATGGGAACAGTACCAGTACCTGGCCGGATGTGCCTATTTCCAGAGGGAACCAGTGTGTTCACAAGTGTGTGTGTTTTCTTCATCCTATGCTAAATGGGAAATCAGGAATGTCTGTACCTCAGTAATCTGCATTACAAGTATGTGTAGCCCTATGGGGGTCCATCTTCACTTTGTGATTATTCCTACTCTGTTACTTGAATAAAAGCCACACTCTAGAATCCCAACCTGGTTTGGACAGTTATATTATTGCTTCCTATTGTCTGGAGTTACTTGGGTGCCCCTGTCCAGAAGTGCAAACCTAGCATAGCCCCGAGCAAACGTTTTCTCCCAGGGACCTGGGTTGTTGGCCATGGTAATTGGTCCCTATCAGGTGTTTGCCAAGCAGTTGCCACACTTGTGTGTCTCTTTTGTATAACAGTCTGTTCCATCTGGCATATCCCATCTTGTATATGGTGGCTTGCGCTTTGTGTTCTTTTTACAATGTAAACCCCAACCCCTCTCTTTACCCCTAGACCTTTGGTTAGAGGTGTGCCTTCTAGTTAAATAAGAGGCTGACGGGGGGAAGGGTTACACTAAAGAGACCAAAGTTATGATTATTTCACTGCATACCTCCACTATCCAAGGTTCGCCAAGTAATATTCTAACTTACACTTTACTCGGTGAATCACTGGAAATTGTGGATAAATTTAAGTACCTCGGGTTTTGGCTGGATAACAGGCTCAACTTTTTGGCTCATCTGAACAAACTAGCTAAAAAATTAAGACAACACCTAGGTGTTTTCTTCCGCATTAGGTGACTCCTCACTCCTGAAGCCAAGAATAGATTAGTCCAAACAACCTTTCTTCCACTGCTAGACTATGCCGACTTACTTTATAGACAGTGTTCCAATTCGGCCCTAAATAAACTTGACACCCTTTATCATTGCGCTTTGAGATTTATCCTGAACTCATCCTTACATACCCACTGTCACACTTGGACCACTGATTCTGATCCCTGTATAATTTTTTGTTGTAAATATAAGAAATTAATGTATGATCACTGTGTCAGAGGAAAATGCTGTCTTACTGGAACTGACACATCAAGAACCCCCAGGGATAAGTTCAAAGGACAGGACATAGCTAAACTGCAGATATCTGGGGTGCAGTTACCTTGTTCTGTTCACTGTCCGCAAATCATACTCTCAGAGGTTGGCACTTTGGGAGTAGAAGGCTGACCAGTTGAGCGAGTTTGTGACACCCACCACTGCCTTCTCTATATGGCATTGGGCTGGCCCTCCCTTACCGTAAGGAGGCAAAAAAATGCCTTATTTTGGTTTTTATAGGGCATTAACTGATAAACTTCAAACCTACATATCTAGTCTATTTGGGCGAGCAAAGGGGTCATATGGTCCGAGACGCTTTACCTCAATCAACTTTACTGTACCTAGGGTAAAGACCCAGCATGGATTGGCTTCAATGAACTACTCTCTCCCTTCCTTATGGAATGATATGCAAAGAACACTAAAGATTATCTCTATTCCAGGACCCCTTACCTTCAAAGCCCTGTTAGTGGATTATCTGAGGGTATCTTGTACCTGTTACAGGTGACTTCACTCTACCCACCTGTTGAATCTGGCTCTATTATCCCTATGATTTGCATATGATATTGTAGCACTGCCCTCTATCTAGATCACATTTTTTTTCTCTCCTAAGTCTCTCTCTTCTTCTATCTCTCTTCAACTGATCTTCTGTATTGTATCCTCTTTCTCTATTGTATTAAAACAAGTTTTCCTTTACACTTATTTTATTCCACATTCCCTCTTAGTACTTGCAGGGAGTTGCTGAACTGTTTGGAAGGGGACAGTTGTCTGCCACCTACTATGAGGCTATGTGGTGCCCTCCAGAAGCAAGGTGAACTTATCCATTTTGGGTGGCTTTGTTCTAGGTCTGCGAATGACTTATTTTCTATTGTGTGCATCCACTGTCAATCTTGTTTATTACAATTTTTGTTATGTTTGCTCTGCTGTGTTTTAATTGTATAGTATGCACCTGTATCTGTTTTATTTGTATAGTATGTACCTGTACTTCCAAGGACCACTTTAAAAAATGAGCTTGCTCAATGGTGATATGCCTGGTTAAATAACGTCTTTTGATTGATTGATTGATTGATAGTCCATTTACAGAGGAGAGAGAGTCCTGAAGGAACTTGCAAATCTGAAAGTGGACAAGGCAATGGAGCCAGACGGGGTGCATCCAAGGGTGCTGAGGGAGCTCGGGGAAGTGCTGGCCGCACCTCTGACCATCATGTTCAACCACTCACTGGAGATGGGAGTGGTTCCAAAGGACCGGAGAAGGGCAGATGTGGTCCCACTTCACAAAATGGGGGCAGGGAGGAGGCTGGCAACTGCAGACCAGTCAGCCTGACTTCAGTGGTGGTGAAATTAATGGAATCACTAGCGAAGGAAAGGATTGTGTAATATCTTGAATCCAGTGGTTTGCAAGATCTGAGGCAGCATGGACTCACAAGGGGAGGTCATGTTAGACAAATCTGGTAGATTTTTTTGATTGGGTGAGCAGGGAACTGGATCAGGCTGGAGCGGTGGATGTGGCCTGCCTAGATTTCAGTAAGGTCTTCAAAACCATTCCACACAAGAGACTTGTAGACAAGCTGAGCAGCCTAGGAGTGGGACCAAAGGTGGTAAACTGGGTAAGAAATTGGTTAGGGGATAGGAGACAGAGGGTAGTGGTTAACGAAGTTCACACATAGGAAGGGAGGGTAACCAGCAGTGTGCCACAGGGATCAGCACTGGAACTGATCCCTTTGACGTCTTTATTAGTGACATCACAGAGGGTTGAATAGGAAGGTCTGCCTTTTTGTAGATGACACTAAAATCTGCAATAGGAGAGACACTCTGGGGGTGTGTGGGGGACGTGTCGTGATCTGAGAAAGTTAGAGGAGTGGTCAAGGGTATGGCAGCTAAGTTTCAATGCGAAAAAGTGCAAAATCATTCACCTAAAGCACTTAAACCCAGGGGCAGAGTACAAAATGGGGGGAGTGGTAGTGATGACCACCAAACAGGAAAGAGACCAAAGAGACCTGCAGGGTAATCATATCTGATAACCTGAAGGTGGTCAGGCAGTGTGACAAGGCAGTTGGGAGAGCTAATGGGATGCTGGGGTGCATAGGGAGAGGTATCACCAGCAGAAAGTGGGAGGTGGTGTTACCTCTGTATAGATCGCTGGTGAGACCTCACCTGGCATACTGTGTCCAGTTCTGGAGACCACGTCTCTGGAAGGACACAGACAGAATTGAGGCAGTCCAGAGGAGGGCAACTAAAATGGTGCAGGGTTTGCATATAAAGCCATATGAGGAGAGACTGAAAGACCTCAATTTGTACACTCTTGGGGAAAGGAGTAAGATGGGGGATATGATAGAGACTTTCAAATACCTTAAGTGTATAAACAAGGTGCAAGAGGGAAGCCTTTTTCAGAAAAAAGGAGAACAAGGGGTTATGCTATGAAGCTGGAGGAGGGGTAGACTCAGGGGAGATATGAAGGAGTTCTTCATGGAAAGGGTGGTGGATGCCTGGAACAGCCTTCCAGCAGAGGTGGTGGGGCAAAAACTTTAGCGAGCGTCAAGAAGGCATGGGATAGGCATAAGGGGACCTTAGTGGTAAGGCACGGGGGGGGGGGCAAAGCTGGAGATTGAGTAGGGTCTGCAGTACTATAGTAGGTAGGGGAAAATGGGAGGACTAGGTGGGCCAAGTGGTCCTTATCTGCCATCAAATTCTATGTTTCTATGATTTCGGGTGCATTCCGGATTATAACTGGAATGCACCATAAATTGGAATATACCCCAGATCTAGAAGGGTTCCCTTCAACTGAATGCCTCTTGTAAATGCCCCTACTGGAATACTCCCCATGCCTCTGAAATTCTCACTGCACAAATATGTGACAAGATGTGTGACAAATAGGCTAAATGTTTTGTATATAATCGGCTATGACACTATAAGCTCAGAATACCACAGACAGCAGTGCACTAATGTTTATACTGATTGCTGATAATTGACCAACGTATTATGGAAATCAGTGGGCAATGTGAAATATTGCCTTATCCACGTGAAACAGAGGGTTCCTGAGAGGTAAAATGAGTGGCATACTGTACCTCATAATGGGTGACAGTTTTGAGGTGGCTGCCTCATAGCAGTTGCCTAGGGGCATTCTAGAATTGGATTTGGGGCCATTCTGATTTTTACCAAGTCAGTTACAGTTGTTGAGTCGCTTCTGGTGTTTTGACCCTCTTTACTACTTAAACAGGCTAGAGTTAAACATGTAAAATGCAAGAGTGTAACCATAAAGTTAATCCTGTCCCTGTGAGCTCGACTGTGACTGGAGCCTTTGCAGTTTGGTTTCCCATGGTGCAGCCCCATAGGAATTGCTTCCCTACTCCAGCGGCAACCAAAGGCGGGCATCGAGGGAACTTTCTGACCTTCTTTGACCAGTGGGACAAGTGAACTCATAAAAATACTTTCCCACAGCCATGTTTTACACATCCTGGACATGGAGGTGCTGGTCATTTAATGCTCTAATTTATGTGGTTCAAACTGTGACCTTTTGAAGAGAACCCCTTCCCACCCACCGAGCTTTGTTCTAAGAAAGGGAATGACACACACACACACACATATACTGTCACAGCCTGCGCAAAATCTGACCTTATACAAGCTCAGTACTGCAAGCAGCTCATGTCTAAAGAGTCCATCTTCCACCAGTACCATCACATTGCAAATATCATATATCACCTAAACAAAGCCAACAGCTTGGACTGGGCAAAATCCTGGCCTCATTTTCTTGTCTCCAAGATAAAACCACAAAGCGGTTGTTATAAAATACTGATTTCCTTGGATTTCATCAGTTTCCTAAGTTCAAAAATTATGGAGAGAGAGAGAGAAAGAGCGCTGAGTCAAGAGGCACTTCATCCCCAAGAAAGAAGAGACCTTTTCTCTGAATCGGCTGTTGCAAAATCAGAACAATGGCATGACAAATGAACGACCCCAGGGGCTACAGAAATACAGAACAGCTTGCTGGAGATCATCTGACACAGAAAGTAAAAGGGATCAAACAGTACCCACAGGAAATGCATTCCTACGTCGTAGCTGAGCTCAAGGCAAGAGCACTGGCTGAAAATGTTTGCAGCTCGTTGGAACACAGATCAACTCAGAGTGAGGTCACCTTATAGTGAACCATGCAGCAAGCCCCAATACACTCCTCCATTACTTCTTTTGTAAATGAAACAAAATAATGCACACTACATTGTCAGGGTGTGGGTGAAAATCGGAAATGATCCAGAACCGGAATGCCCCCAGAACTCAAATGATTTCGGTCTTCCTGCACCAGCATGAAGACTTTTAAAACATACTGTAAAACTTATTCAACTTTATTGTAACTGTTTTTCTATTTGATTCATGCTTTGATAATAATATATGTTGCATAGTATATCTTTTGTATTGTACTCTGACTTGGGCTATTGTGTAAACAAGACTTGCATCTCACAGAACTCATCCTGAAATTATCTTTCAAACAAACAAAAAAAAAAACCCTGTAGTCACCTATCGGAATGTCCCTGCAACTGGTCTGAACAACCACCCTAAACAATTGGAATGGGTGCCTCAACCTGCTGTGAAGCCCACAACTACAAAATACTAACCCATCCCGAATGCCTACCCTGATCTGCTGGCATGCCTATCCTACTAAAGAAATATGGTGTGTGCATTGTTAAATCACACTAGGCATAAGGCCTATTTTTGGGGTGATCCGGAGCACTGGGGAGGTTAAATGACTTGCTCATGGTCACACAATATGCAAGTGGAGGTTATGGGAATCATACCCAGGTCTGCTGGATGTAACAAGCTCATTCACAGAGCGTTACTCTAACCTCTAAGCTGTGCTGCCAGCCCATATTGGTAAATGAGTCCCATGACAATAAAAATAAAGACAAACCTTTTAACTATCTGGAATACTGAGCTGATAAAACTGAGACTTAGAGTGGAGGAGAAAAGAGATTAAAGTGAAAAAGAGCAGCACCTGAAAAACTCCCCATAAGGCTTGCTCATTTAGCAACACCAGGTGAAATTGAAAGGGTGGTAATGGCCATTGGCTTCTTTGGCGAAGTAATGGAGTGAACTCGTTGTCAGATTGCAGTTGATCAGGTTTCAGTAAGACTCTAGGCCCTTTTACACGGAGCCCTACTTACACAGAGTCCTATTCACAGCACTGTGGTTTCCAACCACTGGCTCATACACATAGCAGCCCTGCAACAGTCTCATGGCTCTTCTGGTGTTTTTGCTATCCTTCTGGCCAGCTGAGAGTCTGAGACTTGCTTGTTGGGTTGCACCGATGCGAGGACGTGCTTTGATTAGACAGCAGCAAAATAGAAAAACTCAACGCCAAACCCAAGAAAGCAGGGTACAGCAGGACAGTGAACGCTCCCCTCAAATATGGTGCAACTCACCTTTACACAACAAAAAAAATGGTAACGTTCAAGTTGCTCTGCACTGCTCACAGCAGTGAGGAGCAGATCATGTAAAAGGGCCTTCTGAGTAACCTGACATGAACAATAGCCCACCACCACCACCACCAAAACCCCTTTCTCCCATCTCTTACAACCAGTTCAAGCTGCCGGGGAAGGGGATCATCACGTCAACACAGAGGGGTGCCAGAGTTCATCCATGTGGTCTACAATACCATTTTTCAAAAGGGATCAGGGAACCTAAAAAATGTGGGGACTAAATTTAAGAGTTTAGTCATATAAATACTGGCTTCACGCTTTCTTTTTCTGGTACAACAGAGGAAGTGCATATAGGGTGGGGTGGCGTCCCAAGCAGCCCAGCAGCTTTGAGTTTAACTGTTTGGGTTCAGAGGCCAGGCTGTTTGCATTGAGAGTTCAGATGTTTAGGTCCAGAGGTTCAGATGTTTTGGTTGTGAGGTCAGGAGGTTCAGGTTCAGAGGTCCGATGCTCACGTTTAGAGGTTGGGATGTTTTGGTTGTGAGACCAGGATGTTCGAGTTCTGAAGTTGGGGATCTCAAGTTCATTGATCAAGGTGTTTGGGTTTGGAAGTGAGGATGCTTAAGTAGCGAGGTCAGAATATTCAGGTTCAGAGGTCAGAATGTTTACAAGTTTGGAGGTCAGGATATTCAGGTAATTATCATTACTTGTTTTACGTGTTGTTTGTGCACAGTAATGCATGTAATATTTGAAGCTGTAATGGTAAAAAATATTTAAAAAAAAATATTTTTCTGAAAATTATTTTATTTTCCTATCTTTTGTCATTTTTCCCCCTGTCCCCGCCAAACAGTCAGATTCCCAACTGCTGTACCCTTGCTCTGATTGAGCGAGCAGCAGCTGTTTTCACAGCTGACTCCAATGCCACTCAGCAGAGGATGCCCGAATGGCAAGTGGCCACCTCCTCCATCCCCAGAAGCTAAATGCCTCACCTCCATAACATGCTGACCCTGCCTCTTCGGCCCGAGTGGGTGGCTGTTTGTTTTCGTGACAGTAGATTAGTTTTTGTGGATTTTCGTGTTTATCTGCTGTTCTTGCATATGACATCAGTGAAAGTCTCCTGAACTGAATTTCTGCAAACGTCGCCACCAGGTATCACCATTTTCATTTTAAATAAACTTTTTGGAAGCCATCCCAAGCAAAACTAACAAAAGTTGCCTCATTCAGCACATTGAAAACTGCAGCTACTGTATACCAGCACCAAGAGCCATTAACCCTTAGGCTGCCGACAGAATTGGAATGTATAGGAATTTTGGACTGATATATCAGTCCGCGGCCCTGCAAGGGTTAATACGGAACACTCAACTGTCTGGTGCTGGAAACTTTAACAAGCTACTGACACCTCAAAGAAAACTTTGAAAAACATAATAATTGAATACAATTCAGCTTGCATTCCATATAGATTCTATATATTTCTGTTCTCCATTGTTTATTACTGAGTAAATCTGCATGAATACATGATCTTTATCCCTTAGAGTTCCCTTATAGTTCATCTGCCTCTATAGCTTACTCCCTACGTCAAGTCATAATTCTCTGTTGTGACATCACACTCTGTTAGCATGAGAGTAACTGTGATGTGACAAGCAATGCATTATGATGAGCTCAGGTAAGGAGAACGCAACAGGAATAGCTGAACTCTTCAGGAACAAAGATTTAGTTTTAATGCAAATTACCTCAGTGGTAAATAAAGTGGAGGAGGAACAGAGAACTAACGTGACACACAAGCTGAACTGTGACTAAATATTACGTTTTGTTAAAGTTGTCCTGAAGGCATCAACTGCTCTTTAAAGATCTGCTGCACTTCACGGACAAAGAATTTCGATACTCCTGTCCTGGAGCAGTAGTTCACAAATTCATATACAAAATTCAGGTTAACAAAATGTTATTGGCATGACAAGATATACAGGTACTGTATTGCCAAAGTTTATACATCATACTGTTCGTAAGACACAAACAAAATACAATGCACTTCAATACATCTATGTTGTATTTGGAAGCTGGTGGCAGGATGCCACAGTATGTAGTTTGCAGCCATTTCTGCTACATCATGTGTAGTTCACACCTTTAGTAGTTAGTAGTTCACACTTTCTTTGAATAGCTGATTGTTGTTTAGGGAGCTGTCTGCTGCTGTTCCCAGTTTCTCCTGGGTCTCCTCCCCCTGAATATTCTCTCTGACCTGCTTTCTTTGAGACTGTTTGGAAGGATAAACAACATCTGATCTAACTCCATTGTCACACTGGAACAGGGAAAGAGAGCTGACCTCGCCACACAGTTAGAGCCGCCATCTCCAAATTCATCTACAAACGCATACCTGCTTAGCTTAAAGCCAGCGCTCTTCAGCTCTGGAGCCAGCCAGATGGGGTCATGAGGGGCACTTTCGGCCATGGGACCTCCCTTCCCCCCACAGGTGCCTCCTACCACCTGCTGACTGCAACAAGTCCCACTGGATCTGAGGACTGAGACAATGACCAATCAAGTCATTCAAGGGTAGAGCCTGCACCACGTGCCAGCCTATCAAAAGGCTTGGCACCAAAATTCAAACTCTCTGAGCTTTCTGAACAGAAACTCCAAGGCTGGCCAGCACTCTTCAGCCATAGGACCCCCAGCCAGTCAGACGTGGTCATGAAGGGCACTCTCTGATCATGGAACCCCCCCACACTGAGTGCCTCCTGCCAGCTGCCAACCACAATAAGCCCTACCAGACCTGAGGACTGAGGCCACAGCCATTTAGTTCATTCAAGGGCACAGCCTGCTCACTTTTTAACTCCCATATCCTCCCAAGTGGTCCAGAGTGCTGCAGTCCAGAGCACAAAGGACCACAATGCAAAGGACATCAATGGGAGTCTCCCGAGAGGGAGTCAGCCATGGGAGGCTGCTGCCTCCCCACTCCATACCTCCTGCAGCCATCCCTGGTGAGACTTGTGAGTACACGTGCTGACTGCTTAAACTTGCTGCCCTACCTTACTGCCATAGTGCAATTGTATCCGCTGCCTGAATTACATTCTTTTTTTTCTCCATATACATTTTATCTCCTGATCTTCTCGGCAGCCCCCTTCTAACTGACCCCCTCCAGCTCTGTCACTAGCTTCTCCAGGACTTACCTTCACCAGCGTCCTCTGCCACAGGACTGTGGTTGTGCCTGGCCACCGGTGCAGGGCCTGTGTTGGGTCAGTCATCATCCTGCTGCCTGGGGTGATTTTCCTCTGATTTTCTCCCTGGGCCCACGGATATGCAATAGGTGCAATGTCCGAGCTCTGCCTCTGCATAGACGGCCCCCATGGTATCTCCCCTACAGCCCACCCCTGTCTAGTGGTACATAAATACTCCTATCAAGTGTATTGGGGGTGCTCTGCTATAGTGCTGCTGTACCTGATAACTATTGCTTGAATACGTCATGCTATCAAAAATGTTCTTCACTTGCTCATGATAATTACTTCTTGTATATTCCTGTTGCACAATGTCACCCAGTTTCAGTGTTCCACTATAATCTCTCAGGCTGACTTTATGATCTCAAGTGTCAGCGGTTGTCAAGTCTTCTTTTTACCATCTTAGGAACATCGCCAGGATCAAGCACCTTGTTCTGTCCTGGGACCTGCCTACATTAGTCCACGCCTTTGTGACCTCGCGCCTTGATTACTGCAACCCCCTATACCTAGGGCTACCTGGCACTGATATCCACCGACTGCAGCTAGTGCAGAACGCTGCAGCGCGTTTGTTGTTGGGGACGTCTCGTTCCTCTCATATTATGCCTGTACTGCGCGAGCTACACTGGCTGCCGATTTGGTGCCGGATCACCTTTAAAGTCGATTTGTTGACTTACAAAGCCCTACACAGACTCGGCCCTGACTACTTGAAAGAGCTTCTCGTACCTTACTGCCCTGAGCAACAGATCCATTCGGCTGACGAGGAGTTGCTGGAGATTCTGAGGGTGTCTTTAAAATCTTCTGGGGCCCGTGCATTTAGCTATGTGGCCCCTTCCCTCTGGAATTCTCTACCCCGTCAGCTTCGAGAGTGCGCAACTGTGGGGGGCTTCAAACAGGCATTGAAGACTTTTTTTGTGGTGCCAGGCCTTTTCTGGTATTATATAGTGGGACCTGTCAGACTGTATGTATTATTTTATCACTATCTGTATTGATTTTAATATTGCTGTTTGATTTTATTGTGAAGCGCCTTGATATTTTGAAAGGCGCTCAATGAAATAAAGCTTATTATTATTATTTTCATTATTATTATTTTTATTATTATTATTACTACACCCATTCTAGGTAGACCCAGTTCACTGGTTACTGATTGCTGCTAGTATACCACATTCTCTGGTGTTCCTCACATACACCCTATCTGGGTGGATCAGGCTGTACTGGTTTTGTAACCAGAATCTACCGCTGCTAGTACCTTGCTCTCCCTGAAGTTCCCCCCCACACACACCTTACCTGGGAGGGCCTAATCTGCTGGAAACGGGTCTATTATTTACTGCTGTGTGTTGCATTTAACTTATCATGGTCACTACTGTAGGGCACCGTGCCTAGTCTGTTTTATTGTGTTTTCTGTGTGCCTGGTCCTTCCTATTTTTACCTGAGGAACCTAGCCACTGTGCACCTTCAGGTGCACCTCGAGCATTACTTCACTTGGGTGAACCCCACCAAAGGACACTAGCATATGATCATAAATTTCTGCATTACCTAATTCTGGGGGCTCACTCAGTCTGAAATTTTTATTAGTTTTGCCTATGTAAGCCCCCCACTCCCGATGTCTAGGGGTATCCAGATGTTAATTGTTGGGAGGGAGTGCTATACAAGCCAAAGAAATGCAGTTCATGGAAAACTGAACTATGGTCCTTACCTGGTCCTTTTGATGGCAGCGAGATGGCTTTGCTAGATGAGGAACAGTCTCTCTTCTTAGATTTCAAGGAGGCTGCAGGGGACAATGTTGGTTAGAAGGCACAAATGCACAGTTCAAATTGATTAAGCTCAATGTCCACTCCAGAATCAAAAGTGAAAAACAGATTTATTGAACAAGAAAGTTAATGAACCACTCCATGGAGCGTGGGGGTAAACATACATGGTGGTGGCACTTCACAGGCCGAAACCTGCCATTCATCCTGCAACAATCTCTTCAGTCAACAGATTGATTTATTGCATTCCAACACATCCCTTGAGATGAAAAGGCTACATTCCTGGCAGCAGCTATACAGTGGGCTGAAACAGGCCACACAAAGATATTTTATATGCAGAAGCATGCTTATTTCATCATCATCATCAGTTTATTTATGAAAGGCGCCGCCCAGTTCCAAAGCTCAGGGCGCCTGAACAGTCCCTACATAAATAAAACATTACAATTGTCATAAAACCAAATATAAAACCCCTTAAATGTAATTCCACATTTCCTTATAAAATCAGCACCATTTGTCCCAATCAGGCCCCATTAAGGGCCTGACAAAAGAGGTGAGTTTTAAGGGCAGACTTAAATCCTTCGGAAGATCAGGCTAGTGTCAGTGGCTCAGTAGGTAGCACACTCACCTCTGAGGCCAGGAGATCAGAGGGCTGTGGGTTCAGTTCCCACATCTGGCACTTAGGTTAATATCCCAGTACTGACACTGTAGTGCAGCATGAGAGGGGTGCTGCACTTCTGAGGTGCTGTCTTTCAGATGAGATGTTAAACCGAGGTCCCATCTGCCTGGATTGGTGGTAGTTCAGGTGGATGTTAAAGATCCCATGGCACTTACTGAAAAAGAGTAGAGGAATTTCCCTGGTGTCCTGGCCAAATTTCCCTCATTCACTAAAAATACCACCAACAGCTTAATCTGGTTCAATTCAGTTGCTTACCATCTGTATCATCCCCCGTTCTCCCCTGAAAAAGGGACTTCTAGGCCCAGTGGGCTTACAGGGTCAACAAAATTCAATCAATAATGAGGCTATATCCCTTTTTTTGCTCTAAACGTTAAACAGGCACTTGCTTACTTTTGGTTAACTGAAGTAGGAATTATGACAGCACGAGACGTTTCTACTGTACCAGTCCCATTTATAACTTCACCTTTCTTTAAACCTTCTCCACCGGGGTGTCATACAATACATGGAGCATTTTCTTTACTTCAAGGTCTTACATTCAAATTGGTGTTCTTTTAGCAAGAACAGAACCACCGAAAACCTTCCAGACATCCAATCACTGATGCCACACACCTTCTGTTCTCCCCTGCAGAGTGTTGCACACCTCTGGACCTACAGAAACCAAAATCTGCCCTGCAAAGTGATGCACACTCCCGCATCTACAGAGACCCAGAGGCACTATCTGCTCATGCAGCGATTTCAATTTCTAGACGGCCTTCACCCAGGGGACTGCTGCTTGTGCCATACGGAGCACCCAGATAGTCTGCCACCCCACTAGGGTCCCAACCAATCATTCCCCACATGGACCTTTCCCCTGCTTCCACAGGCTGCACCCCCTGGGAGCCCAAACACTGCAGCGGCCACCGGCCAGGGGAAAAGGGATAGAGCTGCCACCACTACACCCTCAACAGTCCAGGCTGCCACCTCTGGACTGTGCACCAGGCCCAGTCTGCCAGAGTATGTGTGCTCACAGGACACATACCTGCTCCCAGGCTGCACTACCCCATAGGTGAGATTACTTAAACACAAAGGGCCCCATCGGTGCTTATCCTACCATGGTGCCAGAGATCACATGGAGGGGCTCCATTCAGTTTGCTTCTCAAGCTCCGGCTCCCAACAGAGCACCGACAGGCCCAAAACTTTCACTCCACTGTTTCCCCCTCTCTACTGCCCTAATTGATGTTTCTCCATATGCGGGTCTTCAAGGGATGGGGACGGGGTGGCAAGCGGCCCACCCTGGCCGCCCACGGCCCTCTGGCTGAACATGCAGGCTGAACCCCCAACTCTTCACTCTTCTGCTGCTCCCCCTTTGATCACCCTCAATGGTGTCAAACCCTCTCTTTTATACCCCTACAGATGGGACCCCCTCCCAGCAGCAAGCAGACCCAACATCCCAGACCAGTAACAGCCAAGAACAGCGCTAAATCTACAGTGCGATAAGGGTGGGTGATCTCTACTGAGCGGCTGCCTAAAGGATGACCACCCAAATACACAGAATCAGTACAAGAGTGCCTGTAGCTGCAGCCAGGTAAGGGCGAGACCCAGAGCAGCTACAGGTGACTGTGCGAGCACGCCAAGCCCCTGCAGCATAGAAGTGAGTGCAAGGTGTGTTCCACAGGAACGGCAAGTGCCAGCAAGAAGGGGCCTGGGAAGGCGCATAGCACAAAGGTGCCCATGACTGCACAGGGTGGACAGGTGGCATAGAACAGCCATGGGCAGAGCGGCGGGATGACAGAACTCCAGAATCAGCCACACACATTGCTGGACTGCACAGACCTTGGTCCCCCCCAAGCCCAGTGAACCACCACCACCACCATGGCAGAGCCCCCCACAACAGTAGGCCCATGGGAGCCTCCACCATGGTCAAGCCACAGTCCGCACCTACGCTGCACTGCTGCAGATGCCCACCCACACGGCCCCTTCTGGGTCTGCACTGTGCTGTACACATTATGGGCACCATGCCAGGTGTCCATGCCCCTGTGGCTGTCCATTGTAGTCCGCTGCAGCCCCCCCAACATGCACTGCCCGACACAGCCCTGCCATGGCATGCTTGCCCTATGCACAGGTATGCCATACAGTTCGCATCCAGCCATGGAGGTCTCGTGCCTCCATCTGTGCTGTCCATGTCTGGCCACCCCAGCACCTTCCTGCTGGATGCCGAGGGCATGTCACCTTGTGCCACTCACCCCGTCCTGTCGCCCACCGTAGGGCACTCTTTTTCCAGGTGCATTGGTGCACACAATCTGTGCCCATCGCCATGGTGGGATTACCCTTTACCTGTCGCCCCATTGCACTGTCGCGTATTGCAATGCATTCTTGCAGCCTCTGCCTCCTGTCTGCACTCTCTCCACTGCTCGCTGTATTCCCCCCGTTGCCCTTCCAGCAGTCTGCATCATGCGTTCGCCCTTTGGGGACTCACTCACACGGAGTCGCCCTTATCACATAAAACCCCCAGACCTACTGACGTCACTGCTGTCTCTCTGCCTAGCTACACCTAGTTACTAAAAATTAACTAGTAGGCTCCTAGAGGGCACTTACACCTGTCTCCACCATGCCTAGACACACTGTGAATATGTTACTTGCACTGTTCACACTTCTGACTCAATTACGTACACAGCAGCTCTGCAGGACTGTTAAGCCTTCAGAGAATGAGGTCGCTTTATCCCTTAAGAACTGACTGGACTCACAATTAAATGGAGCACCAGTACACACCATTATTTCCCCTAACTCCTAGCCTACCATCCCTCATAATGAGCATATAGCTATGATAACACTTGGGGAATGCTACAGCATTACTCATTGTCTTTGCAACACAGAGGGTAGTCCCCGAGCCCAAACTTCCCAAGAAAAAACCTTAGAGTCTGAGAGATTGTCCAAGGGTCATTAGAAGGTTCACACTCCTCCTACTACTACTGGAGAGAATGGGGGCAAGAGGGGGAGTGGAAGAACAGTGGAAGCATCTAAAGGAAGCCTTACTGGAAGTAACAAACCAATGCATCAGATTGGTATCCAAAGACAAGAGAAGGAGAAAGCCACTGTGGTTCTTAAGAGAAGTGGCGGTAAAGGTCAAGGCAAAAAGGAAAGGGTTCAAGAAATATAGGGAGACCTAAAGGGAGGAGGACAGGGAGGAGTACCTAGAGTGTCTAAGGGAAGTAGGAAAGGCAGTAAGGAGAGCAAAGGCACGGACTGAGGAAGGTTTAGCACAGCTAAGAAAGGGGACAAGACACTCTTCAGATACATCAGCGAAAGGAGGAAAAACAAGGGGGGGATTGCTAGGCTCAAGGGAGAGGGAGGGGAATGCAAGGAGGGTGACATGGAAAAGACAGAAATACTGAATAAATATTTCTGTTCAGTAATCACAGAAGAGGGGGAGGGGCAGGGCCACAGCAGTACAGCAGTTGCTAAGGGGGTTGAGAGGTGGACAATAGTCCATTCACAGGGGAAAGAGTCCTGCAGGAGCGCACTAAATTGAAGGTGGACAAAGCAATGGGACCAGATGGCATACACCCAAGAATATTCAGAGAACTGTGAAGGGAAATAGCAGAACCTCTGGCAGCCATGTTCACTGAGTCATTCAATACAGGGGTGGTACCAGAGGATTGGAGGAGGGTACATGTGGTCCCTCTACACATATCCAGCAACAGGGTGGAGGCAGGGAACTGTAGGCCAGTTAGCCTCACCTCAGTAGTGGGGAAGATCATGGAGTCATTGCTTAAAGAAAGGATAGTGGGGCATCTAGAAGCCATCGGACCCCAGAACCATAGGCAACATGGATTCACAGTGGTGAGGTCATGTCAGACAAATCTGGTTGATTTCTTTGACTGGGTGACAAAGGAAGTAAATCAGGGTGGGGCAGTGGACATCGCTTACCTTGATTTCAGTAAAGCTTTTGACACTGTCCCACATAGGAGGCTGATAAACAAGCTGGGTAGGCTGGGCATGGGGGACAGGGTGGTAAACGGGGTTAGAAACTTGCTAACAGACAGGAGGTAGAGGGTGGTACGGTAAATGGGATGCAGTCTGGGGAGGGAGGTGACCAGTGGAGTGTCTCAGGGATCGGTCCTGGGGCCAGTCCTGTTCAGTGTCTTCATAAGTGACATTGCAGAAGGACTGGAGGGAAAGGTCTGCCTGTTAGTAGATGACACCAAGATCAGTAACAGAGTGGATACCCCAGAGGGGATGGAGAAAATGAGGAGGTACTTGGGGAAGCTTGAAAAATGGTCTGAGGACTGGCAAGTCAAGTTTATTTAAAAAAAGTGCAAAATTATGCACCTGGGACACAGAAACCCTGGAGAAAGCTACAGGATGGGGGAAAAGTTGCTGACAGTCACAAAGGAGGAATGGGACCTGGGGGTTATTATTTCGGATGACCTGAAAATGTCAAAGTAGAGTGCTAAGGCAGCTGGGAGGGTCAGTGGCATGTGGCTATATAGGCAGGGGTATCACCAGCAGAAGGAGGGAGGTAGCAATGCCATGATATAAAACCATGGTCAGGCCTCAAATGGAGTACTGTGTACAGTTCTCTAGGGTGCACCTTCATAAGGATATTAGGCTGGAGATGGTCCAGAAAAGAGTGACTAAGATGTACGGGGCTTGCAACACAAGACTTATGAGGAGAGATTAAGGGACCTCAATATGTACTTGCTGAAAGAGAGGAGGGAAAGAGGGGAAGGGAAAGAGGGGACATGATAGAAACATCCAAGTACCTCAAGGGTATAAGCAAGGTGCAGGAGGAAGACATTTTCCAGTACAGGAGGAGCACAAGAACGAGGGGGCATGACATGAAATCGGAAGGTGAGAGGTTAAGAGGGAATGTGAGGAAGTTCTTCACAGAGAGGGAGGTGGACACATGGGATGGTCTGCCTCAGGAGGTGGTGGGTGTGAGCACAGTGAATCGGTTCAAGCATGCTTGGGACAGGCATAGGGGAACCATAGAGGTACAGCAGTAGATGGGTCGGAAGCAGTAATCTAGTACAAGGGCTTACGGGCAGAGTAGATGGGCCAGGCGGTCCTCATGTGCAGACAATTTCTATGTTCTATGTTTCTACTGCTACTGTCTGACAGTCTCCACCCTAATCCTGGTCCTGTACTCAGTTCTGGACCAGGTCCCAGCTATGAAGGGAAACTTAACATTGTCTCTTTAAAGGAGTTCTACAGTCACAATTTGCAAAAACATATGTTGTGCAGTGTTGTGATTTGTGTGTTTAGTCCTGGTGTGTCCTTCCCTTTGTTTGCTATTTGGAGTTTTTTTTCCAAATTTGCCTCCCAGTTTTATTGCCTCTGGGAATCTCCATGTTAGCATGGTTCATTGCTCTTCTTTGTCCTACAATGCTTCCTGTCTCATGTGACAGTAATGCATCCAGGACCACTAATTCAGTGAGGGAAGATGGTAATGCAGCAGTAATCTGAAGATAGGAGCCTGTTGTTCTGGCCACAGCTAAACAACTCAAATTCAATATTTTTGTTTTCTATGTTCGTCTATGTCTAGCCAGCAGGAGTAAATTTTTTGCTTTTAATTTCATCAAACTACACCCAGCATTAAAAAGCACACAAATCACCCTAGGTCATCGATGTTATAATTAGTAAAGACTCCAGGGGCCAGATATTCAAAACTTTGCCCTGGCAAGAATCCCATTTTGCCTGCACAAACCGGGCTTTGCACAGATTTCCCATATTTAAAAGCCTGGTTAGCGCAGGCAAACAGGGTTTGCACCCAAGCAAATTTTGGAGAGGGGTGCAATGCAGATTGAGGGGCCGGAACCTGAATGTTGGCACAGTCTGATAATCAGAGTATTTGTGCCATGCAAGGGCATTTTGTGTGGTCCCCTTGTGCAGTGCAAATACCACTAGGTCTTCCCTGGTGTCTAGTGGTCCCTCCCCCCACCTCACACCCATGCCCCATGAGTAACTATACGCTCTTCGGTAACCAGCAAGCCCATCTCCACCAGCACCCATGGCCAGTGGGTAACTGATAGCCCTGGTGTCCAGCAGTCCTCCATTCTAACTTGCATAGATAAGTTACCCCTTGTGTCTTGGTGACTCCACTCCTCCTCATCTCATCTCGCGTATCATAGTAAGAGCCTCCTGGTAGCCCAGGAGTTTCCTTCTAGGTAGTGCCCCATCACAAGATCCCCCCATCTTAAACTCCCTTTGTTAGCAACTAGCATAGCTCCCTTCCACTTTCCACCATAGTCGGGCACTGACTAAGCTGCCAGTGAGCATGTATGCTCATTGACAGCTCAGTTAGTGTCTGGCTATGGTGGAGAGTGAAGGGATGTGTCAGTGATTGGCTTGGGCTCTGGATGGTGGGGAGCAGGGTGGTGGGGCACCACCTGCCGGGGTGGGGGGTCCACTAGACACCAGGGAATGGCTCTACTTTATGATACAGGGGGTTGGGATAGGGAGGGGGTCAGCTGGTCACCAGGGAATTGCTTTACTATCTTATACAGGGGATCAAGATGGGGGACCACTGGACACCAGGGAACACATGGTTACACATTAGGCATAGGTGCTGGTGGGGGGAAGGACTGCTAGACACCAGAGAAGGCATAGTGACTCATTGGCATGGGTGCGGGTGGAGGGAGGGACTGATAAACACCATAGAAGACATAGTTTCTCATGGAGCATAGGTGCAGGTGGGGGGAGGGACCACAAGACACCAGAGAATACATGGTTACACATTAGGCATAGGTGCTGGTAGGGGGAGGGACTGCTAGACACCAGGGAAGACATAGTGACTCATTGGGCATGGGTGCGGGTTGGGGGAGGAACTGATAGACACCATAGAAGACATAGTTGCTCATGGAGCATAGGTGCAGTTGGGGAGGGACCACAAGACACCAGGAAAGACATAACTACACATCAGGCATGGGTGCGGGTGGGGGAGCAACCACTGGACACCAGGGAAAGTTATATTTTAAATATCATGTTGGCGATCAGTGAGGGGGGGAGACCACTAAACAACAGAGAAGTTTACTTCATAACATTGAGCTGGTAATTGACTGGGGGGGCTAGTACCAGGGATAGCTCTCTGGGCCTGGCAAGTGCGGGGTCGGCACTATGCTAAATTGCCAGGCTACCCATGCAAATGAGCCCATATGGGCATGGAAATAGCCCCTTAGCACCTTGCATGTCCAATGAACTCATTTGCATGGGTTCATTTGAATATTGGGAATTTAGCGCAGGCGCAAGCCATTGTGGTGCTGTATTTTGGGAGCCATGTTTGCCCAGTGCTAAGTGGCTTAGCGCCAGAGCCAGCCTTAGCATTCTGCAAACTCTTCACTTGCACAGGGCCCTAGGAGAAGAGGGGCCTCCCAAAAGCTTCTGCTATTCAGTTGGCCTCTTTTCTTCTTGGTCCTCTACATTTTAACTCAAGTAAAGTGCAAAAAGGACATAAAACTAGCTGAAAAGGAAGATATAGGGAGGCCACGGTAGAGATGAGGAAGTTCCTTGGAGTCTTCATGACTTCTGATATGGGGCCCCATAAGGAGGTTTGTATAGAGCTCCATGATAGCTAGGGCCAGTGCTGCTTAGTTCTGGGCCGACATGGCTCCATATTTAGTCGAATAGCACTGGTGTGCTATTTCACTGAATATAACATCTTTGGGTAGCTGGGCTATCACATGGCAGAGTGCAGATTTTTGTACTCCGCTTTGTACACTTTTGAATATCAATCCCCAGCTGTTTTCTTACAGAACACCCACTCAATTAGACTTCAGATGATTGCTAAGTTGTAAATGTAGCCTTCAGTGCCCATTGGATAATAAAAGTGACTTGTACTGCTGTAAAATTGACTGTAAAATAGTACTTGCAGAATCTATGGTCCCAGACACGTGGGACAGGAGGCATTGTAGGAAAAAGAGCAATAAACCATGGTAATATGGAGATCCCCAGAGGCCACAAAACTAGTAGGCAAACTGAAAAAAAAATACTCCTAATAACAAACAAAGGGAAGGACATACCAAGACGAAACACATACATTTAAACACTCTGCACAACAGGGTTTTGCAAATTTTGACTGTAGTACTCCTTTAAATATTGGTAGCCCTCTTGCCAAATTCACTCAGTTTGAATCCTTGATAAGGTCAGTGCAACCTCACGTTATATCTCTCACAGAAACATGGCTTACAGCTGAAATATCTCATGCTGCTGTCTCTCTGCCAGGATAGAGAGCATCGTCTGAGCAATCGAGGAGGAGGAGGAGGTTGCCTAGTTTACTTAAGGGCTGACCTACAAGGTTCAAAAGTAGAATTTAATGGTCTGAATAAAAACTGTGAATGCCTGGCTGTTAAACTTCTTCTGGGAAGAAGTTGTAAATCACTTATTTTCATGACAACTTATATCCCTCTGGATAAGCAGTAAAAGGGCCTAGAGTCTTTCTTCTGCTACTACAAACAAATAAACCAGAACTAGGAAACCATTGTCACTGGGAATTTCAACATTAACTAGAACACTACGACCAGTACAGGCCACACTGACACAGTTGATAGCGTATTCCTTTTCCAAATGGTCTCTGAAAGTACAAGAACCAATCACAATACAGGCTGCTCGACTCTAATACACTGGGTGTCAGCTAGCCTTCCAGACAGAGTCAAAGATGTCAGGATTCTTCCCAACACCCTTAGCGACCACTCACCAGTGCAATTCTCATGGGCAGTTAAACAGCCAAAGCCCCTTCCCAATTTACCACTGATCAAGTCCTTAACTAAGCTAAGGTGTCTGCCTTTAAATCACACATCGCTCTAATTGACTGGAGCTACCTGGACAACATTCCTGATATTGACTCAGCCCTCAAATTCTTTATTACAGAATTCAACAAAAGCTGTGTCAAATTTGCCCCTCTAAACAAAATGGAAGGTGAGAGGTACTCCCACAGCATAGAACCCTCCAGAACTTCTGGCCCTGGCCAGAGAATCAGGGTCCCCAGTGCATCTCCAAAAGTAAGGAAGACTGTAACATGTACCAAGAGGATCAGATTGGAAAACTCTTAATACTCCAAGGCCAAACAAACCCAAAGCTGGAGTAATGGTAGAAGGTTTGGGGGAAATGTTTCTAAGCTCTTGGATAAAGAAGAAAAGAATTTGCCTACAGTGCTCAAAACTGATGGGAAGGAGATATTAGACCCAGTTAAGATCACCAATTGTTTTAATGTAGCCTTCATGACTTAAGCTCCTGCATCCCAAATGACCCCGCTAAACAGCCTAATCATGGCTGCGATGTTGATATGAACCAGCTGGTGGACCAGGACCAAGGTCGCCATATATATTATTTCAGGCCCGTCTTGGTAAGGGATGCCCTAAAACACATAAAAAACGTTTTAGGCAAAAATGGGAGGTGATACGCTCAACATGAAGCTACTAGCTATTGCCGTGGAGGAATTTTTCTACCACATAACTCAAATGTTCAACTTTCCCCTTCGGTACTCTCAGTTCCCTGTGAAATGGAAACCTGTTCTGAACACACCAGTATCTAAGAGCAGGGAGCTCTCCTGCCTGTCAAACTATGGACCAATCTCAGTCCTTTCCCCCTCTGTCTGAGGCTCTTGAGAGAACTGTGTCTGACCAACTTATCACCTACCAAACCAGCTCAGTGACACGGGGGTTGAGATGCTGGATGCCACACCTCGCACCACACCGGCGACCTGGGTTCAGATGTGGACTAAGGTCACTGGGAGTCAGCTGGAGAGGGAGAACTGCTGTCCTCTCCCAGGGTGGGAGGGTTTCAGTGCCTGGCATTTGCCTGGCCCCTAGCGCTGGCTGATGGTGAGGCCGGCTGTGGCTGTCAGCTTCGTGGAGGGAGTGGCAGCAGCTGATGCTCCATGCATGGATGTGTGCATGGAGATGTCTGGATGGCACTGCATGCCTCTCCTCGGAGGAGAAAAACAGACAAATACTTGTCTGAGCTGTCACTGACCCTGGCCCTTGACAGCCTACACTTCATCGAAATGCCGCAGCCTGCACTAGTGCGATAATTGTTGGAGGAGAGTGAGGGAGCGGGGCTGGGGTGGCTGGTGTCCGGAGGGCAGCACTGGGCACCAGAGAAACACCCCTAACTGCAAAAACACTTATCACCTACCTGGAAATTTACGATGCCCAGTGTGCCCAGAAACATGGATTTAGGAAGCAGCATATCACTAATACTGTGCTGATTGAGTATACCAACTGTATTCGTGAGGCACTTGACAGTGGTGACAAGGTCAGAGCCACCTACAGTATATTGATCTGACAAAGGCCTTTGACCGCATAAACCACAAGTTACTGTTTAGCAAGCTTCATAGCTTGTATGCTGTGTCTGTTGCTGGGCACTGTGACCTAGTTCCACAGTGACCCGTCTAACTGCTCACATCAAGTGAAGCTGTAGGGCTCATCCCCTGATGACAGGAAAATTTCTATTGGAGTGTCCCAATGCTCTATATGAGGCCCCCCTCCTTTGGCCTTTATTAACTGAGTGTTGGATGCCTGCCAGTCCGCCAAGGTACTATTGTACGCTGATAATGCCGTAATCCATACTGAAAATGCTGGCACTGGCAGATTAACTTCTGACCTTCAGTGCAGTTTCAAATCTGTTGAAGACCGGTTCTCTGACAACAAATTGGTCCTCAACTACAAAAAAACTGAAACAATGCTCTTCACCTGCCCACAACTGAAAAAAAGGTGCCCCCCCCCCCGACACCTTTAATGCCATGGGCCTAAAACTAGAGCAAGTGGAAGTTTTTAAATACCTTTGGGTAATACTTGATGATGCCCTACCCTTCGCCCCTCATGTCGACAACCTGGTACTGACCATTAACAGAAGACTGGGGATCTACTGTAGTATAGGAACCACACTAATCTCACAGGAGAAACAAGATGTCTGATTGTATCCAGTTTTATACCGTGGCTAATAGATTATGACTTCTTGTCTACTCAGCTGCAAATGGCTTCATGTTAAACAGAATTCATGTGATCTGTCACAAGGCCTGACGATTTGTACTTGAGGCTGACAAGCATACCAACAGCTGATCCTTATACACACAAACTGGCTCCCACTAGCAAGCAGAATAAAGTATCAAACTTGCTGCTAGGAAAAAAGTCACTGCTTGGACTTACCCCCTACATTAAGAAACGGCTTCCGATATGTTGCCAAGCAATACCATACCAGGAGCATATCTAGGAATGCACTAGAGCTGCACTGGAAATCAAAATTGGGCCAACATTCCTTTGTGGTAAAGGCTGCTGGTTGGCTAAACGAACTGCCAGATTCACTGTTTAAATCTTCTCAGTCTTGCACATTTCAAAAGTTCTCCACAGTCATCTCTATCTTTATAATGCTGTTGTAACTGCACATAATTCTGTTTGAAGCTTTTGCTTTTAGTAATGCTGTTTTTGTTTATTGCCATTGGATTGTATCTCAGTGTGTGTTGTCTGGCGTTGTTTTTTTACTGTACCCTGATAGTAGTATAAGACATCTTTTTATGGGCACAGCACTGTGGTATTTGCACCACTCCATTCCTGCTCTGATCACCGGAGCAGGCTCAATTAACTATTTACACATCCCAGCCTCATGCCGACACAGGTTGTGGTAGAGAGGGACTGTGTATTCTGGGAGCTGGGTGCTTCACCCCAAGGTCAGTGGTGGAGGAGCATGGGAGAGGAGCCTTTCCATCGGAGCAGCGGATTCACACAGCACTAAAATCTACTCACTCCAATAGATGTACCCACTCCTGAACCACAGCAAGAGCAGGCTGCAAAGTGCTTGTAGGATGCTCCAGAAGCGTCCACACTGCTGACTTTGTAGTGCATCAACCTGTGCGCAAAGCTTGATGCACTGCAAAGTCAGCAGTGTAAACATGCCTATAATGACCTTCACGTGGAACCTTTGTAAATGAACACTTGTGCTCAAAGGTACTTTCTGAATAATTGAATAAATAGATAAGTAAATTAATGCTCAGACCCCAGACAGTGCCACGGTGTGGGATTCTGGGGGAGGCCAGCTCTGATATCTCATGTGGCAGCCTGGTACGCTGCCACTAAGCTGTTGGGCTGGCCTGAGTTTTATTTCAATTATTGTGTTTTTTCATTTAGTAACAAAGGCTCTGGCCAGTCATTCTCCTACTGGACTGGGCTTTCAGCCCCAATAACCCCCATACCTTCACACATGCGGCATAGGGTAAAGCAGTGCAGAATGCTCAAATCCCACTTCCAGTAGAATCTGGGCAAACAATCTATCATACACAGTGATTCAGCTGTCACTGGTGACAAAGCCATAGCTGATGTCTTCAGTGGTGCTTTTGGTGACTTGTCGGCCTGTATTCCTAACACTCTCACCCATTCTGCGGCACAAGGTGTATTACCTAATGAGCATAACGGGCTACACTTTTACTTCAAATGCCTTACTTGGTCGGAGGTATATCGCTACCTGGCTAGGATGAAAGTTAAGACAAAAGTGGATCCTGATAGCACTGACATGAAACTTCTGAAACTTGACCTTAAGAAAGTCACCTACCCCCTTCAGCAAATTTTCAAGTTATCACTGGCCACTGGTAAAGTTCCGGACATTTGGAAAAAGACACGTGGTCCTGGTTATTGAAGAGTGTGATCCCAACCTCCCTGCCAATTATCGCCCAATCTCCCTCCTCTCGCCATTGTCCAAAGCATTCGAGAGAATTGCTAACGACCAACTGGTAGAGTTCCTTAGTCAGTATAACCTCCTGACCATTGAGCAGCATGGGTTCAGGAGGAACTTCAGCACCATGACTGCTCTGTTGGAACTCACTGAATCAGTACATAGTGCCCTTGACCGGGGTGAACTGTCTGGTTCTATCTCCACTGATCTAATAAAGACATTTGATCTTGTCAACCACGCTCTCCTTTGCTGTAGGTTGTTATCCCTAGACCTCTCGTTAGATACGGTTGGCCGGTTCACAGACTATTTAGCTGGCAGAACCCAATCAGTTCAATTTAGAGCTACCCTCCACCTTATCTCTACCTCTGCCCGTAATCTCACCTTGGCCCCCTCCGTATACTCTATCCATATCGTAATCTCATCTAGGCCCCCTATTTCCCTCCCTCCTCTCCTCTCCTATTCCTACTTACGTTTTTGTCATCCTATCATCCCCTGGCCTCCTCTTGACTCTTGTGCTCATCCCTTCTTCCTCTCCCCCTTTCCCTGTGCCTCCACCACCGTTACCTTCTGGTCCTCTTTATTTGAGCCTCTCTCCATTAGTGCTCCTGGACTGCCCTTCCCCCTTCTCCTACCTGCTCTTTTCACCTCCTGTATCTTGTCCCACCATTAGGGTACTGATTTATTGCTTGCCCCGTCCTCTTTCTATCCCCCATGCTCCCTTGTCCCTCCACCTCCTCCTCTTATCATCCACTCAGGAAGAGTACCCCCCCAGTATCAAGCATATCACCACCATGCCCTTCTTTTCACTTTGCTCCCTGCACTAAGGCCATCCATATGCCTTATTTGCTCTGCACTTAGACAAAAGAATTGTTTATTCAGTTCTGGCTATGTCCCCCCAATCTCCTATTCTGTCCCCACCCTGTTCCTCACAGACCCACCCTCTATCACGCTCTATTTATAGCCTTTGTTTGGATGACCTGCATATTTTGTCTTGTTGTCTTTCCTCACAAAATGTTTTGTATTTCTGTTATACGCTGTATTATGTTTTAATCTCTGTATTATGTCAATGACGTGGAATCTCTGCAAATGAGCTCCTGGCTCAAAGGTATTTCTGAAACCTAATAAATAAATAATATCTCATGTCAGATCAGTTAATATCGGCGTTCTGCAGGGATCTATTCTTGGGCCTCTGTTGTTCAGCCTACTCGTTAATGAGCTACCCTCTGTCTGCAGTTCCTCCCACATAATCCTGTATACAGATGACGCAGTAATCTTCTCACATGACAGGAACCTTGACCATCTAAAGCAGAGGCTGCAGGATGACTTTAATTTGGTCCAAGCCTGGTCTGCAAGCAATCTGCTAGTCTTGAATATGAAAGAAACAAAATGCATGTTGTTTGGCAACCGTAACATTACAGACCTATCCTCTGGTCTCACTATCTCAACCAACACAGGTGCTCTTATTGAGCACGTTCAAACTTTCAAATACCTTGGAGTGATTCTGGACTGTGCCCTGTCATTCTCTGACCATGTACACCACTTAGAATGGCCAGTTAATGCAAGAATCAGATTTCTTTATAGACACAGGAAGTCTCCTACCCGAGGTAAAAAAAACTCCCTGTCCAAAGCTGTAGCATCAGTATCATTGACTATGGTGCTGTGGTCTACGGGTCTGCTAATGATGGTAAGGGGACTACTTAACAGGGCCTGCAGCTTTGCACTTGACGCTCTACTCGATACGCATACATGTGACCTGTATTCCAAACTCAACCTGTTAAACTTCAGCCAGAGACTTCTCTACCACACCCTTGTTATGGGCTTTAAAACATTGCATGGCTTAATCTCCCCAGACTTGCAGTCCCTTTCAAGTGCTTCAAATGAATGGCCTTGTAATCCAACAATGTAAGCTTTGTTTAACGCACCCTTTATTATTGACTGCTCTGCTTAATGCAAATGATCTGCCTGGTAATCTGACAATATAAACTTTGTTTACTGCACACTTTATTGTGATTTGCTGTACTGTCGTGTATCTTTGTACTGTGTCTGCTATTGCTTGAAATGTATGTCCAATGAATATCAATGATTATGTAATGTATTTCTGTGTCTCTGTGTATTAATGTTGTTTCTGACCCTGGATCCTTTGAAAACAGGCATCTGCCTAAAGAATTATTTGTGAAATAAATAAATAAATACGCTGTAGTTAGATGCAGCATCACCATGTGTGACATCACAATAGCCCCTTTTACATGACCTGCTCTGCACCATTGTGAGTGGTGCAGTGCAATTGCAATGTAACCTTTTTTGCTATGTAAAGGGGAGCAGCAACGCAGCAAAGGAGAGCATTTGCTGGCCTGGCATACCCTGCTTTCCTCGGTTCGCCATTGCGTTTTCCCATTCCATGCTGCCTGGTGCTGGCGTGAAATCTGAGTGCAGTGCTAACACTGATGCAGCCTAACAGGCAAGTCTCAGGCTCCGGGTTATCTGGAAAGGCTGCAAAAATGCCAGAAGAGCCATGAGACTGCTGCAGGGCAGCTGGGGCCAGGTATTCAAAACTTTGTGCTGGGCGCAAACCATTTGCACAGGGTTTGCGCTGGGTTTGCGCGAGTCTGCTATATTCAAAAGGTCAAATAGTGCGGGCAAATTGCATTAGCACCAGGCAAAAGTATAATGTATGCAAGGGGCACAAAGAGGGGGTGCGTACATGAATACAGGAGCAATGCTATATTCAGTACATTAGCGCCTCACAAAGTGTTTTTGCATGACATAGCACAACATTTTGCTCAATGCAAATAACCACCCATGAAAAGGTAGTCTTAAATCTGGGTAAACCAGCTTTGCACAACTTTGTGGCTTTGCATGGCTTTGCGCAACTTAGAATCATGGTTCATGGAACTCAGTAATTTACAAGTGTGAATAATGGAGTTTGTGAGAGTCTGCCACCAGTGGTTTATTGACCCTAACCAGTAAATATTAAGCATAGAAAGAAACCAGACATGGAGGAAACATGCTGCACATGGATGGCATCTCCTGTGTTGCCATCATCTGCCACCAGTCCCAACCATGCCAAGCATTAAGGAGTGATCTGGCACCCAGTGGACACCATGGCAGTGTGTCCATACAGCACACACCTGCAGACCACCATTCAGTGGACACCAACAGAATCCAGCACACACATGCAGCACTGGGGGTGTGGAGGATGTTGTGGGGAGGGTGTACAGGTGGCCAGTCTGCACCGCATACTGGGTGCTGCCACAAGGCTGGGACAATCCACGCAGTGCAAATGGTCCAGTGTAGGTAATACCCCAACACCAGTGTGCCTGTCTGATGTTATGTGCCCCCCCAGCCACATACTGCACATTTGTACAGACACCACAGCACACGCAGCCAGTCATGTATATGTCATTGTGAGTATCCCATGCCAGTGGTGCAGGGTCTGTGGGTCACACAACAGCATAATAGTAATGTCCACTGTCAGTACACACCTGCAAGATGGGCCTGTCACTGTGTAAAGTGCAGCAGTTATTGATGCCCTACATACCACAGGCATTGTTCTGTCCCTCACACTATTGGCCCCCTTGTTACTGTAGTGTCTGCTGTACACTATAGCAGGAACTACAGTTTGACAATTGCATGCAGCACCACTGCCTGTGCCTGTGCTGTGTAGTCCCCTGGGGCACAATATTCTATTTGGTTATGTACAACTCTAGCCTGCAGCTACCACCATGCACTTCCAGACTGACCTACAGGTGGAGCTGTGGGCAGACCAAGCCAGCCCCTGTACTTCCAGACTGACCTACAGGTGGAGCTGTGGGACCCCTGCAATAGTACTGGGCAAACTGCATGCAAATCAGGACATAATGAGATGCTAATCTGGATGTTTGCCCACAGACTGCTAAGTAGGCTCATTTGCATGTCACTTTTGAATATAGCAAATTTTTGCCCTAGGCAAACGTTTGCACCGCGCAAATGTTTCAGAAACATGGTACATATCTGCAGAATTTCACATGCGCTGGTGCTTGCAGCTTTACTGAATCCACTCCTTTGTTAGCACATGCATGGTTCACCTCTACCTTTCTTCACGTCGCTGTGCACTGGGCTGCTGTTGTGGTTTGCACTTCTTGGTTGCTATAGTCAGAGCTGTCTTATTTCCCCGGCTATTTTTGCACTGCACTCCCAGCCTGGCTTGCTCAGCATGCTATATTCAGCAGGTTTAGCACTGGGGCTATCCCTTTTGAATATAGCAGGCTATTGGTTCCAGACTAATTTAGCATGCCAGGCAGTGCTAATTTAGCCCCAGGGCAAAGTTTTGAATATCTGGACCTGGTGTATAAGTACATGGAAGCAGCACAGATGGACTGGAGCAAGTGGTTGGAAACTGCAGCGCTACTGGGTAGGGCTCCCTGTAAAAGGGGCTAATGTTTCATAAAATGATGGCAGCTTTATATCAATAGACCCAGCCCTCAACTATAATCAACATATTCTACACCTATCCACTGTCCTTAACTCTAGAATAGGCGTGCTTTATCGGTACAAACATTGCCTAACCTGCGAGGCCCTCCGACTTACCATCAGCTCCTCTGTCCTCTCCCTTCTGGACTACTGTATTCTCATATACAGTGCTGCATCTACCTCTGCCCTCAGCAGACCCCAGCTTGTACTAAACAAAGCCTGCCACCTCATCCTCAGATGTGATCATTTCACCCACACCTGTTCCCTCTACAGGACCCCAAATTGGCTAAGCCTAGACAACAGAATCAGGTTTCACACCTGCCTAATGGCCAAAAAGATTGTGCTAGGTCTCACCCCCCCCCCCCCGCTCTCTGCACAGTTATTCACCCAACATCACCAGTCAGAGCCACCCATAACTTGGGCAAGCCGTTGCTATGGGTACCCCGCTGCTGGACCTCCCAATTCCAAAGATCTTTCAATTACAAAGCCCCTTCCTGGATGAACTCACTCCCACACCAAATAATCAATGAAATAAGGCTTGGCCCATTTAAATCCCGACTAAGGGAACACCCTTCAGGCCTCTAATCCTTGTGATTGCCCCTGACACCTTCCCCCTTATGATGATCATTAAACTAACTGGTCCGGTCCTCTTGCCTAAATGCTCTGATGTTACTAATGACTATCAGCCTAGTACAGAACCGTCTGCAACTATATGGCTGTGCTAAAGTACTGTAACTTCTATTGTCCTTGTCTGATAGCCACTTACTGAACACCTATGTAATCCTATGCCTGTTCTAATGTACCGTAATCTGTACAAATGTTGTCCCTGTGCTTTTTGTGTCTGATGTGGAACCTTTGTTAATGAATCTTTGACTCAAAGGTCTTTCTGAATATCTCAATAAGTAAATAAAAATAGGGCAAGCTTAAGGTGTGTTTATGCACATGCTGGGTTCTGGCACCACTACACCCACCTGTGTGTTGGGGCATTTACACAGAGACTTAAACTCTTACACATAAGGCACTTTTACACACAGGTTTTTAAAACAAAATAAGCGTTACCTGTGTGGCGCCGCTGTACTCTGTTGCGTTCTGGTTTCCTTTTACATCCTGCGAGTATTCTGGCCAATCCTGCCTCCATTTGTTTTGGCTCCCCCAGAGTTTGCTGTTCTAATGGCAGTTTCTGCAGTGCTACTGGAATGGCTGTGTTTACACAGCTAGATGAAACAAAACACGTTGGTGCAAGCCGCGAGAAGCAGAGATTGCGGTTTGGACGAACGTTCACCAAGGGAACAAAACAGATGCATTTACACACAAGGGATGTAACAGAATACTGTTTCCATAACAGTTATTCCGTTACATAAACCTGTGTGTAAAAGCGCCTATTGTTTCAGTTCCCCAGCAATGCAGAGTTTCACAGCAGCTGAAACAGATCTAACACTCCCAGTGTGTTTACACTTACCCTGTGGCAGTGGATTAGCTAATCTGCACCACTCACGCTGGTGCAGAATGCTCACTCCTGTGAAATTTGGCACCTCTGGGGAGCTGAAACTGTGCAAGAGTTTTAAAGTGCAATTTACATTACACTACCTGCAGCGTTCCTGTCTGCAATGTTCGATTGCAGCACCTCTGAAACTCCGTGCCGACCAGTGTTTACATGCTGCTGCTGCAGTTCATTGCAGGGCACTCTAATTACACTTCTTGTATTAAGATTGCATTTCTGGCTGGGCTGGGGGAGTGGGGGAGGCTCATGCTGAGAAGCAGGCTTGCAGTGAAGAGCTGCGGGGCTGCACCATTGCAGGTGGAGCAGCATGTTTGCATGCCAACAAAAAATGCATGCATGCCCCAGTGCAGCTCCCCACCAAAACAGCACTTGCTCTGCACCACAACAGAGCCACCTGCAATGTAGAAGTAAAGACCTTTAATTTTATACATGCGTGCAGTACTGGTGTCCGTATCTGAAGAGAGACATTAAGTTACTGGAGGGGGTGCAGTGCAGAGCGACAAAGATGATCAAGGGGCTGGGGGACTTATCATACGAGAGGAGGTTGAAGGAGTTGAACATGTACTCACTGGAGGAGAGGAGAGGAGAGGAGAGACAGGGGTGACATGATTGAAACCTTTAAATACATGAAAGGAATAAACAAGATGGGTACAGAGGGGCTGTTCAAAGTAAGGGAGGGGAGGGCCACCAGGGGCCATGATATGAGACTGGAGCGAGGAAGGTTCAGGAGGGAGATGAGGAGACACTTTTACAGAGGGGTGGTGGCTGTGTGGAATCGTTACCTGCTGAAGTGGTATGCAGTAGAACAGTGGACTGCTTCAAACAAGGATGGGACAGGACAAGGGGAGGGTTAATGAAGGGGAAGGGTGGAAGGGAGGGGCAGCTGCAGAATAAGGGGTGCTAGCTGTACATTCGAGCAGACTTGATAGACCTCTAGGCCTTTACCTGCTGGCAAATTTCGTATGTTCGTATAACTGTTAGTGCCAGAAGCCCTGTTTACAAAGTTGTCCTATTACAGTGGTATTGTCATGTAAATCTTATAAGAGGCACAGAGTTAGAATTTACATACGTCTAAGCAGGATCCGGACAGTACATTAAGGTAGAGTGATGCATTGGGTAGAACACATTTATTTGTGAGTACACAATTACTGCACATGTCTTATGGGAAAACTGGCCGTGCCTCAGTTTACAAGCAGTCACATGTTTTGGACAGTTCCTTGTTCGTGGCAGTTTTAAAAGTAACCAGTTTGGGAATTTTCCTAATGTCTGGGGGGAGTGAGTTCCACAGCTTAGTAAGACGATACTTTGAGGTCATCTTTCCATAGGTATTCTGAAATGTTGGACACTGAGATCTGTTTTTGATTTTGTATCTCTGGGGCACAGGTTTTGGGTCCTGGTCCTTTGGGCTTTGAGTTTTTTCTTGAAGGAGTTGAAAGCTATAATCAGTGATTGTTTTTGTATCCGTAGATTTAATGAATCCCAAGTTAAACTTCTCAACATCGTGCAGTGGTGGGCATCATAGGGACATAACAAGATCAAGCGGGCATGCTTATTCTAAGCCATGTCTAACTTTTCCAGCATGATACTGTTAGCATGTCGGTAGACTGAGCTCCTGTATTCCAGTACTGGGAGAATCAATTACCATGCAATTTTTACCCTGACATCCTTAGGGATGAAAAGGTCCTGCATCTCAATGCTCCTATACTTGAGTTCACGTTTTTAACTATGTTGTATATGTGGATATTAAATTGAAAAGAAATGTCAATCACCACTCATAGGCATTTGTATTCAGTAGTGTTGCCAGTTTAGAATCATCTGTGAGTTTAATACCCAATAATTAGTTTTCACATTTTTTACTTTTATTTCTGAAATGCATCTCTTGAGACTTTTTGAGCAGAACACCATGTTGGACTGTCTGAGCCATTTCTGCAGTAAATAGAAGTCCTTTTGGAATTTTTATTCCATTTCTGTATGGCTTTTTGCTCTGCAGATTAGTATCGTGTTGTCTGCACAAGGATTTATGTTTAAGTAAGCAGTGTATTTAGGAAGGTTGCTTATGTATATTAGGAATAGCATAGGGCCTAGAGTGGATCCTTGTGGGACTCCTCTGTGGAGGATGCCCAACTGAGACATAATCCCCTGAACAATTATGTGTTGAGACATCCCAATTAGGTAGAGTTGAGCCAGCTTAGTACTTCCCCCTGTGATCCCTACTTAGGCCACTCTTTCCTCTAGGATTTTGTGATCTTTAAGGTAAAATGCCTTTCAGAGGTTGATGAACACCATATCCACAGAGTCTCCCATGTCTTGACCACCAGCAACCAGGTCCACAAATTCCATAAGGGCAGTGCCCATGGAACTCCCTCCCCTGAACCCCAAATGATGAGGAGTCCCCAGACCAAACATTTTTAAGAAGTCGTAGAACACTGCACATCAGTCTTTTTAATAATTTTGAAATCAGAAGCAGTAGAGCTATTGCCCAACCTATTGTTGGGTTGCTTATTTCACCCATGGAGACAGAAGTCCCACTCAATGGAATGTATTTTAAGATTTTTATTCACTAAACAAATAGTCCATAAAATAAGCCCACCTCCTTATCCACTGTTGAAATGTAGCTAAAATAAGGTGCAGGTCTCTGTACACTATAATGTTTTTAGTGCTATGACAGGCGAAAAGCTGACAGCACTAAACAGCGATGTCCCATGAGTGAGTGAGTCAGTGAGTGAGTGAGTGAGTGAGTGAGCGGCAATACATGAGACTTGAAAGGGGAACTAGACACCATGGAGTGATGTGAAAGAGGCTGGTTCAAGTTATTTTGTGCACAGGTATTGATCGCTTCAAAGTGTTTCTTTTCCCTCTCCCCTGTCCTGCTCCTGTGACTATCTGTCCTTTGTTCATGTTTCTCACCCCCTTTATTCTTGTCCCTCTCCCGGTCTCATAACACTCTGTTCATGGTAACACTTTCACACAAATAAAACAACTTTCTAATACAATTTATTCTTTTCCATCCAAGCCAAATGTTAATATTACAGCCTTAACACATTAATTCATAGCAGCTGTTTTGACTCTGACCAGAGTTTATTTACTTGTGTGATAAAGACAGTAATTACAAGTAAGAAAGGGATAACAAAATGATGACAACACTAAAAACACTCCAAAAAATAAATAAATAAGGAATAACACCCACTATGGTATCAGGGTGTGCTCTGATATACAGATGCCTCATATGCATGTTGAGGCATGAGGTATATGCTGAGTGCCTTAAACCACCCGAGAAATCAGTATATCAGTACACCCACACACCTCAGAAGGTGTTATTCCTTATGACAGAGTTGGGTAAGACCCTCTACCATTTGTTATGCAGAGAGAGTTAAGAGCAAGAATTTGTTCTGTCCTGTCCTATTCTGCCACTTGTCTGTCTCTTACCTGTCTGAGTGCATAATCAAATTTTTCTTGTGGCACCAAGGAATTGGCCATTCTGATGGTCCCACCATTTCCCCCTTGTTAACTACCTTTCTTCACTTGCTGGGTCTGTTCTTTCTTCCACCCCTTGCTTTTCTGTGGTTAAAAAATAGATATGTGAATCTTTATGTGAACTGAGTTCCCATGGTTTTCAAATGTATATGATTATATTGCTGAAATACTTGCAGAAAGCTGTTTGGGTTTCTTAGAAAATATAACAATCAAGAACACAGGGGGCTGACCTTGAGATGCATTGTGATCTACACAAGTTTGTTTACTGAACTATCATAGAAAACCAGCTCTGGGACAAAATGAAGTATTTTGTTGCACCTGTTAAAATAAGATGTGCTCTTTAGGCTGACCTCAGGAAGGAAAATGACAAAGTTTGGGATATTTTGTGAAAACAGATGTAACTTATAACAACAGGATGCAAAGTTGGAATGGCCAGGCAAAAATATCTTAGGCAATCAGAGTAATGTTTTTTGAAGGAGATACTCTGAGGACTTTGTTTTTGGTTTGTACTGCCTTTATGAAGAGCTATCCTTTACAAGTTTAGTTTTTTTTTCTAGTTTATTGTTATTGATAATAGTAAAATGCTACCTGCAAATTTTATAACTTCTCCTGGTCTGCCTATGCTACCTGACCTATGCCACTATGACATCCCTGTTATAAAATAGGTTCTAAATTGATTGAAGAAGCATAAACAGTCATTTAGTTATGAACTGCCCAGGTGTGCTCTGATAACCAGTCAGGTGGGAAGGGTTTACTTTAACTGTACAGCCTGCATGTCAGCCTCTTAAATATGTTGGTTCTTCTGTCTCTTATTCTTGCAGGTACAGATCACATGGGTGATGACAGATCCTGTTGCTGTGTAGTTCTGGTCCTGATCAGTACTGATGTGGTACATATTCCAATGTCATGGAGAAGGCAGATAATAACACTGCAGCATACTGAAACAGAACCAAATACAAACAGCACACTGCAGGGCAACTGAGAGAGAGAACTCAGGAATCCGAGAGAGAAAACTCAACAATGAGAGCAACAGACATCAGCCGGTGGCAAATGGCAACCACCTGCACCAGAAAAACAAAAACTGTAGAATTTGTTCAACAGGAGAAGACCTAGTTGACCTATCCATCTGTTCAACAGCAGTCTGCCATTTCTTTTATTTATTTTACAATTTTGGTCTGGAAAACGTACACTGAGCTGAAGCTATTTTCAGGTCTGTCATGGGATCACAGGGCAGTTAAGTGACTTGCTCTGCTCGGGGTCACACAGTATGCAAGATATTGCCATAGTAAATGCTCTCCTAAGCCCCCCTCCACTGGCTGTAGCTGCTCATTCTTGTTAAGCCCCCCAGCAGGCTCTTGTACAACCAACACGGCTGCACCCACTAAGCAGTGGTCCTGGAGAACTGTGATGGATAACCTGTAAGGCAATGAGAAGATCAGTTACAGTGCTGAGGGATGGGGTGGAGTGCTACCAGATGTCACCAAGGAGAGAAAAAAGCTCTATAGAAACAAAAAACTCCTTTAAGCTGCTGAATGAACCCTATAAAAGTCTGACAAAAAGCAGCCTATTTTATTTATTTTTAAACTCTACCATGGCACCTGCCACTTAACAGGAAAGTGCACAAAACCTCTGTGTTTTTTTTATGTGTACCTGTAAAGGATTGCTTGCAGAGAAAAGTGCACAAGAAAAAAATGTCGAAATCTGTTTGTTTGTTTTTTTATGTTCGCTATGCACGCATTTTGTTAGAAGAGTGGTTTTTGAGGGATGTGACACTGTCAGTCCAATGCAAAGTGGTCTGCAAGGGGCTTGTCAGTGTCACATCAATCATCAGCCAGGTTGATCATGACACTGTTCTGGCTTTTTGGGCAGAAACTTTGTGTAGTTCAAAGGGGAGAGCCGACCCAATCATAGGTTGGCTCTTTCCTTTGATCTACATAATGCAACACAGCAAGCAGAGCTGATCTGTTATGATCAGCCTGCGGAGGTTGAATTCCATCCTGTAAAAAAGGAAAACATTCATTGATGTCCGTTCTGCAGCCACCATTACTGTTCCCCTCCCGACCTCCCACTCAGCAACCCCCCACAAACATAACACCAACATGGAAGTGCCCAACTCCTCAGCCGCCATGACCTGAAATAAAGAAAATAAATTAAGAAAACCATCCCTAGTAGTTTTTTGTCTTGTTTTGTTTTAATATACCCTGTAAAAATGAAAGCTGCTCATCGATGTCTGTTTCTGCTGCCATCATTACTGTTCCCCCACCCGACCCTCCTATTCAGCATGCACCACCCCACCCCCACAAACATAACACCAACACTGGGGGTGCCCAATCCCCCAGTGTTGCCACCTGAAATAAACACTGACACTGGGGGTGCCAAATACCTCAGAGTCATCGCCTGAAATAAAAAAAAATCCCTCGTAGTTTTTGTTTTTCAATATACCCCGTAAAAAAGCAAACCATCCATCCATGGCCGTCGCGGCCGCCGCTGTTAGTCCCCCTGCCCAATCCTCCCACTCAGCACCCACCAGCCCACACTCTCCGCAAGCCCTTACTTACCTACCAGGGGTCCAAAGCCATAGTCCTTTCTGGACCACAGACATGTCTTCACTGTTCAATGCTGGACCGCAAACTGAGGACATTTGGTATGTGGTTCAGTGTATTTCAATGGAGTTTTGAACTTAGTGGCATAACTCAGTAATTTTTGAATATTTTTGCCCAGCATTTTCAACATGTGCTTTTTGGAACCCTACCTCATGAACAGTGACAGTGACATTAGGCAAATCTGTCCTGAAAGGTGATTTTGCAATTTTGTAGGAAATCACCTTTCAGGCAGGAGTTGGACATTTTCTCTACCCTTGTTCATGAGGTGGGGTCATAAGAAGGCTATGTTGACAATTTGGGGTAGAAATATTAAAAAACAACAAAGTTATGAATCTACATTGAAATTTACAAATGCAGGCTAGTAAGTTTGGAAATGTTTCAATATTTTGACCCCAAATTTTTAACATAGCCATTTCTTCACTGATCCTGGCCAAAATGTATTTTCACACTTTGGTGCGAAATCACCTTTGGGTAGGATTTGAGAATTTTCTACATCCTTGTTCATGAAGTGGGCTCATAAGAAGGCTATGTGGGGTCATAAGAAGACTATGTTGAAAATTTAGGGTAAAAATATAAGAAAACAACAAAGTTATGAGTCTATGTTGCAATTTTTCAACACACGCTCATACTGTGGTAATTTTCAATATTTTGGCCCCAACTTTTCAACATAGCCATCTTTTCACACTTCTTCATAAATGTGACAGCTGTCATTTCTCAAACCCTATCCAATATGTGTTTTAACACTTGTTGCGCAAATGACATTTCAGCCATTGTTTTATAAATGATACCTGTCATGCTCAGAAGGAGTGGTCCTAAAACAGATTATGTTGAAAATTTGGGGTAAAAATGTAAAAAAAAAAAAACTTAGTGATGAAGAAACAAATTGTTCCGGCATTTATTCATAACTTCATTTTTTTGCAGCTTTTGGCCCGTAATGTTCAACATATCTCTTGCGTCACCTCACCTCCTGAACGTGGCAGATGTCATTATTTCAAATCCCCTATGAAACTTGTTTCCACAGTCACACAGCAAAATCACTTTTCAGATGGGATTTTAAAACTTCCATCTGTCTTGATCATAACGTTAGGTCATAAAAAGACTGTTGGACATTTGGAGTTAAAATGTGGGAGCCCACTTAAAAGTAGATATTTCCTCTCAGCTTCCCTGTCCTAGGTAATTACAATCTAACAATGTGTCAAAGCAGGACACCACTGAAAATGAGATATTGCATCTCACCTGCTCTTTCCTGGGTAAATATATAGTAAAAATGTGTACAATCAAGACCCGGCACAATGGCAATTCCAGCTGTGAACATTCAGCATTGACAAATCCTTGTTTTAACGTGCACTTGTGACTGATTGTTTGAAGAGCAAAAACAGGCCTAGTAGCACTGGTTTTTCTTCTTCACTTTTAGGAAAAAAAACATGCCTAGCAGTTCCCCTAAGAAACACTAAAAATTCACACACAAAAGTGAAATAAATGACTCTAGCTTGTGATTTAGAAAGGAACAAAAACTGTCAAGATGTCTGCTTTTTGGCTAATTCTAACAAGTGGATGGGAGTAGACTGTTCTTTCACAACAGTTCAGACATCTGTCCCTCTTGCCCATAGCTTCTGCAAGTGCTGGATCACATGGGCTGCCTTCAGTGAGCTTGTAAAGTAGCCTCTGATTGGTGGGAAGTTTCAGGAAATCTTAAAAAGTCTCACATGTTATTCCAGTGGCCACATAATGAATAATGAAGAACAAATAATGAATAATTGGGCCCCTAAATATGAATACTCAGCCAAATATTCAAAATAAGGTATTTGCACAGCCCTGCTTTCTATGCAGTCCACATTTCCTGACTACATCGGTTCCACATATCCTTGGCCACGTTTTATATACAGCATTCTCCCTTGGTGTGTCATATCTAAGGTGGTTGTATTCATCTAGTTTTACTTCAGTGTCTGAGCTTTTCCTTGAGACCCATGTCTCAGCCAGTCCTATAACACTGTAGTTTCCCAGGCTTACCCATATTTTAAATTGGTAAATTTTGTTAGCCAACCTCTGTGCATTGTCATGAGCTGGTTTTAAAGTTTCATTGCTAGGGTCTGGGTTTTGTTGAGGTCCCCACTTGCCAACAGGAGAATCCCAATGCCTATCAGGTTCCCCTTTAAATTGCTTGACTTGTCAGTTTGTAACAAGTTAGTTCCTGTATGGGCCTTTGATTCTAGATTAATGGCACCATAGGTTAGTACATACATCTCTTCTAGTTGTTTTGAAATTTAGTGAGAATAGGGCCATAACAGCAAGGGCTAAGCTAAGAATTTTACCCCTGAATTTTCCACATCGGTTTTGGTGCCAGGTGTGGTATAGTGATTAGAGCACTAGCTTGGGAACCAGGAAGTTGCAAGTTCAAACTCTGCTACAACCAAGTATTCACTGTGTAACCTTGGGCAAGTCCCATAACCTCCCAGTACTTCAGGCCACCCAGTTGGCGAAACAGGTAGAAGCAAGTCCTCACTGTAAAGGAGGTGCTGCATCGCAGTGGGGCTATCCTGGCTAAATAAATTGGAAAGAAAAAAAATGTTTGAAGGAAAAATGAATATTAAGGGAGGGATGCCAGAGTGGGATGGAGGAACAGTGGGGCAAGTTAAGGGATGGCATAGCAAAGGCAACAAATCTCTGTGCAAAGAAAGTGAGCAAAAACAGGCGGAAAAAGAAACCACTATGGTTCTCAAGGGAAGTGGCTGCGAAGGTAAAGGCTAAAGTGGTGCATTCAGGATGCACAAAGAGATGCAGAGGGAAGGGGATAGGGAGGTGTACCTGGTTAGGCACAGGGAAGGCAGTGAGAAGCCCAGAGGCACAAACAGAGGCGAGCTAAAGGGGTAGCTAATGAAGAAAAGACCTTCAGATACGTAAGTGAAAGGAGGAAGACAAGCGGAGGGATTGTGAGGGTAAGAAGGGAAGGGGGAGACTGTGCAGAGGAGGACCAGGGTAAAGCAGATACCCTGAACAGGTACTTCTGCTCAGTATTCACAGTGGAGGTGGGGGATGGACCACACAGAAGCAGCAGGAACACTGGGTGGAGGGAGGTAGACTCTAGTCCATTCACAGAGGAAAGATTCCTGAGAGGCCTTGCAAATCTGAAAGTAGATAATGCTATGGGGCCCGACAGAGTACATCCAAGGGTCCTGAGGGGGCTCAGGGGAGGTCCTGTCTGCACCTCTGACAGCCCTGTTTAATGACTCACTGTAAAGAGGAGTGGTTCCAGAGGCCTGGAGGAGGGCAAATGTAGTCCTGCTCCAAAAGAGTGGCCACAAGGAGGAGGAGGAGGCTGGCAACTATACGCCAGTCAGTCTAACATCAGTGGTGAGGAAGTTAGTGGAAACACTATTAAAAGAAAGACCAGTGGAGTATCTTAAATTCATTGGGTTACAAGACCAGAGGCAGCATAGATTTTTTTTTGGGGGGGGGGAGGCACGTCATACAAACCTGATCGGTTTCTTCGACTGGGTGACCAGGGAAATAGATAAGGATGGCACGGTGGACGTAGCCTACTTAAACTTCAGCAATGCCTTCAACACCATACTGCATAGGAGGCATATAAGGAAACTGGGCAGTTTTGGGGTGGGACCCAAGGAGGTAAACTGGGTAAGGAACTGGTTTTAGGTGACCGAGGGTGGTGGTAAGCAGCTCTCACTCTAATGAGATGAGGCACAGAGAGGAGAGGTTAGGGAGATGTACCAGATTAAGTAGAGGGAAGCAGGCAAGGCAGAAAGGGGCCTCAAAGGCACAAGCAGAGGAAAGGATAGCCAAAGGGGGTAGTTAACGAGGGCAAGACTTGCTGTCGGTCTTCACAGTGGAAGGGTACCTCAGGGCTCAGAGCTGGGATCAGTCATAAGTGACTTTGCAGAAGGGCTGGAAGGGAAGGTGCGTCTCTTTGCAGTTGATGACACCAAAATCTGCAACAGGGTAGATACTACAGAGGGGGTGGAGAGAATGAGTAGTGACCTGCGAAAACCTGAGGAGTGGCTGAGGGTATGGCAGCAGGGTTTCAATGCAAAAAAAGTGCAAAATCATGCACCTAGGGCACTGAAACTGAGGGGCAGTGTATAAAATAGGGGATGGTATTGACAGTCACCAAGCAGGAAAGAGACCGAGACCATATCTCAGGAAGGACATAGATGGTGTGGAGGCTGTTCAGAGGAGGGCAACTAAAATGGTGCAGGGATTCCATCAAAAGTCCTAGGAGGAGAGACTGAGGGATCTCAACATGTACACACCGCAAGAGAGGAGGGGGGAGACATGATAGAGACCTACAAGTACCTTACAGGGGTGAACAAGGTACAGGAGGGGAGTATTGTTCAGAAGAGAAGATGCACCAGGACAAGACAGCATTATTGAGAGTGGCAGTATAGCCTTCAGGTTAGAATAATGAGTTGTGAATGAGCTTGGTACATCCAACAGACCTGGGTTTAATTCCCACAACCACCACTTGCATATTATGTGAGACTGAGCAAGTCATTCACAATGTCCCCCATGTTCCTGGGTCACCCCTGAAAATAGGCATTGTGCCTACTGGGCCTTAACTAGTTACCAAAGAATTTTACAAAACATGAAGCTGGAGGGGATGCATTTAGGAGAGATGTGAGGAAACGCTTCTTCACTGAAAGTGTAGTGGACACCTGAAACAGTCTATCAGTGGAGGTGGTGAGAGCGAAAACAGTGGTGAGCTTCAGGCATGCATGGGAAACGCACAAAGGGATCTATCTTAGTAGGAAAGTGGGGGGGGGGAGGCAAAGTAGCCAATGATCAGGTAGGTTCTGCAGTGACAGAATAGGCAGGACAGACTGGGCAAACCAGGTGGGAAAAGCGGTCTTTATCTGCCGACAAATTCTGTTTCTGAGGTGGTGAGCATGGTCCTTAGATCCTAGGCCATGTAAGAAAATTAAGTTGAATCAATACTCCCCAGACTGTTTACACTACCTGATCTGCACCAAAGCAGCCCTTCTGTACCGCTTGCAACAGTTCAGATCAGGTAGCATGAACAGGCATTTAGTCAAGGATATTGCCAGACTGCTGCTGGCTACAGGTAAGCCCAAAACTTCATTTAAAAGAGCTTCTCGTGGGCTTTCAAACTATTAGATCTGCTCATCACCATTCATCTCCTTTATGTTTGCCCAAGACCCAATGGCCCTTTCCATGACTGAGATTTATATGGGCCACTGTGCCACTCATTAACCAACGGCCCACAAAGCCAGTGAATCACCATTCTATGCACATACCACATGCTATTACTGAACAATTCCATAAAGAAAAGTGCAGGAAAGAGTTAACACAATCTGCTTTCTAGAACTTAAATGTGGTTAAGCCATTATATTTTTTTCTACTAAATGAAGCTTTCCACTGACAAATGTGGAATGCAGTTTAAGAAAAAATGCATTAAACATCCATCACATAAATGCCTCGCTCTTTTTCTGCAGTTTATTTTTGTTTTTGTTTTTATCCCCCATCCTGGGCCATAGCACAATGGCCATTTTGTTTCTCCACAGCTTTATTTCTAGTATTAGCTCTCTGGGGAGCATTGTCGCTTCTTCCTTTAGTCTTTCATTGGAGGTTTTTTTTAACTTAAAATGTTATTGCTGTATCTAATCACTAAATCAAGATAGAATAATCATAGATGTGATAATAAATAGGTGTAAATACATGACTGTTCTAGGCAAAGAAAAAAAATGTAAAACTTGGATGAAGCAGACCAAAGCAACTAAATTTGTTTCTTGGCAAACAATAAATAATGTAAAAAAATGACAAGTTCGGCCACAAATACTTAGGTTTTAGCAGATAAAAGGCTCATTTAATGAATCCCATATGTTAGGCAAGAGATCAATGTTATGTTTGATTCTGCAAGAGAGTTTTTCTAAAACATGGTATCATCATACTACTGCTTAACTGATGGTGCAAAAACACCTATTCTTTGCCTTTAAAGTTCATTCTTGGCAATAAAATAAGATATATATATATATATATATATATATATATATATTTCCTTTTATTCGATTTTACATACTCTAGTTCATGGTATATCAAGTTTTCATGAAGAAAAGGGGCATGCAACCAACAAGATGAATTTTTACATAAATTCGTACACCTTACCATACCTCTCCCTGACAAGTTAAGGTCCCCTTATGGTAAGATCCAAGCACTGGTTAAAAATATCAAACACGGGGCCACCCAGCATTACAGAAGTGAGTTGTGCTTTCATTCAGGTTATCCTGGTTTGGCTGCAGACTTGGGAGACTGAAGCCAGGTGGCCAGTCTAGATGAAGCATGGTTGCTTGGTAATACATCCCACCTGGGGTGAGACGGCCCTACAGCCTGGCACTTCAGTGGCTGATCTGCAGTAGAAGTGGGCCGGGGGGTCTTCATCCATGTGAGAGGTAGGCACATGTATGCCATAGATACAGTGTGCAAGGCCGACCGCATCTTTGTGAGGCATTAAAGGGGAGGTGGGCAGGACTTGGGTGTCAGAGAGAGGGCAAGGAAAAACTGCCTGCCTCCTTTCTATATGAAGACAGCACTCTTAGACCCTCCTGTCATGGATCCCTCCCTCCAGCTCACACATATATATATATATGTGCCAAGAGGTGGGGCAGGCTCCTCCAGACCCCATCATGGGGGGGGGGAAGCTGTAAATGGATGCTGGCTGCAGGTTTATGGTAGATAGGCCTGGAAGGTTGCCAATCAGAGGCCTCAGGATGAGGTGAGGATGAGAAAAAGCTTGATTTAGAAAGATGTATCAACTGTAATTAATCTAAAGTTACCAAAGGCCCTGCCAATTGCCGGCTGTATTCCTTTTAAAGGTGATAGGAAGTTATTTTAAATATTTGTAGTTTTCAAATTATTGTTGATGTCTTTCTTTCAGTCATATTCAGTCTTTTTTCTTTTAAAAAACATTTTAAGGAGCTAGTGTACTGCCTAAAACTAATATCAGTTTTTAAAAGCAATTAATCATTACCTTTTATATTTGAGGTACTTTTTCTCTTTCCTTTTGTTAATTAGAAGATTGTTTACCTGATGTTAGTAGGTGTGATATGTAGAACAGCACTCTCCCTCACAGCTGACATACCTAGCCCTGTTACACCCATTCCATCATCAGCACGGTGACCTCACTGACTGTGACATCACTGCTGCTTAGGAACAGCCACTCAGTAGCTGCCAGGTCAGTCATCTGTGATGTCAATGTTAGTGAGATCACAATGCTGATGATGTAGTGGGGGGACATGAAATAGATATGTCAGCTGCCAGGCTGAGAGCTGTTACACACATCCAACACTTTCTGATCAGGAAAAGGAAAACATACTTTGGAAATAAAAAGTTACAGCTGACTACTTCTTAAAATTGTTATTTTCCTATCTGTCTGTTTTGGTTTCCCTAGATCTTTAATTGCTGGGGTTTTTTTTACAGCTACACTTTCCATTTTGGTTCTTCGGGGTTTAAACTGTCTGGTTCTGGCTTTCTGTAATATGAGTTTAGTACTGTATGCTCTGAAATGTCAACTAATCAATGCAGAATAGTAAGAAAATAATATGTTCAGAAAACACTGCAACAAAAATGAATAACCCGTAAAGAATGTGACTCTAAGGCAAAGCCAGCACTGTTTGCTTTATTTATTTACGAGTTTTACCAGGAAAACATACTGAGCAAACATGCTCGATTCCAGAAGTGACCTGGGGGCCGAGGCATACATACAATCTGACATGCATAGACTGTACAGAAATGAGCATAGGCTTGTACAATTAACAATTTAGGAGAACATTTGAGAGTAAATTGCAGTCATGGGTAAGAAAAAAATACAAACAGTGTAACGACATTTAGATTGAGTACTTACATTACTTATTTAATTATAAGAGCATGACATTTGAGAAAATATACTTAGATTAAAATAATCCTAGTTAAAACAGGAGCAACTGGAGGTGAAGTGTGCTCTGAGTAATTGGTTACATAGGGAGGGGTTTGGGGCATGCCTAATGGGGGCAGGTGGGGCATTCCAGGTCTGGGATATCCGGTACTTAAAAGCGGCCTGGCCTTTGGATGTGCGCATAAACGGGACATGGATCAGTCTTTGGTCCATACTCCTAAGGGAGTAAGCAGGTGACAGTTGTTGGGAGGGGAAAGAGGTCAGGTAGGGGGGAAGGGAGTGGGACCAATATTTGGCAGTGAGTCTAGTTTGTCTGCGGTCATGTAGGGACGGCAGGGTTAACGAGCTGTTGAGGTTGCAATGGTGTGTGGATTGCGGGCAGCCGAGGATGAAATGGCAGATGGAGTGGAACAGGGTGTCTAGGCTGGCCAGTGCGGACCTGGGGGCGATAGAGTAAACTATATCACCATAGTCGAGTACCGGAAGGATCATTTTTTGAACAATAACGTGCCTTGTCTGTGTTGGGAGGCAGCTTTTGTTACGGTGTAGTGCGCCAAGTTTGGGGAGCAGCCGCTTATGTAGAGAGGTGATGTGAGCCGAGAAATCTAGATGTTGATCTAGCCAGATGCCAAGATACTTGAAGCTCATGCAGTTATCCAGGGGTGTCCCATCCAAGGTTTTGAAGGGGGGGCTGGGGGCTTGGCGGGAGAGTCTTTGAGGCGAGCCAAAAGTTAGTGATACAGTTTTTTTTGGGTTAAGATATAGCTGGTTTGACCTGAACCAGTTCTGGATGGCGTTGAAATCGTCCTGGAGGAGGGTTGCTACACTATGTGTTGTGGGACCAGAGGTGTAAAGGACAGTGTCATCTGCGTACATCTGAATGGAAGAGCGGGAGCATGCAGTAGGGAGGTCGTTTTGAAAGATGGAGAAGAGTAGGGGACCCAGGACAGAGCCTTGGGGGACGCCTGCAGGGACTAGCAGTGGGTGGGAGGTGTGAGAGGCAATTTTGAATACTTGTTTCCTGCCTACTAGGTAGTCACAGAACCAATTAGTGGCCTGTGTAGAGAGCCCTGCGTTGGTGAGTTTGGCGATGAGTAGGGGGTGAGAGACGGTGTCAAAGGCCTTGGCTAGGTCTATGAAGATTGCAGAGGTGATATATCCTTTGTCCATACTCGAGAGGATGTCATCTGTGACTCGAAGCAGAAAGGTGATGGTTGAGTGGGATTTACGGAAGCCCGATTTGAAAGGTGTGAAAAAGGAGGAGGCGTCAAGGTATAGAGTGAGTTGAGACAGGACCAGTCATTCCTGTAATTTGGCCAGGGTTGGAAGTAGGGAGATGGGTCGATAGTTTCCTGGGGAGGAGAGGTCACCTTCTTTTGGCAGGGGTATAACGGTGGCAAGCTTCCAGGCTGTAGACAGCTTGCCCAAGGAGAAGGATAGATTGAAAAGGTCAGCTAGGGGGGCAGCTATGGCAGGGGTGGACAGCTAAAGCATCTTTGCGTCCATGGATGCAGGGCACTTACCTTTATTTGGGCTTAACACTCGAAGGGAGCGAAAGACATCAGCTTGGGAGACTGGGTGGAAGGAGAACGGTCTGGTTGTGGGGTAGGCTGGGGGCACTTAGCGGGGTGGGGAACTGGGGGAGAATGAGGGAGGGAGGAGAGGAGCCGTCAGTGTAGCCGAGAAGGGTGTTAAAAGCCCAGCCACGAAATTGGGTCAGAGATTGGGGTGCCCTGTACAAGTAGTGTCAGGGATGCTGGTTGACTTGGGGGGGGGAGAGCAGGGTTTTGAGAGATTTCCAGAAGTCACTTGGGTGGTTTAAATTTTTGCTGAAAGCCAATAGAAAGTAGTTTTTTTTCACTTGGCGAATGCTGTTTGTACACGCGTTACGAAGGGATCTGTATGTAGTGAGGGAGGCCTGTGTGTTCAACTTCTTATAGGCTTGCCAGGTGAGGTCTCTGGTGCGGCATTTTCTAATTATGTCGGCCGAGATCCAGGGGAGATGCGCTCCTCTGACTCTTTTCATCCGTAATGGGGCGTGCTTATCCCATATTTTAAGGAAGTTTGTTTTGAAAGCCTCAAAGGCAATGTCAATGGAGGGCGCCACTGAGATGAAATTCCAGTTCATTTGCCTTAGGTCCGACAGGAGGGAAGCTAGGTTGAGAGAGTTATAGGACCTAGTGTTTATTGTCTTTGGGGGTGGGGCAGGGGGGCTGTGTACCTTCCGGACCATAAAAATCATATGATGATCGCTTATGGAATCAGGTAGGAGGCCTGCGCTTAGAATCCTGTGGGGGTGGGAGGTAAGAGCCCAGTCCAGTAAAGTGTGGTTAAGGGTTCTGTGGTTTAGTCTGGTCAGATCAGTAATGAGTTGAGATCGATTCTGGGCCTTAATTTTTGTCTTTAGGTGGGCTTTGTCTGGGCCAAGCCAATTTATATTGAAGTCACCAGTGACATGGAGTTCACCCCCAGCTGCTAGAGACTGTAGGTTGCCCAAGTGGGATAGGATGTCCTCGGGGGGAGTGCAGGGGGGGCAGTATGAGCCAGCCACATAGATGGGGGCGGAACTAGGGAGAGAGATTTTGATGAGTAGAGAGTCTATGTTACCAGGGGATAGGGGAATGTCCACTAAAGTGAACTGGCGACTGTTTGAGATGTTCATAGCCATGCCACCACTCTCCTTTTACCAATGCGGTCATGCCTGATTATTGCATACCCTGGTAGTGCTACTTCCGTATCAGTGTGGTGCGGTTTAGATTTATGTATTTGCATGCACGTTTAAGACATTTTAAATCACTAAGGTAATTTCAGCCAATCAGCACACAGAGCCACTGTACCTCTTATCCTGTGTACAGTGTGCTCTCATATGGGAGCATTAGGGGAGAGCACTCCACTTCAACACTGGGGGGGGGTGGCATAAGTAAGTTAAAAAAAGAGCTCTAAACCTATTATAAATCACTTGAGCTAACTCAGGTGATTTATAATAAGTTAATAGGGCCTCTGAGGGGTGTATCTTATGGTATAAGGGACACCTTTTGTGAGGTTTGAGCAGACAGAACTGCTCAACTTCGCTTTGCAGTCCTCTTGCACAATCCTCACACTTGACGTTTCTTATACCACAAGAGACATCTCTTGGAGACCCTATTAACTTATAATGAGGTTATGGGAGTAGTTCAGGACGATGTGATATGTTGATGGTACCTAACTCTCCAGGTTAAGGGCTTGGGGTGTCTGGAGTTAAGGCGGGCAAGCAGGGATTACAGTGCCTGATGGATTCTCTCCTACCAGGTATGCGGATTTCAAGTTGTGATACTCTTGCGACGACACTTAGGGGAGGCAGGGCTTTTGGTGCTGCGGGTGACTACGTGACATCTGTCACTGTCCCTTGGGCTGTCATGAGCATGTACCCATGTACACTGTACTGATCACATATACTGATGATTTGTAACTCTGACCCAAAATCGGTGTTTGGTGGGCAAGGCGCCAAACATCCATTTGGTGTGGGAGTTATGAACCATCAGTAAAGCTGTTGTGGGGAGGTCCCAAGGCGTTTGCCAAAGTGTGGCAAGGAAAAACTTTTATTTCAGACAAGTTAGATATCAAAGTAAAAACGTGATCAAAAATAAACTAAGTCTGTGTGCGTGAGCGTCAGCATTTTCTCCAACTTAGATTATTTTATGACCACAAGTCTTGCATTAATGGACAGATTTGTATATTGATATAAGACATATGCAGGGCTGACACTAGTTGGCCATGGAGGTGCGTGGTGGGGAAGTGCTCACCATCATTGGATTGGTTTTGCCATGGGGGTTGGAGGCTACTGGAGGGCTAGGGCCCATCAGACACCAGGGAATCATTGCAACATGCAAACAAAGATCGGGTGATGGAGGGGTACCACTAGATTGCTGGGACTACAAAGAGAGAACAGGTAAGAGTGGGGTACCACTGGACTACTAGAGAATATAAACAAGGATCAGGTGAGAGAGATTGTACCATTGGACTACGAAGGACCATAAATGAAGACTGAGTAATGGGGGGGGGTGCTACTGGAAAACCAGGGATTATCCTTTAGTTTCACTACGGCTGTCTTGAGGTTTGGGGATGGGATGGGAACATTTCTTTTATTTCACACAGACACAAGTGTTGTTGGGTGGGTTCACACAACACTGTGTTCCATGTTAAAAATAGGGTATTGTAAACATTAAATAGCACTGTCAAAACCACCTTGTCGCACTTCCAAAGCCCATTCAGTATACCGCTCTGCACTGTATGCAAGAGGCTTTCCTCATTTGGATGGAGCAGTGGTTTATTTAGCATGATTGTACTACTCTCGTGCCATGCTACATGTTTCTTTGACTATAACAACAGCTGCATTAAGAAGCTGTCAGCCACGCTATGGCATGACATTAATCCTGTTAGCGCTGTACTAGGCATTTGAATATGGAGGCCCTACACTTTTCATAGATCTGAAAACCATTATATTCTACCTTTCTTGATACAGCTCTTTATTCTTTTAACAGGTTTATTCCACCAGCCCGGTGGCACTGAGGATTGAGGTGCTGGACGCCACACCTTGTGCCACGCCGGTGACCCAGGTTTGGGAACGGACTCGGGCCGTCGGGGGCTGGCAGGGGAAAGGGAGGATTGAGCGTCCGACAACTGCTCTCCTTTCTCTGGGGTGGGTAATGGGGCTTGCATCACCCTGTAGTGGCAACTGGCGGAGGCCAGCCACACTACAAGTGGCGTGCAATAGTGGGGGGGGGCACAGCAGGTATCAGCCCTACGTGTGCGGACGCCATTGCACGTCTGGCTCTCCACTGGGGAGAAAATGTGGAAAATGTGGAGGGCGATCTTCGCGGTTGATGGCCGCGCCTTGCACCCCCGGAGAGACCCGAGAGGGGCATGTGCCTGGTGGACGTGAGAGCGATAATGGCCAGCCCACTGGGAGAGCGGGTTCCTGTGGCCCGCACGCACGACTGGGTCCGGGGGTGCAGGGCTGGCGGCCAGAGATTATGTAGGGCCACTCTGCCGAGGAGAATAAACAATAGTATGATAAAAAAAAAAAAAACAGGTTTATTCCTTTATAAGAAATTCATTTAAGATGGCTTTTTTCACACAGAGAGTGATTAATCCATGGAATAAATTGCCTCTAGAAATAGCAGTTAGTAAGGACAAAAAACAGTTCAAACGTAGACTTGATAATTACATTTTATCCAGAACTAACTTGTGCTATTATGGGTGAACAGTAGGAGCACTCATGCGCATACAGCCTTCTCAGCTCCTTGAACCTTAGTATGAACCTTAGTATACCTGAAAAGCACAAATGACTGCGCACAGCAAATATATTCATTTAACAGATCGAGTCTATTATCAGGTATTCATTTAAGTTGCTTGACCGTACCATTCTTCTGTGTGCCTTTGGTCCCATGTATGGGAACTGAATCGAATGGAAACTGAGTGCCCCATCAAGGCATCTCCAAAAGCTAAAACCTAAACTCTTTCTTAGACCTAGATATTTTGTCTCCAACATTAACTGTTCACACAATGCCAACTAGCCTTCTTCCAGGTGCTTACACTACCAGGTGGCTTCTGGGAAAATGAGTAAGAAGCAAATAAGCAATGCAGGGGCAAGATGGTCATCAGGTGGGGGCTACCTATCTGAAGCACATATCTTCTGAATGTGCATGTATGTAACAAAATGTTAATAAAAATAAAGTAAAAAAAAAGAAACAAAGCAATAGGCCTCACCTAAAACTTAGAAAATCTTTGACCACTGCCTCAGCAACCCCACCAACTGAAAGTTTTCACTTTAAACTATTTTCAAAGCTCATGTGTCCTCCTGATGGTGGTTTTATCTCAGATGGTTGCAGTCTCATGTGCTTCCAACGTTTGGAATTTTACCTGCGGCTGTGCGATTGTGATGCCTCTCTTGACAGTGAATTTCTGTTTTATACCATTTCCCACTCCAGCTGCTCTGAATTCTTATAGACCTAGTCCCACTTCACTCCAAAAATCTGAACTGATGTGCAGTCCCTTAAAGTGATTCATTTACCTCCAGCAGTCGTGAACTAGAGATGCTTTTTTCCTCTGTTCCAGCACGCAGCTGTGCTGTAACAAAATGGCTAGATCACTATACACTGCCCGAGACAACACATGCAATGAAGTGCTCTGTTTGGAATTTCACTGATGGCAAAAGATCTGAGGCTAACTTCTTCATTTTGACAGATTGTGTGGAGTATGGTACTATACAGATTATTACAGATGTTCTGTAGAATCAGCTTTTGAGATTTAACAGAGAACAAAATTCATCTTTAGAGTCTGTGTCTTGGTCCCTCATTGGAGATTTACCAATGGAATATCTTCTACAGACCCTCATGGGAGACTCATCTCAACTACTGGAGTAGACTGGAGTATCTCCTTCAGTCTCTCAGTGGTGTTTCTGACTTACAAGAGACAATGCTTGAAATACGGCGGTAATGGCAAAATCTAGATGCCAACTTTAAACTGCAACAGAAGTTTTGGTGTTAAGCTGCTAACTACTCAAACGCATTATTTAAAAGAAATACAGAGACAAGCTGTATATGTAATAGTTTTTTTATATATATATTTTCAGCTTTGAACAAGCATACTTAGTCTTAAAGAAAAAGGCTTGTGATGGTTAGATCACATGAAGGAAAATGAGGTTAAGTCACCCTGTCACGCTATACTCTTTTATAAACAAAGAATAAATAATAGAAAGTTGGTCTGACAACCTAATAATGTACTGAAATGTCTATTTGATATTATTTCATATATTTTCTACACAGATTGACACGAGCTTACAGGGGGGTTATTATCAGCATACGGTATGGGAGGGTGTCACTATTTAACCAGGTTTCTTCCACCTGCACTAACAGAACGTATAATTAATTCTTAACTGTATTGACAGACTGCATTACTACTTATACTTAAAATATATATATTAGTCTGTCCAGGCCACTTACTCAGAAGAAGGACTAAGGTCCAAAATGTCAGTGTTCTTTATTGTTCAGTTGTATGTGGCAGAAAGACACAAAGAGTCTATATACCACACATGTGGAATTTGTTGGGTAATTTTCCACTAGAACATTTCTTGTATCAGTATTAGATAAAAAAGAATTGGAGCTGAAGCCTTGAATTTTCAGATGCAGTCCCAACGTCCAGTAGTAGGTCTCCTTAACCATTTGGATTAATTGAAATGAAACCTGACACCCAAGGATACTACAATCACTGGGTTGATAAATTACAAATGTTAAATACAACAAGCTTTTGAGATCGACCAGAGAACAAAAAATCATCTTTGAAGTTTCTGTCTTGATCCCTCATAGGCAGTATACTTATTTATTTATTTATTTATTTTTTGATAACCAGGTAGGTGCGTTAGACATGAAAGTGACTATTTTCAGGCACAATCTGGGAGGTCAACAACATAGAGAGATAACAGTTACATAGAATACAGTGTCAGGAGATGTGCAATACATCGCAAACGTAAAGTGAGACAAAGTTAGGACAAATAAAGGTACAAGGCACGAATGGTGTAAAAATTATACAATTGGAGATAAGTGCCCATGTGTAGATTATCATAGTAATAACACAAGATATGAGGTACAGAAAGAAGAAATATACCAGCGGAGGCATCATTACAACATACTGAAAGTGAAAGGCTGTTGATTTTGAAGGGGGCAGGGAGAGAGGTAAAATTGGGATAGGTTTAAGGGAGGCTGAAGAAGCAGGGTATCTTCTACAGACCCTCGTGGGGGAGTCTTCTCAACTGCTAAAGTAGGCTGGAGAATCTCCTTCAGTCCCTCAGTAGAGTTCCTGAGTTGATCTTTCATTTCAATTTCCCTCTCGTACTGAGTCCTGCATTGCTCTTTCACAGGAGTTGTTTTCCCAGAACGTTTTGTGTATCAGGCACAGAGCTCCACGCAGCATCTGTCCTATGCTCATGTAATTCACAATGACGGAGGGTTGGATCAGTATGTGTGCACGGGTGTGTGTGTAGGAGTAGTTAGTGAGTAGGGGACAGATTTGTGAAAACATGAACACACACCCATAGGATGCCCCTTGACCCCTTTGCTTAAGGGGGTGGAATGTGTCACATGGACCTATGCAGAAATGTCAGCTGAGAATCACGTGTTTAATTCGGCAAATGCAGAACCAGAGAAAAGGCCACATGGTGGATGGCTAGATCAACTGTCTCCACCAGCAACCATCCCACAACAGCAGAGGGAGTGGTCAGGCATGGGCATCAGGCTCAGTATTGTCCCTGCAAGCTACACATCAATGCAGAGGTCGTGGGGGTGCTCTGTAATTGCCAAATCCTGTATAGGACCAGTGCTGTGACAGTGGCACCAGCACAGAAGCAGTAGGTGTGGTACGGTGAACAGTTTTTAATTTTTATTTTATTTAAAAGTTGAGTGCAATACAGGACAGGTTCTGTGAGAACAAGCCTCATTTACAGAACATCTCAAGTCAATAAACGATAAATACACAGATTAACACAGACAACACTAACCATGCAAATACAGATAAAAACAGCCTACAACAATAACCACAACATTATGCCAACAGTAAAAACAGGACTGTCCTAAAATGGGTTAATTAAAGCAATCACATGTGAGTTGTTTCTCTAGCAACATCTTTTTTTAATTCATTTTTGAAAATATAAAGAGATGGTGAATTCCATAGCTGGGTGGGGGGTCTGTTCCAGGAAAGTGGTGCATCATAGGAAAAACATTCTTTTCCAAAATGGGTTTGAAATTTTGGCAGAGAGAAACCATGTTGAGACATATCCCTTAGTTTATATTTATAGTTAGGGACTGTAAGCCTGTCAGATAAAAAAGTTGGAGTCTGTTTATTCGCAGCTTTATAAATTAGAGATAGCCAATGACAAGTTAGAAGGTCACATACTGCCCCCCCCCCAACAAGCATACAGGGTCAACAGGGAGAATCCAGAGGGTGGGAAAATTCAAAAGGAACAGATATAAATAGCGATCCAGGAGGGGGAGGGAAGGAGAGAGGGGAAGAAAAACAGTGGAGGTAATAGGGGAAGGCAAAAGGGCAAGATGAGGGAAGTTGGCAGTACAATCTGGAGAGCCATGTGTGTACATGCTCAAAGTCTGAGCAACACAACTGCAGACCTTGAGGCCACCATGGCAGTAGAGGACCTTGGACATAGTTGCCATTACAGAAGCCTGGTGCAATGAAAACCAGGATTAGGATGTAGCCATAGGAGGGTATGCTCTTTTCAGTAGAGACAGAGTAGGAAAAAAAGGAGAAGGAGGAGGGGGGGGAGGAGAGGCTCTTTATGTGAGGGAAAGCGTAAAAGCCACAGAAATACAGGGAAAAAAGGGAGAAGCAGAGGTCCTTTGGGTCACCCTGGAGACAAGAAAGGGGTATGCTATTCGAACAGGAGTGATCTACAGACCTCCTGCAAAGGGGGAGGAAGTGGATGAGGATATGAGGGAAGAACTACAAATGATGGCTAACAAGGGGGAGATATTGCTGGTAGGAGACTTCAGTCTACCAAATGTGAATTGGAGCCAGGGACCATGACAGAAACTTCAAAGATGATTTTTTGTTCTCTGGTAGATCTCAAAAGCTTGCTCTATTTAAAATGGCACTCGATGACAGTTCAGTCGGGGCCGGCTGCGGAGGTGTGAGGTGGGTTGTGCTGGTCACCAGCTCTGTTATGGGATGGGGTGAGTGGGCACTACCTGTTGGGTGGGGGGTGGTCGCTTGACCACCAATGAAGGGGGTTTCAGGTAATTGTTATATTATGGGGTGACATTGGGGATTGGGAGGGGGGCCACTAGACCACCAATGAAGGGGGCTGTATATATTGTTGCTATTATGGGGCAACATCGGGAATCAGGGAGGGGGGCCACTAGACCACCAACGAAGGGGCTGTACGTAATGCTGCTATTACGGGGCGACATGAGGGATCAAGGCTGCTATGCCACCAATGAAGGGGGTTTCAGGTAATTGTTATATTACAGGATGACATTGGGGATCGGAGGGGGGGGGCAGCAATACCACCAATGAAGGGGGCTGTATATATTGTTGCTATTACGGGTCGACATTGGGGAGGGGATCCACTATGCCACTAATGAAGGAGTTTTCAGTAATTGTTATATTATGAGGCAACATCGAGGATCAGAGAGGGGGGCAGCTATACCACCAATGAAGGGGGATGTACATATTGTTGCTATTATGGGGTGACATTAGGGATCGGGGTGGGGACCACTATGCCATCAATGAAGGGGGTTTCAGTAAAAAGTTATTTTACGGGGCAACATTGGGGATCAGGGAGGGTGGCCACTAGCCCAACAGGGAATAGAGTGGTGCACAGCCACCCTGCAGCTTGCAGCTAACCCTCCCAGTGTGCCATCTGTTTGGCACACCACCACAGTTGCCACAAGCTGCAGAACTTAGCCACTGGGACCCTGCCCAATACAGAATCGGGTGCAGGGTCCCTGGTGCACAGGGCTTTGGTGCAAGCTGCTGTTTGCTGCAGCTTGGGCCAATCCAAGCCCACTTTGAAAATTGAGCCCATTGTATATATCTGCAGAAATGTGGGATGGCTAAGAGTATGACCGTGGATCCATCCTATGCCAACAATTATTTGGGTTGGTGGGAGGAGGGGGAGGGTCATGAATGATTCCTGTTGCCCTTTCCATGTTATGGTGGCACACTGGTCAGGTTATATTGACAATATTTTGAGTACACGGCAAGGCAGTAATTACAAAGTAATAGAATCCTGGGGCAACTGGAAGAATAATGGGCTGAAGATGAAATTCACATTGCAATGAACAAAGTAAAGGATTGAATTTTTGAATTATTGCTCTTGGCTAATAAAGATGAAAGGAAGATATATAATTCCTCGGTTTTAGAAGAGAGACTGCATGCAGTAATATTTTGCATGCCTCAAGTGTACATCTCCCTGGCCTGTTCGCTAGTTTCCCTTGTGGGAAATTTATCAGACTGCATAGCAATTACTTAGCAGAAAATTATTTTATGAGGCAATCTTTAGAACTCTCATGGAGATTTAAAAATGGGGAATACAGCAATCCGGTCACTAATGAAGTTTACTAAAAAGTGAAAAACCTGATTAGAGGGTACTCTTAAAACCAAAACCAAGGGGATGTCAGACTCAGAAGCTCCTTACTTTTGTTAATAAGTTAAACGTCAAGGTTGATAACATTCTCAGGAAACACTTAAGGCTCTTACAAAGGGTCAAATTAATGGGAAACTTAGTATGACACTGTCCAAGAATCAATTCCTTAAGGTCATAGAACCTGTTAGACATGTTAGCTCATAATTTATATTCTAAGAGCCCAACAATGCAAACTGATTGCCAAGTAAGCCACTAGATTTCCACAGGTGTGGCCATGTTCAGGGCGCCCTTTGCAACCACAGGACATTCTTTAAAAATCAAAGGAATAAGCTGGCCTTGTGGCGCGGAGGGCTGAGGCAGCGATGCATTACCTTCTGCCATGCCGGGCACCTGTAGTTCAGTGAAAAGCGAGGGCTGGGGCCGAGTTTGGGTGGGAGAGGATCGAGTGTCCAGAGGACAGTTCACCTCTCCAGGGGAAGGTGGGGAACTGAGGCTGGCATTTGCCTGACACCTAGCAGAGGATAGGTGTTGGCACGCTTGGCCCAGTATAGTGTGGGGCACGGAGGCGGAGCAGCCAGCGGGCATGCTGCATGTGGACATGTGCATGGCACGCCCACTGTCAGCATTGCTTGCACCGCCACTGAAAAAGAAAACCCGCAGAAAATAGAGGCCGAGTCAAGCCACTTGATGGCTGTCTGACACATCGCACCATCTCCAGAAGGCATCACCTGTACTGGATCCAGTCCTGGTGGGTGAGTTAGGGGGCTCCCCACCACCCCACCATGGGGGGGTGAGCCGTGAGGGTAGTAAAGTTATGGCCTGAAGCTGGAGGACGGGTGCGAGATGGATGGTGGTTGGATCAGAAGGATGCCAGGAAACAAAAAGCTGACCAGGAGCCAGGGGGAGAAAAAAGTAAGCAAAAAAATAAATAAATGAATAAAAATCAAAGAAATGGTCATGAGACAGAAATAAGGGTATTTATCACTTGTGAGACTAGCCTTGTAGTCTGTGTAATAATGTGACATTGCAAAACACTTACATTGGCAGAATGGTGAGGCCTCTCAAAGTGTACAACCAGGAACGTATCAGAGAAATTAAAAACAATCGATTGACCTCCAGTTTGGGTGTGCACATTGAGTGGTCTCATGGTAGTAACCCTAAAGGGATGTTTTTCACTGGTCTGGAATCAGTTCAACTTTAGGGGAGGTGAGAGGACCAGATGTTTGCTTTGAAGGAAGGCAAAATGGATATTTTAACATGTGTTCCTTATCACCAGAAGGTTTGAACAACGTATTAGACATGCACCAGTTCCCGTGAAAAATAAAAATATCCTTTCCACATTCTTGCTTTGTCTATATATAATAAATAGCCTTTTTGTTCAGACTTAAGTTTTTTCTATGTGATCCGGTATATTTATTGACCTCACCATTAAATTTAAAAGTCATAATAATAAACTATTTTAGTACTACTTAAAGTGACTTGTTCTATAAGCCTTCTTAAAAAATGTTCTACTTTAGTCTTCTTTCACAGAAGTTAATGTTGATGGCATTAATAATCAAGTTTATTCCTGAGGATAATCTCGTACATAAGAAAGAGCAATGCAATAGGGGAATAAAAATACATAGTTATTTCTTAAATTTTGTGCAGTATAATTATTTATTATCATTCTTCTGCTACTATATCTTTATCATAAGCTTCTGTTTTTTGATAATGTATAATCCTTTAATTACCTTTTGATATTTCTATAGTACTGTCTGAAGGTAAGTACTGGAGCTGTAGTAAAACACAGTACTAAGTATTGGAGCTGTAATAAAACACAGTACACAGTACTCAGTACTGGAGCTGTAGTAAAACACAGTACTAAGTATTGGAGCTGTAATAAAACACAGTACTCAGTACTGGAGCTGTAGTAAAACACAGTACTCAGTACTGGAGCTGTAGTAAAACACAGTACTAAGTATTGGAGCTGTAATAAAACACAGTACTCAGTACTGGAGCTGTAGTAAAACACAGTACTCAGTATTGGAGCTGTAGTAAAACACAGTACTAAGTATTGGAGCTGTAGTAAAACACAGTACTAAGTATTGGAGCTGTAGTAAAACACAGTACTCAGTACTGGAGCTGTAGTAAAACACAGTACTCAGTACTGGAGCTGCAGTGAAACACAGTACTAAGTACTGGAGCTGCAGTGAAACACAGTACTAAGTACTGGAGCTGTAGTGAAACACAGTACTAAGTACTGGAGCTGTAGTGAAACAAAGTACTCAGTACTGGAGCTGTAGTGAAACACATTACTAAGTACTGGAGCTGTAATAAAACACAGTACTCAGTACTGGAGCTGTAGTAAAACACAGTACTAAGTACTGGAGCTGTAGTGAAACACAGTACTCAGTACTGGAGCTGTAGTGAAACACAGTACTCAGTACTGGAGCTTTATTGAAATACAGTACTAAGTATTGGAGCTGTAGTGAAACACAGTACTAAGTATTGGAGCTGTAGTAAAACCCAGTACTCAGTACTGGAGCTGTAGTAAAACACAGTACTCAGTACTGGAGCTGTAGCAAAACACAGTACTAAGTATTGGAGCTGTAGTAAAACACAGTACTCAGTACTGGAACTGTAGTAAAACACAGTACTAAGTAGTGGAGCTGTAGCAAAACACAGTACTAAAAGTACTGAAGCTGTAGTATAACACAGTACTCAGTACTGAAGCTGTAGTAAAACACAGTACTAAGTATTGGAGCTGTAGTAAAACACAGTATTAAGTATTGGAGCTGTAGTAAAAGTACTAAGTACAGGAGCTGTAGTACAACACAGAACTGAGTACTGTGGCTGAAGTAAAACACATTACTAAGTACTGGAGCTGTACTATGTAGTAAAACACAGTACTAAGTATTGGAGCTGTAGTAAAACACAGTATTAAGTATTGGCACTGTAGTACAACACAGTACTAAGTACTGCAGCTGTAGTAAAACAGTACTAAGTATTGGCACTGTAGTACAACACAGTACTAAGTACTGCAGCTGTAGTAAAACACAGTACTAAGTATTGGCACTGTAGTACAACACAGTACTAAGTACCTAGAGCTGTAGTAAAACACAGTACTAAGTACTGGAGCTGTAGTACAATACAGAGCTGAGTACTGGAGCTGTAGTACAACACAGTACTAAGTATTGGAGATGTAGTAAAACACAGTACTAAGTACTGGAGCTGTAGTAAAATACAGAGCTGAGTACTAGAGCTGTAGTAAAACACAGTACTAAGTATTGGAGCTGTAGTAAAACACAGTACTAAGTACTGGAGCTGTAATAAAACACAGTACTCAGTACTGGAGCTGTAGTAAAACACAGTACTCAGTACTGGAGCTGTAGTAAAACACAGTACTAAGTATTGGAGCTGTAGTAAAACACAGTACTAAGTATTGGAGCTGTAGTAAAACACAGTACTCAGTACTGGAGCTGTAGTAAAACACACAGTACTAGTACTGGAGCTGCAGTGAAACACAGTACTAAGTACTGGAGCTGCAGTGAAACACAGTACTAAGTACTGGAGCTGTAGTGAAACACAGTACTAAGTACTGGAGCTGTAGTGAAACACAGTACTCAGTACTGGAGCTGTAGTGAAACACATTACTAAGTACTGGAGCTGTAATAAAACACAGTACTCAGTACTGGAGCTGTAGTAAAACACAGTACTAAGTACTGAGCTGTAGTGAAACACAGTACTCAGTACTGGAGCTGTAGTGAAACACAGTACTCAGTACTGGAGCTTATGAAATACAGTACTAAGTATTGGAGCTGTAGTAAAACACAGTACTAAGTATTAGACTGTAGTAAACCCAGTACTCAGTACTGGAGCTGTAGTAAAACACAGTACTCAGTACTGGAGCTGTAGCAAAACACAGTACTAAGTATTGGAGCTGTAGTAAAACACAGTACTCAGTACTGGAACTGTAGTAAAACACAGTACTAAGTATTGGAGCTGTAGCAAAACACAGTACTAAAAGTACTGAAGCTGTAGTATAACACAGTACTCAGTACTGAAGCTGTAGTAAAACACAGTACTAAGTATTGGAGCTGTAGTAAAACACAGTATTAAGTATTGGAGCTGTAGTAAAAGTACTAAGTACAGGAGCTGTAGTACAACACAGAACTGAGTACTGTGGCTGAAGTAAAACACATTACTAAGTACTGGAGCTGTACTATGTAGTAAAACACAGTACTAAGTATTGGAGCTGTAGTAAAACACAGTATTAAGTATTGGCACTGTAGTACAACACAGTACTAAGTACTGCAGCTGTAGTAAAACAGTACTAAGTATTGGCACTGTAGTACAACACAGTACTAAGTACTGCAGCTGTAGTAAAACACAGTACTAAGTATTGGCACTGTAGTACAACACAGTACTAAGTACCTAGAGCTGTAGTAAAACACAGTACTAAGTACTGGAGCTGTAGTACAATACAGAGCTGAGTACTGGAGCTGTAGTACAACACAGTACTAAGTATTGGAGATGTAGTAAAACACAGTACTAAGTACTGGAGCTGTAGTACAATACAGAGCTGAGTACTAGAGCTGTAGTAAAACACAGTACTAAGTATTGGAGCTGTAGTAAAACACAGTACTAAGTACTGGAGCTGTAGTACAACACAGTACTAAGTAATGGAGCTTTAGTAAACATAATACTAAGTACTGGAGCTGTAGTACAATACAGAGCTGAGTACTGGAGCTGTAGTAAAACACAGTAGTAAGTATCACAGGTCCTGTTGCGCTGTGTTTGGAGTGCAGCTCATGCCTTTGTGTGTCAGCACCCATACTGTAGTTTGACTGGGGTTTGTGGTACCATATTTCCATGACATATTATGCATACCAAAACATGCAGACTCATTTGTCTGACCCCTGGTCACACCAACATCCTACTTGCAGTACTTGCGTCTGTGTTTTGCCATGCATTCTGTACCGCAGAATTAATGTATGCGCTGATTGAAATTGTCTTCTGTACTGCACACTGAGTTAAAACATGCCTTTCAAATGCAGTAATTTATGCTACACAAAATTACCTTTGTGCCATCAAGATACTTTGAATATAGCTTAGAACACTAGATGCAGACCCCCACTGATCTGCATGTGTGCAGTCCCTAACTTTTGCCACCATGCAACTGGATTTGCACCATACAAACTGATGCTCTGAATACAGGAAAATCCATGCTAAGTCCAGACACAAGGGTGCAAGCAACAGTTTACACAACTGTGATGGGAAATGTGACCAAATTCATTTAGTCCTTTTTTCTGTTAGTTTAAATATTCTTCTGTTATAAGTTTTGTTTGGGATGGACACCCAAAATAGTTTCCAGGTCACATGTTCCGGCATCCCTCATGAGTGCTTCTTGCCTACTGTAAATGTTACCTGTCCTCAACAGGTGGGGCTTACCTTGTCCGACTCTCCTGTTTGCCCACCGCCACCTGGTCTGGCTTCTTGGTGCTCCCAAAATCTCTGTCCAGACCCTACAACATTTTCCTGCAAGAGAGGGGCCAAATGAGCAAAGGAGCAAAGACACGAACATGCGAGCTGGCAGTCCGCATATGTGCAGTAGTGAGGGACGATTTTAAAGCCACTCTTGCAGCACAATGAAGGTTCCCTCTTTATGATCATCCAGAGAAGAAGGAGACCTGCCAGAGGGCTAGTATGGCCACTAGCTCAGGAGGTGCTCTATGTTGCCCTGCTTTGCCTTCCAAGGGCTGGAAGGAGTGTGTCGACAGAATAAAAATGTTGTTTGCTGACCAGTGTTAAGGTTATCGGCTGAGAGTTTCTCGAGGGAAATGAAACTACCCAGGATGCCTGTGATGTTTGAAGAGGTTTGGAGGCCTACTTGGAAGCTTGCACAGCCAGAGAGCCAAGGGAACCCTACCTGATGTCCTGCTTGGGCGCTCGTGGAGCCACGTTTAGCCAAGAGGAGCTGTATGTTGTTTTTCTGAAGATGGAATGTGAAGTGGGAAGATTCAATCTTCTATGTAGGTCTGCACCTTAAGTCTGTTGGGAGGGCCAGTGGGATGTTGGGGTGCATAGGAAGGAGTATCACTAGCAGAAGAGGGGAAGTGGTGATGCCATTGTACAAAACATTGGTCAGGCCTCATCTAGAATGCGGTGTTCAGTTTTGGAGGCCGCACCTTCGCAAGGACATAGACAGGGTGGAAGTAGTCCAGAGAAGGGCAACCAAGTTGGCGCAGGGCTTGCACCACAAAGCATATGAGGACAGATTAAAAGACCTCAATATGTATGCACTTGAAGAGAGGAGGGAACGTGGGGATATGATAATAAAAAATAATAAACTTTATTTGTAAGGTGTGTTTCCAAAACCAAGCCGCCAAACAGGTTTAAAAACAAACAGCATTTGTACAAGTTGCAGCAGCTCAGTTTGTGCACAAACATCCAAAAACATTAAAAATAACACAATCAGTCAATCACCAAATGCCTGGTTCCATAAATGGATTTTTAAGGCTCGTTTAAAACCTTCCACAGTCGCGCACTCACATAACTGGCGGGGTAGAGAATTCTAAAGAGAAGGGGCCGCATGCATAAATGCCCGGGCCCCAGAAGATTTCAGACAAACTCTTGGAATCTCTAGCAACCCCACGCCAGCTGAGTGGAGTAATCGCCTGGGGCGGTAAGGAATCAGAAGCTCTTTCAGGTAGTCAGGGCCCTGACCATGTAGGGCTTTATAAGTCAAAACACAGACTTTAAAGGTGATTCGTCATTGTACTGGCAGCCAGTGCAGACCACGCAGCACCAGAGAAATGTGACAGAACCGAGAGGTTCCAGTCAAAAGCCGGGCTGCTGCATTCTGCACTAGCTGCAAATGGCGAATTTCAACCCCCAAAAGCCTTAGATACAGGGATTTGCAGTAATCCAAGCGCGGGGACACAAAGGCATGGACCAGCGTAGGAAGGTTGCTGGATGGAACAAGGTGCCTAATCCTGGCGTTATTCCTCAGATGATAAAAAGAGGTCTTGACAATGGCTGACACCTGCGAATGCAGGGTCAGCCCCTCATCAAAAATTACCCCCAGGTTACGCACCTGTTCAGAGGCCAGGAGTGGTTGACCCCCAAGGAATAATCCTGAGGGGGAACCTACCCCCTACCCCCCTATCCGGCATCCTGAATCTACAACCAGCACTTCAGTCTTTCCTGAGTTCATCTTCAACCAGCTTGAATCTGTCCACTCCTGGATTTCTACCAAGCAGTTATTAAAGACCAAGACAGCTCCATTTTGGTTGGGTGCAAAAGAAAGGAATAGGTGGGTATCATCTGCATAGCAGTGAAACCTCAGCCCATACCTCCTTACAATGTCTCCGAGGGCAGCATATACACTGCAAATAACATAGGGGACAAAACCAATCCCTGAGGAATCCCACAAGATAGAGGAACTGGGTCTGAAGAATAAATCCTGGACACCACCCTCTGAGTTCTTCCAGTGAGGAAAGATGTAAACCACCTGAGGACTGTACCTGACAGACCACAGATGAACCTCAGATGATCAAGCAGAACCCCATGGTCCACAGTGTCAAACGCTGATGAGAGATCAAGAAGAACCAAGATGGGGTGGTTCTTCCAGTCTCTAGCCATCAGGAGATCATTGAGCACCCGAACCAGCACTATCTCGGTACAATGCTTTTTTCCGAAACCGGACTGGAAGGGTTCACAGATGTCATGGATGGTCAAATGGCTCTCCAGTTGCACAGCCACCACCTTCTCAATCACCTGCCCTAAAAAGGGAAGGTTAGAGATTGGTCTGTAGTTTGCATGGCAGTTTGGGTCCAAAGAAGCCTTCTTCAGAAGGGGTGTTACCACTGCCTCCTTCAGGGAGCTAGGAAACTCACCTGTTTCCAAGGAGCACCAAACTATCCGTGCAAGGACCGGACCAATGGAATCAATACAACCCACAGTCAGGGAAGCCAGTCCAGGGTCCCAACTGCAGTACATAGGGTGTGCATCCTGGACCATCCTCATGACATCCATGAGCTCCGAGCGGTCGAAGGTACTCCAGGAAAGCTGAAGGCCAGTGACCAAGTGCTGTTCACCAGCAACACCCATACAGTATGCGGGCTACATAGCTGCCCTGATGTCAGCCACCTTAGTTGCAAAGAACCGAGCAAGTTCATTGCACTCCATTAGCAAAAACGCTTTCCGAACTCGTAGACAAGCCAGGTTGCACAGCCTGTTCACAGTTCAGAAAAGCTGAGCGGGTCAGTTCTGAGCAAGTGCAATCTCCCTGGACAGGAACTATGCCTTCTTATGGGAGATTGCAGATTGATAGGCTTGATAATGGTCCAGCAACCTAAGGTGATTGGCATCAAGGGCAGATCTCTGCCAGCAACGCTCTAACCTTTGTCCTTGTTGCCGCATCTCTCTCATGGTCCCATCAAACCACAGCAACCGAGGGCAAAGGGAGAGAGGACAAACATGGACAGGAGCAACGACATCAAGGACCACTGCAATGGCCATATTATAGGCCACCACGAGGTCCTCTGGGTCACTGTTTGCAACCGGAATGGACAATAGGTCAAACACAGCCATAAGGCCATCAGAGTTAATGTCTCATAAAGGGCAGTATTTGACCATCTCCACAGGGGTAGGCCTTCAAGGGGGGGGTGCTGAAATTGAACCCCACAGTGTAGTGATCGGACTATCTGACTGGTTCCTCCCCTAAATCAGAGGCTTCAATCCCCAGCAGGAAAACCAAGCCAAGGGCGTGACCATGTTCATGGGTAGCAGAGGTAACTACCCGTGTAAGGCCCAGAGATGTCATCAACTGGAGGAAGTGTTGTCCAAATTGCGAGAGCTCGTCATCGACCCAGAGATTGAAGTTGCCCAGGACCATCAACCTGGGAGACTCAAACGCCATGTCGATGACGAAGTCTACCAGTTCCTGAAGGAACCGCTTCCCATCCCCGGCTGGACGGTAGATGAGGGCAATCCTACAGCCTACACCTGCTACCACAGTACACTCAAATGGCTCAGCCTCCTCAACTGGTACACTCATGAGGCCCAATTCAGACTCGAAACAGACCGCAACCTCCCCACCCCTGTGATCCAATCTCAAGCGGTGAATCACCGAGTAACCTGCTGGAATTGCAGCCTCTAAAATGGATCCAGAGTTCTCATCCAGCCAGGTCTCAGTGATGCAAGCCAGATTCACTGAACGTACAAGATCTGCAATAATTGCTGTCTTGTTTTTGATGGATCTGGCATTGGATAACATCACAGGAGTTGGATGAACTTCCAGGGCCACCTGAACTACATGCCCACCCAATTTGGTGGTGCCCATGTGCATGGAAACCAAACAAAGAAAACCACGATCTGGATTCCATTTCACCCCAGGGCGTCTTCTGGACCTTACAACCCTGATGCAATGGCCCCGCTCATTCAACCTCCACTGTTCGCACCCCCCATCCCCTCCCTTCCCCCGATGCACAATACGCAGTGCTCTACAATGCTGGTAAGTAGAAAAGTGTAGTGGGGGGAGACAAAGGGGTGGAAGGAGCGAAGGGCGGAGGATGAATAGTGCACGACCGTGGGGGCAGGCCTCCAGCAAATTCTGAAGACTGAGTTTAATAAAACCTAAAACCATATAAATTTAACATTAAACATAAATAAATAAAACATACCCCCACTAACAGTAAATAAAAAGATAAAATTAAAATCCAATCTTTAAATCCAAATAAACTAGCACTTTAAGTAACGAAAAACCACTCAAAGCAAAAAATCCTCAAAGTTGCAGAAGCTTTGCTGGTGGCTGAGCAGAAAGTCCTCAGAGTTGCAAGAGATCACAATAATAGGGGAGAGATACCCAAGTTTCCAGTCTCCATTGGATCTCTCACCTCCAAGGAGACATGTAAAAAGCCCAGAAACTCACACATCCAGGGCAACTCAGATGTAAAAACATAATAGTCTCTTCAACCCCCTTAGTCACTCTCACCGACAGAAAAGCTGAAATGAAGATGAAATAAAGCCTGAATTATTCCCGGTCTACAGGCACTCTCACTGCCCAGAGTTGGTAAAGTAATATAGTGATAGACACCTTCAAGTATCTTAGAGGCTTAAACAAAGTGCAGGTGGTGACATCTTCCACTACAAGAGTTGTACGAGAATGAGGGGGCACAACATGAAATTGGAGGGAGGCAGGATAAGGGGAAATGTGAAGAAGTTTTTCTGCACAGAAAAGATGGTATGCTTGGAACAGACTACCCCAGGAAGTGGTGGGTGCTAACACAGTGGGGGATTCAAACATGCATGGGATAGACATAAGGGAACCTTAGATGTGGGGATGAGAGGCAAAAGCCAATGACCAAGTAGGGTCAACGGCCGCTGATGCAGGCAGGGAATATGGGCAGACTCGGTGGGCCTAGCGGTCCTTATCGGCAGTCAACCACCATGTTACCTGTAAGTGAGAAGATTCATTCTTCTGATCAAGTCTAAGCCTGTAAGTGAGATTTGTTCTTCTGATCAAGTTGGGAGACTCGACATAATGTCCCCATGCCTTAGAGAAGCTGAAGGACTGTTTTCTACTAACTTCCAGTGGGAAACCCAGAGCCTGTGTCCTGTTTGAGAGAGAGTCACCGCTACTAGCTGGCAGTGTGGCTGAAGTTATCTACAACTGAAGTGACCTGAAGTACCTGAAAGAGAGTGACTGCCATCTGAGGTCGGTTTGGGAACCAGTTAGGTGGTGCCACTGTTAGGCATTATCTATGTGTCTCCCCTTGAGGATTTGTGCCTGAACGTGGGGGTTGAGGCTTATGTTCTGGTCCTCAGCACTAGCCTGTTCCAGAACTGTGACGGTGAAAGAAGATACAAGCTGCCAGATAACTGAGAGGCATCCTGCCTGTTTAAGCTGCAAGAGCCTGCTGCTGAGGAGGCCCGAGCTGCAAGAGATGCAGAAAAGGTGCAGGCTGCAAGAGCCTGCTGCTGAGGAGGCCCGAGCTGCAAGAGATGCAGAAAAGGTGCAGGCTGCAAGAGCCTGCTGCTCATTTCAGCCGTCTGTGTGACTAAACTCCTGATCCAGTCACCTCAGATCTAAAGTCTGAGATCCATCAGCTCCACAAGCCAAGAGACTGTCCTGCAAAACCGTGAGTAATTCAGGGCTTGCCCTGCGTCTGGGGAACTGTAAATAGTCGCTACTAAAAGTTCTGACCTTCTGAGCTTGGCCCAAGGTTTCCAAGTTTGCGAAACAATGTTTGCTATCAGTCTACAAGAGGATCTGCATTACATTTGAATTGTTTAAAATAAGTGCACTGATGCGGTCCAACCAGCTGCAACACATCAGACCTGCAATGCTTCAACAGCTGGGTACCCAGGGATAGAGTGTCAGGGCTCCTATCTAATTGACTGGGAACTGGTACCAGTTGGGGTGTGGTCAGTGGCCTAGGTGGCTAGTTAGAAAGAAAGCATTGATCTGAATCCACCTTAATGCTGGTGGAAGATGGGCACTGTGACAATGGTTTGGTTTACAAAGTGATTGAGTGTTACGAGATGCAAATGATAAATCTTGTTTAATCTTAACATCCATTTTGCTCTTTTCCTAGACCTACGCCACTGTAGAAAAATTGTTGGTTAACCTTTTTACAAATGTCTTATGAGCATATTATTATCTTAAGTCAATAATTGCAAGTATATTAAAATATGGTTTTGGTTTATGATAAATCATGTGTGGCGTGACTGTAAGGGGAGGTGGGTAGGTACATCATCCCAGGGGATTGTACTGCTAAATATCTGGTCCACTATACTTTAACTCTGGGTGGAGGCACCGCTCTATTTATTGTTATCTTGGGAAAGAACCTCCCTTTTCCACCTGAACTAGGACCCAGGCCCCTCAGCCTTGGTCCAGCCTGCAAGGCAGGTGTAGTAGCCCACTGGTACATGGCGCCCGGGTTACATAAAGATGTGAATTTTTCCCGAGATTATTCAGCAGCAGATCTTAGCAGTCGTGAAAAAGTTTTGCCACAAGAGATATCCTGCTTAACAAGATCATAAAGCTGTAAGGATGTCATAGGTGTAAAGGTTGCCATTTGATCTGGATGATGTCACACACACACACACACACACACACACACACACACACATACACACATATGGGGTACACTGTGGGGAACTGTCACTCAAGGGAGAGGTCACTCCCCCACAGCCCCGAGCACATAAAACTGGGAAACTGGGCACACTCTCGCTCTCTGACCTTTTACATCGGGTGAAGTAGGTGGCAGCCCTGCTAAGATAGCTAATGAGTCTGTGTAAGGAAAGTGCAGTCTATGGGAGTGCCCTTTTCAGATTAGCTGGGAGGTAAAGGTAGATGCTAGGAGAGACTAGATTTTGAGATTTTTTTTATCAATCATCTGTCTGTGTACTTGACATTATTGTCCTTTCCTAGTAAACATGTAAACCTTTTGTCTTACTGTATATACCCTGTTTATTTGTTAATACCTGTAGTAATTACTAGCAAAGACTCTGGGCTCAATTCAGAAATGTGTCACGAATGACGCAAGCCCCAGGTGCGCCGATCACATGGTGCATGAAGCTCGCAGCATTCAATGGCCGGTAGCCATGATTCATGATCCAATGCGCCACTTGCTGAGAGTTAGACCAGCTTTTTGCTGGTCTAACTTTGTGGCAATCTCAGGACCTTTTTACGGGGTTTGCACCAATTATTTGGCGCAAGCCACTGTAGAGTAGGAAGGTGTCGAAAATGCATGTGATCTTCTTGAACTGGGTGCAAGCTGTGGCAATGTATTTGGCACAGCTGCACCAAACACTGGGTTTGACACCAGGCTTGACTGAAGCCCTGCACCAACCTTTGTGAATCAAGCCCTCTGTCTTTCCAGAATCAGTGGCTGTGCCTCATTATTAAAAAGGCAATGTTAATATTTCTGCTGGCACAACAAATTCTCTGTTTACAGTCCACTGTCTGAAGTGCACCCTACCAAACATTATTGTGTTTGACCTCCCTAGTCCTGAGCGCAGGACGCGAGTTTCCTAATACAATCAGGTGGTGGTGGCTAAGGAACCAGTATACTCAGACAATTGCCCTGTAAGCTGGTATGGCCCAAGGGGAAGGTTGTCACAAACTGGCCGCAGTGCTGTGGGGTTAGTGTCACAAACTGGTGGCAATGGTGTGGAGTCAGTGTCACAAACTGGTGGCAGTGGTGTGGGATCAGTGTCACAAATTGGTGGCAGTGGTGTGGGATAAGTGTCACAAACTGGTGGCAGTGGAAGTGGTGTGGGATCAGTGTCACAAACTGGTGGCAGTGGTGTAGGATCAGTGTCACAAACTGGTGGCAGTGGTGGGGGATCAGTGTCACAAACTAGTGGCAGTGGTGTGAGATCAGTGTCACAAACTGGTGGCAGTGGTGTGGAATCAGTGTCACAAACTGGTGGCAGTGGTGGGGCATCAGTGTCACAAACTGGTGGCAGTGGTATGGGATCAGTGTCACAAACTGGTGGCAATGGTGTGGGATCAGTGTCACAAACTGGTGGTAGCGGTGCTGAGCAGTGCACAAATTTAAAGCCAGAATTTGTTTGCAGTATGCTTTCCTGGGGGACTAGGATCTTTAGGAGAGAAGCAAAAGACTTACCTAGCACATGGGGAAATAGAGAGTGCCAGTAGAAAGTTACCTTAACAGTCACAAAACAGGATCTATAAAAAGATTACATCATGCACTACTGTTCTTTTTATTTTTAGAAACACAGCTTAGTGCAGTGTAGCTAGCGAGTATATCTTCAACATACAGCAGATGTAAGGTGTCTCAGTTCCATGAGCTTTGCAAAGACAGGGGGGATTGTCTATGAGGCCCTGACAAAAAAATGAACCCATAGAAGCCCTGGTGAAGCAGGACTGAGTGCAGGGGAGGCAGCCGGTCCCTGGAGAATATGACCAAATGCCTGTGGAGCATGCAGTCGCTAAGGACAGTGACCAGAGTTGTGAGACTGAGGGCACAAAGGTTGAGCCAGAGGGGTCCCTTGAGCAATGAGCTGGTGAAACAGCGCAGCCCAAGCCTGAGTCAAGAACTGGGCCAGCAGACTCTCTAAATTAGCTTGAATATATGAAAAAGGAGCTTGTATTGAAGGAAGCACCACTGCAGAGGGCAAAGCTTGAGCTCGAGAGGGAGATAATGAAGCTGGAGGCCAACAAGAGAGAAGAAATGAGAAGAAAGAGGGGAGGAATGAGCAGAAAAAGAGAAGGAATGACAGCATGAGAAGGAGATGGTAAAAATGAACCAGAAAGCACCACAGCAAACTGTAAGCAATGGCATAGGGGGTCAAACCCACAAAGCTACAATTCTAAAATGTTTCCGCAATACCAGGAGGGGATGATATTGATTTGTTTTTAACATAATTTGAGAGCGTATGTGTGCAGTTTAAATTGAACGGGGCTTGGTGGATGACCCACCTTACATCACTATTTACTTGTCATGCTTTGCATGCATTCACTAGAATGGTTGATCAGGAGTGTATGGACTATGTTAAAGTTAAGAGGATGTTACTGAAAGATTTTGAGCCAACTCCTGATGCTTATAGGAGAACATGAAGAGAATTAAGAAAGGGCACAGGAGACAGCTATGTAGAATTGCATGTTCAGATATGTACCTATTTAGACCGGGGGGGGGGGGACCAAAGCTAGAACTGTAGAGCAAAAAAATATATATATTTGTAAGGGAACAATTTCTTTAAACTGTACCTTAGGACCTGTGTGTATGGCTACTGGACTGGGCATGCAGCTCTGTAAAGGAGGCAGCAGAAAGTGCAGATCTGTATGTGGCCAGCAGACCACACACACACAGTGTAGGAACAATGTTGGGGGAGCAGCACATGGTTTGAAGGGACCCAGGGAGGGCAGCATAAGTTAAACCAGCCTGCACCCAAGTCCAAAACACAACCCACCGGTCCTAAGGGGAACAAGGAGCCAGGGGCAAAGAAGTGCTTCATTTGCCAGAAAGTGGGGCATCTGTCCTATGACTGCACTAAAAACATGAACAAAGGGCAAAAGCCTGGGGTGGTGACCAAGACAGTACCCAGCAGATAGCAGCTTTTTTTTTTTTATTTCGTTGTTTAACCAGGTATAGCACACTAAGCTGAAAGCTTTTTTACAGGAGCGATCTGGGAGCACAAGGAGGTTAAGTGACTTGCTCAGGGTCACACAGTATGCAAGTGGAAGCTGTGGGATTCAAACCCAGGTCTGGTCTGCTGGATGTCACCAGATTTGCAGCTCAGAGCCTTAGACCACTGCGCTATACTGCCTCCCATTGCTTGCAGACAGACCGTAGTGCCACCCAACACGTCCAAACATATGCATCCTATCCTAGTTAATGGGACAGTAACACAGGGATTGAGGAACACTGGTGCCTCCATCTCCATGGTGAGGCAGGATCTAGTCCAGGCAGAGCAGATTCTACTTGGGCAGTTTTCCCAGATTCAGGGAGTCACAGGTTCAGCAGTCCATGTACCAATGACTGAGGTCTAGCTGAGCTGAGAAGGTGGCCATGGGGTACAGGAGGTGGGAGTCATACCTGATCTCCCAGTGGACATGATCAATGGGGAATGATTTTGACAACAGGGAAACTGGTGTGTGTTTCTACCCACAGTCAGGCAAAAAGGAAAGCTTCTGAGGGTGATGGGGGGGGCACAGTCTGTGCTAACCCCTCCCTCAGCAGCTGAGGAAGCGGCCAGTGAGGGTGATGGGCTAACTAGGAGTAGCAGTCCTGAGACCCAGCTGCAAACAGAGGAGGTCTCAACTGTGGGTGGATTTCCTTGGGATGGGGAGTTGGGAAGGGTCAGATTGGAGGAGCGGGGCAGAACTCAGCTGGCTGATCCTGCCCTACAGAAACAGACAGAGATAGAAGATAGTGCTGAGGATTCTCAGGGGAGTAAACAGTTAGTGAACTGGGAGAATGCACGGTTGTACAGGGAGTGTACACCACAGAGAGGACTAATGGGAGAGATATTCTGGCAGCTGGTAGACCCTCGGGCTTATCGCAAACAGCTTTTGGCCCTGGCCCATGACATCCTTTTTCTGGCCACCTGGGTATTAGCCACACAAAAAGGCGGCTCACCAACAATTTCTTTTGGCCTAATATGTACACAGATGTAACAAATTATTGTCTGACTTGTCCACAGTGCCAGAGGTTGGGAAAGATAGAGGATAAGGCTAAGGCAGCTTTGGTGCCCCTGCCTATTATTGATGAACCCTTTATGAGGGTAGCTGTGGACATAGTGGGGCCACTGATCACCCAGAGTCACACAGAGGAAAAGATACATACAGGTTGTCATGGACTACACAACCAGGTACCTGGAGGTGGTGGCGTTGTCCTCCACTGAGGCAGAGAAGGTGGCTGATGAGCTCCTGGGAATCTTTAGCAGAGCTGGATTTCCACAGGGATTTTGTCAGACCAGGGGACGAATCTCATGTCATCACTGATGACTAGTCTGTGGGAGATGTGCAGGGTGAAAAAGCTCCACGCCTCACCCTATCACCCCGAGACAAACAGCCCGGTTGAGTGGTTCATCAGGACCCTCAAAACAGTGCTTAGGATATTTGCTGACCAGCACAAGAGGGAGTGGGACAAATATTTTCCCCACCTCCTGTTCGCTTACAGGGAAGTCGCACAGGAGTCCACAGGGTTCTCACCCTTCGAGCTCCTGTTTGGTCACAGGGTGAGGGGGCCCCTGGATTTAGTTAAGGATGAATGGGAGGGAAACTCTGCCTCCCAAGGGTAATCTGTTGGGGAGTATGTCCTGAATTTCAGGGGCCAGCTTAAGAAGCTCACACAGGAGCACTTAGTCACTGTACGACAGTGGCAGAAAGCCTGGTACGACTGTGGGGCTAAAACCCAGGAGTACAAAATTGGACAGCGAGTGATGGTACTCATCCCAGTTTGACAGAATAAACTGTAGGCAGCATGGGAAGGCTTATTCTCCCTAGTTAGGAAGGTGAATGAGATCAATTATGTATTGGAACTGCCTGACGAGAGGTCCAGGTGGAGGGTATATTGTGTTAACAGGATGAAGCCCTAATATGATGGAGAGGAAATGGTGCTCACTGTGTGCAGCATGCCAGAAGAGGAAAATGAGGCTTATCCACTGGTGGACTTCCTCAGGGTGGTGTGGGCGGGATCTTCCATGAACAACCTCACCCTATCAGAGCAGCTGACGCCAGCCCAAGCAGAGGAGATGAGGGGGGTGCTATGAACATTTGAAGAAATGATCATGGAGCAACCAGGGTACATCACAATGGCTGAACACCATGTAGACAGTGGGACCCAAGTACCACTGCAGCAGTCCTCCTGTAGGGTACCAGAGGGAGTTAAGCAGGACAAGTCCACTATGGTCATGGATCATAATCCCCCTACCTAGCTCCCAAGGGCTAGGATCCAAAATACAAAATCACTGCACTAGGGTGGGGTACAGCAGTCAGATAACCTGCCCATCCAGTACATCAGTGATTTGCAAAATGCCACTACAGATGGGCTGTCTAGGCAGGGCGAAGTGCATGGCATGATAACCTATGCACTACCCCATTCCTACATGAATGGCAATGTCTCTTGGGAGGTCACCCAAAAGAGAAATGTCTTTATTTCCCAGGGGTTGGGTAGATGTAATGAGAAATGAGACAAGTTTCATTTATTCCTTTTTTTTTTAAGCTAGTTTAGATATTCTTCTGTTAGCAGTTCTGTTTGGGATGGACACCCAAAATGGCTTCCAGGTCACATGTTCAAGCAGCCCTCATAAGTGCTGCTTGCCTACTGTGAAGATATGAATTTTCCCATGGGATTATTCAGCAGCAGATCCTAGCAGCCATGAAACGTTTAGTTTTGACACAAGGGATATCCTGCAAAACAAGATCATAAAGCTGTAAGGATGTCAGAGGTGTGAAGGTTGCCATTTGATCTAGATAATGGCACACACACACACACACACACACACACAGTGGGGAACACTGTGAGGAACTGTTATTCAAGGGAGAGGTCAATCCCCCACAGCCCCGAGCACATAAAACTGGGAAACTGGACACACTCTCACTCTCTGACCTTTTACATCAGGTGAAGAAGGTGGGAGCCCTCCTAAGATAGCTAATATGTTTGTGTGAGAAAAGTACAGTTTAAGAGAGTGCCCTTTTCAGGTTATCTGGCAGGTAAAGGTAGACGCTAGGAGAGACTAGATTTTGAGATTTGTCTATTAATCATCTGTCTGTGTTCTTGACATTATTTTCCTTTCCTAGTAAACGCGTAAACCTTTTGTCTTACTGTATATATACATACATATCCTGTTTATTTGTTAATACATGTAATAATTACTAGCAAAGACTCTGGGCTCGATTCAGAAATGAGTCAGGAATGACGCAAGTCCCGGGTGTGCCAATCATACGGCGCATGGGGATTGTGGCATTCCCTGGCTGGCGATCAGGATTCACAGTCCTGTGTACCACTTGCCACAAGTTAGACCAGCTTTTTGCTGGTCTAACTTTGTCGCAGTCTTGGGACCTTTACAATCAGGCAGTGGCAGCTAAGGAACCAGTATACCCAGACAAACTGCCCTGCAAGGTGGTACGGCCCAAGGGGCAGGTTGTCACAACTACACTAAGTTATTTAGTGTGGCACTAAAGCTTTGGATATCTGGCCCAATGTCCTCACACATTAGCAGGTTTGTAGGGATGTGCAGAAATTTCAAATTCTGACAGAATGGAATACCATGGAATTTCAGAAAATGGCGCCTAATTCTGCAGAATTTCGCCTGCAGCGGCATTCCGAAATTTCGAAAGTGAAATGTTTTTCATGGACTAGTAATCCACAGTTTACATAAATGTGGATTCTTTTTCCAAAATCCGTGGAAAAGTATTGTGTGGTTTCCGTAATTCAGGGAAAGTTATTCCATGGTTTACATAGAAATGCAAGTGTCTGGTTCCCTTTGCGCGTGCTGGTTATTAAACAAATGACAGAGTCAAAGGTCATAATTTACAGGTCATCAATTATGGCTGTGATGTCATATGTCACAAGTGAGAATTATGAGCCTAGAAAAACGTGACCCCGTGTTGATCAGAGTCCTTGCCCGTATACAGTATTATGTTGGCATCACTCACTGAGGGAATGTAAAAAAAAAAAAAATTACAACACTACTCCCCATGTTTTAGTTTTTTATAATAACTAGTTTGTAAATGATGTATGGTTGGAGCAGCACGCTCTTCTTTGAAGAGAAAGTTAAAAGATTTTTTGGCAGTTTATGGCATGCGCTCTTCATTATAGACCCCTTGGTATACATTGTTGTGTGTATATAACAGAGTTCTAGTACCGGATTTCAGGTTGTAATCAACCTTTACCCACTATGATAAGTCATTTTAAGCAAGACACCAGCACCCTCAGAGCTATGTGGTTAAACACAATCCTCAAACCATTTTTAATCAAAAAGCAGAATTTATAGATCAATGAACATTTCATCCTGTTACTTGCTAATTCCTGACAAAACCTCAGGGTGAATCATTACTTGATCTGCAACTCCTGCTTTTTTATTAACAAACAGTGTTGGATTCTATTTAACCACAAAATACTGAGTACACTGGTCTCAGGGCTTAAATAAGCTATTTTATATCAAAAAAATGTTTCATTTGCTAATTATTTATGGTCTCCAAATTAGAAAGTTCAGCATTTTGTATTGAGTTCTTTGAGTTTTGCCTCAAAAAATAGCTTTCACAGCAAAATGTTTTGATAGAAGATGCCTGTATTTGTGAGACTTCTGTGAGGTTTTAAAACATGCAAGGCAGGCTGGGGAACTTAACACAGCTCAGGACATGTGCTACAATACCCTGTAACTCAAGGTCCCTTATAATGACTCATTGGAGTTCGCTGCATGACATACTACTATATTCATGAGCAATCTAGGGCCAGGATTTCCAGAAGTGTGGACTCAGGCAATATTTATGTATTTTATTTATTTAAAATTTTGGTAACTGGGTAAGAACTCAAGGACAAGCATTGTCCGTTTTCAAGGGGGACCCGGAGAAACACACAAAATCGACATGAACAAAATAACACTTGCAATCAAATAAAACATTTACAATGACAATTGAATAACAAATAACTCTTATACATTCCTTCATGCATATCCCATGCATGATTGAAGCTTCTCACTGTTTTCACCCCCCACCACCACTATCTCTGCTGGAAGACTATTCCAGGTATTCACTACTCATTCATTGAAGAAGTACTTCATCACATCCCTCCTAAATTTACTCCCTTCCAACTTCATTGCATGCCCCCTTATTCTCATGCAACTTCTCTTCTGAAAAATATTCCCCTTCTGTGCCTTAGTCACCCCAATGAGGTACTTAAAGGTTTCTATCATGTCCCCTCTTCCCCTCCTCTCTTCCAGGGTGTACATATTGAGATACCTCAGTCCCTTCTCATAGGGCTTATGAAGCAGCCCCTGCACCATTTTAGTTTCCCTTCTCTGAACAGGCTCTATCCTGTCTATGCTCTTCCGGAGGTGTGGTCTCCAGAAATGGACGCAGTACTCCAGGTAGGATCTCACCAATGATCAACACAATGGTAACACTACCTCTCTCTTTCTGCTGGTGATACTCCTCCCTATGCACCTCAGCATCCCGCTGGCCCTACCTCCTCCATGTCACATTGTCTTGCCACCTTGAGGTCATCAGATATGATAACCCTAAGGTCCCGTTCCTGTTTAGTGACCCTCTATTCCTCTTCCGCATTTTATATACTGCTTCTGGGTTTCTGTGCCCTAGGTGCAGGATTTAGCACTTTTTTGCGTTGAAACCCAGCTGCCACACCCCTGACCATTCCTCAAGTTCTCTCGGGTCTCTACTTATTCTCTCCACTCCTTCTGAAGTATCTACCCTATTGCAGATTTAGGTGTCATCTACAAAGAGGCAGACCCTCCTGTCTAGCTCTTCTACAATGTCATTTATAATGATACTGAAGAGGAGTGGTCCCAGTACTGAGCCCTGAGATACCCTGTTGGACACTCTTCTCTCATTAGAGTGATGAGTGGGTGCCGTTTACCACCACCCTCTGTCACCTATCGATCAGCCAGTTCTGTACCCAATTTACCACCTTGGGTCCCTCCCTCAAACTGCCCCATTTCCTTATAATTCAATTCAATTTCAATTCAATTTTTATTTTACCAGGAATAACATTACTGAGCAGACTGATTTACAAGGTGGTCCTGGAAGGACGCAACAGGATGGGGCAATACAAATACAACAATATAAATACGATACCACGGACATTGCGCTTGTATAAGTGACAATGGCAATACAATTACAAATACATTCATTGATTGTTTCTAACAATGTAAGACTAAATACACAATAAGGGAGCAGACACAGTGGGATAGGACATTAAAGTTCTGAAGTGCAGTTTTTGGAAACAGGAGGGACGGGGGAGAAAGGAAGAACTCATGATATTCATCAGGCTGTAAGGGGATGATAAGTGTAGCAAAGACAACAATCAACTAAAAGAAGGCAATAAGTGCTGTACGGATGGTACAACAAAGGTTCCTCAGGGAGGTTCTGGTTCAGATTAAGAATAACAGTTGCAAGTTTCCTGCAATGAGCGCCTCAGCAAGGATTTTAAAGGTGTGCAACCCAACAATCTGCCAGAGTTTTAAAGACTTTTGGAGGGTATTCCACACGGTGGGGAGAGCATGACTTAGGGATGATGCGCCACAGTGAGTTCTTATCCTAGGTATGTCGAGCAGAATATAACAATATCTTCTGAGCGAATATACCCCTGGGGTATACATGAGTAGATCAGCGCTATAGAGAGGGAGTTTATTGGAGATGGCTCTATAGGCCCGAATGGAGCAATTTTTCAACCTCCTTATGCAAAGCGACGGTCAGCTAAGTTGTGCATAGAGGAAGCAGTGGGGGGTTTTAAGAGGGGCGTTGGTAATAAATTTTAATGCTCTATGGTACAGTGTGTCCAGTTTAGCTAAGGCAGTGTTGGAACAATGGCTATAGAGAAAGTCTGCATAGTCAACAAGTGGGAGAAATGTGGTCCATACCAGCCTTATTTTTGTCTCCTGTTAAGTAGATGTTTGATTCAGAAGACTAGACCTAGCCTTTGTCTTAGCTTTTTGGACAATTCCTCAATATGTGTAACGAATGAGAACTGGCAATCAAGCCAAAATCCCAAATATTTGAATTTATCCACTACCTCAAGTGGTTCCCCCAGAAGAGTCATGATCTGGAGCTTGGCATCCGGCGAGTTTACGTTTACCACATGGGCTTGGAGGGAGAGAAACATGACTTCTTTGCAATAAGCAACAGTTTCAAGTGAAGAAGGTTTTGTTGTAGCAGGTTAAATTCCTGCTGCAGCTTTGAGCGTGCAAGCTCAAGGGTTGGCCTAGTGATGTAAAGTACTGTGTCATCAGCAAAAAGATGGATATTTGATGTCCTGATTTTAGAATCAATGTCATTGATGTAAATCACAAATAATAGAGGCCCCAGGATCGATCCCTGTGGAACTCTTCTCTGCAAGGGTTTAAGGGGGAAAGATCACCTTGGGCTTTGACCTGCTGTTGTCTACCTATGAGGCAGTGGGAGAACCATTGCAAGGTGATGATGTCAAGACCAATGTTACACAACTTATACAATAATAAATCATTGTCTATGGTATCAAATGCCTTGCTCAGGTCCAAAAAGACTGTACTGATGTGGTTTTTAGAGTCAAGCACAATTTGCCAATCATTTGTCACCTTAGTCAATGTGGATACCGTACTATGTTTTGGTCTAAAACCAGACTGTAAAGGATTGAGAATGTTGGAGGTTTCCAGGTGTCCTCTTAGTTGTAAGTTAACCAGCTTTTCAAGTAATTTCGATAAGCTCCTACGTGGTACAGTGTTGAAGGCCTTGCTGAAGTCTAAGTAGGCCACATCCACTGCCCTTCCCCACCAATCTATTTCCATGATTATTCAGACATGATTGTCAGGTTAAGAAGGGGAAGGGGAGACAGTGCATAGGAGAATCACGAAAAAGTAGCTAACCTGAACAGATACTTCTGCTCATTCTTCACAGTGGAGGTAGAGAGGGATGGACCACATAAAAGCAGCAGGAGCACTGGAGGAAGAGAGGAAGAAGTCCATTCACAGAGGAAAGAGTTCTGAGAGTACACAATGGGCGCGGAGGTAGTAACAACAACAAAAATGGAAAGGGACCTGGGGGTAATCATATCAGATGACCTTAAGGTTGGCAAGCAATGTGAGAAGGAAGTAGGGAGGGCTGGGGGGGATACTGGGATGAATAAGCAGAGGCATCACCAGCAGAAAACAGGAAGTTGTTATCCCTCTGTACAGACAGTTGGTGAGACCCCATCTGGAGTACTGCGTCCAGCTCTGGAGACCCCGTCTCCGCAAGGACATAGACAGGATGGAGGCAGTCCAGAGGGGGGCAACTAAAAGGGTGCAGGGTCTGCAAGAGAAGCCATACGAGGAGAGACTAAAGGAGCTTAATAGGTTTGCCCTTGAGGAAAGGGGGGGACACGATAGAAACTTTTAAGTATCTCAGTGGAATCAACAAAGTCCAAGAGGGTAGCATCTTTCAGAAAAAGAGACACGCAAGAATAAGGGGACACAATTGGAAGACAGAGGGGGGGACAGCTCAGGGGTAATGTGAGGAAGTATTTTTTTTTCACAGAGAGGGTGGTGGACGCATGGAACAGCCTTCCTGAGGAGGTTGTTGGGTTTAAAACTGTGAGAGAATTCAAGAATGCATGGGACAGACATAAGGCAATTCTTGTGAGGGGCAGGAAGAAATAGGCTGTTGGTTAACTAGGATCTGCAGCTTATCCATTAGGTAGGGAAATGGGCAGACTAGGTGGGCCAAGCGGTCCTTATCTGCCATAAAAGTCTATGATTCTATGTTTCTAAAGGCATCTGAAAGTGGATAAGGTTATGGGCCAGATGGGGTACACCCAAGGGTGCTGAGGGATCTCAGGGAGGTACTGGCTGCACCTCTGACATCCCTATTCAACAACTCTCTGGAAACAGGAGTGGTTCAAGAGGACTGCAGGAGGGCAGATGTAGTCCTGCTTCCTAAAAGCAGCAGCAGGGAGGAGATCTGGTCAATCTAATATCAGTGGTGGGGAAGTTAATAGAGACACTTTTAAAAGAAAGGCTTGAGGAGCATTTTGAATCCAGCAAGTTACAAGACTTAAGGCAGCATGGATCCATGGGGGGAGGGGGTCATGTAAGAGGAACATTATCAATTTATTTGGGTGATCAGGGAAATTAGATCAGGATGGAGTGGTGGACATAGTCTACTTAGATTTCAGCAAGGCCTTTGACACTGTACCACATAGGAAGCTGATAAGGATACTGGGCAGTTTGGGGGTGTGACACAAGGTGGTAAACTGGGTATGGAATTGGTTGATGGATAGGCAACAGAGGGTGGTAATAAATGGGCATCACTCTAATAAGGGGAGAATGAACAGTGGGGTACCTCGTGGCTCAGTACTGGGACCAGTCCTCTTCAATGTCTTTATAAGGATATTGAAGAAGGGCTTGAAGAGGAGGTATGCCTCTTTGCAGATGACACCAAAATATGCAATAGGGTAGATACCCTGGAGGGGTGGAGAGAATGAGTAGAGACCTGCAAGAACTCGAGGAGTGGTTAAGGGTATAGTAGCTGGGTTTCAATGCAACAAAGTGCAAAATCATGCACCTAGGGCACAGAACCCAAGAGACAGTGTATAAAATGGGGGAAGAGGTGCTGATAGCTACTAAACAGGAAAGAAACCTTGAGGTAATCATATCTGATGACCTCAAAGTGATGAGGCAGTGCGCCAAGGTAGTAGGTAGGGCTAGCGGGATGCCTAGGTGCATAGGGAGGGATATCACCAAATGAAGAAGGAAGGTGGTGTTATTACTGTATCACTTGTTGGTGAGACCCCACCTGCAGTACTGATTCCAGTTCTGGAGACCACATCTCAGGAAGGACACAGACAGGGTTGAGGCTGTCCAGAGGAGGGCAACTAACATGGTGCAGGAGCTGCATCATAAGCCCTATACGGTGAGACTGAGAGATCTCAGTATGTACATCCTGGAAGAGAAGAGGGAGACTGGGGCATGATAGAGATCTATAAGTACCTAACAAGGGTGAATAGGGTACCGTAGCAGAGTATATTTTAGAAGAGAAGGTGCACAAGAACAAGGAGATATGCAATGAAACTGGAAGGGGAGAAATTTAGGAGGGATGTGAGAAAGTATTTCTTCATGAAAGAGTGATGGACGCTTGGAACAGTCTTCCAGCAGAGGTGGTGAGGGTGAAAGCTGTAGTGGGCTTCAAGCATGAATGGGATAGGCGTAAAGGAATCTTGGTGAGGGGGGGGTAGCCAGAAATCAGGTAGGGTCTGTGTTGACAGTATAGGCAGAAAACAGTGGGCAGACTGCATGGGCCAAGCGGTCCTTATCACCGACAAATTCTATTATTCTATGCCCATCCCCCAAATCCATGGTGCCTTGGGTCTTGTAACCCACTGGATTCAAGATATTCCACTTGCCTTTCTTTTAAAAGTGTCTCCATTAACTTCCCAATCATTGTAGTGCAAATTGAATATGCCAACATTTTTAACATCCAGCAGGTTTTGAAAATATAATTCCATCCTTTAGCCATGGCAAAAGTAACAGACCTTTGCCTCTCTCTCTCTTGTTTTTCTAAAGGGTATAGCCAAAGAAGTCTGAATGGAATTTCATGTACTATGCCTTGGATTTGAAGCAGAAAATAAGTTTGCCAAGAACTTAAGCCATGATCCCATGATTATTTTCCAGGTAGTAGACAAGCCCAACTATTTAGAGTGCTGTTCCAGAGGTAACCATTGTGAGTCACTATACAGAGAACAAACAGCAGCACACATTTCTCCTGTTCAACACTTGGGATGACAAGGGTGCGGCTGTAAAAACCACAGCCAATTTGCAACAATCAGCTTTTTTTTTCTTTTTGCAGCATGCGTCCATCTATGGATGCATCAGGTGATCATGAGAAAGTCTGCTTAGACCAAAATATGATGGTCTAGGTGGACTTAGTCCTTGACCACCCATGTCCACCAATTGGCACCGAATGACATTCTTTATTCCCTGCCTGTACCTGTCTGCGTTCAGGGACAAATGCAGCCCTTTAAAATATTGCCATGAAAGCAATGCTGGCTTTGAGGCTTCAAAATCTGGCCCAGATCTCGCACTCACCAGGTCAACAGAGGATGGACGTGTCATGCTTTTGCTCCCTGGGGAGGGAGGAGCTGCTAGATCATGTTGTCCAACAGCATGCTCCTGTAGTAACACAATCAGTAGGACTGGACAGGGTCTTGGAAAAGACCACCTCTAGCACACCTCACCCCTTGCAATCAAATTCAGGTGCTATATGCACATAAGAGGCAGATGAGGAATTGGGGAAAAAATGAGGGGCTTGGTTGCAGGAAAAAAATTTGTGCCCTTGGCTCCACTGACATTCAAAGTTGCCACATGTCCTAGATGAATAAGCCATGCATTCATTCATTCAGCACCCACCCCAGCCCCCAGCCGGCATTTACAGTACATATGCTTTCCATTTCACCAGCCATTCAGCAAAACTGTTCAGAATTCATGCTGATGCACAGGGCAGTGTTTCCTGTAAAGACAGTCAAATCCATCTCTGTATAAGCAAGAAAGGAACTATGCCAATCTAGTAGTGCATGTTTACTCCTAACTGCTGTATTATTATAGAACAAGAATGATGAGGTAGTTAAGGCCTTCTTCAAAGTTCTTCCTTTTGGCTAAACTCTGCACTTTAGCAGACAGATGCGGCTCAGTGATGGGGATGGAGAAGGTCAAAGCCAGCCCTTGTGTTCCTTTCATAGCTTCAAGCTCATTCCTGACATCTGCCTTCTTCCAGTCTGAAACTAAGACGACCCTCTCCTCACATGGAGCTTGAAGTAAATATAGCCAACTTTGGCAGTGGAAAGTTTAAATGTTATGCTATGCTATGCTATGTGGGAGGATGGGGTGCGTTAGTATCTTTGGATTGTATGTTGTTTGCCACCACCTAGCAGCACCCCTTAGAAGAAATGTGAATTCCAGTGTGGAGTAACACAAAAGGTTTGAGCATGCTAATTTGGATTTGTTTGAGTTTGGGGAGTCTGTGGTGCTTCTTCTTAGCATGCCCCCTTTAAAACACCTGTGTAATATCCTTGTTGGGAGCACAGTATAAAAGGTGTCAGTTAGTTAGTAGCCATTGAGGCACTGGAAAGTTAGGGACTAAATCGAAGGGCCCCACCTTGCCGTTGGTGATTCAGCTTACTTAAATTGGAATCCCAGTCTGAAACTAAGAGGACCCACTCCTCACATGGAACTTGAAGTAAATATAGCCAACTTTGGCAGAGGAAAGTTTAAATGTTATGCTATGCTATGTGGAGGGGGTGTGTGTGCACACTAGTATCTTTGGATCACATCCTGGAAGTGGCCTGGCTTGCTCCCACCAAGGTGACGATAGTCTCAAAAAACCTACTCATCAAAGGAAATGCTGGCCCACTCAGAGTGAATCAGATAGGAAGCTTGAGACTTTCAGTATATAATTACACCTGGCTATACAAACACCACTTTTTAATTTTAAAATCAAAAGTCATTTTGTCATGTGTTTTTGTCCAATAACCCCCATTTACATTTGAAACTTGTTGTGATAAAGGGTGGCATCTAGTGTCCATATAAGCTAACTGCAGCTGCGGAGATGCAGATATTCCTTTTGTGATGCAGCGTGTAGTTTTCTCTTTTTTATCTCATTTTTTTGTTTTTAAACTGGTTAGCAGGTGGACAGAATTGCAGTTTTTCACTGCGACCAGTGTAGCAAACAACAAACACACATGCAGACTTAAATTAACAAGTGACATTATACAAAACAAGAACAATCATATCGATTTCAGAAGATTAGCCAGCCTGGGTGTCAGCACGGTTCCGGTCATAGTACACCCACCTCTTGGGCAGAAGGTCGTGGGTTCTAGTCCCAACACTGGGATTGGGCTTAGACATAGCTACTGGCACCTGAGTGCAGTATTTGGAGGGGTGATGTACTGTCAGGGTGTGCTGTTCTTCAGACGAGACATTAAATGGAGGTCCCTTCTACCCATCCTGGTGGGTGTCCAGGGGGAAGTAAAATACACCAGGGCACTTTTTGCAAAGAGTGGGGGACTTTCCCCAGTGTTCTGGCCAATATTCCCCTTCCCATAAAACCGGTTCATGCAATTGTCTAAGGCTGTGTATGGGTGTTGATGGGCAAAATGACTGCCACTACACATTCAGTCACTTCACTCCCAGTCTAGCATTGCTTGTAAAGTGCTTTGGGATACAATGTGTATGAAAAGTGCTATATAAATGCTGATTCTTCTGCTGCTTCTTCTAGTCCCAAATGCATACAGTTTGTTACAAGCTGTTATAGAACTGGCAAAATCCAACAGATAGGGCCACAAAGGCAGACAGAGCGGGGTGCACGACAGGCTTTTGGCAAAGCCAACAACTGCAAACACTCCAAAAAGTCATGCACTCCCGTTCAAGGCAAAGACACAACTCAAGGTAAATTTATAATTTTAACTGCTTTAATGCTTCAATAAAGGAACAGAGCAACAGACATTGAACGCCCATTAGCTCCAGCACTTCAGGTCTCCTCAACCTTTCATCAGGGGGCGTGATGAAGGGTTAAGGAGACCCAAAGCACTGGGGCTAGTGGGCGTTCGATGTCCATTACGCTGCTCCTTTACTGAAGCATTAAAGCAGTTAAAATGATAAATTTACCTTGAGCCATGTCTTTTCCTTGAACAGGTGTGCAAGTCTTTCTGGAGTGTTTGTTGTAGAACTGGAAAGTTTGTTATAAAATCTTACAGCTTTAAACCCAAAAGCTTTTTGGCCAAATGCAGTGGAAACGAATTGGGTTTCAAACACAAATTTTATCTTGAGTTCTGGTGGAAGAACTATTGCAGAATCCTGGAAAATGTTAGTTACAAAGTGAGGCATCAATCCAAGGTAGATTTAATGCATAAAGATTGATGCACGGTAATTGAATATGTCTTTAAGTGATAAACAACCCATTTTTCTATAAAGAGATTATTGGTGTGTTGATTTAAGCATACTGGTTGTAAACCTGTATATGCTGTTATAAATGGTGTTTAACCTATTCAAAAGTTCATAATTTACTGAAAAATAAAATAAAATTCTGCAAGCTAGTTTGGATAACAAAAGACTGGTAGCAGGCGATATGTGTGACTCTGGTATAAGAAACTGACTGATATGATAAAGTACCCCAAACCTTTATGAAGTACTTTGATTAGTTGAGTTGCATGTATTTCAAAAGAAACAAGCATTTGCCAATGCTGAATGTTTACTTGCTGGCATTAGCATTGGAAGTGCAGGAGTTAGACAGATGTAGAATAGGAATGACAGTGAAGTATTGAACTGACGCTAGCCCCACCCCCACCCTGTAGAGATGGACAGGCATTGGGGTGTGCCTTTGGATCATCGCCCATAATGCTCACATCATTCCACTTCACCCTATCCTGCAGACACCAACAAGGTGTGCCTTGGGGTGTTCAGGCTTTACACTCACCCCACTCCATAAGGAAATATGCTGAAATTGGTGCAGTATAGGAGAATGGGGTGAACTTTGGGGTGGAAGAGTCCAAGGCACACCTCAATGCCTGTCACTGGCTACAGGGTGGGAATGTGGGGGAATGGCGTGAGCATTACTGTCAACAATCCCAAGTCACACCCCTGATGCCTGTCAGTCCCTACAGGGTAGGGCGTTATGGTTGGAAACCCTAACACCCTGGGCATTTCTTGGTATTTTCACTCCAAGTTTTCAACATGGGCTTTTTGAGACCCCACTGCATGAACAGTGGCACTATCAGTTCGTTAGCCGAAAGGTGATTTTGCACAGTGGCTGCGCCATTTGGTGCCATAGGTGCGAAAACAGATTTCAGGCAGGATGTGAAAAATGACAACTGTACTGTTCATGAGAAGGGGTACAAAAATGGTAATATTGAAAATCTGGAGTGAAAATATAAAAAAATTGGTGAAGTCACGAGCGTGCGTAGAAACTGTGCAACGCACACCCGTAATGCTCCAACTACTCCCTTACCTCTGCCTTCCACAATTGCCTTTCCCTCAGCTGTTCCTGCTTTAATCTACCTTAATACCTACCCCCAGTTTCTGCCTTTCTACCATGACCCCCCCCCCGGCAGGGTTCTCAACATCCTGAAGGGGAATCAGAAATGGCTACCCTTTCTCCTCATATTCAGTTCTTGCCTCTCCCCCTCTCTTCTCCACCTGCCCTTCTGGGTCACCAGTGTGCACAACCTAACCCCATCCTTTTTACTCCAACAGCACTTGTGTACTACCTCAAGCCTGCTCCTGGTACACTCATGCACTATAAATGGTTCTATCACATTATTACTGTTTTGTACATTTATATGTTCTTTTGTATGATTTTGGACATGTATTGTAATTTACCCAATGTTCCACTGCTGTTTATTGTACAATACCTTGTGTTCCAACTGTTGTACAATCTCACAATGTTGTATTGTTTGTACTACCCACATACTATTGTAACTGATCATACTTCACAACCCTATGTAACCCATCCCCCCAGGTCACACCGTGAGACAAGCAACTTGTTCTTCAGTGTGCCCTCCTGGTGAAACATTTCAATAAATTAATAAATAAATAAAAATAATGCAATTATTTGGGGGAATTTTACACCACATTTTCAACATACGCATTTTGGGACCTCCACTAATGAACAGTGGTACTGTGATTTTCTTAATCTGTACCAAATGTTGATTTCGCACAGTGATTGTGCCCATTGTGTGCCACAGGTGTGAAAACATGTTTTGGGAAGGATGTGAAAAATGACAGCTGTACTGTTCATAAGGCAGTGTGCAAAAATGACAAGGTTGAAACTCTGGAGTAAAAATATAAAAAATTGATGAAGTTACGAGGGTGCACAAAAACTGCACAACGACGCTGGTAATGCAGTAATTTTTGGAATTTGTTCACCAAATTTGCAACGGGCTCTTTTTGGGACCTCTCCATGAACACTGTCACTGTGATTTTCTTAATCTGTCCCAAACATTGATTTCGAAGACAGCTAATTGCGTCATTGTGCTACCACACATGAAAAGCACATTTCGGCTGGATGCTAAAATGACAGCTGTACTGTTCATAAGAGGTATGGAAAATGGCAATGTTGAAGATCTGAGGAAATATTAAAATTAAAGTTACGAGCATGCATGGGAACTGCGCAATGCACGCTAGTAACACAGTCATTTTGGGGAATTTGTTCACCAAATTTGCAACCATAGGCTTTTGGGGAGCCCACCTCATGTATAGTGACACTGTTGTTTCGTTCATTGATCCCAGAAGGTGATTCCGCGCAGTGACTGCTAAATCACCTGTCGGGACTGAATAATAACATAACAGTGACTGAGTTCATGAAGCTGGGTCCCAAGAAATCCATGTTGAAAATTTGGGGCAAACAGTCACAAAAATGGCCAAGATATCCACCTAAGTTGAAACCCTCCCCCTCCACATTTATGCCACTATACAGCTTACCGGTATTTCTTCAGCTCACAGTCGGCTTAGAGGAGTGCAGACGTGTTCCTGCTCCACCAAAGATCATCACACTGGACTCCAGAGGTAAGTATAGGGTGAGGGAGTGTGGGCAGGTGTGCAGAGGTGGGTGTGGGTTGGGGGGACCGATAGCAAGGAGCATTTTCTGTGTTCAGGTTATAAAAAAAAAAAAACACAGCAGATCGTTTTCTTTTTACAGGTGTAAGGATTTGGGGATCATGTTAGGCCACACTGGGTGGGCCTCAGTGGCACACAATGGGAGGGCGGGCAGAAAATGCAGATGTGATGTGGGGTTAAACATGCCAACAGGGGACTGGGCACCCCATCGGCAAACGTGGTCTGTGTTTGGGGGATGATAAGGATTGGGCACCCCCAGCACTGGGACAGGGCACTGAAGCCGATGGGTATTGGGGCCCCCCGTTGGCAAGCATGTCTGTGTTTGGGGGGAATGATGTTGAAGGGGATTGGGCACCCCCCTCAGCAGACAAAACACAGTGAAGGGGCACATATGCTGATGGGGATTGGGCTCCCCCATCAGCAAATGAACTGGGGAGGGGGCATGCTGACAGAGGGATTGGGCACCCCCAAAGTCGACTTGCTGGGGACTATGAGAGGCAGACAGCAACAGCCACTGCCATGTTTATTGAAATGTTACACTAGGCAAGGCATGCCCTGCAATGAGGGGGCACTCCCTCATAGCAGTGGCAAAATCATTTCAAGTTGGTGGTATGCTTGCAGACTACTGTCATAGCCAGTGTGCTCCTTCATTGGTGACACACAGATGAGCCCCAAAAAGCAGTGGCCTCACTGGCCACAACACTGCCGCACCTCCACAACTTGCTTCTCCAGCAAGCTGCCACAACATGTTTCTTGCGCATGCGTGCAAGCAAACATAAGCATTTGTCAATGCTGAATGTTTGCTTGCTGGTATTAGCACTGGAAATGCAGGAGTTAGACAGATGCAGAATAGGAATGGCAGTGAAGTATTGAATTTCACAAAATCCCCACCTCCACACTGCAGAGATGGACAGGCACTGGGGTATGCGTTTGGGTCATTGCCCATAACGTTCATGCCATGTCACCTCACCCTATCATGCATACACCGACGCATGTTGAGGTGTGCCTTGGGGTGTTCGGCCTTACAGTCACTCCATTCCATAAGGACATTCACTGACATGGGCGCAGTATAGGAGAGTGGGGTGAACTCTGGGGCCGAAGAGTCCAAGGCACACCACGATGCCTGTCACTGGCTGGGGTGGGGTGGGATGGGATGGGATGGCATGAGCATTACAGTCAGCAATCCAAAGGCACACCCCTGATGCTGGTCAGTCTGTACAGGGTGGGACGTTATGGTTAGAAACCCTAATGCCCCGGGCGTTTGTTGGTATTTGCACTACAAATTTTCAACATGGTCTTTTTGTGACCTCCTCACCTCATGAAAGCATTTGGGACCTCTTCTCATGAACAGTGGCAGTCTGATTTTGTTAATGTGTCCCAAACTTTGAGTTACCACAGCGACCACGCCATTCTGTGCCAGATGTATGAAAACACAGATCAGGCAGGATGTGAAGAATGACAGCTGTACCATTCATAGGGAGGTGTGAAAAGATGGCAATGTTGAAAATCTGTAGTGAAAATATTAAAAATGCTCGCACTTCCGAGCATACGTGGAAAGTGCACAATGCATACGCGTAACACAGTCATTTAGTGGAATTATTTCACCAAATTTTCAACATAGGCATTTTGTGACCTTGTCTCATGAACACTGTCACTATGATTTTTTTAATCTGTCCCAAACATTGATTTCCCACAGCAACCGCGCTATTCTGTGCCAGCTGAGTGAACGCATAGTTCGGGCAGGATATGAAAAATGACAGCTCAATGTTCATAAGAAGGTGTGAAAATTGCCAATGTTGAAAATCTGGAGTGAAAATATTACAAATGCGTGAAATGACAAGGGTGCATGGAAACTGTGCAACATACGCTTGTAACACAGTCATTTTATGGACTTTGTCACTAAATTTTCAACATAGGTATTTTAGCACCTCTGCTCATGAACAGTGTCACTGTGATTTTTTTAATCTGTCCCGAACACTGACTTCCCACAGCGACTGCGCTATTGTGTGCCGGAAGTGCAAAAACATTTCGGCCAGGAAGTGAAAAATGGGAGCTGTACTGTTCATAAGGAGGTCTGAAAAAATGCCAATGTTGAACATCTGGAGTGAAAATACTACAAATTTGCGAAGTTACGAGGGTGCGTAGAAACTGTACAACGCATGCTCATAACACAGACATTTTATGGACGTTTGTCACCTAATTATCAACATAGGCATTTTAGGACCTCTACTCATGAACAGAGTCACTGTGATTTTCCTAATCTGTCTCAAACACTGATTTCCGACAACGACCACGCTATTGTGTGCCAGAAGTGCGAAAACACATTTTGGCCAGGATGTGAAAAATGACAGCTGTACTGTTCATAAGAAGGTGTGAAAAAATGTCAATGTTGAAAATTTGGAGTGAAAATATTACAGGCACGGCGGTTACAGGTGCGGAAATTGTACAACGACGTACCGTAACAGTCATTTTATGGACTTTGTCACCAAATTCAATATAGGCATTTTAGGACCCTGCTAATGAACTGTGTTACTGTGATTTTCTTAATGTGTCCCAAACACTGATTTCCCACAGCGACCGCTATTCTGCGCCGAAGTGCGAAAACACATTTTGGCCAGGATGAAAAAATGACAGCTATACTGTTCATAAGGAGGTATGGAAAAATGCCAGTGTTGAAAATCTGGAGTGAAAATATTGCAATTTGATGGGTTACGAAATAGCAGGCGGAAACTGTGCAACGACGCTGGTAAACAGTTATTTTGGATGCCACCAAATTTGCAACATAGGCTTTTGACAGCCCACCTCATGAACAGTGGCACTGTCATTTTGTTAATTGGTCCCAAAAGGTGATTCAGCGCAGTTACCGCAATATCACCTTTTGGAACTGAATAACACCTTGACAGTGACTGAAATCATGAAGAGAGGTCCCAATAACCCCATGTTGAAAATTTGGTACCAAAATTCCCAAAAAATGCCTGAGATATGCCCCAAAGTTGAAAAAAACCTATTTATGCCATTATACAGCTTATCGGCATTTCTTCAGTTCGTGGTTGGCTTTGAAGAGTGCAAACATGTTCCCGGTCCACCAAAGATCGTCATGCTGGGCTCCAGAGGTAAGTATGGGGTGAGGGTGTGTGTGGGGAGGTAGAGTGCACAGTGGGTGGGTGCAGGTTGGGAGAGGAGATCCGACTAGCATGGGACCATTCCCTTTGTTTCAGGGAGAAAAAAAAAAAGATGTCACGGGAAGGTTTTTTTTTTTTTTTTTTTTGCAGGCTTGCTTTCCGCACACTGGAGTGGGCTCCCAGTGCACCACCTGCCTTTTTGGGGTGGGGGAACTTAAGCCGAAGGGGACTGGCCCCCCCATTGGCAAAGAATGACTGTTTGGGGGGGCATGATGCCGAGGGGGATTGGGCACCCCCAACACACAACAAAGGGGGCATTATGCCGACGTGAATGGGCTCCCCATTGGCAAATCAGTAAGTTCAAAACTAGATTAGAAAACAAGAACTTTTTACAGTTTGAGTTCTGATTGGTTCAATATAAAAGTGGTAGAGGCTGGCCCATCCCCAGCATATAACAAGATATGCCCAGGGAAAGATATTCTGCAAAGGGTAAGTAAAGTGTGCGGCTCCTCCGAAAGTCTGAACGTCTACTGAAAGCTTGTTCATACAAGGAACTGTGTTTACCTATAGATTTTAGCAGTCCAGAGACATTCATTTACAAAAAAAAACATGTTTTATTATACATGTTTAAAGACAGACATGCATATGAACAGTGTTGGATCCAGGACTTCAAAAAGGGTCCCACGGCAATAATGAATGAGGACAAACTAAAAGGGGATGGGCTATCAGCAAGCAGGTAGAAAACTTCGGTTTCTGTTATCCCGTACCGAACCTGATAACTATTGGTAGTGGGCCATGATACAATGAATTTTGATTGTGTTGGAAAGGTATGATGTTGGCTTGGTTCTGTTCAATGCAAAGGTCAAAGAAGGGTCCCGCTGCTGCAGGAGGTTTATTAATGCTGGAACCGCCACTGCTTACAAATATGTTAACAGATCTGTATAGATCATATGTGGATAATTAAATCATTGTGGGGACCACTTCACATTCATCCAGTAACAAATGGCATACCTTTTTTATATTTACAGTACTTTATCTCCCCCTACCTTGACCAGCCTGCTTTCTGTTCTGCCACGCAACCAGTCCTGTCACCTACCTTCTCGGGGAGTTACCTCCCCCCAGTTCCTTCCTGGACCCCCCAGCTGGGCCTGCTGGGGGTGGACTGGTCCCCCCAATGGAGTTACAGCCCATTTCAGAGAGAGAGAGAGAGAGAGAGACACACAGTTGGCTGTGCAAGGCCCGCAGTGAGGGCTGGCTGTCCTTTCGCTGTGATCGGGGGATTTTCCCAATGTCCTCCCAATCCCCTAGGATGCCAATGGGAGCTCACACTATGTGTGTGTGCACGTTGATAGTGTGAGACATCATTAGGGGCTTGGACTGGGGACATATTCCTCCTCTGGGTATATAAGAAGGTATCTTCAGCGTATAAGTGGAAGCAGACATTCTCAGACCCAGTAAGTGGAGCTGTTTGGCAAGACATAAATATCTTAAATGCTGTGCTTCAATTGAGTTTCACTGCATTTAAAAGTAGTACCAAAATGTAAACACTCTCTCAAAAGTCCTGCTCCCTACCCATGCAGATCTAACCATAAAATAGCACAGACGTCAAACATAATGATGTAATGGGAGCGAGGCTGGTTATTTTCTGGTAATAAAGCCCTATGGAGCTGTTTTCATGGTGATCCTGTTTGGCACTGTACTGTATGTTAAATGAAGCATAGTTTTCGCTATTTAACTTGTGCATAGACTAGACCACAGCATAGATAAAGTTAGGGAAAGTTTTCAGTAACTAGACCCTCGTTAGTCGAGCAGCTGCTTTGATTTTTTTCAAGCCAGCCATCTAATGGGTAAAAAGTAGAAGACAACACATCGCCACTGAAGTTTATTGAGCATGCCCCAGCACTCTCCAAACTTTTACATCACAAACCTTGTGAGCGCTGGGGTGGGGCTGAGAATCGGGAAGTGGAAGGTATCGGGCTGTCTGCTTCACAGAGTCAAAATACTGCCCCTTCCTTCCAAAAATCCAGGAATTAATTCTTCTTGTAACAGGCGACTCACTAGGAGATAAGGCTCTTTGATGGGTTTGGGTGGCTTTTGTGCAATGCCCACAATCTTTGCTCTTTAAAGATAATACTGTATCTGATATGTACTGGGATTGGGTAGAAGAGGGTGCCACTAGGTTACCAGGATTTAACACAATATGTTATATGTACTCTGCTCTGGGCAGGAGGGAGACTCAAATGCTGTTGTCTTTTTTTCAGAGTACATGGCAACAAAGATGCGGGGGGGGGGAGGTGTGTTCACACCCTACTGTGCATGTTTGTAAAGGTGGGTTTGTGTTTATAGAGGTAAGGTTTGGGCATTAGACAGCCCTGTGCAAGTAGCATGTTAGTGTTTCCCAGATTCATTGAAAATACCAGTGCTCACTCTACGCATTCATTTGCATAGCTGCATGGTAACTGTTAGTGATACGGTGTTAACAGATCAGTGTTGTGCCTGAATATATCAGTTGCTATGCAGACTGGCTGTCAGCTGAGCTGTTTACACTTACGCTGTTACTGCGGCGCTAACCTTCAGAATATCTGGGCCTCAGGTCTTTTATAATATACAGGAGATAGCAATCTGCGGTGTAAGAAATAGCTGGCAAAAGCAAACAAATCATTGAGAGGGCAAAAGCAAATATTGAATTAAGTATGGCAAAAGGTTCTATGTAGGGTGACAAGGCATGGCTGGTTGCATTCTTGACAGCACCCTTCAGTGAGTTCCTATTAACAGCTGAGGTGCCAGTGGATTGGAGGGTAGTAAACCTGGTCCTACTACACAAGTCCAGGAGCAGGGAGGACCCAGGAAACTGAAAACTAGTAAGTCTGGCATCTACTGTGTGTAAAATCTTGGAGAAAATAATGAAGGAACACCTTGTTGCTAGGATTGTGTGAAATTAAACTTCCACCGGCTGAATTCTGGCAAAAGTCAGAGTTTTGCTTTTGTGAAATTTCAGAATGCACATTGGCAACTTTTGCAGAAATTCTGCTTTAGAATGACGGAATAAATGTATGAATTGCAGATTATTGTATTAAACTGCACAAAAAAAATATGCAGAACTGATTACTGTCAGTGGTCAGGTCTGTGGATTTTTTTCCTACAGTTTAATACATTAATCCACAATTCATGCATTCATTCCACAGTTCAGTGAGTCACTGAGCTATAGAATGAGTGTATGAACTGTGGATTAATGAACTTTATAAAATGGGCAAACACAATAACTCATTCTGATTGGCTGAGGACACTTTTTAGCTGTGTCCTTTTCAGCCCATATTCATGCCAACCGGCACTACCCTTCAGTGGGTGACCTCACAGCAAACATATATCAATACGTATCTGAAATGCAAACTGATTTCACAAGTGGGCACAGACACTGTAGCAGCAGCGAAACAACGAAAAATGCCACTCTGTGCACAAGGTCCCCCTTCCTGCGCAAGCCAGAAACTTTAAACATTTTATTTTACTCAATGCCCATCTTCATGTTCCACATCCAGCTCTCACTCCCGCTGTTCATAATTCTGCCCGGTACACTTCAACGATCTTCGTAGTCCATACCGCCGCATCTTCTTCCCGCCCCCCCAAACTTTGTTATCTCCTGTAAATGTGACCCCGCAATAACCCAGGAGTTTCTATTTAAAACGTCCACTAAGCCCACAAACGTTAAATGATTCTTTTTTTCTTCCCTTCAGTGTTTCTACAATTTCACAACCGCAAAGCAGTAAATGAGTGTCCTGTCTATGGCAGCCGTTGAAGTACACGCTCGCTCCAGTGCCACACGCTCGCTCCAGCCAACACAGCCAATGAATTCATTTACATAGATAAACCATTAAAAAACTAAACTAAAACTACAAAATAAAAGTGTTCTCTATGGTGGGAGGTGAAGGGGGGGTAGAAAACCTCACAAAAAACAACACGTGAATCCACATAGGAAATGTTCATTTCCACTTCATAATTAAAATAAAAAAACATTAAAGTAAATGGTTTTGAGAGGGAGACAGAGATAGAGACAGAGACAGAGAGACAAACAGACTCTGTGTGTGTGTGTGTGTGTGTGTGTGTGTGTGTGTGTGTGTGTGTGTACACAGACAAGCACCAGCATTTTAATAAAACATCTCCATTACAACAAGATGCCAGGGACTATTTTTTTTCTACTAATAAAATCATATTTTTATATACACTTTTTTATTTGCATTTTTTCTTATTAACTTTTCTACTGGGAGGCCCATTGTATAAGCGCAATAAGACACTCCGAGGTGTGGGTTATGGCCTGATAAGAACACTTCCCAGGTGCTAAAGGCACTCGGCACAAGCGCCTTGTGTCTCATAACGCACCTGGGGCATGCTCTTATCAGGCCATAACCCACACCTCATTGCGTCTTATTGCTGGCATACTGCAGAATGAAATTCTGCAGAACTTGTCACTGAACTGCAGAATAATTACATGTGCTACAGAAAGATCCATAAACTGTGGAATAAAATATCTCAGAGCTGTCATTCTGTAGTTCATGGGCCAGATATTCAAAACTTTGCCCTAGACGCAATCCGACTGCATCACAATTGCACCACATTTGTGCTGGTTAGTTATTTTCAAAAGGCCAAATAGCACTGGTGCAACGTGTTAGCACCGGCGCTAAAAGATAATGTATGCACGGTGCAAACTAAGGGGTGGTGACTTGCATATAGGCACAACAATATATTCAAAACAATTGCGCCATGCAACGTGCGTTAGTGTGACATGTAGCGTGGCGTAAATTACCACCTTTGAAAAGGTAGTCTTAACTCCGGACAAATCAAAGATGGGGGGGTGTGGACATGGCAGCAACCGTGAACAACGCTGTATGCAGCCAATGAGGAGGCAGCAAGGGCAGACGGCCACCCTGGGTCACTCCAAGTGCACAGGCACCCACACTGTGGAATACAGTGCCTCAACACTGCTTGGAAGCTAACAATCATGCACATTATATGACAGAGTTAAAATTCCACTTGCAGCAGCAAACTAACTGTGTTGCTATGTGTGAATTGTGTGTTGTTGTATGTTGTATGTATTTATTGTACACTGCATCATCACATGTAGTGGCTCTGGGTCGTTCCTGAATATGGACTATGGCCCACTGTGGCTACCTGGTCAACACAGCAATAAATACTCATGAAAGTATTAAATAAGTGGCAATGCAGCCATACAGCACACAGCTCCAGTCCCCCCATTGGGGTACACCAGCACACTCCGGCACACACATGCAGCACTGGGGAACTGGAGCTTGTTGAGGGGAGGGTGCACAGGTGGCCAGGCTGCACCATATAGTGGGTTTTGCCACAAGGTTGGGGCCATCACCACAGTGCACATGTTCCAGCATCGGGAATACCCCGACACTGGTGTGCATGTCTGATGGTATATGTCACCCCCCCCCCCCGGGGCACATACCTTACATCTGTACAGACACCACGGCACACATGGTCAGCCATGTGTATGTTACTGTGAGTATCCCATGCCAGTAGCATAGCATATGTGGGACATGAGACAGCATGACAGTGGTGTCCACTATCAGAAAACACCTGCCAGCTGGTCCTGTCACTGTGTGGGGAGCAGCAGTCTTTGATGCCTGACACAACGTAGGCAATGCTGTGTCCCTCACTAAACTGCCCACTATGATACTATAGCATCTGTTATGTGCTGTAGCAGGGACCACAATATGTCCATGGCATGCAGCAACAACACCCGTGGCTGTGGTGCTAGTCCCCTGGGGCACACTACACTCTGCTGCTGTGCACAGACGTAGCCTGCAGCTACCAACATGTTTCTCCAGTCTGACATACAGGTGGTGCTGTGGGGAGACCTAGCCTGCAGCTACTGACATGTTTCTCCAGTTTGACATACAGGTGGTGCTGTGGGGGGACCCATCCTGCAGCTACCAACCTGTAGTTCCAGTCCAACCTACACGTCTGTGTGCATCCTGCAACAGCACTGGGCAATACACATAGAACTACATGCAAATCAGGCAATAATGACATGCTAATGTAGCTGTTTGCCCACAGGTCGCCTAAGTTGGCTCATTTGCATAGCACTTTTGAATATAGCAAAATTTTGCACCAGGCTAATCTGTTAGCACTGGGCAAACGTAAGCGCCATGCAAATGAGTTTGCCCCACTGAACAATGTCAGAACCATAGTACAGTTTTGCAATATTTGGTCTGCACTATTGTTTTCAGTTTTTGTGAATCCACTTCTTTGCTAACACACACATTGGCCACGTAGTTCACCTTTGCCTTACTCCACGTCTGTGTACACTGGGCTGCTGTTGTAGTTTGCACTGCCCAGCTGCTATATTCAGAGCTGTCTTATTTGTCAGGTTTTTTTTTTTTGCACTGCACTCTCAGCTCTGCTTGCACACTGTTGTTTGCACACTATATTCAACTGATTTAGCCCTGGGGCTATTCATTTGAATATAGCATGAAAATGGTTCCGGGCTATTTTAGCACGCCATGCAGTGCTAATTTTGGCCCTGGACTAAGTTTTGAATATCTGGCCCCATGTGTATTATTCCACAGTCCAGCCAAAGAATTCCATGGAACAGGGCAAAAACCCGTCAAACATATTCAGAAGATTCCGACCTCGCCAATGGCGGAAGTTCAGAAAACTTCACGAAATTTAAGAAATGTCATGAAAGTTCTGCAAAAGTAGACTTTGTGACTTTCGCCCAGCTCTACTTGTTGAATTTCTGGAGGAAAGGGAACTCAATTCATACACAGTAATCAGCATGGGTTCAGAAGAGGGAGATCATATCAAATTAACTTAATATACTTTTTCAGCTTGGGGATACAGTCAGTTGACAGGGGACGTGCAGTTATGTCCTGTATCTGGAGTTCAGCAAAGCTCTTGATTAATAACTCACATGAGACTGCCTAGAGATGGTGGGTGCCCTGGGGTTAGGGGAAGGACTTGCTATATGGATTAGGAGCTGGTTATTGGGAAGGAAACTGTCAGTGGTCCTTAATGGCCTTCTCTTCACTGTGCCCTTCTTCTACTCCCAAATATTGCACCCTATAACTGGCGGCTATTTATTTATGGATTCATCAATACCTACAGTATCACTGTACAGTAGACTCTACCTGATCTCTAGCTCTTTCTCCCTTCCCCCATTTCTTTCCACTAATATTCCCTTATGCCTGTCCCATGCATTCTTGAGCCCCTCCACTGTTTTTACCCCAACCAGTTGTTCAAGGAATCCACCACTCTTTCTGTGAAGAAGTACTTCCTCACATCTCTTCTGAATCTAGCCCCCTCCAACTTCATTGCATGACCCTGTGTTCTTGTGCACCTTTTTCTGAAAAAGTCTTTCCTCCTGTACCTTATTTACCCCTTGAGGTGATTTAGTGGTCTCTATCATATCCCCTCCTCTCCTTCCTCTCCTCCAGGGTGTAGATATTGAGTTTGCTTAGTTTCTACTCATAGGGGTTTTGATGCAGATTCCCAGTGGCTGCCCCAGTGTGAGTAGTGGTGCCCCACCACCTTCATTATTCACTGTTTAGTGCCCACTGTGGAGCCCATGATTGACTGAATGGCCCCCCGCCTCCCAAATGCTCCCAAACCTGGTGCAGCTACTGCAGATTCCATACCATTTTAGTTGCCCTCCTCCGGACCACATGCACTCTATGTTCTTCTGGTGATGTGGCCTCCAGAACTGCATACAGTATTCTAGGTGAGGTCTTACCAGCCATCTATACAGAGGCATCATGGCACAGGGTCGTAACTCCGCAAACAAAAACAGCACGGCACACAGTGCTGCAAGTAAAATGCCGAGAGGCAAAAAAACATCGGCCAATACACCGACCGGCACAAAATGTCGCCTACACAATACAAACTGATAGGGCAACAGTGGAGATTCTTTGTTATGCGGGGGGGGGGCTACACCACCACCCCCACTCTAAATAGAATCAACTCTGAGGTGTGTGGACTAAGGAGATGGAGAGAAACTGGGGGGGGGGGATTTCTTTATTTCAAAAAAAATTGTTTGAAGACCAGGAGACAGGGAACCGAACCGTGGTCCTCAGGTCTCCTATGCTGCAGTGTGCTGGTGCTTTAGCCATTCCACCAAGGGAGCAATTCGACCAGGCACCACACCAATGTCAACTTGATCCCTTCCTCCTTTCAGTGGACAGCAACAGGGGAAGCGGTAATTCCCTAACACTAGTCTACCCCTGTCACTGTCAATGTTTTCGGCATTCTCACAGCTCAGTTAATACCATGCTGTTATTGCGCTGACATATTGACCTGGTACCAGGCATCACCATCTCCCTCCTTGTTCTGGTGATACCTCTCTCTATGCATCTCAGCATCCCACTAGCCCTCCCAACTGCCTTTTTGCACAGCCTGATCACCTTTAGATAATTACAGATTATTACCCCCAGGTCTCTCGCTCCTTCTTGTTGGTCATCAGCAACATTCCCTCCAATTTGTTTTTGTTCTCCAAGTGCAGTATTTTGCATTATGAACTGGGGATCATAAATGGATGTCACTGATTGGCCAAGGTGTTCTTGAAGCCATGATGATATCAAGCTACATCATCACGGCTTCAGAAAACCTCCGGTCACCAGCCTCCTCACTGACCACAAAATCATTCGACTACCTACACATCAGCGGCAAACACGACTTCAGCACCAATGACTGTTACATATTAAGCTCATGTTGTGCTGTTAAACAGCAGAGCGTGTTTCATGTGAAACATTTTTTAAACCTTCCATTAAACCTTCGCACTGCCACCCCAGTAAATTGACTAGCCAGCCCGTAATGCGATCACCGTCCCAGTCTCATCTGCTTGACGCTGACTCCCAAGCCCACCTCATTCTCACAGATTAAGCACATGCATTGCACTTCCCTTACCAAAGCTGCCTTCCACTGCTGACTCACGGCCATACCGAAAACAGATAAATTCAGTGCACATGCTCCTCTGAACTGCAGCTTACACACACATGCTCAGGTCGGAGAGCGTACGGCAGTTAGGCAAGCGAACATGTGGCAGTTAGAGAAATAAAAACAGAGAGGTTACAGACTTATGAATGGCATGTACAGTGTAACAGTGCCACCTACTGATGGCAACAGATACAGAACTATTTTCTGAAACTGTATTACTGCACTACCCCTTCTAAATAATTTTTCACATATTACAAAAGTATTTTCTTATTTTAACAAATTTAAATCCAGTTCATAATAGCAATGAGTCACTCCAGGATGTGGTATATCATGGGAAATCGTCACTTCTCGGGCGGTTGGATGCACTCGGCCTGCGGCCTCATGCCCAACCACTTGAGGCGTGATGATATCCCATGATATACCACACCCTGTCATGCCTTATTGCTTAATTATACCATGGACGTAAGTGAACAGCCAATCAAATCATCAGATTGGCAGTTTACCACCAGTGTAAATCCTCTGATAACCAACGGCTGTTGATGAGCAAGTAATGGAAGTGGTAATCATCTACATCCTAATCCTCCGCCGCCCAGGAATAAATACAATAAAAATAAACAAAGCAACCTCTTTAAAAGTTGCATTTTATTATAGTGAAAAAAATAACCTTGGTATAATCGCAATGACCCACTCGGAGGGTGTGGGTTATCGGGGGATTTGCCATGGCTGGCAAGGATTTACACACTCGGCTGCACCTCATGGGCAAACCACTACAGCCGTGGTATATCCCCTAATAACCCACACCCCCCATGGCTTATTGCTCAATTTTTTTGCACTGAAACCCAGCTGTCATATCCTTGACCACTCAGGACTTGGCAAGGTTGGAAGGGGCTTGGCAAGGTTAGAGGAATGGTCAAATGTATGGCAGCTTAGATTCAATGCAAAGAAGTGCAAAGTAATGCACCTGGGAAACAAAAACCCAGGGAAAGAGTACACAATGGGGAGGAGGAGGTATTAACAACAACACAAATGGAAAGGGACCTGGGCATATCCATATCAGATGACCTAAAGGTAAGCAAGCAATGTGAGAAGGCAGTAAAGATTGCTGGGGGGATACTGGGATGTATAGGGACAGGCATCACTAGCAGGAAACAGGAAGTTGTTATTCACAGACAGTTGGTGAGATCCCATCTGAAGTACTGCGTCCAGTTCTGGAGACTCCATCTCCACAAGAACATAGACAGGATGGAGGCAGTTTAGAGGAGGGCAACTAAAATGGTGCGGGGTCTGCAACAGAAGACATATGAAGAGAGACTAAAGAAGTTTAATATGTATACCCTTAAGGAAAGGAAGGAGAGGGGGGACATGATAGAAACTTTCAAGTACTTCAAGGGAATCAACAAAGTCCAAGAGGGAAGCATCTTTCAGAAAAAGTGTGGGTTGAGGAAGATAGCGGCCATGCTGGGCCAGTCGTCAGGAACCTGTTGATTGTTTCCTGCTTGCCTGCCGACTTTTTGTTTTATTTTGTCTAATTTTTTGTATATTTCTCGCCCGCTTTGATTAGTTTTATGCTTTATGTTTCGCTTTGCTTGCTATGGTACTTTTCGGCTGTTTATTTGTACAGTGTACCGCGTTCACTGTTTATTTGCCGACTGCTTAGCATTTTCCTGTTTGTTGTCCCCGTTGGATTTTTGAGGATCCGCCTGTTGAAGGGGGTTTGCGGCTCATTCGCCTGGCTCACTGACTGCTTGAAATCTTTGACGTCTTCCAGCTTTCAGCTCTACGTATCCTTCCTTTGGCCTGGCTGCCTGCCCTTGGATGAATTTCTGTGGGAATTGTGCGCAGGGACCTCTACATGAATTGCTCTGTGGTCCTGCAGCTCTTTGCCCACTTGGGAGCTGTTTGAGGAACTGCATCCTAGTCCTGTATGATGGAGGAGCTGTGAGCAGGTACTGTTTTTGAGTATTGCTCTTCGGCCCTGGACTCTCAGCACATAAAAGAGCAGTGTGGCTTGGGAGCTGTGCTGGGTTGGGGGTTCCCTTCCTGCACCTAGGCCATGGGATGTTGCACCACTTGTGACTGAACAGGAGTTATTTCACGTAGCCTCCAGGGAGTCGGAGTTCAACTGGGGGTCTCCTAAGTCACCTGGGGGGCAGACCTTGCAGCCTGCCTCTTGGTGACTGTAGTTACGGGTCGTGAGTGGTTGAGTGTGGGACCTGAGTGTTTGGTGCAATTGGGGGGGGTGCTCCCTTTGCTATCTAGTTCTGCACACCCTAGTAGGGTTACCACCTTTTAAGAAGCCCACAGTGGGACATTTCTTACTGAAACATGATTTTTCGCAGGACAGTACTAACTTCGACCAGTGCAACAGACTTGTTTTCTTTATGTAATCAGAATTAAGGCAAAGTATTATAGTTTCATAGTTGCTTCTATTGTTTCTTATCATTTTAAGGTATTTTAGTTAAGGTATTATAGTTTTCTACAACATTTAGTGGAAAGTTAGAAAATATTTTTTCCACTATAAAGTCAGGACATTTAGTATTTTTCATGTTTTTTTGCAGGACACAGCTGCCCAAATCAGGACTGTCCTGCAATAATCAGGACAGGTGGTAACCCTACACCCTAGCCTGCTGCTTGTGCTGCTGTTTTTCTGGGGTGTGCTGTTGACACATTAGGATCATTGTCTGGATTGGACCTTTTGCTTACTCGGCTGCTACAGATCAATTCTTGTGGAGCCTGGTGGATTTGACTTGCCATTTTCCTTCTTGATCCTGAACTTGGATTTGTTTACATGGACGTCTCCTCTCTTTTCCTCAATGGGTGGTGAGAGTATTATTCGCTTTGTTTATGCGAGGAGTATTGAAACTCTGTCAAAGCATTGAGGTTCACCTTGGATCATACTTCCCAGTCTCCTTTAACACCAAGAGACCTGACTCTGTTTGGCTGGAATTCTTATGACTTCGTATTGTTATTGATCTGTTTCAAATTCATCCTTGATTTTTCGTTTTATTATTTTGAGTTTATTTTGTTTTTCTTTTCTGTGGATTTTCCCCTACTATGTGAGAGGTAGTGGGGGTTGATCTATTCCGAACATTTTACCCAGGGTGGCGCAAGTACTCTGGTTTTTCAGCACTCAGTTTATATTTCTTTTCAGGCTGGTTTTGATATAGGATTCCATTTTTTTTTTTATTTAATTTGTTTACTGTATTGCATTTTGTTTTGGAGTGGAGGGTATTTATTGGGGTGTTTGAGAGGGTCTGTATTAGAGTCTAGGTTACCCTGTTGTGTTTAAGTATAGGTATTCCAGGGGTTGGGGTGTGCGGGTGTGTTGTTCTTGTTGGTTTTAGGCAAGTTTGGGGTAGAAGATGTGTTGGCCTGCTGCTCTCTCAATCAGGCACTACTCCCCCTTCAAACTTCGGGACCTCCACCCCTTTCATTGCCCCCCCCCTTCCAGCAGTGGTTTTCAGCTGCTGCAGGGCAGTGGGTATAGTTAGCAGGAGGCGGAGGTGGGCAGGCGGCCCCAAACCTCCAAGGGAGGGTGAGCGGGGCAGCCGTATCAGGGTTGTACAGACCAGGAGATGCCCTGGGGTGAAATGCATTCTAGAATGTGGCCTTCCATATCTAGTTTCCATACCCAAGGGCTCCAGTATTTCTGGGCCGATAGCTCAGCTGGCCCTGGAATCTCATCTGACTTGAGCAGTTTTATGCAATGCCAGGTCTATTAGGAACAAGACGGCGGTTATCGCTGATCTTGTTGGGACAGCAGACCTGGCTTGCATCACCGAACTCTGGCTTGATGACAATGCCAGTCCCATTTTGGAGGCAGCTGTCCCAGACGGGTTCTCTGTGATACACCGCTCGAGATCGGACCGCAGGGGCAGGGGTGTAGCCATTTGTTTTAAGACAGAATTGGGCCTTGCGGGCGTGCCAGTTGAGGAGGTCAGATCATTTGAGTTTACCATGGTAGCAGGTGTGGGCTGCAGGATCGTTCTCATCTACCATCCACCATGGGGGTGAGAAACTGTTCCTGCAGGAAGCAGCAGACTTCATCATCAACATGGCATTTGAGTCGCCCAGGTTGATGGTCCTGGGTGACTTCAACACCTTGGTTGATGATGAACTCTCACTTTTTGGACAAGACTTCCTCCAACTTATGAATTCATTGGGGTTTACATAGGTAGTTGCCTCTGCTACCCATAGTCACAGTCACTCACTTGATCTAGTTTTCCTCCTGGGGATGGAGACTTCCGACTTGGTGGTGGAACCAGTCATATGGTCCGATTACCACACCGTAAGGTTCAATCTCCAGGCTCCCCCTTATAGGCCTGCCCCTGTGGAGATGGTCAGATACCGCCCTTTGAGGGATGTGACCCCGGATGGTCTACTGGTGGTATTGGACCTATCAGGATTTCCAGGGGTAAGCGAGGATCCAGAGATTTTAGTTCAGACCTATAATAAGGCTGTCAGTGAAGCTCTGGATTTTATATCTCCTCTCCATGTTTGTTCTCTCTCTCTCTCTCTCTCTCTCTCTGCCCTCAGTCCCCTTGGTTTGATGAGACCTTGAGGGAGTTGAGACGAGTTGGATGAAGGTTAGAGCGATGCTGGTGGAAATCGGCCCTTGAGGCTGACCAGCTTAGATTGATGGATCATTATCAATTCTATCAATCAGCAATCATTCGTAAGGAGGCAGAGTTCCTGTCTGGTGAGATTTCTGCTGCTCAGAATTGACCAGCTCAACTCTTTTGAACTGTGGACAGGTTGTGCAACCGAACCTGTCTACAGGTTCAAAGAGCATTTTCACAAGTTAAGTGTGATGAGTTTGCTCAATTCTTTGCTGATAAGGTGGCAAGTATCAGGGCCGAGATCCATCCAGTGCTCTCTATGGGGGTTGATGGTGGTCAGTGCTTGGTCACTTCTCCTCGGTTTTCCTGGATATCTTTCGACCAACTGGAGATTGTGGACATTGTGCGGATTCTCCAGAGTACGCAGCCAACATGCTGTAGTTTGGATCAGGGTCCAACACGCCTACTAATGGGGTGTATTGAGTCTATTGGCCCGATCTTTGCAAAGATTGTTTGGTGCTCCTTAGAGTTGGGTGAGTTTCCTAGCTCCCTGAAGGAGGTGGTGGTGACACAGCTCCTTAAGAAAGCTGCTCTGGACCCGAACTGCTTTGCCAACTACAGGCCTATCTTTAACCTTCCCTTTGTTGGGAACGTGATTGAGAAAGTAGTTGTGCTGCAACTGGAGAACCATCTTACCATCCATAATATCTATGATCCCCTTCAGTCTTGTTTCTGAAAGAGGCATAGTACCAAGACTGCTCTGGTTCGGGTGCTCAATGATCTTCTGATGGCAAGAGACCAGAAGAACCGTTCCATCTTGGTGCTTCCCGATCTCTCTCTTCAGCATTTGACACTGTGGACCATGGAGTGCTGCTCGAGCGCCTGAGGGTCATCTGTGGCCTGGCTGGTCCAGTCTTCAGATGGTTTCAATCTTTCCTCTCCAGCAGGTCTCAGAGGGTGGTGTTGTTTTTTTTTCCTCTGATCCATTCTCTCTGCCATGCGGGGTCTCCCAGGGCTCGGTGCTGTCCCCTATGTTGTTCACAGTGTACATGCTGCCCTTCAGAGACATTGTAAGATGATATGGGCTGAGGTTTCACTGCTACGCTGATGATACCCAGCTCTATCTGTCTTTTACGCCCGACCAGGATACTGCGGTCTTGGTGTTTAACAGCTGCCTGGTGGAAATCCATGACTTGATGAAATCCAGCTGGCTGAAATTGAATTCTGTGAAGACTGAGGTGTTGGTGGTAGATCCGGGTTGCCGGATAGAGAGGTCGGGAGCAGGACTACCTTCCGGTCTTTGGCTCAGAAGTGCCTAGCAGTCTTCTTCTGAACAGATGCGTGGCCTGGGGGTGGTCCTTGATAATGGGTTGACATTGCAATCACAGGTGTCAGCCATTGTCAAGTCTCCCTTTTACCATCTTAAGAACATCACCAGGATTAAGCACCTTGTTCCATCCGGCGACCTGCTGACATTGATCCACGTCTTTGTGACTTCACGCTTAGACTATTGTAACTCCTCTACCTGGGGCTTCCGGGGTTTGATATCAGTCGCTTGCAGCTGGTGCAGAATGCTGCAGCACGGTTGTTGACTGGGACTTCTCGTTCGAGTCATATTACTCCCGTGTTGCACGAACTGCATTGGCTGCCTGTATAGTGGTGGATCACCTTTAAGGTTGGACTTTTGACCTACAAGGCCCTGCACAAACTGAGTCAGAGGTATCTGCAAGAACCCCTGACTCCCTACAGCCCTGGCTATCCCCTCCACTCAGCTGATGAGGAATTGTTAGAGGTTCCCAGGGTGAGGCTGAAAACATCTAGGGCCCGTGCTTTTATGTATGAGGCCCCTACCCTGTGGAACTTTCTACCGCATCAGATTTGAGAGAGCAGGACCATGGAGAGCTTTAAGGAAGCATTAAAAACTCATCCATTTCAACAAGCTTTTAGTGAGTACAATATTTAATCTATTCGCATTCTCTACTGTTATTATTTTATGGATTGTTGTTAATTTATTGTTTTAATATTTTCATTTTTGAACTATGTACAGCGCTTTGGTTTGTAGAATTGCACTTTACAAATAAAACTTATTATTATTATTATTATCATTAAAAAGAGATGTGCAAGAACAAGGGGTCATAATTTGAAGATAATGGGGAGATGCCTCGGGGCAATGTGAGGAAGTATTTGTTTCACAGAGAGGGTGGTGGACGCATGGAACGGCCTTCATGAGGAGGTCATTGGGTCAAAAACTGGGGGAATTCATGACTGCATGGAACAGACATAAGACAATTCTGGTGGGGGGTAGAAAGAAGTAGGCTGTTGGTTAACTAGGATCTGCAGCTTATCCAATAGGTAGGGGAAATAGGCAGACTAGGTGGGCCAAGCGGTCCTTATCTGCTGTCAAAGTCTATGTTTCTGTGTTTCACTCCTTGACTTTTCTTGGGTCTCTGCTCATTATTTCCACCCCACAGGGTGTCCACCCCATTACAGATATGGCTGGGTTGGCTCTTTAAAGTCCTTCAAGATTAGAAGCTTCATATAGGCACCACACCCACAACCATGCCCATGGCCAGGGGTGGAGGGTTCACCACAGAGGCTTCAGTTTTTGGCATGGCAACACCACCAGGCCTCTCAACTTCACTCACGTGCTTCTCAGTCTTAGGCTTCACAGCTTACAAAGGACGAGCTTCAGAACCAGCCATAGATGCAGTTACAGTTTCCAGCTCGTCCCAGCTCTCCAATGTTGACTCTGTGGAGGTAACGGATCCCCTTAGCCCACTTAGCCAGGGGAAAAACTTTGGGTCAGCTACACTGAGGGTCCTTTGTTGACAGCTAGACCAAACAGGCAAGAAGGTCACCCCCGGCTCCTCAGATCTGCATAGAGTACACGTTGAGACTGAACATTTTTCCACGATACTCCACAGCAACTTCCGCATGGTCGATGGCACAGTAATTTCTGACGGATCTGGAGCAGCAGCCATTTTTGTTCTCTTCCCAGGACAACAGGAAAATGGCTCTCTAGCCAGATAAGCTCAGTGCTGCACTTTCGAGCGTCTTATCACATTATCCCAATCTGCCCCTGCTCACCCCTTCACTGGATCACAAATGTGCCCACTGCCAGCCCAAGGTCCAATAAGCAAGCACCCCCTTATGACATTTACATATGCTCACATGTATTAGCCAGCAGCCTGCTGTCTTCACAGACTCCGCAGTGCCACAGTGCTCCAACAGGTGTGAATTCCCTCACGCTGCACCACATTGTCCCTTCTTCCAATCAGTGCATGGCAAAACTGACCACAGTCCAAACTTCATGCCCAGCACCCACCTCAGCGCTGAGGCACCCCAAAAATGGATCCTGGACATGTCCCCACATTTGTAACCTCCCCCCATCCCCATGTCTACTGGGTATGCCTGATATTAATTTGGGGGAGGGGGGTCACAACAGCAGAAACACATACCAGGTCCTTAAAGTACAGTCCTTATCCCAGGCTGACTTTGTTGAAGACATGTTCTGTGCAAGGGGTTGCCATACACGGGTGCTGGGCTGTGAAGGATTTAAAGGGTTAATCAGCGACAACATTTCAATAACAGAATGCCCACACAGAAATTCAATGGGTCTATGCAACTTGGTATAGTGTTATGCTTCTGGGACTTGAATAATCTTTGGCTGTTCTCCTCTCTATCTGTGGGATATAACCCCCTGTAGGGGTATGAAGGCAAGGAACCCTAGAGGAGGGTTCCACCCCTAGAGGTGCCACGGGAATGATTCTCTTGGCTAAAGGTACCTTAGGAAGGAGCCCAAAAAGAGTGCCGAGCAGTGCATATAAGGTGATGAATGCTTATCTGTATTGAAGACCTGAACGTAAGTCGGTAGGTGTAGTATAGTTAGGAGCTTGAGTAGAGTAGTAGTAGATAGTGACCTACTCGTAGGTCTGAATGAAAGGTACAAAGGCATGACTTCCTAAGGAAAGAGGAAACAGCTACGGGGACACCATCTGTCTCCATCCAACAGTGGAAACCTATCTACAGAACCAAGGAATATTACTAACCTATCTAGGTATTATTACCATTGGCATGGAGGAGAGGAAAAAACCCTTTTGAGGAGGAAACCTTTGGGGATCCAAGATCTAGGTTGCCTTCCCTCCAGGCTTCAGGATATTTTGTTTAGAGATGGCTCTGCTACTGCAATTTAGTAGGCACATCCAGGGGTGCAAATCCAACTTAGGGGAACACTCTCACTCTATCCCTCTAATGGGAACTCTGAGAAGGGTTGAGAGCGATCTCTGCAACACGGGGTACGCTGAACATCATACAAACCTCCAAGTCAAAAGGAGGAGAATAACGACCGCTGAGGCACTTAGCCGGCCTACCGATCTAAGAACAAATCAGGTGGACCAGAGATGGTCATAGAAAGAATAGCTTACCTCTGAACCCAGTCGGGCAGCTAAGGGACACTGCTGGTAAGAGCTCCACCTCTCACTGCTGAAGTCTTAAATTCTACATCTAGATGTGCCGCCGGTATGGTTGATGACTGAAGGTCCACCCGGAGCAAAGACATTACCACTATGGGTCAGATGAGAAGGACCCCGCTCTGAGTTTCACATGCTCAAGATGTGGACTTCTTGGGTGTGGAGCGAGACCATCGGCTACAGGATAGCTCTGAGCAATGGAAGTAATGTACATGGGTGGCATGTCTCTGAATGTGGAGAGAACATTAAGTCGCGATGGAGCATGGGACCCAAATGTGGGTCATGCTCAGATATTTGAACACGGTGATTAGACCTTGATATAGTTCGGACTGAGCAATGGGGACCCTCACATGGGTCTAGATAAGACAGATAGCATTTGTAACCACAGGAATGCATGCCAACCAGGTCCATTAAGAAGCCAGATTAGGAGTGAATTGAACTTTAATGAGTGGGAGAGACGGTAACGGCAGGGCGAAGCCCACGGCCGACGGTTAGGTAGGAGGAGGCTGACAAACTGGTATGTGAAGGAGTGAGGTTTGAGAATGAATAGACGATATGCTGATTGCGTTAATGCCATGAGGGCTGGTATGTGCATGATTACTGGTAGTGCCATAGGCTGCATCGAACGGTAGTAGGAGGGCTATACTGAGCAGTAGTAGAAAGTGGGGTGAGCTGCCATAGAGATGACTGATTAAAACATGAACCTACTTGAAGTTGCTCCCACTACCCAGAGCCACAATGCCCACTGCAACACCACAGTCCCCCACCATGGGAAAAACAGAGAGCCACAAATGAGGCACAGTGATACCAAACAGCTAGTTAAACTAGTAAGATAACATAAATGATTAAATACCAGCAGCTGCAGCTGGATGGAATACCAGCATCTGAAGCAGTGCTGACAGGCCACAGGGAGCAGGTAAATACATAGCTAGCAATGAAGAATATTGTTATAAGCTGAGGGGTCCTGAACATAGGACCAGGAGAATAATTATGCGAGTAGTGGAGGTGTAGGCGGTAGGGCAGGAAACTCCAAAAGAATGGAGAGCCAAAGAGTGGAGGTGAGCCCCAAGTCAGGCAGGTGGACCAGAAACACAGCAGTACAGGGGAAAAAAACAGGATCCAGGGAAGGCGTGGCCAAGCCCAGCAGATGGAGCGGGAGAGGACGAGGAGGAAACAGCAGGAAATGCTGGGAAAGGTATAAGGACAGTAGAAGGGGAGGAATGGGCTGTGAAGTGGAAGTCAGGAAGGGGAGATAACAGAGCAGGAGGGGGTGAGGGGAGGGAGGGATGGAGAGAAAGCCACAAAGCCACCGGGTGAAAGAAAGAAGGGGGGGCAGCTGTGAAAAAGTGGCACAAAACAGAAGGTGGGAAGCATGGGGAAACAAGCAGTGAAGAAAGGAAGGGGGAGAGAGTGGAACAACACAAATGGCCGCAGAATGAGCGGCGGACAGAGAGAGAGAGCAAAACGATATGGGAGAAGGAACCAGCGACTGGAGGTGGCAGCAGAGAGAGACAGGAAACAGCATGAGAGGCAGGAGAAACAGGGAGGGAAGGGAGAAAGGGCAGCACCTCCAGCCGTAACGAGAAAACGTTAGTGGGAGTAGCTAGGAGGAGCAGCCTTTAAGGCCTGATCAGGGGAGTGGTTAGTTGCTCCACCCCATTGAACCACAGGCATAGCCTTCCAAATCTTGTAGGAACAGGGGATCCCAATTTAATTAATAAACATGGCCAGCCATGAACATATTTACAGAGCTCATTACTCCAAGCCCAGGAGCCTACAAAGGAGTTCACAGACAATGCATCGGTGGTTCTTCGTGTTCGTGCAGACCCTCCACCATTTACAGATTAACCCCTGCGCCAGGCAACCACATATGGGTTTCAGGCAGCAGCAGCAGATACATTTCTGGGGTTGAGTGACTGCTATAACATTGGTGGCATCATTTTCTCCCACTACTCATTCCTCACAGATGCAACTCCAGATTCCCTCTTGAATATGTGAGAGGTCAGAAAAGGGAACCCTCGCAATTCAAAGCCTCTTACCAACTTCCTCTTCAGTTCCAGGACTTGAATAGGCAACTCTCCCCTCAGACATCTCAGGGCAAACGTCCCCACCAAGAGTTTTTTTGCAATGTCCTTGGTCCAGCTGCTCGCAGCAACTATCTGTGGAAGCTGCCAACCAGGCACTGTGGGACACACTGGCTGCAAAAGACAGGATCGGAGGGCCTACAGTCCATAGCCGGGGCTCACACATCAGTTCCTCACTCTCCCTTCTGCTCCGACCTCAGACAGGTATGACGGATCCCTTCACTTGTTCTAAGCTGGACCTTGGGGTTAAAGCTTCAAATTCTGACCCCTGGGAGCACCCCCACATAAATGGCCACTGCCACATAAATAGTCTGCTACCCTCCACTACTGCTCAGACATCTGAAAACTTGGACAGGAGCAGGCAATTGGCCCTGCTCCTGCAAACCAATCCCGCTCAACCCCGTGGCACAGGAACCTTCTCCAAAGGTGCCAACAGACCCCTATATATACATCCAGAGCCCCAGCAGCAACTTCTGACCCATGGAGACCCACTGACAGGCAGAGGCCATACATATTAAATAATTGATAAAGACCAAAAGGGACAAGAGGGGAAAAATAGTAAACCCAACCCCAGGGGTGGGTTACACATTTTTGATAAACAATACAAATGTAATCTATAGTTTTGAATATAACCTTTTGTACAATCAATAAATCAGACTTCTTCAACAAAGTGAAATGCAGTAGCAGCAAACAGGTATGTTATAATGGGGGTGCTGCCACACCCTTCACCGCCTCCTAAATCTGCCACTGACCAACACCAATGCTGCTCCCTGGTCAGCTATGAACGCCAGACTGCTCTCACTCTCACCCTCCCTTCCCAAAAACTGAGCCCTTCATGTCCATCTGTTGCTTTGTAACGAACCTTCCCTACTGCATACCAACACTGCTCCTTGCACTCATTTCTCCCTCACCTCACTCACTGGTCGTTGCCAGGTTCACTGTGCCACCTTAATTTCAAAGTACTGGTTTGAGGCTCTCCCCTCCTACCTCACCAGTCTCCTGTCCCCTCCACCAACCCAGGTTACTCTCTTCATGCTCAAGGCCATGAGCCTTCGCCCTCCCCTTACCACATTCACAATCAGGCAAGTTATCCTTCGCCTTTAGGCTTCCTGCCCTCTAGAACTGTCTCCCCCACTCGATCCACCCTCACTTACTGTTGCATCCCTCAAACAACACTTAAAACCCATCTCCTCCCCTGCGCTTGCTTCTCTCTTCATCCTCGATCAACCCCTTCTCACCTCCCCTTTTCCCTCCCTGATGTCCCTTCCCTTCCCCTAGCCTTCTAACCTTCTGGCCATTCATATGCGACTCCATGCACTTCTCGCCTCATGCTTTTGCCTGAGCGTATAACATTGTACATTTTTGCCTGCAATAATTGTTTATAAGCTATAGCTTTGCTAAATTCTTATTACTTTATTGTACATAGTTTGTAAAACATCGTGTATTTCATTGTTCCTAGGGCTATGCAATCACCTATGTACATTCTCATGTGTATCTTTTGTATATATGGTATATCTTGCAATATTCTTATACTCTATTGTGTACAGATTAGAAAACATCATATACAGTATTTTATTGTACATAGTGCTATGCAATCACCTATGTATTTTTGCTGTATTTTGTGTCCCCCCCCACCAAGGCAACACCTGGAAACGAGCTACTGTAGCTCAGTGTGCCTTTCCCAGTTACCACATTTATAAATAAATAAATGTCTGTGGTGCCTCAGGCCTATCCCCCAACTGGCCTAAGCCTGGGTTTCATGGGTTCATACAGGAACCTCGTTCCATTAGGTGGCAGCACAATACACTGCTTCCACGTCACTGGGCTACACCCACAGCCACGGTCATGCCTTGAACCTAATGTTCTCACTGGAGCTTGAAGTCACGGACCTCAAGATTGAGCCAGTCATGTGTTCAGATCACTGCACTGTAGAGTTCTGGTTCGGGATCCCCCCCGTTAGTTCTTCCCCTGTAGAGATGATCCATTGCCTCCCTTTGAAGAGGTCATCCTCAGAGGGACTGATGGCGGTATTGGATCTATCTGGTGTGAGTGCTGCTTAGCTGTCTCCAAGGCACTCAACTCTGTCGCACTGGTCCATATACGACCCAGGGCTTCTTGCTTGAGACCCCCATGGCTTGATGGGGCTCTCAAGGAGCTGAAGACCAGGGGCCAGATGTTTGAGCATTGTTTGCAGAGGTCTCAGTCCGAGGAGGACAGACTGGCTTTGAGAATTCACTACGGTGAATATCAAAGAGCAATCAACCATAAGAAGGCAGTAATCCTGTCTGGGGGGATTGCTGCAGGGAGGAACAAACTGGCTCTGCTTTTTTGGACTTTAGACAGGCTACTCCATCCTGCCTGCCTGCAGCTGAAAACAGCAGCTTCAGTCACTCAGTGCCAGGAGTTCTCTCCGTTCTTCTCTGACATGGCGTCCTCCATTAGGGCTTGGTTCTCTCCAATGGGGCAGATGCAGGCCTGCAGTGGCAAGTCTGGCATTTCCAGTGGCACTCCTATTGTCTGGAGGGAGTTAAGGCCAGTGGAGGTGATATTGATACGCAAGGTGATTTCGAAGCTGTGGCCAAGGTACTGTGAACTGGACCCGGACCCACTCCATCTCTTAATGGGATGTGTTGAGTCCATCTGTCCAGTGTTCGCTGAGATTGTCCGATGCTCAATTTCAGAGGGACTTTTCCCCAGCACCTTGAAAGAAGTGCTAGTGAAGGCCCTCTTAAAGAAACCATCTCTTGACTCTGACATCTTGACGAATTATAGACGAGTTTCTAACTTCCAATATTTGGGTAAGGTTATCAAGAAAGTAATGGCTCTGCAGCTCGAGGCACACCTTGTGGCCTATAACATCTATGAGCCCTTTCAGTCTAGGTTTAGATCAAGTCATAGCACTGAAACAGCATTAGTCAGAGTGCAAAATGATATCCTAAGGGCGTGGGATAGAGCGGAGCGGTCAGTACTCTTTCTCCTTGATCTCTCCTCAGCATTTGACACTGTGGACCATGTAATGTTGCTGGATCACCTAAGGGAGCTCTGTGGACTCATCGGTACTGTCAACTGGTTTGAGTCCTTTCTCACAGGCAGGATGCAGAAGTTAGTGATGGGGAGTTTCTCCTCCTGCCCAAAGCCCCTGCCATGTGGAGTTCCCCAGGGTTCAATCCTGTCACCTATGTTGCTCACAGTGTACCGTAGATGCTTCCCCTGTGTAAGATCATTAGACAGTACAGCTTGGGTCTTCACTGTTATGCAGATGACACCCAGCTGTATATGTCATTTGCACCCAGAACAAGAGATGCCGTGGAGGTGCTAAACAAGTGTCTGGCTGGGATCCAGGACTGAATGTCCTCTAGCTGGCTGAGACTTACTCCCAACAAGACAGAGGTGCTAGTGATTGACCTGGTTGCTGGTGGGATGTGGGTACTTCCAGGATGGGAATAGAGTTATTCATTGGACCCACTCCTCTGGCTGCATCTACTAAGGTGAAAAATCTGGGCATTTTCCTTGATGAAGGAGTGACACTTGAAGCCCAGGTGTTGTCCATTGTCTGGAATGGTTTTTACCACCTCAGGAATATCACCCGGATTAAAGTCTTAATTCTGCCTGACAACCTGAACTCACTGGTACATGCTTTTGTAATGTCTAGACTCAACTACTGCAATGCTCTTTTCCTCGGGGTCAATGGAGGGATTCACATTGCCTGCAGCTAGTGCAGAATGCAGAGGTAGGCTGCTGAAGGGCATTTCAAGGTCCTGTCATGTAACCCCGGTCCTGCGTGACAAGCTTTGGCTGCCGATGAGATGAAGAATCATCTTCAAGGTGTGCTTGCTCACCTATAAGGTTTTATACGGATTGGGCCCTGGCTACCCAAGTGATCTCCTGACTCCAGTCCGCCCTGTGCGCTCACGCCTCTCCTCCACCAAAGGCTTCCTGGCAGTTCCCAGGGCCTGACTGAAGACACGTCTGGAGATCAATCATGTGAGGTGGTGGGCCCAGCCCTGTGGAACTCACTTCCAAGATCTCTGAAGGAGGCCCCATCGGTGGAGGTGCTTAAGCGGGGCCTGAAGGCACATCTTTTTAGAGAGGTGTTTGCGAACTGCTTATGAATCTAGAAATAGCAGACCGCTGAACTGCTCATTTTAAATAAGGATCTTACTTATGTGCAGTTGTTCATTCATTGTTGTTGTCATTGATATGTTTTATTTGATGTATGTTAGTTATTTCAAATTCTTGCCTGCCTGTATAGTGCCCAGAGCCTCTGGGATGGGGCGCTTGATAAAACGTTACTTACTTACTTATTATAGCCGCAAAGTGTAATCCCAATTTAAAGTGGTAAGCCCTCCCTTCCAAGGTTATCATGGCTCAGTGTCCCCCGAAAGTCTGTATAGGACACTCAGAAAATTAACATATTAGGAAGTATTTTCAATCATTAAAGTTACAAAGATCTTCATGAAATTTATTTATTTTATTTAGTTTTTGTTGACCGGGTAAGGTGCACTAGCCATAGAAACAACTATTTTCAGGCACGACCCGGGAGTGTACAGAAACAATACATTATTGAAACAGAGCCAGTACAATCATTAAACGGAGAAGTTCAGACAATTATAGTACAATGCAGGCAGGAGAAAACAATATGTACAATAGATACAACTATAATGTTTAACATAGAGAGAATACGAGAGCAAAATACAGCCATCAAGCAACATTCAAGTAGCAGACATAGTGAGATCATACGATGAGGAGTGCCGTTATAATGGTCATACAGGATGAATATAGGAAAAATCAGGAAATGAGAATAGGTTAGGGATGCAAAAGTAGGAGGGGAGGATGGGATAGGAAAGTCAGATAGGGGATGAAGACACAGATAATAAGAGAAAAGTAGGGCAAGGAGGGGAGAGGTGGAAAAATGCTGAGCGCAAGGTGATGAGGAATGAACTCAGAAGGGATAATTAGGGGATGAAAGGTAAAAGAGGGGAGATGAATGGGCTAAGGGGGTTTGAAGCAGGAGCAAGTGCAGGAATCAGCGAGATAGTCACGTATCATTTTTTTGAAGGAGGCACGGGATGGTGCTAGTTGTATATTTAGGGGGAAGGAGTTTCAGTGCAGTGGGGCATGACAGGCAAAGGCACTGGTTTCTTTAGAGGAGTTGGGTCAAGGGATGAGAATATGGACATAAGCAGCCGAGCGAAGACCATAGCTGGATGTCTGGTTAAGAAATAGACCCACCAAGGGCTTAGGCATTTGATTTCGGATGATATTATCTATAACAGAGCTGTACATGTAGGCTGTAGAGGCTGCAGGGAAGAGCCACCCAAGTTCAGCATAAAGGAGGCAGTGGTATTTCAGCCTATGTGAAGATGATGCAAATCTACAGATATTGTTGTAAGTGACATCCCACTTCCGAAGGCTAGTTTTACCCACAGAGGCATAAGCTGCAACTCCGTATGCAAGTGATGGAAGGAGTAGGCCACGTGCAACAGCAAGCCTAGCTGAGTGGGTAAGCATATAGCTGGAACGGTAGGCCATACCAAGTTTCATGCTGGCCATCTTGCAGGTCTGCTGGATATGAAGATCAAAAGTAAGAGCTGGATCAAGTGTGAGACCCAGATATTTGAAGGAGGAAACTTTTCAACAGAAGATCCACTTATGGTGGAGACATTGAAAAAAGGTTGAGAGAGTTTGAGTTTGGCATTTGTGCCAAATAGCATGGTATGAGTCTTGGATACATTCAAGACAAGTTTATGGCTGGACAGCCACTGCTGAATTTGTTGAAAGTCATGGGAAAGTCTTTGGTTAATTTCATAAATGTCTTTAGCACTGGCGTACAGGACAATGTCATCAGCGTACAGCAGGGAGGCAGTCAAGAGGGTGTTAGAGGAGATTTTGTTTATAAAGCAGAGCCTTAAGGCACGCCAATGTTTATGGTAGCATAATCCAACAGAGTAGAATTGAATTTAACTAGCTGAGTGCGATCCAAAAGGTAGTTGCCAAACCATGCAACGACACTGGGCGAGAAGCCTAGTGATCTAAGAGCATTTAGGAGGATGAGGTGATCAACAAGATCAAATGCTTTTGTCATATCTATAAAAATTGCCCCATGAGGAAACCTGAATCCATGGCAGCTAGAGTATCTGATGTAAATGTGAATAAAGCAGTAGTGGTGCTATGACCCTTACCGAAGCCATGCTGAGCATGCATGAGAAGATCGTGTTTAAGAAGAAAGCCAATGGTCTGTGTGGCTATGAACTTCTCAAGGATTTTACTGAGAACAGACAGTATGGCAATAGGCCTATAATTGGAGGGATTTTTGCGGTCACCCTTTTTAAAGACAGGGGTAACCCTGGCCATCTTCCAGATGTCAGGAACATAGCTATGGGAGAGGGATAGGGTGAAGATCTTAGCTAGTGGCGCAGCTATGAAAGGGGCAGCGAGTTTTAGGAGCTTAGGCTCAAGTTTGTCAGACCCAGCAACAGTGAGATCAGAGATACTGTTGAGCAGCCAAAGTACTTCATGGCGAGTGATAGACTTGAAAAGAAATCGGGGCCTAGAGACATCAGGTTGGGTGTTAAAGTTTGGTTTAGCTGGGAAGGCCGAGGTGTAGTTGGTAAGGTCTGAAAACTGAGCATTAAAAAAGTTTGCGATAGTAGAGGGATTATTGCAGTGGACACCATTTAGAACCATATCGGATGGGGTGGGAGCAGGATTTGATCCAAGGAAACATTTAACATGAAACCAAAATTTTTTGGGCTCACCATAAGACTGAGTTAGGAGGTCCTTACAGTAGTCACTTTTGGCCCTTTTGATAGCCTTCTTGCAAGAATTATGGATTGCTTGGTAGATGTTTAGGTCAGCTGGTAGTCCAGATTTTTTGTAGTGTAGCCAACTTTTGTCACGCTGATGAAGTTTAGAAAGAAGGTCGGACTTTAGCCAGTGGGTATGTTTATTTTTTACATGACGGGTAACAGAAGGGCAGTGTTTGTCCTGAATTGCCAGAAAGCGAGTAAGCAATAGATTAAGAGAAGTCTGAGGATCATCAGTTTCATAAAGGGGGGGTCCAGTCAGTAGTAGCAATGTCCAGCAAGAAGGACTGAAGGTCAAAGTGCACGAAATTATGGAATGTGACAAAACGAGGTTTAGCTAAGGAGGGCCTAGTCTTACTCCATATACAAAAGGTGGGGGAGTGGTCAGTTATGGCATCTGCTAGTATGCCAGAGGAGATAATGTTTTCCGGGTGGTTTGTCATTATCCAGTCAAGCAGGGTACTAGAGTTTTTATTTTTATTTTATTTATTTATTGAGATCTTGGATAATACCTTTGAGTACAAGCTCATTAAATAGGTTCTGCGTCAAACAAGGCTATAAGTAACATAAAACACAAGTTAACAACAACACAGTTGTGCTTAAGTGACAGAGTAGAGCTAGCACAACATGTACAAGGTCGTAGGCTGATCACAGTAGCCAGAGTCTGTTAAGTTACAGTAGTTAGGCATTTTTACAGAGGCTGTGTTGGTGATCAGAGTCAAGTACAGTAAGTTAGGTATTGTTAATAGGTTATAGGAAGAGAGGAGAGGAGAGAGGAGGGGTGAGGAGAAGTAGAGAGAGGCAGAACCTTGGGAGGAGAGATGACAGCTGAGTGTACAGGGGAAGGAGGCGGAGAAGGAAGCAGACTCGGGGGTTGGGAGGAGAATAGGGTATTGAACAATTGGGGGGAGGGTAGGGAAATGGATGTGGGTAGGAGGGAGTGAAGGAGGGAGGGTGGGGGGAGCAGGGAATTGAGAGCACAGGTGAGATAATAAGAGGCTCGGGGGACATGAATAGAAGGCACTACAGGAGTGGGTTAGCGAAGGTCAGTGGAAGTCTGGAGAACATGTGTAAGACAATTATGCATAAGAGCAGAGGTGAGATAATAAGAGGCTGGGGGATGGGGATAGAAGGCACTGCAGAAGTGGGTAGGCGAAGGTCAGCAAAGTCTGGAGAACATGCGTAAGACATTATTGGAAGCAGGTACAGATGGCATTCTCTAGTAGCTGCTGACGCAGCAGTCTTTTATAGGGACCAATTGAGCTTTGCAAGGAGATGTCAGGTGGCAGAGAGTTTAGCCACCCACGGGCATGGAAAGCGAAGGACCTCTGGCCCAAGGAGGTGCGACAGTGAAATTTTAAATGAGGCGACAGTCGGCACTTGAGAGTGTTAAGGGTTAGTATTGGGGAAAGCAGATTCTGAACCCTGCAGGGACCAGACCAAGATTAGCTTTTTGCTAGTAAGCAGGACTGGTAGAGATCTGCTCCGGGAACTGAAGCCAGTTAGCCTGGGCACTTCACAAGTCACAAGTAATGCGTCGAAGCATCACTGACTCCTGTGTGAAGTCGTGAGCTTTGTTTAAGGCAACTTTAGTACGGCATAGGGCAGTTTCAGTGGCTGACTCATATATTACCAGCCCAGAGTTTGTGTGCTGTGCAGTTCTAGTGGGATCATTAATTATTTGGTGAAAGTTGAAAGTTTGAATCTTGGACAGTAGCGCAGGTAGGGAGTTGCCTAGCCAATTTAGGTTGAGATCGCCAAGAATAAGAACCTCATTTCTCCCTAAAAGAAGAGTGGACTGATGAAGTAGCTCATCAAGACCTTTTCAGCCACTAGAAGGGGGGGTTGTAGGCACAAACAATATGACTTTTTTTGAGCCGAGAGTAAGAAGGACATGAAGTGCTTCACAGTGGATTGGGGGGACGAGCAGATAACGGAGAGTTGGAGGTGATCTTTAAAGCATATAGCTGTACCACCCCCTCGTTTGGGAGCAGGTCTGTCAAATTTCAGGAGATTGTATGAGGGAAGTGTGCATTGAGAGTCCTGGATATAAGGTTTTAGCCAGGTTTCCGTAAGGCATATGATATCAAGTTTATAGAGGTTGACCCAGGATTCCAATTCAGCAAAATTGCACAGCAGGCTCCTTATGTTATGATGCACCACAGTAAGACCCTTAGCTTTATAAAGGGGACTGTGTGAATCATAGGTAGGTCCTGAGTTGGGATGTACATCACCCGAGAGCAGTAGGGCCAGTAGGAGGAGATACCAGAGTTTGGGGCGCATTAAGGGACAGAATGTTCGCATATACAAGGAGCGGTATTTCAGGGCGTATGCAACTAGTTGGATCCAGGACCGATACAACAGAAGTGAGGTAGGGTCACATCGGAGTGGGGCAATAGAAGAAGGTTAGAGTGTAGGTAATTGTGGGGAAGGTAGTGTGGGATCAATGAGTGTGCCAGAGGAGCAGCAGGCAAGGATAGGTGGAGCAAAGCAAGTGAGGGCACAAGAAGAGACAGAAGCATGCAAAGTTTCATTATGAACAACCTGGTGACAGGCACGTATAAAAGGTGAGAACCAGGAGCAGGTAGGAGCAAATAGATGGGAGAGATAGGGCTGACAGGGATCGGAGAAAGAGGTGAGAGCCCAGAGTACTAGATGGAAAAAAGTCTAGGATTAGCTATCCAGAGGTAGGGAGGAAAATGAAGGACACAGGGGGCCAATGAGAGAGGAAATAATACAGTGGGTAGAGCGGAGAGAGTATTTAAAGGAGGTCTGGGAGGGGTGGGTGGGACAAACTTTCACTGATATTACTCATCAGTAGTCAAAAATAAGTAAGGGCTAAACAGTCCAGAAAATCAATGATATCACAATGGAAAAAGGCGCACCAATCGGCAGAGGTTTGGATAGCAGAACGGACCAATTAGGACCTGCTCGCAAAAAGTCACATCAGTCGGAGGCCTCAGTGCGGAAACTTTGGCTTGCGGCAGTGCCTAGGGTTGGGATCTGGGTTAGAGGACCATGAGGGTGGCAGAGAAATTCTGTGGTAGTTGGGCGGCGGTGGCCGGAGGTGGCAAGAGAACCGCCTCACACTTGAATGGCTCCGTTTCTGGCACAGGTCCCTGGGGAGGAGAGGGGAGAAACAGATTAAATATGGGAGGAGGAAAATGAGGGGCGGGTGGCTGGTTGCAGACCATCAGCGGGGGGTGGGGTGTTACTGGACTAACAATGGAGAGCAATTAGATACAGCAGAGGTGGGGGTTGGAGGAGAGAGTGAAAAACAGAGAGGAACGTTCAGATAGCAGAGCTGGGAGTAGGGATTATGATTTCAGAAAGTAGGATGAGGCGTAGTAAAGAGAAAAAATTGATAGGGGGAAGTCGACTTGTGCAGAAGAGATGCACAATAGTTTAAGAGAAAGGCAGAGAGAGCAAGAAAGAAGAAATATTTAGGCAGGGGTACAGTAAACAGAGCAGGGAGCAGTTTGAAAGTAACCAAGCAGGCAGAAAATCTTACAGCTCTACAACACAGCAGGCAGATCGCATAAACAGTAGTCAAGGCACTCAGTTTAAAATGGGCATTACAGAGATCAGCATACAAACTTTCACTGATATTACTCAGCAGTAGTCAAAAATAACCAAGGGCTAAACAGTCCAGAAAATCAGTGATATCACAATGGAAAAAGGCGCACCAATTAGCAGAGGCTTGGATAGCAGAATGGACCAATCAGGACCTGCTCGCAAAAAGCCGCACCAATTGGAGGCCTCAGTGCCAAAACTTCAGCTTGCAGCAGTTCCTGGGGTTGGGATCCGGGTTAGAGGACCATGAGGGTGGCAGAGAAATTCCGTGGTAGTCGGGCGGCGGTGGCCAGAGGCGGTAAGAGAACCGCCTCACGCTTGGATAGTGCCGCTTCTGGCACAGGTCCCTGGGGTTGGGATCTAGGTTAGAGGACCATGAGGGCAGCAGAGAAATTCTGTGGTAGTTGGGCGGTGGTGGCCGGAGGCAGCAAAAGAATGGCCTCACACTTGGATGGTGCCGCTTCTGGCATTTTCCATGTTCCATGCAAAATATTTAGGGCATTAAAGAGTTAGTGGAACCAAAACAGCCAGACAGGAAAAGAAGTAGTCAGTTGTAACTTTTCATTTCTGAAGTAGTTTTCTTTTTTCTTTTTCTCATTAGAGTCTTCTATGTGACAACATTGTACTGGATGTGTGGATCAGCTCTCAGCCTGCAGCTGACAAAACTGTCCCTGTCCCCCCACTACATCATCAGCATTGAGATCTCAATGACAGTGATATCACAGGTGACTGACCTGGCAACAACTGAGTGGCTGTTCCTAAGCAGCAGTGATGTCACAGTCAACGAGGTCACAGTGCTGATGATGTAGTTGGGGGGGTGGAATAGAACTAGATATGTCAGCTGCCTGGCAGAGTGCTGTCTCACACATCACACTTACTAACACCAGATACACAGTCTTCTAATTATCCAAAGGGAACAGAAATAGTGCCTCAGATATAAAAGGTAATGGCTGACTGCTTTTAAAAACTAATATTATTTTTAGGCAGTACAGTAGCTCTTCAAATTGCTTCTGTTTCCTCAAACCTGGCAGTACGTTTAAATTTTTTGACCTACGTGGAATGATTGTACTTCCAACAAAAAAAAAAAAAGTACTGTATTTGAAGCCATGATTCTGGAGTACTCTATGAGGTGGTCCCTTTAAGATATTTGTTGTGCTTTGGCATCTTGTAACATCAAAGCTGGCCATTTTGTTTCCTGGTAAATTGGAGTCATTTGTAATGAAAGCAGTAAAAGGAAATTGTTCACAAAGCTAAGGGCGGGAGGGAACTTGTGTTTGGCTCTGTATGGCTAAGTCAGCAGTTTATTCTGCTGACTGTAGGAGCTGGCAGGCCCCAACCATCGGAGTTTTACTGTTTCCTTGTAGTACTGTGTGATTTTATTTCATGCAATGTCTCCCACACGGGGTGGGGGGGAGTGTATCTCAGGACACTTTACTATGTGGTCCTAAGGCAGTTAGAGAGAAATGCCACAACATCAGAAAGGCTCACCGCTCATAATTCAACAAAATGCAACAAGCACAGCCAAAGAAATGACTTCGAGGTTGACACTTTTGCTAAAACTAAACATGTAATACACAGACCCAGTTCTGTTTATATTCAACATATTTTCAGTGCCTTGTTTTCTTCTGTTGTTCATTACTTGTGTCATTCTGTGGAAACAGAATACTGTACATGTCCTATTAGAGGTGCGCTCTTCCTGCTGTTTCATCCTAGTCGTGACCCTCTGTTTGTGACAGTCCGGGGTGACATTATAATCCTTTCCACGGCAACAAACTGGTATGTCACAAGCTGAGGATTGTAATGAAAAACAGGGAAAACATATACAGAAAAGCTATGAAGTACAAGTTGATTTGGATCTAAATTGTTTTCTTGTTAATGTTTTCTCAGAAGTGGCACATCACTTTTTGGTAACTTCAACTTTTAGTAGACAGTGTGAGGAAACCAACTGGGTAGAATATTATAGCCTACTGTGTAATGAGTGGTTACTACTAGTGGTTCTCGAGTTTGCTATTTGAGGAACCAGCTGTCTGACGAACAGTACTGGTATCCATTTCTGAATCTCATCTTGATCTGACCAAATTCAGATTTCTGATCTATGGTCAGATGCTTTGGATCTGAGTTTAGATCCATGGATCCCAGTTTGGATCCACAGGTCCAGATCTATGGATCCCAGTTTGGATCCACAGGTCCAGATCCATGGATCCCAGTTTGGATCCACAGGTCCAGATCCATGGATCTGACTATTGGGTCTGATGGATTATTCCGCTTAGATCCATCGATGGGATCCGAGGTTGTCAGATCTGTTTTTGAATGCCATCCCTATTCCATGACATCTGAAATCTGACAGTTTGCCCACTATCCAGTGGTATCCGACATGGTCGGATAATACCTGAGCACCACTGATTACTACCTGCGAAACAGATGTCTGATTATAAAGGAGCTGAAGTAGGCGTAGCGCCTTCCAGCAGGAGTCAGGAGATTTAAGTGGCTAGTTAGCAGGGGGCCTTTTTGCTGGGAGAATTGAAACAGAAGAGCTAAAAACTACCTAGCTTACACCAAAAAGGTGTATTATTTAATATTTAAAGTGGTAGTGTACATGGGAAGGTAAAGTAAGTGCTTTTCCGTCAGTCTTTTGGGTCAGTTCTTTGAAGTTCTTTAACATTTTGTAGACAGTGATAGCTCACTTTTAGTAGACAGAGATAGCTCACTTGCTAGCAGTACTTTAGGACTGAGTCTGAAGTTGATTTATCTCACACAGAGAAGGAAGGTTAAAAGATGGCACTCAGGAAGAGGTGGGTTTTATAGGTTGTCACAGTGATTTACATTGCTGCCACCAGTTTGTCACAAACTCACACACAAGAGCAACCAGGCAGCAACTTGTTCTTCTTTACTGCCAACACCTGGGTGACTACTAGGGAATCTGGATTTGGTTCTGGCCCCACCAAAGGCCACTGCTTACCCAGTGCAAGGCAATTCCTATAGGTGCAGAACCACCACAGCCAGTCACTTCTAGAAATGTCTCATATGCTCTGTATCAGGCAGAGGTTACTTTTATACTTGTCAGATGTGCCCTCTGGTAGCAGAGCACAACATTCCTCAATAAAAATGGATTTTACATGCACCAAAACACTGCCCAGTCACAGAGAAGATTAAATATATAAATATTTAATATGTATATTACAGAATATACAGTAAAACACAAAAGGAATAAAACACACTGAGGAATGCAAAATGAAAAAGTTAAACAGACCATTTGCAGAAAGAAAAAAACTCTCTTGGCATCTGGTATCTTCCTAGACAAAGTGAAATCTGAAATATGGACTCTTGAAGTCACAGGACTCTGAGTCAGTCTATTAGTACACATCCTCATGTCAATCACAAAGGTCAGCCTCCCTTTGTCCCCCAAACCGGTTCCGAGTCTGGTACACATAACCCCAAATGATAGTTGTGTATTTGAGGCTATCCATAGCATAGCTATACAAGGCATCAACACCACAGAGAGGCCCCACAGAAGCAGTTTTCTGAGGACAGTCCTTTTCACATGATGAGGAGAAGCTTTCAGGCTACTAATCAAAGTTATTCTGCTGCCCACTCTCAGAGAAAAATCTACTCACCCCAGAGGTCCTTTGTAGTTGATTTAAATGACTGTGTCCTTTATGAAAATACTTTAACCCTTTTCTGACCACCTAAAAGGAGTGTGTCAGAAACAGTTCCCAACTATGTCACATGTATGCCCCTTGAACCGTATGCCACATCTACGGTACTGTACATAGGCACATAACTACAGGAAGTGAGAGGTAGTACTTCTGGGGCTAGGGAAACTGAACTATTTAGGGGCACTTCCCATGAACACATTGAGTGGTGCATAGTGAAATGTGTGTCACTCTGTGAGGTAGCAAAGAAAGTGAAAGTCAAAAAGATTGCATTCAGGCAATACAAAAAGACACAGGCAGAAGGGGATAAGGAGAAGTACCAGGAGAAGTAAAAGGAGGCAGGGAGGTCAGTAACGGAAGCCAAAGCTCAGACAGAAGAACACATTGCAAAATCAGTGGGTAGAGGGGACAAAACCTTCTACAGGTACATAAGTGAAAAAAGAAAGGCAAAGGGAGGGATAGTGAGACTGAAGGGGAGGATGGGGGCTCGTGGAGGATGACAACAGTAAAGCTGACATATTGAGCAGGTATTTCTGCTCAGTCTTTACTGAGGAAGAGGAGGGTAATGGGTCTGAAGGGAGTACAAGGGGTGAGAATGGTGCAGAAATGGACACAAGTCCCTTTACAAGAGAAAGGGTCCTGAAGGAACTGGAAGTAATAAGAGTTGATAAAGCAATGGGACCAGATGGGGTGCACCCCAGGGTCCTTAAAGAACAAAGAGAGGTGGTGGCTGAACCTCTGGCTATTCTGTTTAGCCGATCAAAGACTGGAGGACAGCAGATGTAGTCCCCTTATACAAAAGTGGGAACAAAGAGGAAGCATGGAACTACAGACCAGTCAGCCTCACCTCAGTAGTGGGGAAGATCATGGAAGCACTACTGAAGGAGAGATTGGTGGAACACCTGGTTGTCAATGGACTACAGGACCCAAGGCAGCATGGTTTCACCAGGGGGAAGTCATGTCAGACCAACCTCATTGAATTTTTTGACTGGGTGACTAGGAGGTGGATCAGGGGAGGGTAGTGGACATGGCCTATCTGGACTTCAGCAAGGCCTTTGACACTGTGCCACATAGAAGACTATTACACAAACTGGGGAATATGGGTGTGGGCAGGGCAGTAGTGTGGTGGGTAGGTAACTGGCTGGGTGGCAGGACACAGAGGGTGGTGGTAAATGGCTCTCACTCCAGAGGCGTGACCAGTGGGTACCACAGGGATCAGTGCTGGGACCGGGTCCTATTCAACATCTTCATCAGTGATATCATGCAGGACCTAGAAGGCAGAATTTCACTGTTTGCTGATGATACAAAGCTCTGTAACACAGTAGACACACCAGAGGTGTAGACAGAATGAGAAGGGACCTGCAGAAACTTGAAGAATGGTCAGGGGTTTGGCAGTTGAAATTCAATGCAAGGAAGTGCAAGATAATGCATATGGAGGCACAAAAACCCTGGCACAATATATCAGTTGGGGGTGAGGATATAGCATACCAAGCAGGAAAGGGATCTTGGGGTAATCATCTCTGATGACCTCAAGGCAGGAAACAGTGTGACAAGGCGGCAGGTAAAGCAAATAGGATGCTGGGATGTATAGGCAGGGGCATCACCAGCAGGAAAAAGGAGGTCATAATTCCGCTATACAAGACACTAGTGAGGCCCCACCTGGAGTACAGTGTACAGTTCTGGAGACCATACCTACGTAAGGACATAGACAGGGTAGAGAAGGTTCAGAGGAGGGCAAAAAAGATGGTACATGGATTGCATCACAAGTCCTATGAAGACAGGTTGAAGGAACTGAACATGTACTCCCTGGAGGAGAGGAGGGAGAGAGGGGATATGATAGAGACATACTAGGTTCTTACAGGTAGGAACAGGGTGCAGGAATACACTATTTTTAAGTGAAAAAGATGTTCCAGGACTAGAGGGCATGGGATGAAGTTTGAGGGAGGACGATTCAGAGGAAACATGAGGAAGAATTTCTTCACAGAAAGGGTGGTGGACACGTGGAACACCCTGCCAGTGGAAGTGGTGGGGGCTGAAACAATCACAGGATTTAAGAATGCATGGGATAGACATAAAGGAATTCTGGAGGTCATGGGTAAGGGGCAACAGACTTCTAGGAAAACATAAACTGAACTTACAAGTTCAAATGGGCAGACTGGGTGGGCCATAGGCCCTTATCTGCTGACACTGTCTATGTATCTATGTATCTATGTCCCTTTTTAAATAAGTACCATGGAGACTTTATTGAAGAAGGGCACAGAGGAAGAGGGATGGAGACAGACACTACACATTTTAATGGATTCAGGTTAACCAGGAAATTAGGTGAAAAGAAAACAGTGTACAATCCAAATTCTGATTCATTTCATCCACGTGCACTAGGCATATGGACCAGCACTATGCTTGACTGGGCTGGCAGAGGAGAGGGAGAGCAAGTCGTCTGCAAGGAATGTGGGTGCCACCATTGTCCAGAATCTGCTCTGGATGCATGGAGCGGGTCCAGTGTATAGGAGGACCAGGGTCCTTGACAATGAAATTACTGCTCTCAGGGCTGAAATGAGCTTCCTAGGAAGCATCTCAAGGCAGTGCCCTACAAAGACCTCAGAGGGTCAGCATGGGTGGATTGACTGTGATGAGGAGAGGGGAGGTAAAATGTGCACTGTGGGAAGCGAGCAACCCCAGTGTAGGAACCAGGAACCTGTTCATGCTTCTGGCAGTATCAATTTAGTCAGCTGACTCTGGGGGGAGAGGCACTTGGAACCCAGTGAGAAATGACACCTGGTAAGAGGAAGCCGAGGGAGGTGGACCAAAGTAGAGGAGATAGAAGGGTAACTATGCTGGGGGAACTACATAGGGAGATGGATGGGGAGCACCACCAAATGGGCAGAGACATCTGTATGCTGTATGCCAAGAGCAACAGTAAACAAGGTCCTACCTCATCTAGAGAAACTCGTCAAAGAAGAGGATGGGAAGCCAGACATGGTAATTCATCTAGGAACCAATGATCTGATGGGGAGCTGGGTAGAGAGTTTCAAGAGCAGCTTTAGAATACTAGACAAGAAGCAGAAGGTGGCTGCAGAGACAGTAACCTTTTCTGGGGTCCAACTGATACCATGTGAAGAACAGTCAGAATAAAATAACAGAGTTCAGTACATGGCTAAAGGGCTGGTGTTGGGACGAGGATTTTTCTTCCTGGGAGACCGGGGAGCATTTTGGAAAGACCACTGGTTGCTTGCTAAGGATGGGCAGCACCTGACCAGGGAAGCTGGCACCAGTGTCTTAGAGAAGAAATTCGAAGTAACATCAAGATACACACACACACACACACACACACACACACACACACACGGTCCTTGACGGCTCTCTCTCACCATATTGTAAACAAAAGGGAACTCGGCAGGGTGAAAACAGCAGCATAGGGGATGGGGCAGGTTCTGGATCAAAGGGATTGAAGAGTGAGAAGATGAGGGCCCCAGGAGATAGGAATAGAAAAGGGGCTAAAGAAGGGTTTCACAGCAAAGAGAACAAGTGTGATTGTAGGGGAGGAGGGAAGTCAAGCAAGGGGGGGCTGGAGAAAAGACCAGGGAGAACAACAATTAGGATATTTGAAGTAGCATATATGAATGCAAGGAGGCTTTGAAATAAAATGGGGGAGCACCCGGAGGTTGCAGCAGAAGCAAAAATAGATTTTCTGGCAATAACAGAAACATGATCGACATGATATTTATTGATTTCTTTATTTCGAAGTTAACACACCAAGACAGCTTCATTTAGACGGAACATATTTTTGAAGCGGGTCCTGGGGAAACTGATGAATTGGGTATAGCAGCAGAGTCAGTACTTTTTAGGTACATTAATTATAGAGAATAAGAATTTTCAACATCAGTTAACATTTGTGTAGAAAGACAAAGAACATCAGGATAAAAGCACTATTGAAAGGGTTACCCAAAAAGGCATTAGCGACAAAACCAGTTTTCCAAGAAATACTTTGTTACAAACTTTGTAGGATGAAACACGTCTGTGTCTTCTGTTCTCACCCTTTGCAGATTGTATGAGAGGCCCTATGGCACCATGCATTCCTACTTAAAAAGGAACAAGTGAACTCAGCACAGTAATAAATTTAGCAAACTGTGTAATGAACTCATTATATTTTATATAAATCAAGTCCCTCTAGTTGACAGAAAAAAACTGTAACAAGAAGTATAGCAGAAAAATATCAGATATGCTCAAGTAAATTTAAAAAGAAAACTTGAAAGACAGTAAAAAGCCCAACATGAACAGTTGAGCAGTCCAATAAAGCCATGCCGCTCCCGATGACGAGCATGCCATAATCCAGTCAAGGGGAAAGAGGGAGGAGATTGGCCTGCTCTGGGGAGTTCAAGAAAAGTGCTGAAGGTGCTATTTTGATCATGTGCAAACTTCTCTGTGCGCCCAGAGAACTAAAAACCCCCACAGTTAAACAGAAAACAAAGTCATAGCCTTTTTTCAGTCAGAACACAAAAGCACATTGTAGCCATGTCCAATATATCAGTCTGTAGGTCTTAGCAGTTAAGCAGCACACAATCCTCCCTTACTCTCCCGTTATTTTCTTCAGTACCTGTTAATTGCCCCCCCTTTCCTGCAGAATCCGAATCTCCCTTCCTGCACAGAATTGTCTATCAATTTCAACTGGTAATTTGGAGGCCTCTTCTGGTTCAGAAAACTGGAAAGTCTTACCACCATACATGATTTTGAGGCTTGCCGACATCAGTAAGACATGATGTACTCTGAGAGAGCAAAGCTGGGCTCTAATATCAACAAAGCCCTTATGCCTCAGTCTTGTAGTGTAACTCAAATTGGGGAACAAATGTACATGGGTGTCATTCCATTGAAGGGGATTAAAGTTCTTTGCTGCCATCAATATGTTGTCTCACTTCAGGGTGGTCGAAAGTTTGATAAGGAGGGCCCAAGATGTAGGTTCTCCCCGCTCTCTGTTCTGGGCCTCCTGTCATGTGGGGAGATCCACAGGCTTTCAGGATTTCAATATCTTCCTCCAAGTTTAGCAAGTCCATCAACCAGGTCTTTAAGAAGCTTCTAGGAGTCTCACCCTCCGATCCCTCTGGCAATCCCAATATGCGGACATGAGTGGCTCGGGTGGCATTCTCTAAATGCTCCAACCATCTCTGAAGCAGCGTGTTTTATTTAGTAAGGCCAGAAGAGACCACTAAAGCTTTATCTGCAGTTCTCATAGCCCCCTTAGTGTTCTCAGTCAGCATTCCCACTTTGGCAACTGTTTGCATAACCTTTGTGGAGAAGTCTTCCATGTTTCTTTCTAGCTTTGAATCACTTTCAAGACAGCTGCACTGGATGGTGGAGAGGAATCCATTTCCCCTGCACTGCCTAAGGATTCCTTGCCATGGTCCTGTCTCTGCTTCTTAGGTCAAGCGCCTTCTGAGACCATAACCACCTTGTTCCCTCTCACCATACCACTGTGATTTCTTGTCTGATTTTCTCCCCAAGAAAGGTGTCATCATGTAGCTGCTAATTAGGGCTGTCAAATGAGCTCCCTCAAACTTGTAGTTTCTGCAATTAAAATATTATTTTCAATGATTGTCTGCTGCAGTGTGTGGAGCTCGACAAGAAAGCTGTTCTCAGCTTGGCTGCTGGCCATGCCCCCCCCCAGACAGAGCTATTTATAGCTCTGGTTTACAATCAACATGTCCTGGTGCCATACCAAAACCAGGTATAGAGGGGCAGTCAACTGCCAGTATATATCTGATCTCAGTATAGCACCAGGACATGTACATTACAAACCAGAGCTATTAATAGCCCCATCTATACAGAACTTCTATACACACTCCCGTGGCTGCTCCCCAGCTCATAACATCATTCTCAGGACTGCTGGGGGAAGTTATGGGTGCGCCACTAGAAACTTCTGTCAAAATACTGGTGGGAGGGATGGCAGAATCAACCAGATAAAATCTAAATAATTAAGCAAACAGTAAGTAAAAAAAAATTTTTTTTACACTTTACGAAAATGCTAGTCCAGCCCTGCCTCACATTGAGGTGTGGCCTGATAACAGGTGGATGTTTCCCTTAACGCTTATTGGCCCCTATGCATTAAGGGGCAGTTTGCCTATGCAAGATCTATTGCCTATGTAGATCTGTGGTGCATAGGTAACCCTATGTCTGAATGCCATGAACTGGGGGGGGGGGTCCCACAAAATCCTGTGCACATTCATGGAAGAAATGCAGGTCCGTTCTGCACTGGATCCCCCTATCCAGCAGCGCATTGTAAGCAATGGGAATTTTGTGTAAAGCTGTGGCATTCACATATTTGTAGATTTTGTAAGCAATAAGACACAACGAGGCATTGGTTGTGTTGGTTTTACCACAAGCCCAGGGAAACAGTAAGGCATGAGGCCACAGGCTGAGTGTCCTTAGCCCCTGAATGTGTGGTAAAAACAGCACAACCAACACCCCAAATTGTCTTATTAACTCATACAATTGGTCCAAAGGCAACTTTAAAAAAATGAGCATTCTAAAAGTTATAAAAGTCACAAAAAATAATAAAATATTGCTAAAATAGTAAAACAGTCCCTCTACAGATGTTTTTCACCTCTCAGTCATTTGTCTTCTTCACATTCAGTACATTGTGTGAATTATTTTACCATAGAATACAAGAATTCAAACTCTACATTTCCAGTAGTAGAATGCCCCCCCTCCCCCACACACACACACAGAGTGGTAACATGGAATACATGAAAATTCTGCCTAATTCCACTGGCATGCACGCGACGAGACTTAAAAAAAAATATGCGTGTGCACACGCACACACACACACACACACACACACACACAGACATGCCTCAAGTGGAACCAGAACTTCAGTTTCATCTGTTATAGGGTAAGGAGTGGGGAGATTTCTGACAAACTGATAAGGATAGCAGGGGGATTTTTAATGATCAAAGAAACACCACCAATGGAAACTCTGAATAGTACTTTATTTTTTTTAAATTTGTGTATGTGTCTAAGGATGAGCTCAAGAGTGAAAAGAACATTACATTTTTTACTTATTTTGTTCAATTTAATGGACTTTTACTGTTAGGGCCTAGTTGAAGGGTTTTATACAGTATATGAGTAGAGGTGGCAGCCATGTTTGTGATGGAAATCAGGAATGAGTGAAATAGTTCATGAATTCTGTATGTGAGTTGCCCAAATTCCAAATCCCACTGCCCAGACTTGTTCAAACCTGTGCAGTTGTGGAGAAATAAGATATGGGTCTCAGAATGTGTTAAGCCAATCAGGACGCAGGAAATTTTCATTCCATTTTATAATCTCCCATACTCCAATGGCAAGAGTGACTGACATAGGAGCAGTTTTCCAAGGATTAGTAAATTCAGCTTTTGTTGTGATAAAAGAGACCTACTTTTTTGGCATGCCCTTTGGACAACTCTATTAATGTGCTCCATATACAAACATTTAGTACCAAGCCAAAGCTCCAGGTATTTAAAGGGATTAACATTTTCCTGTTGAAGGTATGACTTGTAGTGAGTTGGGAGGAACTATTTTTTGCACTGAACAACATGTATTTAGTGTTTTGAGTTGTCCAATAGCAGGCAGATTGCATTCATTACGGTCTGAATTTTAGTTGCAGGGTGTTGTTTAATTCAGAGACTGGCTTGGCTTCGGTATATATTACTGTATCATCTGCATAAAGGTAGTTATAAATATTTGGATCTGTGCGGATGATTGGTAAGTCATTTATGAAAAGGTTGAAGAGAAGCAGACCAAGGATGGACTCAGGTGGAACATCAAGTTGTAGTGCATTTTGAGGGGAGTTATACTCCATTGACTTTGAGGACTTGGAACCAGTTTAAGAGGTAATTCTCTTGCTCCAGGACAGAGGCATGTCAGTCAAACCTAAGTCACATAACTCTGCAAGAAGGAGGTTATGATTCACAGTATCAAAGGCCTTGTTGGGATCAATGACAATGGCTATAAAAAAAAAGGCATCCATCATCTAGGGGAGTTGCAAGGTCATCACAACTGGGATCTAGCTTTTTCTGCGTACTCCCTTTTCAGGAGAGATAGAGTACAGTGTGTGTGGGGAGGGGGGGACCTGTACATAGAAGACAGCATAGCAGCCACAGAAGACTACACCCTAAAGGTGGAAGTGGCATGAGTACAGTTAGCACACCCTAATGGAGTGGAAACGATATGGGTACAGTTAGCGATAGATAAGTGGAAGGACATTAGGGTGGTATACAGGCCACACAACTAGAGGGACTGTATGGATAGGGCACAGAGGGAGGAAATAAGGAGTGTAGTCTCAAAATGGGAGGTTGTACTAATGGAAGACGGCAACATACCAGATGTGTAATTGGAAATTTCATTGGCCCAGAGTCCACAAAGCCAAGTGCTGGTAGAGGCAATGCAAGGGTGTCAACTAAACTAGTGGGTTGGAGAACCTACTGGGGCTATACTGGACATAGTGCTCTCCAGTGGGGACAGCATATGGGAGGTCAGAGTACAGAAGCCCCTTGGGACCTGTGACCACAGCTCAGTGTGGTTTTGTATCATACTGGAAACTCAGTGCTCAAACTTAAGAACAACCATTTTGGATAGCTGCAGAGCAGATTTCAGGAAAATGGGGAAGTCAATTCAGAAGAAACTTCTGGGGGTGAGGGAAGCAGAAAGGGTTGTAGCCAAGTGGTAAATAATCAAGCAGGGAGTTATAGAAGCAACTAACGCCTGCTTGAGGCAGATCAGAAAGGAAAAGAAGCAGAAAAGACCACTTTGGTTCTCAAACAAAGTAGCAAAGACAATAAAGAATAAACAGGGCCACTTCCTGGAAGCACAAGAAGGACCAGCAAATTGGAACTGGGGGACACTACATGGAGAAAACAAGGGAGGTCAACAGAGTGGTGTGAAAAGCAAAAGCTGAGGTCGAGCTGAAAACAGCAGATGATATAAAGGCAGGGGACAACTCTTTCTTTACTATATCAAGGAAAAGAAGAAGACAAGGGGGAATTATCAGATTAAACAAAGGAGAGGGACTAGAGGAAGATGATAAAATGAAAAAATAAAATGATAAAATGAGCACTGATTCAATGCAAAGAATTGCAAAATCATGCACCTGGGGCATAGGAACCTGGTGGTGAAATACCAACTAGGTAGGGAAGAGCTGGCAGTGATAAAACAGGAAAGGGACCTGGGGGTAATCATATCTGAGGACCTGAAGGTGGCCGGACAGTGTGACAAAGCAGTGGGAAAGGCAAACAGGCTGCTTGGATGCATAGGCAGGGGCATCATTAGCAAGAGGAGGGAGGTAGTGATGCCACTCTGTAGGTCATTGGTGAGACCTCACCTCAAGTTAGAAAGGACATAAACAGGGTAGAGGCAGTTCAAAAGAGGGCAACCAAAATGGCACAGGGGTTACATCAGAAACCCTACGATGAAAGGCTCAGAGAATTAAACATGTACTCACCGAAAAGGAGAGGAAAGACATGATAGAAACATTTAGATATCTCACAGGTATAAAAAAAGTATGGGCAGGCATTTTCAATCATAAGAGATTCTCGAAGACGAGTCATTCTATGAAGCTGGAGGGGAGGAGGCTAAGGGGAAATATGAGGAAGTTCTTCACTGAAAGAGTGGTAGATGCTTGGAACAGCCTCCTAGTAGAGATTGTGGAGGCCAAGACAGTTGCGGGTTTCAAGAATGCATGGGATAGACATAACGGAATCTTGGAAGCAAGGCAAGAGAGAGTGGGTAATCTAATGCAGGTAGAGCCTGAGGTGGTACTGTAGGTGGGATAATGGATAAGACTGGGTGGGCCAGATGGTCCTTTTCTGACATCAAATTCTATGTTTCTGTATTTCTATGAGAAGATGGCAGATACTCTAAACAAATACTTCTGCTCAGTTTTCATGAAGGAGAAGGAGGGAAGAATGCATGGGTTAGAGATGGGGAAATAGCAGGGGAGAAGGTATTTATTTATTTATTTGAAAAGGTTTCACCAGGAAAGACAACATGAGCTATAAACAGCTCATTTCCAGAAGCGTCCCTGGGGGAGAGGGTACATAAATGGGAGGATCGAGCAAGACAAAACAATCAAAATATGTACAGTGCAGAACGAATACATACAGTGTTGTGTTAGTACTATGGACTACAAATACCGAACAATCAAATACATACAGTGCAAATCAGATACATACAGTGTTGTCCTAAAGCAACACAGTACTAATCAGTATGAGACAACAGAAGTTCTGGTAAACAAGGAGTGGTATATACAGTACATAGTGAGGCCAAGATATAGGGGGAGAGAAGAAGACATAGTCATCAGAGGGGGTGGCAATGAACACTAAGCAGATAGCACTGGTAGCATTAGACAGTCATAGTCGTAGCGTAGATAGCACAGGTAATGTTATGCAGTCGTAGTTGTAGCGTAGATACGGGGAAGGTAGGGGGCCAAGGGGGGGGTGAGGAGGGTAGGAGAGTATAGTGGGTTGGGTTGATGGAGAATTTGCTAGGGAGAGATGACTATATAAGGTACCAATCCCAGCATTAAAGATTTAGATATAAGGTTGATATGTGAGAAGTAGGACTGGGGGAGTTGTTAGGTTCGGATACCAAGTAGCGGGAAGGGTAGCAGCAACAAGGGATGAGGCTCAGGTCCAGGTCAGAAAAGCCAGTATTTAAGAGTAAGAATAGCTAAGTGCTCAATGAATTTTTGGAAGGGGAGCAACACACGGAAGGGAGTGGAGGGCTGTATGGGAGAGAGGAGTTGCTGCATGAGAGGCAGGATGGGGAGGGAGGGGCAGGGGGAACCAAGAACGACCCTCTCCATGATGCTGAAAGTGCTGAGGGGGGGCTAGGAAGGCAAGAGGGTGGGCAGGTCAGGAACTAAACCCCAGGAACTGAGTCCCCTTCAGGATGCTGAGAATCCTGCAAGGGGACAGGGCCCTGGAGGAGGGTGGAGATGTGAGGTGGGGGAAGAAGGGGGGTAGATAAGGGTAAGGGAGCATTAGTCAGAGGTAGCAGGGGAGGCAGTGGGGAGGAGTGGATGGAGGGCGGAGGAGAGAGTAAGGTGGGAGTGGCAGATGGGGTATTATGAGAGAGAGAGAGAGGAGTTAGGCACAGATACAGGGATGAACAGAGTGCTTAGGGAGGAGGTAAGAGAGACAGGGTTGGGACTAGGCAGAGCGGATTTCTAGGGGGAGGGAGTTCCAGGTTACAGGGAAATTGTAGAAGAAGGCGGTGCAGCCAGATGAAGTGCGCTGATGGGGGAGAACGAGAGTCCTATGGGTAGAGGTGTGAAAGGAATAGCAGGATAGGAGGGTGGTTGATAGGAGGGAGGACAGGAAAGGAGGTAGAGAACCAAACCAGAACTTCCCAACTGGATTTACGATGTGTGAGAGGCATCTGTAATGGAGAGAGAGAAGGCAGAATGAAGAGTAAAGATCACAGTGGTTAGTGCGAGGGGAGCAAACAAGAATGAAGTAGCAGAAGGAGTTAAAGAGAGGTCCAGTCTGGCAAGGGCAGTTTTTTGGGCAGAGTTATAGACTACATCCCCGAAGTCAAGCACAGGGAGAATCATCTTTTGGACAATTTCTCACCTGGCATGTTGTGGGAGGCATCTGCGATGTCAGGAGGGGGCGCCTAGCATAGGGAGAAGTTTTTTATGGATGGCTTCAATGTGGACTCCGAAGTCTAGATTCATGTCCAGCCATAGCCCAAGATACTTGAATGTGGCAACATCGTCCAGTGTGGAGCCAGTGAGAGTGTGAAAGATAGGGGAGGAGTCAAGCCTTACCAGTCTTTGTCTGGAGTCGAACGTCATAGACACTTTTTCTGACTTTCATAGAGAGTTGGTTAGCAGTAAACCAGCGTTGGACATTGTTAAACTCCAACTGAAGGCTGGTGGTCACCTCAGAGGGGGAGTTTCTGGAGGAGAATAGCACCATATTGTCAGCATACATGTATATGCATGAGGATATGCAGGCTTTTGGGAGATTGTTCAGGAATATGGAGAATAAAATAGGACCAAGTACCGAGTCTTGAGGGACACCTGAGGTGATTGGGAGGGAAGGGGATAGGGAGTTGTCAATTCTGATGGATTGGCAGTGGCCTATGAGGTAGGAGTGGAATCAGCTAGTGGCAGAGTCAGAGAGACTGGCAGCAGGAAGCTTGTTGAGAAGGAAAGAGTGGGAGACAGTATCGAAGGCTTTGGCCAAGTCAACAAAAATTGCTGAGGTGATGCATCCCTGATCCATGCTTGAGAGAATGGAATCAGTGAGCCATAGGAGGGAGGTGGTGGTGGAGTGGTCTTTACAAAAGCCAGCCTGGAAAGGGATGAAAAAGGAGGATGAGCTGAGGAAGGAGGAGAGTTGTTCTAGGACCAGATGCTGTTGTTTAGCCAAAGTAGGAAGTAGAGAGATGGGGCAGAAGTTGCAGGGATCCGAAGTGTCCCCTCCTTTGGGAAGGGGGACCACTGTAGCAGATTTCCAAGCATATGGCATGGTGGCGTGCAGAAAGGAGAGGTTTAGAAGATTTGTCAATGGCAGGACAATTGAGAATGCAGAGAGGTGACGAGTTTAGGATCTAGGCCATCAGGGCTCTTTCCTTTGGATGGGTTCAGGGCAAGTAGTACAATAGCATGTCATCTGGGAGGATGGGCATGAAAGAGGGGGTGGCAGAGGAGGGAATATGGAGTTAGCGGGGGGGCAGAAGGGGGATCAGGGAGGCCCAGGGAGGATGCACAGGTGGTAAAGTACTTGTTAAATTTGTTTGCCACAGAGGGAGGGTCATCAGTTGTGTGGGTGCCAATTTTTAGAACAGGAGGAGAGGAGTGGACAAGGGGAGAGAACAGGGCATGGATGACCTTCCAGAATTTGGATGGATTGTTAATGTTTTCCTGGAAAGAGGATTGGAAGTACTCTGCTTTCTCAAGGTGGAAGGCCTTAGTGTAAGCACTGCAGAGCAAGCAACAATGCTGAAGGTCGGAGAGGTTGCCAGTGGTTTTGTACACAGCCCAGGCTTTGTCTGTTGCCCCTTGACATGCTATAAGTTCTGCAATGACCCAGGGGAGGTGGTTCCCGTAGGCCTGTACCTTTCTGAATGGGCAATGATGGTCCCATACGTTCAGGAACTGGGAAGAAAAGAAGGGTCAGGGCTGAGTTGACCGAGGGGGCAGAGGAATAGGAGACCAGTCGATAATGGACAAATCGTTATGTAGGGAGGACAGGTCTAGGGAGCGGTATGAGCGAGAATTGAGGATGACAGGGTGACTTTGCGTGGTGGATTTTATGCACACAGTAGACCATATGATGATCACTGAGGGCATCAGGGAGAGTACCAGAGCTTATGACATGTGGGAGTGGGAGGTCAGCACCCAGTCAGTTAGGGAATGCTTGCCTGATTTGTGGTTAAGATGCGTGGGGCAGGAAATTAGTTGTGTAAGGTTTAGCGAGGAGTCATGGTTGTAGATGTTTGACTGATGGCTGGTCAACCAGTTCACGTTGTGGTCCCCAAGGATGAAAAGCTCTCCAGGGATGGCAAGGATGGAAATGGTAGAGAGGAGATCGGTAAGGGAGGAGGCAGGGAGATTAGGGCAGCAATTGATACCACATACAAAGATGGGGAGGGAGAAGGGGGAGGGATATTTTTACTAGCAGCATTTCATAGGCAGAGGGAGTAGTCAAGGAGAGATGGACAGTATAATTGAGAGAGGAGGATATATACATGGTGACACCACCTCCCCTGGACTTCTGGTCCTGACGGATGAGGAAATAGCCAGGGATGGCGATGTCTGAGTCCTTGATTTTAGAGCTCAGTCAAGACTCTGGTACGGTAAGGATGGAGGGAGTGAGTTGGGTCATGAGTGGTTGACGAAGATCAGTTTTTGGGAGAAGACTTCTCATGTTCAGATGAAGAAGTCTTAGTCCATTTGGTAGAGCAGGTGAGGGGATGGTGGGGGTACCCGGGTTAGGTTCAATGTCACTAGATGTAAGTAGCAGAATGGAGACAGTTAATTTACTAAGGATAGACAAGTATTTTTTGGTGGGAGCGAAGGTCCTGCTGTGGGCTTGACCGGGCAATGTATTTGAGAGGCTGATTTGGAAAATGAGGGCGCGTAGGGTGGGCAGATGGGAGCCAGAGCTGGCAAGGATACCTGCTGTGGTGCAGCATGGGAAGTGTTTAAGTGGGGTTTGAAAGGAGGAAGGGAGGGTGGGGGAGGTGGAGGAAGGGCAGAGAGGAGGGATGGGAGGTTGGATGAGAAGAGGGTGAGAGGGATGTCAGGGACAAAAGGAGGGGAAGGCAGAGCAAGAGGAGAGGAAGTATGGTGATAGGTGGCGGAGGAGAGTGAGGGAAAGTGACAGGAAATGTGTGTAGTAGTGGGGGAGAGAAGGGGAGAAGTGGAAAAGTACTTTGAAGAGTGGGAGTGATGCTGTGGGAAAAAGAGGATGAGGGAAAGTATGGTGGACCGACAGGAAAGGTCTAGGCTGGTGAGGGGCAGTCCAGCAACTAATGGTAGGGAGGAGAGAGAGGGGTGAGAGAGTGAAAGGGAGGGGGCAGCACAGGTATCAGACGTGTGTTGTGCCACGAGGGTTGCTGAGGGAGGTAGCACAAAAACAGCCAATTAAATTTGAGAGAAATCACAGCCGGAAGTGACTGCAAGGGAGACGGCAGAGTGTGCTTAGGGTGGGGGGAGAGCAGTGAGATGGGAGGAGAAAAGAAGATATGAGGAATTAAGCGGCTGCACTGGAATGTTTAAGCAGCAGGCTAATTCTAATTTGGGATGAGGATCACTAGCAACTAAAGTAAGCACAGATTAAGGAGGCCTTTGGTGGTAACAAGGAAAGGTGTAATTTGGAGAGGTCCCTTTAAGGGAATGAGCGTTCACACTAGAGAAAGGTGATGGTGTGTATTGTGGGGGCGATGAATAGAGGTCAGGGTCGTGGACAGGGGTATTCAGGGGGCTCAGGACCCAAAAGGTGGACAAGTCCCCAGGTCCAGATAGACTTTTCTCCTAGGGTGCTATGCCCGACTCTACTAACTGACCTCTTTACTGGCATGTAGAAACAGGGGAGTTTTCAGCAGATTGAAGAGTGGACAATGTGGTCCCACACCACAAGAGGGGAAGCAAAGAGGACCAAGCAAACTAAGGACTGGTAAGCCTGACCTCACTCCTTTGACAACTGCTAGAAATCATTATAAACAAGCATATACATAGATACATAGATACATAGACAGTGTCGGCAGATAAGGGTCTATGGCCCACCTAGTCTGCCCATTTGAGCTTGTAAGTTCAGTTTGTTTTCCTAGAAGTCTATTTCCCCTTACCCCTGACCTCTAGAATTCCTTTATGTCTATTCCATGCATTCTTAAATCCCGTGATTGTTTCAGCCCCACCACTTCTTCTGGCAGGGTGTTCCACTTGTCCACCACCCGTTCTGTGAAGAATTCTTTCTCATGTTTCCTCTGAATCGTCCTCCTCCAACTTCATCCCATACCCTCTAGTCCTGAAACATCTTTTCGCTTAAAATAGTGCTTTCCTGCACCCTGTTCCTCTCTGTAAGATACTTGTATGTCTCTATCATATCCCTCTCTCCCTCCTCTCCTCCAGGGAGTACATGTTCAGTTCCTTCAACCTGTCTTCATAGGATTTGTGATGCAACCCATGCACCATCTTTGTTGCCCTCCTCTGAACCTTTCTCACCCTGTCTATGTCCTTACGTGTAGGTATGGTCTCCAGGAACTGTACACTGTACTCCAGGTGGGGCCTCACTAGTGTCTTGTATAGCGGAATTATGACCTCCCTTTTCCTGCTGGTGATGCCCCTGCCTATACATCCCAGCATCCTATTTGCTTTACCTGCTGCCTTGTCACACTGTTTCCCTACCTTGAGGTCATCAGGATGACAACCCCAAGATCCCTTTCCTGCTTGGTGCATGCTATATCCTCACCCCCAACTGATATATTGTGCCAGGGTTTTTGTGCCCCATATGCATTATCTTGCACTTCTTTGCATTGAATTTCAACTGCCAAACCCTTGACCATTCTTCAAGTTTCTGCAGGTCCTTCTCATTCTGTCTATACCCTCTGGTGTGTCTACTCTGTTACAGAGCTTTGTGTCATCAGCGAACAGTGAAATTCTGCCTTCTATATCCTGTGCAATGTCACTGATGAAGATGTTGAATAGGACCGGTCCCAGCACTGATCCCTGTGGTACCCCACTGGTCACTCTTCCTCTGTGGAGTGACAGCCATTTACCACCACCCTCTGTGTCCTGCCACCCAGCCAGTTACCTACCCACACACTACTGTCCTGCCCACACCCATATTCCCCAGTTTGTGTAATAGTCTTCTATGTGGCACAGTGTCAAAGGCCTTGCTGAAGTCCAGATAGGCCATGTCCACTGCCCTCCCCTGATCCACCTCCCTAGTCACCCAGTCAAAAAATTCAATGAGGTTGGTCTGACATGACCTCCCCCTGGTGAAACCATGCTGCCTTAGGTCCTGTAGTCCATTGACAACCAGATGTTCCACCAATCTCTCCTTCAGTAGTGCTTCCATGATCTTTCCCACTACCGAGGTGAGGCTGACTGGTCTGTAGTTCCCTGCTTCCTCTTTGTTCCCACTTTTGTATAAGGGGACTACATCTGCTGTCCTCAGTCTTTGGGTACCTCCCTGTTTCCAGTGATTGGCTGAACAGGATAGCCAGAGGTTCAGCCACCACCTCTCTTAGTTCTTTAAGGACCCTGGGGTGCACCCCATCTGGCCCCATTGCTTTGTCAACTCTTGTACTTCCAGTTCCTTGGGACCCTTTCTCGTAAGGGACTTGTGTCCATTTCTGCACCATTCTCACCCCTTGTACTCCCTTCAGACCCATTACCCCCCTCTTCCTTAGTAAAGACTGAGCAGAAATACCTGTTCAATATGTCAGCTTTACTGTTGTCATTCTCCACGCTGCTCCCATCCTCCCCCTTCAGTCTAACTATCCCTCCCTTTGACCTTCTTTTTTCCCTTATGTACCTGTAAAAGGTTTTGTCCCCTTTATAGTGGAATGGCTGGAGGCAGGTGGTGTCCAGGATAAGAGGCAGCATGGGTTCATGTCAGGTAGCTCATGCCAGTCAAGCTTAATTTATTTCTTTGACAAGAACACAGTGATAGTTGAGAAGGGCCAAGCAGTAGGCATACTGTATCTGGACTTCAGCAATGCTTTTTTACTCGGTGCTCCATAGGAAACTTGTGAAAAAGCTGGGGGATCTGGGAATGGAAGACAAATTAAGCAGGTGGATTAGCAATTGGCTGTGGGGAAGAACTCAGAGGGCAGTTGTCAACGGGGAATGCTCAGGAGTTAGAGATGTTACTAGTGGGGTGCCACAGGGGTCTGTCATGGGTCCAGTTCTTTTCAACATATTCATCTGTGATATACGGGAAAGAGTCCAGGGAAAGATTGGTGCCTTTGCAGATGATACCAAAATCAATTGCAGGGTAGATACAGTGGAGAGTGTACAGGAATTGAAGGGGATCTTGACAAACAGAAAAATGGTCCAAAATATGGAAGTTCAAATTGAATGTCAAAAAGCATAAAGTCATGTACACTGGCAAGAGTACTGGTTGGGGGGTGAGGATGGAGCAAGCAACAGAGATAAGGGATCTGTGACTCATTAATAGTGACAGTCTAATGCCCCACGCCCAATGCCAGAATGCTGCAAGGAAATCAAATAGGATTTGGGTGTGTAGGGAGAGGGTTTGCTAGCAGAAGGAAGGAGGGGATCCTGTTCTTGTAGAGATCCTTGGTGAGACCTCACCAGAACTGTGCGCAGTTCTGGAGAATATACCTGAAAAAGGATGGGGCCTCTTGGAGGCTGTTTAGAGGAGGCCATGAAGATGATTCAGGGGCAGCAGGGGAAGAAGTATAAGTTGAAGTAGGAGAGTCAATATACACACATGCTGGAGGCCAGGAGGGAAAGGAGAGATGTAATAAAGACCTTTAAGTTCCTAAGGGGTATTAACAGAATGTAACACACTGCCCATTCACAAGAAACAAGGGCATGGTAACAAGAGGCCATGGATGTAAGTCAGTGGGAGGAAAATTCAAAAGGGATTCAAGGAATTTTTTCTTTACAGAAAGAGTGGTGGAGATATGATAAGAATTGCCAACAAAGGTGTTCAGTGCAAATTCCCTTGCCAGCTTCAAAAAACACATGGAATTTAGTCTGCACCAGAAGAGGCAGTGAGAGTGGGTAGTCTAGGGGAAGGAATGAGTGGGCTGTGGGGGACAAAACACAGTCTCAGCTATAGGTAGCCTAGCTGTGGCTTGGCATTAGGCTAGAGGTGGATATAGACAGGTAATGGGAAGACTTGATGGACCACTGGCCCCTTTTTGCTATCAACATCTATGTTTCTTGTTCTCCCATCTACCTCCACCACCCCCCGCCACCTACAGCTTGGGCCTAGGATCTCCTTGAACCGCAAGCCTATGCCTACTGAGGTAAGTGCTCTATCCAGCTGTCTTAGTCAGCCAAAACCACACCAGGGTGACCATCTGGTTGGTCACCCATGAATGGACTGGGACTAAAGAAGGGTGGCTGGGGACTGTGGAATGTGCCTCTAGTGCACCAATCTGTGGGCGCAGAGCATCTGAGCCTAGATATGTGCCTTTGGCACAAATTTGGGCTGGCTTTGTGGTTCACACCCTAAATCACTACAAACCACTGGAAGCTTAGCTGGGCATTAGACAAGATTTTCTAAAGGGTAGATGGAGACGCAGTTGTATGCTGTGTCTGCCTTTGTGCAACTGCACCTGTGCCCAGCAGCCATATTTTCAAAAAATGTGAGCTTTTTTGTCAATTTGGTATGCCCCTGAACAGCGACATTTCTATGGCGGCATGCGTCGATATCGACAACAGTGCCATGTCACTGTAGAAGTACCGCTGGGACTGGACAACACCTTCCCCCGACCTGCACCCCCTTCCCGAACTAACTCTGACCTGGAGTTAGAATTCTAAAGTACAGGGGGGAAGAACCCCCTGTTTGGGGGGGTGAAGCCCCCCGAAGAAAAAACACACACCGATGCCGACTGCAAATCACTGTCAACATGGAGCCTGGTGCTGTGATGCCGGTCGACATTTTTCTTGTCGACCTGGCATCTTAGAGCCTGTAGATTTTTGTTCCTTTTCTTCATCTGTGTGCAGCTCAGAAACAGCAGTCTGGTGTTAAGAGTGACATGTGAAGCAGCGATGATTTTTAAGATGAAAACCATGAAATAATTGTGTTTGTGAGTTTGCTCTGTGGTATTCCTTCATACACAGCGGGACCTGCGAGGCCAAGTTCCTTCATTCTAGGTGTTGGGCATCTGGGCAGAATAATCATCTACCCTCTACTCCTCAACTATTCCCTATACGGGCACTTGTCATTGTCGAGCTCAGCTCTGAGTTGCTGCACCCATAGTAGTCAGACACTTTTCCAGACTTACCTCAAGGCTTGTACCATTCATTTTTTTTTAATCTTATTTCTATTTTCTCTCCTTGCAGCCACGGACCTGCTCTATCCCAAGCCACTGCTCCACTTCCCCTTATTGCTTTTGGCAATTGCTTAAACAATTACTTGCAAAAAACAAGCTACTAGACAATGGCACTGACAAACGTTACAATGGGATGACTTATCATTCTTAGACATTAGCTCATAGCAGGGATTAGCAACATACTATAGTGTTTAAATAAATTGCAAGTAATTAAGCTAGATATCAGCCACGTGACCAGGGCTGTATGCCTAGAAGATGCTGTATGAACAAACCTACAAAATAAAACCACCTAAGTTGTTAGTAAAGTCCCTGTATAGGGGAGAAAATCCTTTGTTTTCCTATCCTTTGTTTGTCCACCTTTTTGACTGTCCAGTTATCCCTATCTGGCAGCAGACCCTGCCAACCCTGTCTGCCAACTTCTCCAGGGTTTACCTTATTCCTTCTCACCATCAGCAGAGGGTTTTCTCTGAGGTGCTTTGTCACTGGTGTGGAACCAGTAGGGGGGCTTGGGCATCATCCTGCAGCTGGGGGGTTCTCCACTGTCTTCACCCCCCAGATGCTACACATGCCACAGATATGATGTGTGTACTCCACCTCTGCAGAGACACCCCTGCTGTCCTGTGTGCAGTCCCACCTCTGCGTGATCCTGCTGTGCTGCTGCCTGAATTCCACCAGGATGCTTTAACCCCCCCCCCCGAGGAAGGAGAGCTATCCTGGGGGGGCTCAATCCTCTCTCTCCCCGGCCAGCTCTCGAGTGACCTGCATCTATTTCCAAACCTGGGTCACTGGCATGGCAGGAGGTGAGGCACTAGGTGCCTCAGCCCTCCATGCCATTGGGCCATCTAGTGGAGAGAATCATAACCACACACTTTTCATGCTCGGATTCACCAGAATCCGATACGAAAGGAGTGTTTTGCATTTTGGATGCATCTAAATCCAATTCCAGTCTTGTTCCAATTCTAATGTGCTGGTCAGAATCGGAAATGTAATCAGATTCCGCAATCTGCAAATCCTAATGCCAAACCTCTAGTAAAATACTGTGCCACACCATCAGTAAACAGAATAAGGCAATATACTAAACAAATCAAGCTTTACACTTGTAATTTATAGTTACGCTGTTACGTTTAACAATCCACAATAGACCGCACACCCGGCAAATGAAGAACTGACACATTTTGTAATAATTAATTTCACTTACTTTGATCCAAAGTCGATAGTGACTTACCTGATCTTCATTGTTGAAGGCAGTCGACGAGTCTGTGTTGATGTGATGGTGAATTCTGCAGCCAGGGGGTCATCTTAAGTTGAGATAATGCATAGAAGTGAAATAACAGCTATGATCACTATCTAGATGCAGACCCCGGCAGCAGCTGAAGGCACAGATGTGCTGTTGTGTTGTTGTTTGTCTGTGACGCTTCCTCAGTGTGTTTCTTATGACATCATAGTAGCCGTCAGCTGTGTTTTTGAATGATTCAGTGACCTTTTCTTTAGCTTCTTTTAAGATCTCATTGTAGTCACTTGACTTTTGTGTCACCGTCTTTATTAAGACTGTTGTAATGTGGGCTCTGCAGCCCACACCTCCCATACTAAATATAATCAACTCTGAGTCAGAGTTGATTCAGGGAGGGAGTGTAGGACTGGGAGACAGGGTGTCAGAGTCTTGGGCGCGCCATTACAGCGAACTGTTGATGTTGTCGGCATCGACGTTGTTCGCTGTAATGGTGTCACTGTTGGGTGGGCATACTGTTTTGTGTTGACTTTCCTTGTGGAATGGATGATGTGTTCAGGGTGGATGGACAACAGCATCCTGCTGTTGTGCAGCAGAATAAACCAAGACACGTCACTGGAGGAGGAGGATGAGTACTTTTCTTTTCCAACGGTCAAAGCCAGGTAATGTACTTTTCATAAGAGCTGTAAGAGGAAACACAAAGGACAGAAAAAGACAGTTTTAGTCATGGGGTACTTACGGCATGGAGTACTGCAAGATATACCTGGATATTAGTGGCTAAGTGTGCTGGCTCACTGTCTCAGATATTCACTATTGAAGCAGGTGAAGACGCCCTTCCAAAGGGTAAACATGTAACATAGGAAGAAGCTGGCTGGTTGTGCCAGGATCTACGCTGGCACAAGAGACTGGGTTTACAATGCTGGAGGATAAAGTTTTGGAGCTGGAGTAGGAGGCTTTTGTGCTGGAGGAGGAGGCTTGGTGGTGTTGGTGTCACCACAGGCAACGGTTCTACCTGCAGGACATGGAGACACAAGGGGACAGAAAAAATCATTTTAGCCTGGGTACACCAACAGTCTGGAGTACTGCCATAACACACCTGTGGAGGGAAATGGACATATATTTAGTAGCCTATATGCACTGGCTGACTGTCTGAGATACTCACCATTGCAGCAGGCAAAGAAGGCTTCGGGTATACCCTGGTGCTGGAGGAGGCTAGTTTGTGTCACTGCTGACAATGGTTATACCTTCAGAACAGGAAGACACAAGGGGAAAGAAAAAGGATAATTTTAGTCTGGCTGCATCAACAGCCTACAGTAGTGCCATGAATTACCTGTGGAGGAAAATGGACATTAGCACCCCATGTGCACTGGCTCACTGTATGAAACACTCACCATCACAGCAGAGGGAGTTGAGGCATTCCATGGTGTTACACGAGGTCCCTGCACCCTAACAGATACCCCCAGAGGTACACCACAGACAGCAAGCATTTACGTATATGTTATGCTAACATATAGGGCTAAGGACATCTACTGTACAAGATTAGATGTCAGGATATGTATGCATATAATTGCTACAGTATATGCTTTACTTTCTAATATACACATATATTTCTTGCTTACAAGATGTTAAGACACTTATGTCCTTGTAGTGTTATGATATAGGAGTCGGCATTGCCATCTTCTGATGATTTGTATTACTACACGGCCATGTACAAACTGTACTTCTTTGTTTCCACAAAGTGATGACTGTAACAAAATTATACAATGTTATCTAGGACTGTGGCGCCACCTCTAATTTAGCCAATAGGGCTCATCTCTGTAACTAGAAATGTTTCAACCTTACAGTAACCATGGTAATTATCTTAGGTATACAATGTAAGACAGTACGTCTTCTACCTTGATGACCCCAGGAGACACGGAGATTCCTCGAGGTACAGAGAATGCTTAGCATTGGCTCCCATTTCCAAATGGTAAGAACTGCTTAGGGCAACTGTGATTTTCCTTTTGGTAGTAATAAACAAGCTTTATTACTCTTATGCAACATGTCTGTGATTCCTTGCATTCCCATTATTGCCAAGAACCTGAGAGTGAGGTTTAGACCTCCTGGCAATGGGATCTTTAACATCCACCTTACAACCACCTGAAAAGGCAGACAAGTGATGAGGTGATACTGCCAATGCTACTAAATGTCATTAAATGTACGACGAACCAAGAAGGCTGAAGCTCAAATGCAGTTCCTTAGTACAGGTCATAGAACATTAAATTTCCACCTAGTAGTATGTACTTATCCAAGTGTTTTTTAAATTATTCTTTACTGTCACTGATGATTATGTCCTCTGGTAGTTTATTCCACAGGTTGATGTTTCTTTGTGTGAAACATTTTCTTCTATCAGTCCTAAATTTATTTAGTCTAACTTGCAATGGGTGTCCTCTTGTAATAGAGTTAATATCTTTATATTCTATGCCTAGTTCGTTCATGAGTAATGGGTCATTCATGATATCATAGAAGAATAGGAGGTCTCCCCTAGTCTGTCTAGTCTTGAGGCTGTACAATCCCAGAAATTGTAAACGCTCAGGGTAGGGCTGATTTTTGAATTGGCCAAATTGATCATGTATGTCTACGTTGTATTCTTTCCAGACTGTATGGTTCCCCTCATTTGTATGGGTTCCATAACTGACTACAATAATCCATGTGTGGTCTGACATATGATAGGTACAGGGGCAGTATAAACTTCCTTTGATCTACTTTTAACATTTTATTTTATTGCCCCAATTATCCTGTTTGCTGTAGCAATAACTGTTATGTGTTGGTCCTTAAATCCTAATTCGATGTCTATTACCATGCCCAGGTCTTTTTCACTACTTTTTGATTGGAGAGGATTTGTATTTAGAAAATACTGATGTTTTGGATTGTGCAACCCCCATGTGTAAGACACAGCATTTGTCTTGATTCAGGGTCATACCCCATTTCTCTGCCCAAAATACTAATCGATCAATGTTGGTCTGTATGAGCGTTTGTTGTTCTTTGGACTTACATACTCCACCTAATTTAACATCATCTGCATATTTACAGATCTGAACATGAATGTTATCTTCCATGTCTGCTATGAATAGTTGGAATATAAGTGGGCCCAGTACAAAACCCTGTAGCACGCCACTTGTCACTATTCCCGTTTTAGACCTGTGACCTTTTATCGCAACAACCTGTGTTCTTTGGTTCAGCCAATTCAGTATCCAACTAATAATGTGCTTGTCAATATTGTATTTGGTAAGTTTGCCTTTCTATTGCCCAATGTGGCACTAGATCAAAGCCCTTACTGTAGTCGAATAGTATTACGTCATAAGGCTCTCCTTAGTCAAGATGTTTGCGTTTTCATAAAAGCAAATTAAGTTGGTATGACATGAAAATCTTTTTTGAAAGCCATGCTGGTTACTGTCAAATACAGTTTTTTTGTTTTTTTTCTGGTTCAGAGTGAATTTTATCCTTAACTATTGATTCCATTATTTTGCATATTACTGAAGTGAGACGTATTGGTCGGTAATTTAATATGTCCTGCTTACCACCTTTTTTACGTGTTGGGGTAGGCATGGGATAGGCATAAGGGGGCAATACAAATGAGTATGAATAGATAGGCCATTGACAGAGCAAAGGCCGATGGCACATTCATAAGGCAGAAAAAGAAATGGGCAGACTGGATGGGCCTTGCGGTCCTTATCTGCCATCAACTTCTATGTTTCTATGTGGTCACTTTTGCATTTTTCCACTCATGTGACACCTCCATACTGTTAAGCTACTTTTCGTATAGTATTTTTAACAGTTTTATAATGCCTGTCATGATTAGCAGGATTTCTGCAGATATGTTGTCTGGTCTAGGTGCACCATGTGGTTGTTTATTTAATATTTTTATGTCCTCAAGTTTAAGCTCATGGTTACCTATATCAGGTTGTCCAGTATATCCAATAGGCGTCTTAATCAGTTTTGTAAATTAAGCAAAAGTAAGTATTAAAAATGTTTGCCATTTCAACAGGTTCAGAGACTAGTTTTACCTCTGAAATTATAGACAGCTCATTATTTGTTTTCTTAATGAATGTATGTATGCATAGAACTGTTTACTATTTGTTTTGGGTTTTTTGCTGTTCTTGCAAGGTTTTTTCCATATTCGCTTTGCTTGTTAATCTTGTTTTTACACTTTTGTGTAAGTCTTTGAACATTGTCTGGTTTGTTGTAGAGTTGTCTCATTTTGCCTTACCATATGCTTTATTTTTTCTTTTTATTAATTTTAAAATGCTTTGTTTAGCCATTTTTGTCTGATGTCCTTACAGTTGTACTTTTTTACTTTCTTGACATGTTTGTCAGTAATTGTGAATATAGTATTTTTTTATATATGTCCAACATTCTTCCACTGATTTGTTAGTTAGTTCGTTCTTTGTTCCAGTCTAAATTTTGTAAGTATTCATTTATTTTTTATTTGCATTTTGTATAGATATATTTCTGTACATTCCTTCTGTTGCTTGCACATATTTTCAACTGAAATGACACAGTCGTGATCACTTGTGCCAATTGGTGAGGTTACTGTACAGTTTGATACAGTTATAGTGTCTCTAATAAGGATTATGTCTAATAGATTGTTTCCCCTTGTAGGTTTGTCAACAAGTTGCATTAAATTGTTCTCCAAACATGTTTTAATGAATTATTTACTTTGTTTAGAATGCACTGTGTGATTTACTCATTAATATCCAGGAAGTTGAAATCCCCAGCTAATATGACGTCACCCATGCCGGTTGCTTTGGTTATCTCTTCCAAAATTTTATTGTTCTGTTCCTCCATGGTATCAGGTGATCTTTAACATAAGCCAAGTGTATAATCCTTATTTGAGTTTGTATGAATTTGTACCCATACGGTTTCTGTGGTTGGTAAGCTGGATTTTATTTTCCAAGAAATGTTATTGACTAAGATTTGGTTTGTTTGGTATATTGCAGTTTCTCCCCTCCTTTTTTTTTCTATCCAATGTAAATAGATTGTAACCTGGAATGTTTTTATTCCAGTCGTCATTCTCTGACCACCAGGTTTCAGTTAGTAAGGCTATATTAGTGTTTTCTGATACCAGTCTAGCCTTTAGTTCATCCATTTTTTGGTTTAGACTCCTGGGGCCTGATTCCAAGAGGCATTATGCCAGCACAAGGTGAGTTACACTGCACCCGATCCCATTCTGAAAGGTGCCTTGCATTATGCCGAATGTGGGTTGAGCCAAATGTAGGATACATCACCCACTACGCCGCAACCCATAACAGCATGGTGCAAGGGTGGGTTACAGCAGCAACTGCACCCTATTCCAAAAGGGCGTCTGCTGTAACCCACTTACGCAATTCTGAAAGCCGCATTGGCACAGTGGAGTTAGACCATCATGGTCTAAGGGGCATCTGTCTGTGCCAAGCAATGGATGCCTACACTGCAGCACTGTGGCAAGGTTCCCACTGTGCTCTCCATGCCCCCCAACATGCATGTGTCCCCCACCCCTGAATGTCAGGGACCCCTGGGGCTCTTGTTTCAGAATGCCCCCCCAACAACTTTGCCACCTGTCCAGCCCCCCATGCCCCCTGGTGCTTGCCATGGTGCTCCAGGGCAGGGGACTCCAGAGGCAGTTTGCAGCGGGCCATGATGTGCGGCATTCAGGGCTATTGCGCCATGCATGTGGCACTAGCCTACACTTGCCGCAAGTCTCAGGTTGCAAGTGCTGGGACCCTGCCACTCTTAGAATATGGTGCGGGGTCCCTGGCATAGTGGTGAATGTCACAACTCGCATATGCCTGCAATTTGTGACATTCTTCCCAGAATCGGCCCCTTGGTGTAACTTAAAATTATTTTTATACCTTTATCTTGACAATGTTTGGGGTTTGCTTTAGTATGTTTGTTTGCTTTGTTTTCTCCCCCTTCCCTACCTTCCTCTTTAGTTTAAAAGCAGGGATTCCATTTTTGTTTTAATTATGTTTCCTAAGCTATGAGGCTCCCCTTTTGTTAAGATGTAAACCATCTGGGCTGTATAGGATCTGCTGCATGTAGAAAATTATCCCATGAGTCAATGAATTGTATTTCACCTTTATTACACAGTTTTGCAGTCTTCCGTTGATTCTTTCAATGGTATTTTTTTTTTTATTTGCTTTTAGTACTGTGATTAAACTTGATATCATGATGTGAGCACCTAACTGTTTCAGTTCACTGACCAAGTCAATTAGTTCTAAGCAAATGTCTTTTTCATGGTTGTACCCTATATCGTTTGTACCGACATGCGGTGTAATGATAGGATTGGGCCTCGGTTGTTTTACAATTTCTGGTGCTGTTTTCTTGATATGCTTCATGTTTGCCCCAGGGAAACATGACAACATTCTATTTTGTTTGTCAGGGTTGCATATTATGGCGTCACAGTTTCTTATAATACAGTCTCCAAGTGTAATAAAACTCTCTTATTCCTTCATTAGTGTTACTGACATTTGAACCTTCTGGTCCCATTTCCCCAAATACATCGAATCTATTCTCAAGAGTAATACCTAATGATACAATCGCTCTCCTCCATTTTTTTATTCCATTTCTATGATCAACTACACTCCAAGTGTCGTTGTATGAATCATTTGTTTCCCTTGTTTTTTTATTAATATTTTCTGTTTCTTCCTGGTCTACTTCAGGGTCTCTAGTTCTTTTCTGACTTCCACCTGTATTTCTGTTACTACTGTTTGTTTCATCAACTTGTTCTAAATTAAGTACCTCTTTAAGATTATTCAGTTCATTTCTAATGTTATTTAGCTTGTAAATAGCAGTTTCATGCTCCAGACAACATTTACATTCTAGTAGGTCCCAGTCTGCAGAAGTCTGATCTGCGTACATATGACATTTGTTGCACTGCTGTAGTAGTCTATGGTTATGTTTGTATTACACAATTTCTGTCCCACCTGACACGCCCGACATGCAATGCGCAAATCTCAGCATGCGTCTCCGTGTGCGGTGCTGTGCACTCACCCTGCTCGAGCTCACCCAGTTCGCTCTGGGGCAAGTTTATATAGAGTGATGGAAACCAGGAATTGAGCAGGTCACATTACCCCGTGCTCACCCTCGGCCAGTTAAAGCAGTTAATACTGTTTAAAAATATGCACAGACTGTGCCTATATCAAGGCATCCCCCTGAAATGCTCAGTTAGAGCTGCTGTGTGCAAATTAAATATGTTTGGCAAAGTCAGATGATGACCCTGTAGTGCCCCTGTTCAGGGCTGGACTACAATACCCAGTGTTCCCTGATGTAGCCTAGCAACTGGTATTGCAACAATCCAAAGATGCACTCTGTAGTGCTTTGTCAAGTGCCCAAAATATATTCTGTTAAAAAATGGGCTACAGTCCCTCTTATGCGACGAGCCACAGCAATATCAACTGCCCCACTCGCTCTGGGCTGAGTTTATATAGTGTGCTAGGAACCAGGAAGTGAGTGTGTTACGTGACTGCTCCCTCTTTGGCTGGTAAAAACATTTAATACTGTTTAAAAATATGCACAGACTGTGCCTATATCAAGGCTTCCCCCTGAAATGCTTAGCTAGAGCTGCTGTGTGCAAATGAACTACTGTACATTTGGCAAAGTCAAATGCTGACCCTGTAACTTAATGTTTTCACATTAAATTATGACCAGAGTCCCTCTCAAAATGCAGCCCGACTCGTGATAAAAAAAGTTACAATTTCCAGCTCTGATTTCAGAACAGTGAATTGTACTTGGTGTGTCATTCACAGGCTCTATTTCGATGCAGTACCAATAAAAGGAGCTCCACTCACTCTCATGCCAAGATAATATTAAATCCACCAAACTGAAAAAAACAAGACCAAACACTGAAATCTTACCAATTCCTTTAGTCAGTGCAGTGCCAAAGTATTCAAACACACTCCAGACTCCGTCAATACATAGGGCGAATTAACAGCACCACTGACTGCCCCAAATAGTTTCTGAAGAGGAGCAAATGCATGAAACCGGTTGGGGCAGTTAGTGGTGCTGTTAACTTATTAACTCCTGGAAATGCCTGTAAGTGGCAGACAAATCATCCCCTTTGTCTCCCACAACAACTCCAGTCATCAGACAAAGACTTCCTATTTGCCCTGGACACTTCTCAGGCCATCAGCACTATTTCTCTATATTACTTGAAAACTAAATTGATTAGAATTGACTGCATAGCACCATTAGAAAGGTAATTTTGTGATGAACAACTTTGGAACTGGTACTTTGTGTGTCTCACATATACTTTAGCAATTTTTTTCATGTGTTTATGGTATGGTGTTTATAGCTAACATTTGTCCCTTATGCAGCACCCATAAGCACCTTGAATACAATGGGGAAAAAACCTTTTATATTAGAAAAATTGCTTTTTAGTACAAAACTACTTTTGTACCTACATCTAATGTATGGATGCTTAATTTGGTGTTGATATGTTTTATATTTTGCAATAAAAAATGGTTTATGTTGCCTTTTTTATTGCAAAACAAAACTATGTTTTTGCTATTTTGACTAGCATAGGAAAAAAATAAATTGCTTATAATTAATTGCAAAGCATCGTTGGAAAGATAATTTTGTGTTGAACAACTTTGCCACTTATACTTTGTGTGTAGCACTTACGGTTCATGAGGTATTCACATAACATAGAAACACAGAATTTGATGGCAGACAAGGACCACTTGGCCCACCCAGTCTGCCCATTTCCCTACCTAAAGGATAAGCTGCAGATCCTAGTTAACCAGCAGCCTGCTTCTTCCTACCCCCACCCCCTAGAACTGCCTTATGACTGTCCCATGCATGCTTGACTTCCACCACTGTTTTTGACTCCACAACCTCCTCTGGAAGGCTGTTCCATGCATCCACAGCCCTCCCTGTAAAAAAATACTTCCTTAAATTACCTCTGAGCCCCCCCATCTTCAAATTGTGCCCCCTTGTTCTTGCACACCTCTTTTTTTGAAAGATGCTACCCTCTTGGACTTTGTTGATTCCCTTGAGGTACTTGAAAGTTTCTATCATGTCCCTCCTCTCCCTCCTTTCCTCAAGGCTATACATATTAAGCTCCTTAAGTCTCTCTTCATATGTCTTCTGGTGCAGACCCTGCACCATTTTAGTTGCCCTCCTCTGGACAGCTTCCATCCTGTCTATGTCTTTGCAGAGATTGAGTCTCCAGAACTGCATGCAGTACTCCAGGTGGGGTCTCACCAGATGTCTGTACAGAGGGATAATAACTTCCTGTTTTCTACTGGTGATGCCTCTCCCTATGCATCCCAGTATCCCCCAGCCCTCCTTGCTGCCCTCTCACATTGCTTGCCCACCTTTAGGTCATCTGATATGACTACCCCCAGGTCCCTTTCCATTTTTGTTGTTGTTAGTATCTCACCCCCATTGTGTACTCTTCCCTGGTTTTTGTTTCCCAGGTACATTACCTTGCACTTCTTAGCATTAAATCTAAGCTGCCATACTTTTGACCATTCCTCTAACCTTTCAAGTCCCTTCTCATCCTTTCCACCCCACACCTTGTGCATCAACTCTGTTGCAGATCTTTGTGTCATCTGCAAAGAGACATACTTTTCCATCCAGTCCCTCTGCAATGTAAGCTTATAAAGACATTGAAGAGGACCGTCCTAATACTGAACCTCTCATGGTACCCCACTAGTAACCCCCCTTTCTTTAGCGTGGACTCCATTTACTATTACTCTCTGTGTCCTATTCTCCAGCCAATTCTTTACTCAGGCTGTCATTTTGGGACCCACCCCCAGGCTGGCTAACTTGTATATTAATCTTTTGTGTGGGACTGTGTCAAATGCCTTGCTAAAGTCTAGGTGGGCCATGTCCACAGCCTCTCCCTGATCTACTACTTTGGTCACCCAGTCAAAGAAATCTATCAGATTCATCTGGCATGACCTTCTTGCTGTGAATCCATGCTGCCTTGGGTCCTGTGCCCCTCTGGCCTCTAGATACTCAACAATTCTTTCCTTCAGAAGTGATTCCATCATTTTCCCTATCACGGAGGTTTAACTAACAGGTCTGTAGTTTCCTGCTTCTGCCTTGCTCCCACTTTTGTGAAGGGGAATCACATCTGCCATCCTCCAGTACTCAGGTACCACCCCATCCTCCCATGATTTGTTAAAAGGGTAGTCAGTGGTGTCACTAGTTCTATCCTTAGTTCTTTTAGAATTCTGGGATGAATCCCATCAGGTCCCATTACTTTTTCCACCTTCAGTTTTAAGAGTTCTTTCAGAACCCTTTCTTCTGTAAATGGGCTGGTATCAACTTCTGTATCCAAAGTGTTTCTACTGTTTGTTTTAGGTACCTCCCCCTCTTCATTTGTAAATACTAAGCAAAATATTTGTTTAGTATCTCTGCCTTTTCACAGTCACCCCCTGCCCAGCCTCCCTCCCCTTTATAAAGCCTCACTATCCCTCCCTTGGTCTTCCTTCTCTCCCTTATGTACCTATAAAAGGTTTTATCCCCCTTCTTAACTGAGTTGGCTATCTTTTCCTCAGTTTGGGCCTTTGCTGTTCTGACTGCCTTTCCAGTTTCTTTTTCCTTTAACTGATACAGTTCTCTGTCCTGCTCTTTCTGTGATTACTTGTACTTCCTGAATGCATTCTTTTTCTCTTGAACCTTCACTGCCACTTCCTTTGAGAACCATCATGGTTTCTTACATCATTTCATTTTGTTTATTTGATTCACACAAAGGCTTGTTACCTCTGTGATGGCAGTTTTTATTATTCCCCATTGTTCTTCCACCCCTCCTTCCTGCCCATTTGCTAGTGCATTCCTTAGGCACTCACCCATTTTGGCAAAGTCAGCTCTCCTAAAGTTCAGTGCTTTTGCCTTTGTATGGCTTGACTCTATTGCTGTGTTTATTGTGAACCATACTGTTCGATGGTCACTAGTTGTCAGATGGCTACCCACTTCTACATCAGTGATCCTCTCTCCATCTCCATTTGAGAGAACCAGGTCTAAGATTGCTCCCTCTCGAGTGGGCTCCAATACTAGTTGTCTAAGGCATGCCCCCTGTAGGGCATCTAGAATAACCCCACTCTTCGAAGTGGCTGCTGCAACTGCACTCCAGTTAACATCTGGCATATTCAGAGCACCCATCAGCAATATCTCCCCTTTTTCTGCTATTCTAAGTATACTTTCTATTATTTCCTTGTCCATTTTCTCCCCCTGAGAAAGGGGTCTGTATACAACCCCTGTACGGATTGTGGTGCCATTGCCTGTCTACAAATTTACCCACAGTACTTCTTCTCCTCCCTGTTTACCCTTTTGTTCTGTTGCTTTGATTCCTTCCCTTATGTAAAGAGCTACTCCTCCTCATCTTTTACCCTCTCTTTCCCTCCTGTAGATAGTGTATCCTGGTATGTTTGTGTCTCAGTCATGGTTCTGTGTGTACCATGTTTCTGTGACTGCCACGATATCCAGATGTTCCTCCTCCATCAAGCCCACTAATTTAGGAAGCTTGTTAGGGAGGGGAACCTCTTGGAACTGCATGACTGCCCCCTGGTGACCCAGAGGCATGGTGTCATGCTGGCAGGAATGTGACTCTCTCTGACACTGACACAGCTCCAGCCATCTGACGCTTAATGCAGAGGCGTCAAGGTCGGAGATTAGTGTAGTGCAGTTGCAAGGAAACTGGATTTGTGCACTTGACTGTACCAAAGTCCACCACAGAACCACTTAACATAGTCCACCCCAGGAGAAGACAGGGTTGTGAACATATATTTGTTTGTGGCATGGTGATTATAGCTTGATTTTGTTTAGAAAGGCCCAGGATGCTGGCCCAGTGGCGCTGAGGGTTGAGGCACTGGACACCACACCTCACACCATGCCAGTGGCCTGGGTTCAGAAATGAGCCCCGGTCATTGGGGGTTGGTAGGGGAGGACTAGGATTGAGCATCTGCAGACTGCTCTCCTAATCCTGGGGAGGGATGGGGAAATTCACTACACTGAAGCAGCCACTGAGGATGCCTGGTGGCAATACCAGTGCTGGTGCATTGGGGGGCACGGTGGACATCAGCACACTGTGGCTAGACATCATTGCACATCCACGCTCCTGTGGGAACTACAGAGGAGAAAGGATGGGCACGACAGTGCAGCTTGATGGCTGCACTCCCGCTGACCTGGAGACCTGTTGTGGAATCACGTTGGGGGGGTCAGGTCTAGCCCAGGATGGAGAGGTGAGGGGAGACCCTTCGATGGACTGGAATGGCTGTACCGGACCCCCACATATTGAGTGAGCCTGCTGTCCTCTGGGCCAGTGGGGGCCGGCAGCAGGATGCCACTGCTGGTGCACTGCGGAAGGCACAGAAATATAAAGAATAAAACAAAAAAAGAAAAGAAAGGCCCAGGATGCAGTGTTAGGAATATACAGAAGACAGGTGGTGTAACTCTCAAAAAGCTCCTGTGGCGTGAATGAGTTAATTCACCCTTAGTATTGCCAGAGTCTAAATTGTGTTTGAATGCGTTTGTACTGCACTGAATTAACAAACTGGTAAGATTTCAGTGTTTGCTCTTGATGCTGTTTTTTTCAGTTTGGCCCATTTCTGATGCCCCCATCAACGTACAGCACAAGCAGTAAAAGACATTTCCCAAAGCCACCTCACGGCCTAGTGGTAAGCAAGTCTGCTTATCATGCAGTCGACCCATGTTCGTGTTTTGAGTTCGTGACCCTGCACATCAGACAGCATGCATAGGATGAGCAGCAACCTCAGATGCTTACTGCCTAGGGGAGGGAAGGAAACCTCTTGCCACTGCATGACTGACCTCTGGTGGCCCAGGGGCAGGGTGTCACGCTGGCATGAATGCGACTCTCTCTGACACTGACACAGCTCCAGCCATCTGACGCTTAATGCAGAGGCATCAAGGTCGGAGATCAGTGTAGTGCAGTTGCAAGGAAACTGGATTTGTGTGCTTGACTGCACCAAAGTCCACCACAGAACCGCTTAACATAGTCCACCCCAGGAGAGGCCAGGGTTGTGAACATATACAGCTGTCTGGAACAGGCAGATGAAGTTCCTTCCACCCGAATACCCTCCAGGGTCCTAAGTCTCTACCCTACCTACCCTCTCACCCCGGAAGTCCCTGCCCCAGTCCTGCCTGCAATGGAGTTAGAATGCTCCAATAAAGACTATGGTTATTGGCCTCTAGAAATCCACCCTGTGACTTGAGGAAAGAGAAATTGTTTAACCAGGGATAGGCACACTCAGCTGAAGCTTGTTTCCAGGTGAAACCTGGGAGCACAAGGAAGTTAAGTGACTTGCTTAGGGTCACACAGTATGCATGTGGGGGCTGTGGGATTCAAACCCAGGTCTCAAGATTTGCAGCTCAAAGCCCTAAACCTCTGTGTTATACTGCCACCATAGATGGAACTACTGGTGGGTAGTGGGATGCAAAGACCTGGTATGGGAATGAGGGGTGTACGTGCCTGGGGAGGGGTGCTCCTCAAGCAGCGGAAGAAACTGGATTTGAGATGCTGGACTGAGGTCCCCCCAGCCAGGCTGGGTACATATCAGGGAATACACAGACGGGGGCAGAAAATGTTCTTACAGACCCCCCCCAAGATGTTGAAATCTGACTTCTCCTTACAACACAGTTTTGCAGTATCTTAGTTTAATAAGACAAATAAACATTTAACAGAGTACAGATGTCTGTAGCTCTGTTACTATTGGTCTAACCACATCCATACTACACAGAATCAGCAAAAGCAGATGATTAGCCTGCTGACTCTCTATCCTTATTGCATTAGATCAGCAGGCACACTGAGAATCACTTCTTTGAAAAGCTGCATGCACACAAATGCCTGAAGTTTCTGGTTTTAAACCCACCACAAAAGAGCTATCCTTTTTTTTTTTTTGCTTTTCCTTTTCATATTCCAGGCTCTTGGAGTCAGTGAGACCACAATTTCCTGTCAAGACTCAAAGCAGCGCTCAGTCAGGATCATTTGTTTCCCCTTCTGCATCAAAATCCCCACCCTCCACCTCACCCCTTCCAGGTCCAGATGTGCCTGTGGAGGGGCTGCAGAGGGACTCTTTGAGGTGGTTATTTTGTACATCGAAATGTATGTGTGTGTAACAGAGCAAATAAGCTCAGACTTATTCATCTACATCCTGCCGTCAGACACATCTCTTTACAGAAACCCATAAGCAGACAAACTGTTCTCAGCCTTCACTGGAAAAGGATGAAGGCGAGTCAGCTATCTGTGGAAAACACAGTCCAAATTTAGGGGAATTCAAAAAACAGCAAAAATCCCCTGAAAAATCCCTGTTGTCCAGAATATATTTTAGCATATATTCTGTAGAACTGGGCTTTGTTTTCTGCTTTTTGCATGCCCCTAAATTTGGACTTTTTCTTGCGATAACAGAGTAAACCACTCTGAAGGGAGCACCACACCGCAGCACTGTGATACTCTCTTTTGTGATGCACATTGAAAGATCTTTATGGCACTGAAATCTGTCAGCTATATCTGACACACTTGCATGTGCTCATACATTTTTTTAATTACAAATTCTTATCATTTTTCCCCCTGGTTCCCCTGACCCCAAAGCTGTGCCCTTCCTCCAACCAGGAGGGAAAGTGTCCCCTTCATGGCTGATAGGGAGTGCATGGATGCCAGGAGGTTCGAGCCATCCCTTTCCCAGAGCCATGCACTGCATGCTGCCTGTTTCTTCAACCAAGTGCACCATAAACATGTCACACACCCATCATGCAACTGTGTGTGTCGCAGACCAAATGTGTAACACACCCATTGTGCAACTACACGTATCACGGACCAACTGTGTCACACACCCATCATGCAACTACATGTGTCGAAGAATAAAAGTGTCACACATGTCATGCAACTAGATGTGTTGGGAATTAAATATATCATGAAACTACATGTGTCATGGACCAAATTTGTCACACAACGGTCATGCAACTATAGATGTCATGGACATGTAACCCCCAGGCCACTTTTTTAACTAGAGTGCACACCCCCCATTAAATATCTGAAAAACGCTGGTGCCCATATACTGGCATACCAGTTTACTATACTAAAAGGTAGGTAACACCCTTGGCATTAGGCTGTATGCCTGGCTCATTTTCTAAAGGAAAAGAAGGGTGGGGGTACAGAAACATACAACTTGAACCATGTGTAAATAACACAACCCAGGTCCTGGGTGGAGGCTACTAGGCATATGCTAGATCTAACCGCCTGAGGGGTCCCCCAGTAAATCCACATAACCAGAAGCAATAATCGGAATGTCCATAACAGTGACTGGAATTGTGCAGTATGGCTTTATTCAACAGATGTAAAGTAAAAGCAAAAGTGGACCCCCGAGGGTCGGTCCAGGCTGGACAGGTACAAATTCATGAACTCTCCTTACATGTAGTACAGTTCATGAACAACAACAGAACAATCTTCTTCCCAAATTCCCATAAGGTGCATTAGTGGACACCCAGCTACGCACATGAACATCTTTCTTTCCATGAGTGTCATTTAGTGAATCTAAGCCACGTACTCAGAACTCTCCTCATTTGTTTACCTGTGTCTGGTGTGGGAAAGGTGTGTCCCTGGAGGGTGTCCTTGTTTGTTGGCATGATAATTGCACAGAGCATGGAGAGTGCTGAAGTTTGAAAACCCGCTTCATAGAGGTAGGAGAGCATACTTTCTGTGTTGCCATGACAATGGTATGGGGAGCACAAGAGGGCTGTTTGTCTGTGATAGCCCTCAGATTATTGCCTACATCTACAGTATTGGATTACCTCCAGGAAAAGCACAGAAAATACTAATTTTTATGTTTGCTTGCATGCGCAAGAAACATCTTGGGACAGTATGACATTTTAGAGGTGTGTGAGTTTCCGCCCAGTGCAGTTGATGTTTTATGGGGCTCGTCCCTCAGGCACCAATGAATCGGTGAGCTGTCTTCGACAGCAGTTTGAAAGAAGTGGTCTTCTCTTGAAAGAAAAATGCCGCTCCAGTCAAGGATGGTTACTAGTTGATGCTTTATGGGGCTCACCCCTCAGGCACCAATGAATCGGCTAGCTATCTATGACAGCAGTTTGAGAGAGAGGACCGCACTTGAAAGAAATCTGCCGCTGCAATGAGGGACAGTTTCTTCATTGCAGCAGGACCTTCCCCCTCCCTTGCAACCAGGCACACAGACATACCTTCTCTCTGTTGGCAGCAGCTGACAAGACTCCAGCCATGCACATTACAGTGCACAGTAATGTGCATGGCTGGAGTTACGGTTCTTGTTGGCTCCTGCCACCGAGCACCTTGTTTGTTCGGTGTGTCTTTCCTGGTGAACCATTTCAATAAATGAATAAATGAGCTGTGGTGCGGCTTTCCACATTGGCAGCTTCTGCCACCCCCCACACACTCCCCAGAAAGCCAACATCAGGGTGCCCAATCCCCATGTTGGCATGTATCCCCCCCCCCGCCATTAATGTAACACACTGGGAAACCCATCACAATGTGCCAAAATAATTTTTTATTTATGTTTCCGACACCAGAATGACCTCCCAGTGTCAGATGACTCTCCCACCTGCCCAAATAGTTCAAGTGCCGACATCAGGGTGCCCAATCCCATGTCAGCAGCCCCCCCACACACACACACACACTATTGTGACACACTGAGCCCACTCCAGTGTACCTAAATATTTTGGTAACCTGTAAAATAAAGAAAATGATCCTGAAGTCTTTTTTTTCCCTCATCGTCTCCCATTCCCCACCCCACCCACCCTCCTCTAGTGGACCCACTTCTCCTTACCCCCTTACCCCATACTTGCCTCCGGGAGCAGTGACCTTCTATGGACCAGGACACATCTGCACTCTTCAAATCCGACAAGCAAACTGAAGAAATGACGGTAAGCTGTATAATGGAGTCAATGGGGGGGTTCAACTTAAATTTATATTTCAGCCAATTTTAGGAATTTTGACCCCCAAATTTTCAACATGGGGTTCTTGGGACCCCACCTGGTAAACACTGTCACTGTCATTTGGTTACTCATCTCAAAAGGTGATTTCGTGGTTGCTGTATGGCATCACCTTTTGGGACTGATTAATGAAATGATAGTGCCACTGTTTATGAGGTGGGGTCCCAAAAAATCTATGTTGCAAATTTGGTGAAAAAATTCCCAAAAATGACTGCGTTATTAGCATGCATTGCACAGTTTCTATAAACGCTCGTAACTTCGCCAATTTTTTGTATTTTCACTCCAGATTTTCAACATTGCCATTTTTCACACCTCCTTATGAATAGTACAGCTCTCATTTCTTACATCCTGCCCAAAATGTGTTTTCACACCTGTGGTGCAGAATGGCGCAGTTGCTGTCGGAAATCACCTTTCGGGATTGAGTAATGAAATGATAGTGCCACTGCTCAGGAGGCAGGGTCCCAAAAAGCCCATGATGAAAATTTGGAGGGAAAACACCAACAAACGCTCAGGGCGTTAGGGTTTCCAACCATAAACCCCCACCCTGTAGAGACTGACAGGCATCGGGGGGTAACTTGGGGTCATCGGCTGTAATGCTCACGCCATTCCACCCCACCCCGCAGCCAGTGACAGGCATTGAGGTGTGCCTTAGGTGTCTTAAGCCCTAACGTTCACCCCCATTCTCCTCATTGCACCCATCTCAATGTATTTCCTTGTGGAATGGGGTGACTGTAAGGGCCGAAGACCCCAAGGCACACCGTAACACCTGCAGGTGTCTGCAGGGTGGAGTGAGGTGGAATGGTGTGAGCGTTATGGCCGACGACCCAAAGGCATATTTCCAAATGCCTGTCAGTCTCTGCAGGGTGGGGGTGGGGGTTGGCGTTAGTTTAATACTTCACTGCCATTCCTATTATGCATCTCTCTGACTCCTGCAGTACCAATGCCAATATCAGCAAGCAAACATTCGTCACTGACAAATGCTTGTTTGAATTGTCACAACTTGCCCAGGACACCTTGGGTGTTACGATCCTGGACTGGCTCACTTATTCTATCACTGTGCTACCAACCCGATTATAGTGTTCTCAGGGATGCTCCTTTTGAGTCCCACAACAGGCTCTTACTCACACAGTGGAATGTCTCTCGGAAATAGGAAACAGTTACTTCAGGCAGCCTCATCCCTGCTCTGTATTATACGTAGGTTTTACTTTTTAAGTTTCCTAGTGTTCTCTCTAGAAATTAAACACAGAATCACCCAATAAAAATGGATTAACTTGGCTTATTAAAACACAGCAATTACAGATTTATATTATAAGGGCATGATGGCGCCCCTATAGTTAGGGTTGAGTAGCCTGTTTAATGTTAAATCTCATATTTTGCACAATAATATCTTTGGCTCTCTTTGATGGAATGAACTGAAATTGTGCACGTGTTGTCTAGGAGGCAAAGTCTTGATGTGTGGAAATTTTTGTTACAGCAGCTTATGCGGTTTCAGAGATCCGTATGTGTCATTTTAAGAAAAAAATTTTTTCTTATGCTTAATATTTTTTTTTTTTTGCTCTTGCCTACAGTCTACATGGAAAGGAATTGTTGTTCCAAACTTGCAGGGGACATGTGTCATGTCCCAAGGTAATGCCTTTGACAGGTCCCATGAAAAAATACCAAGGGGTTCCAGAATTATAGGGCTTTAAATTTTAAAGTAGAGCTGCGCCTGAACAGTAGGGTTTTTCAGATAATGTTTTGTGGTGCAAGTAAAAATTTGATGCTGCAAATGCTCGTTTCGCTTTTGGGCCACTTGTTTGACATGGCACCAAACATTTTTTTGATGCCGTGTCAACCACCATCTCATTGACCTTTTCCACAAACCAGCAAACATGGAAAAAAACACAAAAATGCTGTGATTTTAATAAGCAAACATCATAACCTAGCTAAATGGAATCCATTTAGCCAGATGCTGATGTTTGTTTTTAAGTATACTGGCCAGAAATAAGTTTACTGGACACCTAAGATACTGGGTGCCCAGCTTTGCAAGAGGAGCACTTCCCCCGCATTCTCTGTATTAGAACAGTGGGATTTTCTTGACTTCTGCAGCCACAGTTAGAACTCATGCAGCCGACTGCAGTTTCATCTGTGAGCCACCCTTTTCCCTGGTGTCTAGTGGCATCCCCCACCCACCGATCACTGTCCCCTATCCCTGATGTCTGGTGACAACCCCCTCCTCCCATATCTTTCCCTGGTGTCTAGTTGCACCCTCCACCCTCTGAATACCATTATTTGTTTATTTGTTTATTTATTTAATCTAACACCGGGATGCCTACCCCAAGTATCAGATGCCCCCCTACTGTCTTTTATTTGCTGACATCGAGGGACCCAATCCCCATGATGGCATTAGAATCCCCCAGCAGTGTGGGACACTAGGGAGCTCACTCCCAGTGTCCTGAAATATTAATTAGTTTTAACCTGTAAAGAAGAAAACCATCCCCCAACGTCTTTTTTTTGCTTTAACCTGAAAAAAGAAAACAGTCCCCTGCCGTCCCACCGTCCCTCCCCAACCCAACCCTCCTACTGAGCACCCACCAGCCACCACCCCTACCCTATACTTAACACTGGAGGTCGTATGTAGTCATTTTCTGTGGAATGGAACATGTCTGCACTCTTCAAAGCTGAACCGTGAACTGAGAAATCAAGGTAAGTGCCATATAATATATTTCAATGGCATTTTGAACTTATGTTCATAACTTTTCCATTTTTAGGACTTTTTTCACCAAATTTTCAATGTGGTCTTTTTGTGACCCCACCTCATGAACACTGCAATTGTCATTTCATTAATCAGGCCTGGAAGGTGATTTTGCAGTCACTGTGCGAAATCACCTTTCAGGACCAAATAACAAAATTTCACTGCCAGTGTTCATGAGGAGGGGTCCCAAAAAGGCCATGTTGAAAATTTGGTGAGCAAATTCCTAAAAATTGGTGAGTCATGTGTGGTCATTTAAATCTTCCTAAGCACGTGCATAACTTTGGTAATTTTCAATATTTTGACTCCACATTTTCAACACAGACAATTTTTCACATCACCTCATAAACAGTACTGTTGTCATTTTTCACATCCTGTCTGAAACCTGTTTTCGCTCCTGTGGCACAGAATGGCACTTTGGCATGGATTTGAAAAATTTCAGCTATGGGTTTTATGAAGTGAGGTCATAAGAAGATTATTTTGAAAATGTCGGATCAAAATATGAAAAAATTCCAAAGTTATGACAATTTGTTGCAACTTCCCTACGCCAGCTCGTAACTTTGGAAATGTTAAATATTTTAACCCCAGATTTTCAACATAGCCTTTTTCTTACCCCATCTCATGTATGACACAGCTGAAAGTTTTTAAATCCTGCCCAAAATGTGTTTTCGCACCTGTGGCGCAGAATAACGTTGCAGTTGAGCAGAATTACGTTTTGGTGGGGATTCAAATATTTTTTGTACTGGGTACATGAGTTGAGCAAATAAGATAGCTATGCTGACAATTTGGGGTCAAAATATCTAAACATTCCAAAGTTATGATCATTCATTGCAATTTTGCTACGCTTGCTCGTAACTTTGGAAATTTTCAATAATTTCACCCCAGATTTTCAGCATAGCCATCTTATTATCCCACCTCATGTATGTCACAGTTGTCATTTTTTAAATCCTGGCCAAAATGTCTTCTTGCACCTTTGGCGTGGCATGGCATTGCAGTTGCGCAGAATTATATTATGGCAGGGATTTTAAAATGTTCTGGACTGGGTACATGAGGTGGGGTAATAAGATGGCTATGCTGACAATTTGGTCACTGTTGTCTTATAAATGGAAGAACAGGGCCTGGAAGGCCCTGTGCTTCCACAGCTACTTACATATATGCATCTATGGAGGGATGGGAGTGCGGGGCCCAGAGGGCCCTTCGCTCCTACAGGCAAACAAGGATACGATTATACTATCTCAGAAAGTAAGGAAATAAATTGCAAAAGACTGTGTTAATGCTCTACTTAGGGATAAAACCACAAAAATAGGGAAATGTGGTGCTAGGGTTTTCAAAGCTAACACCCCACACCCATCCTGCACACACCAACAGGCATTGGGGGTGTGCCTTGGGGTCATCAGCCCTAACGTTCACCCCATTCTCCTATACTTTACCCATCTCAGCTAATTTGCTTATGTATTAGGGGTGAGCATTAGGGCTGATGAGGCCCAAAACACCCCAATGCCTGTTAATGTGTGTAAAGGGTAACTAGCTCACTTGAAAACCATAATGCCACATGTCCCTTGCAATTTATTAAATATTACACTAAATTTACAAGACACAGAAAACTAAAGGAACTACAGTAACACTAAGAAATTAAAAAAAAGTTTGAAACAGAAATAATTACAGATAGAAAAAACCTCCCTAACATTCCCAGAAGTCTAGATTTCTTACCCCACGGGTCTTCTTAGTAAACCAAAGACTTTCGTCCACACAGAAATGAAATTTAAAAGACCATTTACTCCCCTTTCAGCTCGGGGAGCATCTAACATTATTTCTGGCTCCAAATCAGCCTGCTGGAGCTAAAACCCACATGGATATCCCTCTCAGGACCAGCCCATCTCCCTTAGCCCATCCCTTTGTCAAGTTCAGCCCACTTTCTTCTAGAGACTTTTGCAAGATTCTGATCCGTTTGAACCAGCTTGACTCTGCAGCTATCCATGTTAATTAGGGGCCTTGCTCCAAATGAACCACCCATTCATTACCTTAACTGCTTACTATTATGAGGCTACCTTCAGTTATGTTGGGGGGTCCATTATGCTCTGGCCTTCTTGCAGACACTTGGCTCTGTTCCATTCACATTTTAAGTGAGTACTCCCAGAGCTATTAATCAAAACAGAACAATGCCTGCCCTTTCTTTCCCTCCCCTCCATGCGCAGTCTGCTGTTCCCAGGTGACTCTCCAATAAAGCATATATATATAGGAGATGCACAGAAAAATAATAATAATATAAAAAGTAAGCAATAATACCCAACAGGGTGGGCAGTATTGGGCTATACCGGACCGCCCAGAGGCGTAATGAGGCCCGACACCGCAGGCGGAGGGCCTCATAGCCCCTGGAAGGTCTGGTATAGCCCAATACCACCGACCCTGGAGGGTATTATTGCGCTTAGAAAATTGGCACTGTAAAAAATTAGTTTAATAAAAAAAAGTTAATAACAAATACGTTTAAAATTACTTTTGAAATAAAATAGTTCCTCCGCCTGTATTATACTGATGTGTTTTTGTCCTAGAGGAGCCTCCATACTTATGGCTGGAGCTGGTTGTCATGGTTATCCTCTCCCACACAGAGGTACACATACAGGCAGAGATATGTGTGTCACACTTGCATAGTTTGAGAAAGTTGACTGCCCGCCCCAACACAACACAACACAAGATAGGGCGGGGGGCCACTCTCGGAGAAATGCAATGGACCGGCATCTAGTGCAGTGGGCACAAGATCACGATCGGGAATCTGCTGAGCGCAGCTGAAATAAATTATGAATTGTGTCTCTCTGACCAAATGAATACAAATGGCAGGATCGATAAGTCAAGATGACAGTGGCAGACAGTTGTGACTTGGAGCTGTTGCAGTTAGGATCAACGTGGGAAGATGGAGACTGTCAAAGCATCGTCAGCTAAGTGAGCATAGTTGCGGGCTCGGGAAGAGGGGGGTGAGACTAGGAAAGTGATGACGTTAGGAAAAGGGGAGTTTTTTTTATTTAAAAGAAAGTTTCGGCATGCTGGTGCTGCAAAAATGGGGGGGGGGGCACACTGAGCAGCTGAAATTGCAGTCACAATCCAGTGATTGTGGTAGGGAAACTGCTACTGTACGGAGACTTCAGAAGCTGTCTCTCACTCTCTGTGCAGTGTTTTACAGTACAGGAGAGAGGAGGCTAATTTTAGGTTCAGTGTGTATGAGCAGGTCTTTCAGCAGTACCTTGTCTCATCCAGCGGGATTTGTGCCTCCTACTCTTTAGTCTTGGGAGCATTGCTGTCCTTCTCTGGTTTCTCTCAGCTACTGCTACCCAGCTCTCTCTTTTCTCCAGATACTGCAGCGCCCCTGGTCATGAGCATTCCCTAGTCCGTCCCACCAGCAGCGGCTCACAGAGCAGCTTGGCGACGCCCAGGGGAGAGTCCGTCACCATTGCCATTGAACTTCAGGAAGGCTGGAGCAGGTTCACATGCCAGTTGAGTGAGGGGAGGAGGTGTTCTATGTCTTGCTAAGTGAGACAACATGGCGGATAATTTCAGAACGTAATCAGGCAACGGAGACTGGGACTCATTATTTCTTGGTCTCTGTTGCCTGATACCGGACTGTCTGATTGGTGTTCTTAGCCAATCAAAGTGGAGATTACTCCCTACCCATTTACTAAAGATAAAATAAACTACATACTTGTACAGTCTGTATAATAACCGTTTCACACATCTGCTACATGAATGTAGATTTTTTATAGCACTGAAAATAATTTCATTCTTTGTATGCAAAGTCTAGTGGCCAATCCCCTGTCTAGGGTCCCCTTATCTTTGAGTCTCTGTGGTGCCCCCACTTCCTTCCCATTCACCTCCTCCCTTGCTGCTTTCTCGTACTTCACTCGCTTCCCCTTCTTTGCTGTCTACAGCACAAACTCCCTATACTAGGTCCCCCTACCCTTATAACACTGTACTGCTCACCTTCTGACTCCCATCCCTGCCTGGCTGACTCCCTCCACTAGCTCCTCCTTTACTCCTAGTGCAATGCACCCTTCTCCTGCTCCTCTCTCAGCATAACCCTGTTCCTCTTCTCCTTGGTCTCCTCTCTTCCTAGTTAAGTCTTACTCCCTTGTATTGCTCCATCACTACTACTCCTAAAATGCATTTCCTACCCCCCTCCGCTGCATAAGTTCTCACTCCTCTGTCCTACTACCAACTTCCCTTGTCCTCTCAACTTTCTGTCTATCAAATATTTTCCTAATTACCCTCTCTCTCCTTCCTACCTTTGCTTCCCTCCATTCTGCAAGCTTTCCCTCTTAACCGCCTGCTTCCTCCTTCCTCCCCTTCTCCCACCTTCCCCATCTCCTGCCTTCCCTCTCTCCTCCATTCCCCCTGGCTCCCTCATCCCTTCCTTTCTCCTACCTTTATCTTGAATTATCTTATTATTATCTTTATCTTGGTTAAATAAAGTGATTGATTGATTGATTGAATCTCCTATATCCTGGCTTCCCACCCACTCACCCCTTCTCTCCCTCCTAACCGCCATGGAAATGCTCCTCTGTCCTAGTAAAGCTCCTTAGCTCATTGCTGCTGTTGGTTGGAGGAGACATTGAGCCCAGTCCTGGCCCTGCTCACTCCTCTCCCACCTGCCTCCCCAAAGGGTTGAGAGTAGCACACCTCAATGTCAGAAGCTTCCTCCCTAAGGTAGACCTGTTATAACCGCTCATGGTTAACCTTCACCCTGACATGTTAATTACCTCTGAATCTTGGCCTTCCTTCAAGATTCCAGACACTGTGGTTGCCATATCTGGGTGCTCCATTACCCACCAGGATCATGCCCACAGGGGTGGCGGTGTTGCAATTTATCTCTCCTCTGCTATCCAGTTCACCCCATACTCTCTATCTCTTTCCCATCTGCCTATGAACTTTTACTCCTCAAACTCTCTCCCCCTTTCTCTATCCCCTTCTTCATGGCTGGTGTCTACTGTTGCCCAGGCCTCCCCCCCCCACTTCTGTCACTGACTTCCTCACTATTATCTCTACCATGCCTCCACCGGTGAATTACTCATCCTTGGGGACTTCAGTTAAATTGTCTCTTCCCTTCTCAATCTAAATTCTGCCAAAACATTAAGTCCCTCAATAATACCCAACAGGGTGGGCGGTATTCCCTCAATCTTTCTCAGCTGATCTCTGGCCCTACCCACCACAACCATAAATCCTTCAATCACACCCCACTGGACTGGGTTCTTGCCTCCCATCCCCACTGGATTATTGGTGCTAACACCCTTCCGGACGCCCTCAGTGACCGCCATCTGGTCTACTATATCCACAAATTACAGCTCCCCAAGGCCTCCACCCAAGCTCTTCCAGATCTGGTCCTTCTGATCACTGGACATGTCCTCCCTCCACACACTCTTGGCAGCTACTGACTGCCCGCCTATCTCCTCTGCCAGCTCAATTGATTCTGCCCTCAATTATTTTAAGACCAAATTTCAGTCTATTTGGAACTGCACACTCCTCTCAGGAAAACCAGGGTCCATGGTTCCCATTTCCCTTGGATCTCTGCAGAATTGCTGGCCTGATTGTGTGCTCAAGATCTTGCCTGAAAGGCTCACAAGTCCTCTGGCTTCCCTGCTGGTTTACTCAAGTACCATGCCCTTTGCAATGCCTGTACCAAAGCCACTAGGCTTGCTAAGGTGGAATACTTTTCCTTCACCTTCCAGACTAACATTAACCACCCCTCCAAGTTCTGGAAGCTTATCCATGCCCTCTTCTCCCCCCAACCCAGTCCCCCACTCAGTCCTCAAGGTAAGTGATGTCACCATCTCTGACCCCCTCTCTGTTGCTTCTAAGTTCAACACTTTTTTTACCTCTTGTGCCTCCACCCTTCTCTCCTCCATCCCTCCCACCCTCCTCCTTCCCCTCCCTCGTCTACCTCCCTGTCTCTCCTTTTCTTATTCTCTCCTATATTGCCTGCTGACACTCTCAAGTCCCTCCTAGCCCTAAACCCTCTCAAGGGCAGGAGCCCTGATGGGCTTGACCCCAAATTCCTTTATCTCTCTGCCCCCGCTAGTGCTCTTCCACTCTCCTCTCTTCTAAACCTCTCCTTCTCCCTTGCCTCTATCCCTGATGCATGGAAACATACTATTGTCGTACCCCTTCCCAAAGGAGGTGTCCCCTCCAGTCCTGGCAGTTTTTGCCCTCTCTGCTCCCCACCCTTGCTAAACTTCAAGAGCACCTAGTATTTCCTCAGCTCTCCCCTTCCTTGATTCATCCTCCTTCTTTACCTCTTTTCAGTCTGGTTTCCAAAAAATCCCACTCCACTTCCTCCTCCCTCCTCCAGCTTACTGACTCCACTCTCTCAGGCATGGATCAAGGCCTTATCAATTCCACCATCTTTGTTGACTTGGCCAAAGCCTTTGGCACTGTAGCTCATCCCCTTCTCCTTGACAAACTTACAGCAGCAGGGCTTTCCACATCTGCTACTAACTGGTTCTGCTCCTACCTTGGTGGTAGGACTCAATCGGTTAGAACTGGAGATTCCTTATCCCCTCCACTCCCTGTCACCACTGGTGTCCCCCAAGGTTCCATCCGTGGCCCGAATCTCTTTTCAGTTTTCCTGAATGACCTCCCCGCTACCTGCATCTCTTCATCCATTCATATGTATGCAGATGATACATTCTTTATGCCTCTGGTCCCCCTACCCCGATCTGATGGCCAAGCTCCAGCAGGACTTCGACAACATCCAGCACTGGTTCCAATCAAGTCAACTTTCCCTCAATGCCAAAAAAAACCAAAAAACGGTCTCCATGATCTTTGGCAGTGGGCAGAAGCTCTCTAGGCTTACTGACCTCCCCTCCTTCCACACCCTTGATGGGACCACAATCGTTGATGTCCCCACCTTTAAGGACCTTGGGGTTTGGCTTGATCAACACCTCAACTTTGCTGGGCATGTGGATGCCAAAAAACGACACCCTAAACTAGGTGCATTATACAGGAACCATGGCTGCATCCCCCTGCCGGCTCTCAGAGCCATTGTCTAGCAAATGATTCTCCCCATTTTTGACTATGGAGACATTGTCTACAGTGCTGCTCCCAAGTTCTCCCTGATCAGACTGAATTCCCTCTTCCACTCCTTCTGTCACTTTGCTCTGGACTTCCTGCTCCACACTACGATTGCTCCCTTTATGCCTCCCTCTCCCTTCCCTCCCTTGAAACAAGGCGCCTTGTTCATTGTACCTCCTTTATCACTAAATTCTGGCTTGGCTCTCTCCCCTCTTACCTCACTTCTCTCCTCTACCCTCCTTCCCACTACAACCTTTGTAAATCTGTCTTCCACTCCCTAGCACTTCCTACTAGGTCATCCTCAGCTGGCCAAGTTGCCTTCTCCTACTGCTTGCCCAAACCATGGAATTCCTTGTCCCTCTCCATCCATTCTGCCTCTTCCTTACACACTCTCTCCTCTCTCCTACTCAAGTTCTCTTCTCACTCCTACAACTGCACCTGAACCCCTCCTATACCGCTCTTCCCCTACTTTCACTCCCTCCACCCACTCCCAGGCCTTGTCTCCTCCCTCCCTCTAACTACCTCCTCACCCTAGCTCCTGCTGCTAATCCCCCATTCCCCCTTGTTCAAATAGACTCTTCCTGAATATCTACTGGTTAGCTTCACTACTACCTGCCTGCATTATCTGCACTTTGCACTTAATTTGCATCCTCCTGTTGTCCTTGGGATGCATCCTGCTATATCTCTGTAAATGTACTTATTTTGCTTAAATGCCTTTCAGAGTTGCTTTATACAGTATGATACTTAGTTATGTTTTTACCTGCTGTGTAAATACTGTTCTAATTATTATTTATGACCCTTCTCTACCCCCTCCTCCAGGACACATCTGGAAACAAGCTGTTAACAGCTCAGTATGTCGTTACTGGTGAAACTTTTGAAATTAATAAATAAATAAAGAGATTACTTGTCAAAATCCGTTGAGTCACTGGTCAAACTGTCAGCAGTCACAGTTTGAAACAGATCATCTAAATTGCCATTCTGTATTTCAAATGTTATTTCCATCAAGACCATTTTGCAAAAGGAGTCTTCTTTCTTTCTAAAGACTGTCTTTCTTTTTCTTGTTGTGAGGGGGTGTCACCACTGAGCACACACTGGTTTCATACTAGTGGTTACACTAATGGTGGCCCAGGTTTCCAAGAACAGAATTTTTTTTTATCTAATTTTTTGAGGTAGGGACTTTTAACAAAAAAGGTAGATACTTTTAATAAAAAATAAACAAAACTAGTCCTGTGACGTGGCTCTAGAAGAATATTAATTACAGATTTAACCTAGGATTGATGGACTGTCATTTGCAATTCAGAATTCTACATTTCGAAGACCCTTTTTATAATTAGAATTTTAACTATAAAAGCATTCCTTTAAAAGTAACGGAAACATATTAACTTAATTATAGCACTAAGTGTCTTGTGATGATAGTGTTGCTCTCTAGCTTGTACTGCATTACCCACTGTCATTACTGTTTGATTTTACCATGCTGGTTGTAATGTCACATTTTAGCATTGGATATTCTGTCTTATTCTGATTGCTGTTATTGAACAGTATCGTAACCATTGAACAGTACCATAACCATTGAACAGTTCCATAACCATTGAACAGTACCATAACCATTGAACAGTACCATAACCATTGAACAGTTCCATAACCACTGAATAGTACCATAACCATTGAACAGTTCCATAACCATTGAACAGTACCATAACCATTGAACAGTATCATAACCATTGAACAGTATCATAACCATTGAACAGTACCGTAACCATTGAACAATATCATAACCATTGAACAGTACCATAACCATTGAACAGTACCATAACCATTGAACAGTATCATAACCATTGAACAGTGCCATAACCATTGAACAGTATCATAACCATTGAACAGTACCATAACCATTGAACAGTACCATAACACTCCAAGGTCATGCCTGAAATCAGGCATCTGTATCCCTAGAGTACTTACGTGGCAGCTGTAAACAAACAAATCAATAAATAAGGAACTTGAGAAGTCCTGTTACCTTTGTTGCTCTAGCTCTAAGGGACATAAGGTCCTCGGCTAGGCCTTGTGCCTTATGACCCCTTAGAGTTACATCAACTGATGGTAGCCCATTTCTGATTGTGCCTTAATGCTTCATTAGAAGTTTTGGGAGAGAAGCGTGTACTGTCCTGCTACTAAAAATATTAAGCATTAACCCTTGCTATGCTGGACTGATATATCAGTCCAGAATTCCTACACATTCTTGTTCTGTCGGCAGCCCAAGGCTTAAGCCAATCTTAGTACAACTTAATTATACATTTTAACTTGGATTGCACCTGCTGCTTTGGTTGTTCATCTTTGGATGGCTCTTTGTGGGGGGTGAGCTAAGCTGACTCTTCTTTAACCTTATCAAATGGTTATTGCTGATAAGACAGTCAAGAAGTAAAATAATTGGCTATAGGGTACTGAACTTGGGTGGTGACAGGGGATATGTATGAAAAAAGTGTTTACCCCCTGGAACCTACTCTTCGACCCTTTGGGACATTCCTTTCCTGAATGCATTCAACATGACACATGTTTATGTTGGAGGTGTTTGAGGAATTCCATAGCAGATAGAGCAGGAAGAGAAAGCTTCTTACACCATTTATTTAATTAATGTTAATATATTATTGGCAATGACATAGTTACTAAAATATTATTATCATTATTATTGATGACACTATCATTGATACATCAGCAGTGATGCAAATCCTGAAATATCATCATCGATGATAGCCCCACTGATTATTATTAGTATCGATACTAGTGTATAATTATTATTAGCAGTGACACTGATTCTGAAATAATATCATCAATGACGCTGCCATCAAATATTATAAATCACTTATGTGATTTCAGCCTCAGTATTCAGAACTGCAAGGGCTCTTACTGTGCATACAGTGGTCTTCTTATGAGGCAAGGTTAAAGGGGAGTGTTCCACTTCACAGGCAGGAGGGGGGAGGAATATTACACTCTTTTAAAAAATAAAAAAAAGAATTAAAAACATTATAAATCACTCTAGTCAACTTGAATAGTTCATTATATGTTTATATGTGTACTGAGGGGTGTCTCTTATTGAATTAATGACTTATTCTGTGCTCTTTAATGCTGACTGAACTACTCACCTTCGTTTTGCAGTACTGTTGCCCAGATAGCATGAGTGGGTCCCAAGGTGGCAGCCTGGATAAAAAACTGGCTGGACAACAGGATGCAAAGGGTAATAGTAAATGGAGTTCACAGTGAAGAAAGGAGGCTAACTAGCGGGGCACCACAGGGTTCGGTACTGGGATCGGTCCTCTTCAATGTCTTTATAAGTGACATTGGAGAGCACCTGGAAGGAAAGGTATGTCTCTTTGCAGATGACACAAAGATCTGCAACAAGGTTGATATACAAGGTGGGGTGGAAAGAATGAAAAGGGACTTAGCAAGGTTGGAGGAATGGTCAAATATGTGGCAGCTCAGATTCAATGCAAAGAAGTGCAAGGTAATGCATCTGGGAAACAAAAACCCAGGGGAAGAGTACACAATGGGGGGTGAGTTAATAACAACAACAAAAATTGAAAGAGACCTAGGAGTAATTATATCAGATGACCTAAAGGTGGGCAAGCAATGTGAGAAGGCAGTAAGGAGGGCTGGGGGGATACTGGGATGCACAGGGAGAGGCATCAACAGTAGAAAACAGGAAGTTGTTATCCCGCTGAACAGACAGTTAGTGAGACCCCATCTGGAGTACTGTGTGCAATTCTGGAGACCCAATCTCTGCAAAGATATAGACAGAGTGGAGGCTGTTCAGAGGAGGGCAACCAAAATGGTGCAGAGTCTGCGCCAGAAGACATACAAGGAGAGACTAAAGCAGCTTAATATGTATACCCTTGAGGAAAGGGGGGGGCATGATAAAAACGTTCAAGTATCTCAAGGGAATTAACAAAGTACAAGACGGTAGTATCTTTCAGAAGAATAGATGTGCAAGAACAATGGGGCACAATTTGAAGATGGGGGGACGGCTCAGAGGTAATGTTAGAAAGTATTTTTTTTCACAGAGAGGGTTGTGGATGCATGGAACAGCCTTCCTGAGGAGGTTGTGGAGTCAGGAACAGTGGGAGAATTCAAGACTGCATGGGACAGGCATAGAGCAATTCTAGTGGGGGGTAGGAGGAAGTAAGCTGTTGATTAACTAGAATCTGCAGCTTATCCATCAGGTAGGGAAATGGGCAGACTAGGCGGGCCAAGCAGTCCTTATCTGCCATCAAATTTATGTTTCTATGTTTAGGACATTTGTAGTCAATAAGAAACCCTGCTCAGTACACTTTATAAACATATACTAATGCTGAGTTATTATCAGCGATGCCATTATTGAATATTGTACCAAAGCTAAATTGTTGTAACTGATTATACCACCACTGAACTGTACACTAATGCTGAAATATTATCAGCAGAGACACTAATGTTGAAATATTATCAATAGAGAGATACTAATGCTGAAATATTGTCAACAGAGACACTGATGCCAAAATATTATCAACAGAGAGATGCTAATGCCGAAATATTATCAACAGAGACACTAATGCTGAAATATTATTATTGATGTCACCGCTATTGGAATATGTTTAGTGATGAAACCAACACCATATAGTAATATTATAAGTGGTGACACTAATGTTGAAATATTATCAGGGATGCCATCACTACCGAAATACTATTAGTGATAACACTTGTGCTGAATTATTAATAGTATCACTGACGCTAATACTGAAGCATTAATCAGGAGGCCATCACTACTGAAACATCCATGAGTGGTGATTCTAGCTCCAAACTCTTATCAGTAATGATACCATTACTGGAATATTTTTATTGACAATAATAGTGCTAAGATGTTACCAGCAATGATGCTAGCAGTAAAGGATTATTAGTGATGATGATGATGATGATGATGATGGAAGAGTTAATAGAGTCACTGTGATATTATCGTTTATTATACAGTATTTAGTCATTTGCATAGTTTTGTTAGCTTTTGTTTGTCTATTTTGCTCAGCTGTGATATTGTGCCCATTAGTACTAATTCTTCCCTGCTTCCTGGATCCCTCCAGGTCATCAGTGAAATGAACACTGAGTGTCATTGACTTGAGCACAACGCACTAATGGCTTAAATTCTGTTTTCAAGTACATTGTAAGATGCCATCGGTAAAAGAAAGTGACTCAGTCTCATTTACCTTTATTGCAGTGTGGCTCTGCAAGACATTAAATGTACTTTCTGCAATTGGCTTCATTTAACCACAGCATAAAAACTGCCCTTCAGAACTGTTAGCTGTTATTAACTTCTTATTAAACTTGTCAGCTAGTACAAAGTAATGTCAGGATTGTACAGGTTTTCAGGGCAAGGTTAATAAAATCAGAACAGACCTATAATAGCTTATGATGTCTGCTGTGATCCATTGGCAACTTCTGCACTTACATGGTCTCATGAAAATACTCAGCAGGAAATGACTAAAATTATTGCTGTGTGAGACAGCCCCCTCCTTTTTTTGACGTAAATCTTATTAACTTTGTGCCAGAGTTTTAAGATACCTTCCTGACATCTTTTTTATCATGCTGATCAACTCTTTGTCTCATACAGGCATTGTTGCCATCGACACTCATGTCTGCTAGCCTCGTTCCATTACTGCTAATCTATCTTTTGTTTTATTGAGTATATTGAATGTGTTACTGTGTATATGCTTTTTGATGCCAACATAGGAAAGGCATTAAATAAATATACCAATAAATAAACCTTTTGGATACAGCCTTGAAAATAGCAATCTCCTCCCTTATCTCAACTCCAATCATGGCTCTCGGCCTTTTCCCACCCAGGCATGGGGCGCAGTCCCTGAAAATAGGGGGAGGGGAAGAGGCAAAGTGGAAGACATGTCAAAGTCATGAATCAGTTATTAGTTGTACAATAGAACAATACAGTACTGTGTCACTAATGCAATATGTTGTTTTTTTTCTTTTTTTTTTATCTCTCTCTGAAACATTGTAGCAAACCTGGGATGTAGGGCAAGAACTGAAATTCCATTCTGTCTGCTGTTCTTGGCCTAAGGGCCAACAATCTTTTTTTCTCAACAGAGAACGAAGCTCCAGTCATCCTTTGAAGAGGGATTTCATCTAACCACATCTAAGACCAATACAGGATCATACTGTTTTTTAAGAGCACGGGTGGAGACCCACCATCTTGTGACACAAGAGAGGCATGTCGGATGATGTGAGTGGAGTGGCCAGCCAAGCGTGGATATTTCTTTACCTGAATTTCCTTGCAAAGGTTAGTCATAGTTTAGGAAATGGCCCAGAAACATCATGCTATGACTCAAAAGATCCCAGCTGGGAGTAAGCTTAAGTTATCTACTTAGACTCTAGTTTAGAGACTGGTGAGTTTTTTCATGTCTGTATTCTGTCTTTTTAAAAGTTTTTTATTTTTCACTTCTGTAGCGTTACTGCATTCCCCATAGACTTTGGTGTGTATAATCATGTACCATATGTAAATACTGCTGAGTATTAAACATTCTTTTTATATACTTGATGCTCTCTCTGTTTGTACTGTTATTTTAAAGGTCTAGACAACCTGGTGAATTTGGCAAGTCCACTGGTCCAACTCTGAAGAGGCAGGCTACTAAACTGTTTCTAAGCACATGTTTCTAATACAGCACAAGTAAAAGAGTGTTACCACCTGTGACTACAGGGGTGGGTTGCTTGCCCTTGGGAAAGGCTATTGTACAGTTTGAGCAGTGGCTAGTGTTGGGACTCAAACCTAAAGATACCACAAGTGAGAGTCAAGCTGGGTGGTGGCAGCATAGTGATGTGACCATTCAGATGGCTGAAGGGTCATGAAAAGCTGGTAGTGCAGTGTGGACTGAGTTCTGGGGGGATAAACCTGTGACAAGCACTATACAGTATATTGTGTACGTATATATGGTTATATGTATTTATGTATCTACAGCATGTCTATAAAGGGCCCTAAGTTCTCCGTAGCACTTCAACCCTGATTTCTGCAGCAAGACTCCTAGATTTCTATGGCAATGTTTGCTATTTGCCCATTACTGCTGTGTACATTATTAATTTCTCTGACAGAGTCCAGTCCTCCTATTGGCTTATATTTGATATGATGTCACTGATGATATCACATGCTTGGCGTAGAGGAGGAGCTTCAGGATAAACAAGAAGGGGAAGCAAACCAGACACTAGAAGCTGTATGTCTGAGTCCTCAACAGCAGTGAAGTCTGTGGCACTATATGCTGTATATTCTGTGGCATGGTGCAAGTTCTGTGTAAAATGCTTCATCCTTAGACTCACAAAATTCTATGGGTGTTTTCTATAATGTATTACAGATCAAGGAGCATTCCTTTCTCTTGCATGTGAAGCACTCATATTTTGTAAAAATCTCCTTGTTTGCAGGTGTTCTGGAAACAGGCACATTCGAAGAGTTAAAGGAACAGGCACATTTGAAGAGTCAAAATAAAATTACATATTATTCATTGGCCTTAATCAATAATATATTAATACAGCTAAGGAGACCCCTCTTACAGTTGTATTTGTGCAGGCCTGCCCCTTGTTGACACCCTGTGTGCCTGACCTGTGGTTTTCTTCTCTTTGGGCCCAATAGGAACACTTTTAGGGAGGCAGGAGAGGTTGTTGCAGTTGTGGGGCCAGATAGTGCATATGTGTTTTTTATTTATTTGGCAAACTTAGCCCGATCTTTGGCATTCTTTTAAAGAATCTTCCCCCAAGTTTGAATTTAACTAGTCCCCCAATTCATGGATGCTTCTATAAACTAGAGCTCTACTGAGATTGAGAGGGTTTCTTCCATAGGGCTCTTGGAGCCATGGCTGATAACCAGGGACGCTGTAACAACATGTAAGAAAAATGGTTTCTTCTTGTGTTTCTCTCTGTGTCCAGTCGAATCAGGCCCCTAGAATTCTGTGATTCCATGGGACTTGCAACCCTGAAGGTGGTCATGGCTACGGGAATGGATGGAATATACCTCAGGATACTGAAAGAACTGAGGGAGGTGCTAGCTGCCCTGCTAACAGCCTTGTTTAACAGCTCACTGGAAACAGGTATGGTTCCAGAGGACAGGCAAAGGGCTGACGTGATCCCCCTACATGTGAGCGGCACCAGGGAGAAAGTTAACTACTATAGGCTGTTCAGTCTAACTTGCATGGTGGTGAAATTAATGGAAACCCTACTGAAGAAAGAATGGTTGAGCATTTAGAGTCCAGTGGGCTACAGGATCATAGGTAGCATGGATTCATGGGGTGAAAGTCATGCCAAACAGTTCTGATAGATTTCTTTGACTGGGTGATTAGGGAGATTGAGCAGAGGTGGGCAGTGGATGTGACCTAGCTGGACTTCAACAAGGCCTTTAACACTGTTCACACAAGAGGCCAATAAAGAAGTTGACCAGTCTAGGAGTGGGGTCCAAAGGGTAAATTGAGTTAGAAACTGGCTAACAGTTAGGAGACAGAGGGTAGTGGTTGATATCACTCACTCTTAGGATGGGAAAGTGACTAAACAGGTACCATAGGTGTTGGTTTTGGGACCAGTCCTCTTCAATGTCTTCAAAGGGGGACATTGTAAAAGAACTGGAGTGAAGGTATGCCTTTTTTGCAGATTACACAAAAACCTGTATTAGGGTGGACACTCAGGAGGGGGTGGTAAAAATGTGGAGAGATCTTGGGAAACTCGAGGAGAGGTCCAAGACATGGCAGTTGGGGTTCAATGCCAAAAAGTGCAAAATCATGCACCGAGGGCATAGGGACCCTGGTACTGGGTACAGGATGGGGGGAGGTACTGAGAGTCATTAGATAGGAAAGGGATCTTGGGGTTATTATGTCAGAGGCCCTCAGGGTGGTAACACAGTATGACAAGGCTGTGGGCATGGCTAGTGGAATGCTGAGGTGCATAGAGAGGGGTATCTCCAGCAGGAAGAGGGAGGTGGTGCCGTCGTTATAGTGCTCCCTGGTAGAGTACTGTGTTTAGTTTTTGGAGACTGCACCTCAGAAAGGACATAGACATTGTGGGGGCTGTTCAGAGGAGGGCAGCTTAAATGGTGCAGGGTTTGCAGTGGAAGCCCTACAAGGAAAGGCTGACAGATCTCAACATGCACACCCTGGAAGAGAGGTGAGAGAGGGGAGACATGCTTGAGACCTACAAGCACCTCACAGGGGTGAACAGGATATAGGTGGGGAGTTTCCTTCAAATGAGGATAAGCACCATGACCAGGAAGCATGCATAAAAGCTGGAGAGGGGAGTCCAGAAGAGATGTGAGGAAAATGTATTCACTGAAAGGGTGGTAGATGCCTGGAACAGACTACTAGAAGAAGTGGTAAGAGGCTAAAAATGTGAGGGGGCTTCAAACACTCATGGGATAAATGTAGGGGTATATTAGAAAAGCGGTGGGGGAGGGTCACTAGAAACCAGATAGGGTCTGCAAAGGCACAATAGGTAGGGAACACTTGGCAGACTGGATGGGCCAAGCAGTCCTTTTCTGCTGACAAATTTTATGTTTCTATGAATAAATGTTTCATAGGAAGGTCGTCTTGGGGCAGTGAGTCATTGATCAGTTGGGAATAAGTGTTCAGGACTGTTTAAGTCCCCTGAATGCAGCAATTTACATTTGAATAGGAGTCAAATGTCTGTCTGCTCCAACTGTGATTGCACCTGGACACTCAGTGGCTGGTGACTAAAATCATTGGGCTGTTTGTCAAAAGCCAAACTCCTAATTAACATGGCCAACTAGCAAAGTCAAACTGGTCTGAACCAGTTAGGCAGCTTGCACAGCAAGCATTGGCCAGTGCCTACTGTGTTTGCTTGCTTCCATTTGTTGTGTAGTTGTTGGGTCTAGGTAGCGTGGCAGTACAACTTAAAAAGCAAGTTTTAGTAGTGAAACTGTCATGACTGGGAAATTAAAATGTTCACACATAACTTTGTTGCTTTTAGATTGTGACTCCAAATTTTACAGTACCAGGAGTATGGCTTAGAATGCCCTTGAACATTTTTTTGCCATACTCAGCTGGGCAAGCGTTCATTCACTATTAAGGTGACTGAATGGTTAAATGAGCTGCCACATACCTTGCTTAATCTATCTAATTCTGACCAGTTTAAAAGAGCAATTTTGGCAACACACTAACAGTTCAATGTAGCTGTAACTGCTAATCATCCTTACCAAGTCCCTCCTGGTATACACTTTGAACTCTGTGTCAGACTCGGGCTCTACCATTACTATGCTTGTTTTACACTGTTTCTGTTTACCTGCCTCATTGTAAAATTGTCTGTAATTGATCTAGCCTAATGATTTGTACTTGTATCTAGCCTATAGATTTATATTTGTTTGATTTCATGCCACTGGAACTCACTTATTGTGTTTGTTATCTTGCCAGTATCACCCCCAGCTCACTCCCCGAGGTTGTCCAGCAAGAAGAGGGTCGTGAGGGCTTGCACAGGTCAGCGGACGCTCTTCCCTATTCACCCGCTGTCCACAGCATGCCAGGTACTGCTGCAGCTACTTCCATGCTAACAGCGCCATTTTTAAATGCCCAACCTGCATACTGTCAGCGTACTGCTACAAACAGGATCAGCTAGTGGTGTTGCTGTCTAGTTTTTAGGGCATGTTTCATGCTGTTTTACCTGGCACTTTAATTTGTAAATTGCATCTGTATCAGTATCTAGTACTTTCTTTAGTACATTAACGTGTTACAGCAGCCTGCATGCCTGACGATTTGCACTGTTCAATTGCTGTTCTGTCTGTACCTGTAAGTACTGTGTTGTAAGTCCCTGGACTTGCAACTGCAGGTGATATCATATATGGGTTTCTGAGCATTTTTGGGCTATGTTTACATACGTTTATTAGAGTGTCTTGTTCTGCTTCTTGCCTTCCCCTGTCCTCTGTTTCCCTCAAGCTCAGTGTCCACCCTACCTGTAACACAGTTTGCACTCCCCTCCCTCCCTCCCCCCTTGCTCACTTTGTCAGATTTTATCAAGTTAATTCCTTCTGTTTTCTCCTGTGCAGTATCACCCCAACTCACTCCCTGAGGTTGTCCAGCAAGAAGAGGTCATGAGGGCTTGCACAGCTCAGCGGATGGCTTCCCCATTTACCCACCATTCACAGCATGCCAGATACTGCTACAGCTCCTTCCACACTAAGGGCAACACTGCTTCGCTGCACCGCCTAGTACTAACCACACACCCGCCCCACCTCCCGCCCACCCAGAGTGTTGCTTTTTTTATGCATGCCCTGAACTAATCATCTTAGTTTTCTTCCCCCATCTGGAAGCATCTGGTATGCCCCCCTTTCTTTAACAGGTGTGTATTTTGGTCTGTCTAATCCATCTGGGCTTCCTGGATTGCTGGTGCCTTCCTTTTTGCCCTTGTGTTTCCCCACTTGCCTTGTCCTATGGGTCTAAGGGGCCAACAGCTGCTGCATATACAATGCTATACTGAAATTACTACACCTCCCACCTTCAAATTGGTGTACCACCACTGCCAAAACTACTTTATATCTACATAAAGGACTCGGACCATTTACCTACCCCCCTTGTCTGCCCCGTTTCGCCTCCCTTTCTTACTTTTCCTTCTGCCCTTGTTCACCTGCTTGTAACACACCCTCCTTTCATGCCCTCTTCATACTACTGTCTCCCCCTTCTTTGTCCTCCTATCTCTTCTACCCCTTTCCTCTTCCCCTTCCCTAGCCCCTCAAAACCCCTCATTCTCCCTCTCACACTTCCATAGCTACTTTCCGTCTCCTCTCTCTGTCCATTCCCTTCCATTGCTGTCCAGCTTTCCCTCTCCACCCATGGCTATTCATCCAGGGCTTTTAGGTCCCTCACTACTAAATCTAGAGGCCATTCGCCATTTATCATCTTCCTCTCACCCCTACCTCCCTACTCGCCGTGCAAGTAAGATTCCACACAAATGTCTTCCCTTCCACCACCCCCTTCTCTTTCTGCTCCTGCTTCTGGCAGGTGATATAGAATTGAACCCTAGTCCTGGTCCTACTCCATCCCTCTACCCCCGTCTCTTCCTAAAGGCCTGAAGTTCTTCCATATAAATGCAAGGAGCCTCTTACCAAAACTGGATGATCTAAAAGTCTGGGTAACCCTGCACTCTCCAGATATTTTATGTGTCTCTGAAACATGGCTGTTCTCTAAGATCCCTGATTCCCAGCTTGCTCTTCCCAACTTTAATCTCTACCATCAGGATTGCAGCAAACGTGGAGGTGGAGTCGCTCTCTATACCCACAAATCACTCTCTTGCTCTGTCACTCTCCATGAATCCATCCCATCCATGAACTCCTTGTGGCCAAAATGTCCCTTCCTCCACCCCTACATTTGTTGGGGTTCTGAATGCACCCCAAGCTCCCATCCTCCTCCTCCTTCTCCTCTCTTGTCTCCTGTATAGCCTCAATTGTCACCCATGCCTCTCCAGGAGAGCTTATTTTACTGGGTGTCTTTAACCTAAATTGGCTTTCCCCCTCCTCAAACAGCTCTCTTCAACTCATTGCATCTCTGAACCTGTCCCAATTGATTACTGAACCTAGCCACCTTAACCCATGCTCCTAGACCCACTGACTATTGGACTGGGTGCTCTCATTCCACCCCCACCAAATTATTGTTGCTGGCACCTTTTCTGGCATATTCCGTGATCACTGTCTGACCTACTGCATCAGGAAGGTACACCCTCCTCCCTTACCCCCCAAATATATTTAGCACTGCCCCTTAGAGCTCTAAACACTAGCCTGCTACTCCACGACCTTGCCACAGTTGACTGATCCCCGGTTTTCACCACTCCCAGTGTTGATACCACACTTGTCCACTTCACCACCACCTTTCTTCAAATATGGAACACACACATGCCCCCTTAAACAAGTCAGGGTCAAATGGCCCATCCGTGGATCACCCCTGATCTCCTGTCTCTTTGTAAATCCTGAGACCATACATGGCAATGCTTTAAAATCTCCCAGTCCAAATCCGATCTCCAACACTACAAGACTATTCGTAACAGCTGTACAAAGGCTGTAGACCTGGCTAAAGCAAATTACTTCAAGGTGCATCTGCAATCCACAAATCACTCCCCCTTCTTATTTTGGAAAGATCTCCATTCGCTTCTACCCCCCCCAACCCTCGTCACCCACCTTTGTAAAGGCTGGTGTTCAGACCTTTAATCCATCCTCTATAGTGACTGCCTTAAATAAATTTTTTACTACTTATGCAGTCCCTGATGATCCTCCCAACACCCCACCTGATTTTTCTCTCCCCCTCACACCTGGTGGCTTCCACTTTTCTCTAGTCTCCCCACAAGAGGTCCACTGGTCAATTATGTCCCTATCCCCTCTAAGACCAGCCCTGATGGCCTCGACCCAAGACTTCTCAGAATCTCTGTCTCTGCTGTTGTCCTCCCTCTAATGCACCTACTCAAGCTTTCTTTTTCCACCTCCACTGTCCCCTCCACCTGGAAACTCACCAAAGTCCTGCCCCTCCATAAGGGCGGTGACCCTACCACCCCTGGAAACTACTAGCCCATCTCTCTTCTCCCCTGACTAGTAAAGATTCAAGAATCCATTGTCCTCTCAAGGCTCAATAACTTCCTCACTTCCACTAACATCCTCTCCCCTATCAAATAAGGCTTCAGAAAATCTCATTCCACCACATCCTCCCTCCTCCACTTCACTGACTCAATAGTCTCTGCCATGGACCAAAGTCATATAACCTCTGCAATATTCATCAACATAGCAACAACATTTGACTCTGTATCTCACCCTCTCCTCATTAGCAAACTCCATGCTGTAGGTCTGTCTGTCTGTCCAGGTGGTAAAATGGTTTAACTTATATCTCTCTGGTAGGCACCATGCCGTACAGATTGTAAATACTCTTTCTCTCCCCCCCCCCACTATCCTTTCTGGTGTCCCCCAAGGTTCCATTCTTGGACCAATCCTTTTTTCCTCTTTATCAATGACTTCCACTCTGTTTGCTCCACTGCCCATATACATCTGTGTGCAGACAATACCATCATCTACCTATCAGGTCCCTCTGTTTCAGATGTCCAAATCCCCCTACAAGAGGACTTTCATGCAGTGATAAAGTGGTTCTAAGATCATAGTCTCAAAGTGAACTCTTAAAAAACCATCGCCATGCCCTTCAGCTCTAAGCAAAAGCTAGCCAGGTTGCCATCCCCTCCAGTTATCACTACTTTCGATGGCACCCCCTCGATGTTGTCCCCTCCTATAAGTACCTAGGATCTGACTCAACCCATCCCTGGATTACTCATCTCACCTAGCTGCCTTGCACTCTAAACTTTGCCCCAAACTGGGAATACTTTCAGGTAAAGGACTGTCTCCCCCTTCCTGTTCGAGACTTAATAATAAAATGGATCCTCTGAGTTATCGACTATGCTGACATCATCTACGGGTCTGCGCCCTCTGCCTCCCTTGTCTGGCTTGATCTATCGTCCAATGCTTTCTGTCACTTCACCTCCAACTCCCTTTTCTCAGCTCACCACTGTGACCTATATTCTACTCTCTCTTTCCCCTTCCTTCAGCAGAGACACTTAGCCCACTGCCTTACCTTCATCTCTAAATACTGGTTTGAATCCCTTCCATCTTATCTCTCCTCTCTTCTCGCTCCTGCCACCCTCTCCCCCTACCCACTGTGCTATCGTCCTTCCAGTACCTTTACTCTCCCCCAAGCCCATACTTTGACAGGTCAACATGCTTTCTCCTTTCACCTCTCTTCCCTCTGGAACAAACTCCCCACCTCAATTCATCTTACCCACTCACTTCCGGCACTAAAGCATCTGCTCAGACCATATCCATTAACCACCCGCATTTGTCCCACAGCTCCCAGCTGATTAATGTTGGCATTTCCTGACCCCTTCCTTACCACTGGCCTACCAGTCCTCTTCCGGTTCTCCCCCAGCTGGATACTCATGCTGTGACTTTTATCTTTTACTTTGTATTTGGTTGTAACCCGCCTTACAATTGTGTCTGTATCTATGTTAGAAAATGTTGATAACTTTAAATGTGCCAAATTGTATTCCCTAAATTGCCCTATGTATTCTGAATTTTATCTGCATTTGCCACATTTTTTATTTGCCCTCTCCCCAATGTCCCTGGGTCGTATCTGGAAATGAGGCTCGGCTCAGTGTGCTTTTCCCAGTTACCAATCTTTAAATAAATAAATAATCTCTGTCATTGACATGGAACCATTGTAGAAGAACACCTGTGCTTAGAGGTATTCTCCAAAATTTCCAATAAATAAATACACGCATTTTCAAGATAGCACTTTTATTATCCCAAAGTACGAACATGGCAAAAACATAGAAACATAGAAATTGATGGCTGATTTGGACAGCTAGGCCCACCCAATCTGCCTGTTTTCCTATCTGCTGCAAAAACCACAGATCCTACTTGATCTCTGACTTTATTCTCTTTCCTATTGCTAGGATTCCCATATGCCTATCCCATGCATTTTTTAATTCCCCTACTAAGTTAACCCCACCACCTCTGCTGGAAGACTGTTTCATGCATCTACTACCCTTTCCGTGAAGAAATACTTCTTCACATTACACCTTAGTCTACTCCCTTCTAGCCTCATGTCACGTCCCCTTGTTCTAGAACATCTCTTTTTCTGAAAGATGTTACCCCCTGTACCTTACTTTTTCCCTCAAGATATTTGAAGGTCTCTGTCATATCCCCCCATTCTCCTCTCCTCCAGGGTGTACATAGTGAGATCCTCCAGTCTCTTCTTATATGACTTTTGGTGCAGACCCTGCACCATTTTTGTCACCCTTCTTTGAACTGCCTCTACCTTGTCTATATCTTTACAGAGATGCAGCCTCCAGAGCTGGTCACAGTACTCCAGATGGGGTCTTGCCAATGATATGTACAGTGGCAGCACCAATTCCTTTCTTCAACTGGTGATACCTCTCCCTGTGCACCCCAGTACTCCACTGGCTCTCCACACAGCTTTGGCACATTGTTTGGCCACCTTTATGTCATCTGATATGATTACCCCCAGATCCCTTTCCTGTTTGGTGGCCGTCAGTATCTCCCTCCCCCCATCATGTAAGCCCCCCCTGGGTCCCTGTGCCCCAAATGCATGATTTTGCACTTCTTTGCATTGAATCCTAGCTGCCACACTCTTGACCATTCCTCTACTTTACCTAGGTCCCTCCTCATTTTTCCAACCCTCCTGGAACGTCTACCCTGTTGCAGATCTTGGTGTCATCTGCAAAGAGGCATACCTTTCCTTCCAGCCCCTTCGCAATGTCACTTATGAAGACATTAAATAGGACTGATCCCAGAATTGAACCCTGTGGCACCCTGCTGGTCACCCTCCTTTCCTCAGACTGAGTTCCAGTTACCATCACCCTCTGTGTTCTAGCCCCCAGTTAATTTCTAACCCGGTTTACCACTTTGGGACCTCCTAGGCTTCCTAGCTTGTTAATAAGCCTTTTATGTGGAATGATGTTGAAGGCCTTGCTGAAGTCCAGGTTGGCCACATCACCGCTCCCCCTGATCCACTTCCCTGGTCACACAGTCAAAGAAAGCTATCAGATTTGTTTGACATGATCTTCCCACTGTGAATCCATGCTGTCTCAGATCCTGTGCTCCGTTGGATTCAAGATGTTCCACAATCCCTTCTTTTAGCAGTGATTCCAATATTTTCCCCACCACCGACGTCAGGCTGACTGGTCTATAGTTTTCAGCCTCCACCCTGCTCCCACTTTTGTGTAGAGGGACTACATCTACTTCCTCCAGTCCTCTGGAACCACTCCTGTTCCCAGCAATTCATTGAACAGGGCTGCCAGTGGTGCTGCCAGCACCTCCCTAAGCCCCTTTAATATTCTAGGATGTATCTCATCTGGTCCCATTATTCATTTATTTATTTAGTTTTTGTTGACCGGGTGGTGTTACTTTATCCACTTTCAGTTTTGCGAGTTCATTTAGAACTCTCTCCTCCGTAAATGGACTGGTGTCCACCTTCCTCCCCTTATTGCTCCTGTCAGTTGTGGTCCCTCACCTTCTTCCTCTTCTGTGAATACTGTGAATGCAAGTGTCATTTATAAATTCCCAAATGAATTGTGATTTGGTGGAACGACCGCAAAAAACACATTTTGAGGGACTTGAAAAATGACACCTGCCATGTTCATGATGTGGTAAAAAAGGGCTATGTTGACAATTTAGGTTCAAAATGTACCAAAAATAGGAATGCTATGAGTAAACCTTGAAAAATGTCCATGTTTCTTTATAACTTCATTGTTTTAGAGATTTTGACCCCACACTTTCAACAGAGTCTTTTTATTACCCCACCTCATGAACATGACAGGTGTCATTCATAAAATACTGCCCAAAACATCACTTTGTGAGATGACCGTAGAAACACATTTTGGGTAGGATTTGAACAATGACCCCTGCCATGTTTATGAGGTTAGATAAAACAAGGCTATGTTGAACATTTAGGGTCAGAATCTAAAAAAAAAGCTATGAGTAAACATTGAAAAAGTCAATGTGTGTTCATAACTTGGTTTTTTTGTTTTGTTTTGTTTTTTTGAGAATCTGACTCCACATTTTCAGCATAGATATTATCCCAACCAATGACCAAGATGGAGTACTTTTTTAAATTCCACCTGAAAGGTGATTTCATGGAATGACTGCAAGCCCATGCTTCATAGGCAATTAAAGAAATTACACCTGTCTTGCTCATAAAGTGGGGTAAAAACAAACGTTGAAAATTTGGGACCAAAATCTTGAAAAAGGATGAAGTTATGAATAAAAGTTGAAAACATATTAAACAAGTGTTTGTCAATGCTGAAAGTTTGCCATTGGTATGGCTATTGCTGTTGTCACTGCCACCACATTGACTCTGTGAACATGGCTGCCAGAGATAAGTGGCAGACCATTCCACGTGTCCACCACCCTCTCTGTGAAGAAAAGTATCCTCATATTCCCTCTTAGCCTGCCACCTTCCAATTTCATGTCCTGTCCCCTTATTCTTGTACTCCTCCTCTATTTGAAGATGTCTTCCCCTTGCACCTTGTTTATACCCTTGAGGTACTTGAATGTCTCTGTCATATCTCCTGTCTATTTCCTCTCCTCTAGCGAGTACATGTTGCTGTCCCTTAATCTCTGCTCGTTTGTTTTGTGGTGCAAGCCCTGTACCATCTTAGTTGCCCTTCTCTGGACTGTCTCCAGCCTGTTTATGCCGTTTCGAAGGTGCAGCCTCCAGAACTGCACACAGTACTCCATGTGAAGCCTGGCCACAGTTTTATATGAAATCATCGCCACCTCCCTCCTCCTGCTGGTGACACCCCTGCTTATGCACCCCAGCGTGCCACTGGCCCTCCCAGCTGCCTTTGTAGTCTACATTGACATTTTCAAGTCATGTGAAAATATAACCCCCAGGGTTCTTTGTTCCTTGATAACTGTCAGCAACTGCCACCCCCCCCCCATCCTGTAGCTCTCCCCAGGGTTCTTATGCCCCAGGTGCATCATTTTGCACTTCTTTGATTTAAACCTCAGTTGCCACTCCTCAGATCATTTCTTAAGCCTGCCTAGGTCCTTTCTCATTTTTTCCACCCCTTCCGGAGTATTCACATTGTTGCAGATCTCGGTGTAGTCTGCAAACAGGCAGACCTTTTCTTCCAGCCCCTCTGCAATGTCAGTAATAAAGATATTGAACAGGACTGTCCCAAGGACTGATTCCCATGGTACCCTGCTGGTCAACCCCCCCGATTGCTCCCTATTTACCACCACCCTCTGTCTCCTGTCTGTTCGCCAGTACCTAACCCAGTTCACCACCTTGTCTACCATGTCCAGACTTCCAAGCTTGTTAACAAGCCTCTTATGTGAGACAGTGTTGAAGACCTTGCTGAAATTGAAGTAGGCAATGTCCATGCCCCCCCCGATTAACTTCCTTCATCACCCAGTCAAAGAAACCTATAAGATTTGTCTGACATGCCCTACCCGCTGTTAGGCCTGACCAGGGTTTTATATAACGACATCACTACCTCCCTCCTTCTGCTAGTGACACCCCTGCCAATGCACCCCTTGTGATTTTTTCACATTTTGATCCCAAATTTTCAACATAGTCTTCTTATCACCGTACCTCATAAACCCCATAAATGAAAATTTCTTAATCCGTGGCAAAATGCCATTCCATGCCACAGGTGCAGAAACTTGTTTTAGGCAGGTTGTGTGAAATGACAGCTGTACTGTTCATGAGGTTGTCTGAAGAAATGGCAAGGTTGAAAATTTGGAGTCAAAATATAAAAAGTTGGCAAAGTTACTCACGTGCGTAGGAAAATTTCAACGAGTGCGCATAACTCTGTCTTTTGTTGGTATTTTTGCTCTAAATTTTCAACCTGTGCTTTTTGGGACCCTGCTTGATGAACAGTGGTGCTGTCATTTTGTTACTCAGTCCCGAAAGGGGGTTTTGCACAGCGACTGTGCCATTCCACACCACCGGTGCGAGAATCTGTTTTGGGCAGGATGTGAGAAATGACAGCTGTACCATTCATGAGGCAGTGTGTAAAAATGGCTATGTTGAAAATTTGGAGTGATAATATTAAAAACTGATTAAGTTATGCTCATGTGTAGGAATATTTAAATGAGCGCATGTAACTTGGGCGTTTGTTGGTATTTTTGCTCTAAATTTTCAACATGGGCTTTTTGGTACCCCACCTCATGAACAATGGCACTATCATTTCAGTACTCTATCCCAAAAGGTGATTTCATGCAGTGACTGCGCCATTCTGCGCCACAGGTGCAAAAATATGTTTTGGGCAGGATGTGAAAAATGACATCTTTACTGTTCATGAGGAGGTATGAAACAATGGCTATTTTGAAAATTTGGAGTCAAAATATAAAAAATAACCAAAGTTACGTGCATGCCTATAAAAATTTCAATGAGCGTACGTAACTTGGCCTTTTTCCAGTATTTGTACACCAAATTTTTAACATGGGCTTTTTGGGACCCTACCTCATGAAGAGTGGCACTGTCATTTTGTTAATTGGTCCTGAAAGCTGCTTCCGGGCAGCAACTGCAAAATCACCTTTTGAGACTGAGTAACAAAATGACAGGTGGCATAACTTAAGTCCAGGTAGAGGAATATCATCTTTAACGCTATTGTTTTAATAGGTCCAACATTGCACACTGCTGCTAGCACCAGGTCTGGTTCATGGACTCCCACAAGCACTATTAAAAGAGTTCTTAGTCCAGTGTTGGGGTCCAGTCTCTTACGAGGAGTTATTCTCTAGGCTGTGTGGACCTCAGGTGTCAGATCAAGCTTGAAATTGTGGCCCAACCATTCGCTCATAAAGTCTCTGTGGTCCTCCCCTTCAAAGGCTTCAGGTAGACCAAGAAGTTGAATGTTGTCCAAGTGCCTATAGCCAATACCTGATTGCCTGGTTTTCTTTGATTAGCCCTATTATGGTGGTTGTGGTGCAAAGCAACACTCTCCACCCCCTTGGCTTCTGAAATGGCCGTGTCGGAGTGGATTTCACACAGTTGCAAACAGCCCTGAAAATCCAATGTTTTCTTGATCACTGCAATCAGTCTTTGCTCTAGGGCTCATACAGCTAAGAGGACATAATCATTAGCTGCTGCAGCTCCTTTCACACTCATGCTGGGCTCAGTATGCTGCTGGCCCTTTTTCCCTCCACCTTCTGGAGCTGTTTTTTTGTATTCCCCATCACAACTCAACTCTGGAGTCTCACAAAAGTCTGTAGGAGCAGTACAGAAGGTAATCCACCTAGTTAAAATACTTTTATTGGAAATAAAAGTTTTAAAATTGAAAGTTGAACAGGTATTTCTGCTTATTGAACAGGTATTTCTGCTCAGTCTTTACTAAGGAAGAGGGGGGTAATGGGTCTGAAGGGAGTATAAGGGGTGAGAATGGTGCAGAAATGGACACAAGTCCCTTTACACGAGAAAGGGTCCTGAAGGAACTGGAAGTAATAAGAGCTGATAAAGCAATGGGGCCAGATGGGGTGCACCCAGGGTCCTAAAGAACTAAGAGAGGTGGTGGCTGAACCTCTGGCTATCCTGTTTAGCCGATCACTGGAAACAGGGGAGGTACCCAAAGACTGGAGGACAGCAGATGTAGTCCCCTTATACAAAAGTGGGAACAAAGAGGAAGCAGGGAACTACAGACCAGTCCGCCTCACCTCGGTAGTGGGAAAGATCATGGAAGCACTACTGAAGGAGAGATTGGTGGAACATCTGGTTGTCAATGGACTACAGGACCCAAGGCAGCATGGTTTCACCAGGGGGAGGTCATGTCAGACCAACCTCATTGAATTTTTTGACTGGGTGACTAGGGAGGTGGATCAGGGGAGGGCAGTGGACATGGCCTATCTGGACTTGAGCAAGGCCTTTGACACTGTGCCACATAGAAGACTATTACACAAACTGGGGAATATGGGTGTGGGCAGGACAGTAGTGTGGTGGGTAGGTAACTGGCTGGGTGGCAGGACACAGAGGGTGGTGGTAAATGGCTGTCACTCCACAGAGGGAAGAGTGACCAGTGGGGTACCACAGGGATCAGTGCTGGGACGGTCCTATTCAACATCTTCATCAGTGACATTGCACAGGATCTAGAAGGCAGAATTTCACTGTTACGCTGATGACACAAAGCTCTGTAACAGAGTAGACACACCAAAGGGTGTAGACAGAATGAGAAAGGACCTGCAGAAACTTGAAGAATGGTCAAGGGTTTGGCAGTTGAAATTCAATGCAAAGAAGTGCAAGATAATGCATATGGGGCACAAAAACCTGGCACAATATATCAGTTGGGGGTGAGGATATAGCATGCACCAAGCAGGAAGGGATCTTGGGGTTGTCATCTCTGATGACCTCAAGGTGAGGGAAACAGTGTGACAAGGCATCAGGTAAACAAATAGGATGCTGGGATGTATAGGCAGGGCATCACCAGCAGGAAAAGGGAGGTCATAATTCCACTATACAAGACACTAGTGAGGCCCCACCTGGAGTACAGTGTACAGTTCTGGAGACCATACCTACGTAGGACATAGACAGGGTAGAGAAGGTTCAGAGGAGGGCAACAAAGATGGTGCATGGATTGCATCACAAGTCCTATGAAGACAGGTTGAAGGAACTGAACATGTACTCCCTGGAGGAGAGGAGGAGAGAGGGATATGATAGAGACATACAAGTATCTTACAGGGAGGAACAGGGTGCAGGAAAACACTATTGTTAAGCGAAAAGATGTTTCAGGACTAGAGGGCATGGGATGAAGTTGGAGGAGGACGATTCAGAGGAAACATGAGAAAGAATTTCTTCACAGAACAGGTGGTGGACAAGTGGAACACCCTGCCAGAGGAAGTGGTGGGGGCTGAAACAATCAAGGGATTTAAGAATGCATGGGATAGACATAAAGGAATTCTAGAGGTCAGGGGTAAGGGGAAATAGACTTCTAGGAAAACAAACTGAACTTACAAACTCAAATGGGCAGACTAGGTGGGCCATAGGCCCTTATCTGCCGACACTGTCTATGTATCTATGTATCTATGTAAGTTTCAAGATTCATTTCAAGTTTTCTTTTTTACAGGCATAAAAAAAAAAAATAAAGACGTTGGGGGACTGTTTTCTTTTTTTTAGGGACAGGAATGTTTTGGTTTTACTGTTACACTCTGCTGGACCCCCAATCAAGGCCAACAGATAACAGGGCTGGCAGGAGCACTCAGTGGCCACCCTTGTGAGGGTCACTTAGGGGGGTAACGGCACAACAGACAACAATGGAAATTTTTCCTTTTTTGAAAAAAATGAGGGGCAGTTTTCTTTCTTTCAGGGAGAGTTTGCTGTACAATTGAGGACACTGCAGGATTGGGTACTCCCAATGTCAGTGTCTTATATTTGGGGGGAGGTGTAGGGTGGTGGATGCTTAGAGGGAGGGTTGTGTGGGGGGGGAATAACATAAAAAAATTAGGGGCAGTTTTCAGCAATGCGAGAGAACAAGAGAGGATGTGAGGAGCCGACCACAGCAGCTCACACATTGAGCTGCGCGGTGATCGGCAACCCCGCCGCATCATGCAGCTTTACTGTTACACTCCACTGGACCCCCCAATCAAGGCCAACAGATAATGGGGCCAGTAGGAGCACACAGTGGCCACCCAGGACCAGGGAGCAAGGCAGCACACAAATTGTAGCATGTCTTGGTGCACCAATGAGGGAAGAGACAGATGGGATGGGGGGACATCACATCAGCCTGGCTGATCAGGACACGTAACTGCTGTTTACTGGGCAGTGTCCTGCAGATGACAAGAAAAAGCCACATTATAATTGGTTCAGCTTTTTCTTTTCAAGTGCAGACCATTTCAGGCAAAATAACATCATGATCAGCCTGGCTGATGATTGGCGTAGCACTGTCCTGCCCCTTGCAGATCATTCTGCATTGGACAGATGGTGACGTACCTCTCAAAAGTCACTCTATGGCAAGAAGTTTGCTGCACTTGCATGCATGGCAAACTTAAAAAAGCAGTAACCAGACTTACCTTGTTGTAAGTCTGTGATCAGACGTGGTGGCAAAAGTATAGGTGGTCACTTTCAGGAGTGTATTGTGGGATTCTATTGAGGTAAGTGAGGGATGGGGATGTGGGATCATGGGTGCTGAGAGGAAAGTTGGGTGGCTGGGTGGAGGAGGGCTAGAAGACATTGCTGGACAGTTTTCTTTTTCAGGTTAAAAAAAAAAAAAAGAAAAGAAACCACCATGGATGGTTTTCTTTGTTTCCACTCACAGTTGATTGGGCACTCCGATAGCAGACTGTGATTGGGGTTTGGTGGCACAAGGATTGGATACCCCAGTGTCAGACTGTGGCAGGGTGTTTAGTGGCACCAGGGATTGGGCACCTTGGTGTCTGACTGTGGTGAGGGAGAGGGAAATTTAAAGAACATACAGGGGCAGGCAGGCAGGCAAACTGTCTTCAAGTGGCAACTAGTGGCTATATTTTGTAGAGAATCAGATGTTCCAGGCTCAGCTCCTCAGGACAACAGAGCAAAAATATAGTAGCACACTTTGGAACAAAACAAACTGAGGAAAGTTCAACTATTTAGTTTTAAGTTAGTTGTTTATTGGTGCCAAAGAAGATCGGAGCATGGAGACATGAACCCCAGCACTTTCCATGACAAAGCCTCAGTATTGAGAGGTAAATCATTGGGATTCATGTCTCCACGTCCTGATTTTCTATGGTACAAATAAACAACTAACTTTAAATGAAATAGCAAAACTTTCCTCAATTTATTTTGCTCCAGAGTTCACTGCTATATTGTTGCTATTTGGTTACAGTGCCACATCCTTTGTTCTTGCTCAGCTACTTAGGATCCCCCAGTCAGAGCCATGGCAGACAACTGATCAGCTGAATTATCACCATTGATGTTGGTGAGGATACAGGAAATGGATGGATGAGCAGAGTAAAGTGATGTGGAGGGAGAGGAAAAAACAGAAGCAGCTATTGCTGTGTTGTAACATCTCAACTTTTGGGAAAGAGCTTTTTTTAAATATGATGGATTGCACCTAAACAGAGAAGGTGTGCGAGCACTCGTACAACAATTTGATGTCTATACAGGTAGTTTAAACTAAATACTAAACACCCCTGCCATCGGTGGGCTGGTGATCACTCCCCAAAATACCAAATGCATGCATACATCCTCAGAAAACAAATCAGCGCCAACATCCACCCGAACCAGCAACCTCCATGATCTCTTGGCCACAAAGAGCAAATTGGAGAAGTCCAGGAAGAAGGTACAACCTCGCATCAAAGAGGATGTACATTCCTGGAAGGCAATGGTTGCAAATACCAAGAGCCTGACCATCACACTTCCTGAACTCACAGCCATCTTGGAAACAGAAAGGTTGGACTGGGTGGCTATAACAGAAACATGATTCACAGAAAACCACAGATGGGATACGACCATTCCTGGTTACAATTTGTTCAGGAAAGATAGGTGGGGGGGGTAGCCATCTACATTTGGGAGGAAATAAAAGCCACAGAAGTAAAAGGGCAACCTGGGGACTTCAAGTCACTGTGGCTAACAGTAGACATGGGCAAGGGAAAACCCTTCAGAATCAGCATCGTGTACAGGCCCCCAAATCAAGGAGATAAAGGAGACAAAGACCTAATTCAGGAAATCTACAAAATATCTGATAAAGGTGAAGTAATACTGGTGGGGGACTTCAACGTACCAGATATTAACTGGAGGACACTAACAGCAGCAACAAAAAGTAGGGACTTCTTATTGTCACTACAAGGTGCGGGACTGTGACAACTTGCTAAAACCCCAACAAGGGGAGATGCCATTCTCGATCTTGTCCTCAAAAACGCTGAAAGAATCAAGGACATTGAAGTGGGATGCCATATGGGCAACAGCGACCATCGCATGGTAAACTTTAAGGTAAACATAACACAGGATACCAGCCACTCAAAGATAAAGGTGCTAGATTTCAGAAAGGCTGACTTCCAAAAAATGAGGAACAACATAAGTAGCCAGTTAATGGAAACAGAGGTTGAGGAGGTGGAGGTCATGTGGAGGAGACTCAAGAGAGCAATAAAGAATGCCACAGATCAATGTGCCAGATGGGTCAGCAAAGCAAAAAGAAAAAGAAATCCCCTGTTTTTCCAAGGAAGTGGCTACCATAGTCAAATAAAAAAGAAGACACACAGCATATACAAGGAAACCAAAACTGAGAAAGACTGGGAGTTGTACAAAGAAAAAATGAGAGAGGCTAACAAACAAATTAGAAAGGCAAAATCCCAGACAGAGGGAAAAATAACAGAAGAGGCAAAGTAAGGAGACAAATAATTTTGTTAGATACATTAGGGAATATAGGAAGGCAAAAGGGGGGATAGTAAAGATTGCTACTGAATAAAGGAAATGCACCAGACATGACCCAGAGAAAGCCAAAATCCTCAACAAATACTTCTGCTCAGTGTTTACTAAAGAGGACCCAGGGGATGGCCCAGCCCTGAAAAAACACAACACCTCAGGACCAGGAGTAGACACGAGTCCCTTTACAGAAGCTGAAGTATGGGAGGCGCTAAATAAACTAAAAGCAGACAAACCCATGGGACTAGACGAGATGCACCCCAGAATCCTTAAGGAACTGGGGGCAGAATTAGCAGCCCCTCTAATACTTCTATTCACAAAATCCATGAAGAGCAGTGTGGTACCCAAAGACTGGAAAAAGGCAATAGTGGTTCCACTTCACAAATCAGGCAGTTACAAAGAGGCTAGTAATTACAGACCGGGGAGCCTCACATCTATATTTGGGAAACTAATGGAGACTCTACTTAAACAGAGGATCATAGCATTCCTCAGAAGTAGTGGCCAGCAAGACCCTAAACAGCACAGTTTCACAGCAGATAGGTCATACCAGACAAATCTGTTCGAGTTTTTTGACTACGCTACAAAAATAGTGGACAATGGTGGGGCAGTAGATGTGGTCTACCTAGACTTTAGTAAGGCCTTCAACTCAATTCCACACAGAAAGCTGGTAAAGAAGCTTGACCACACAGGTGTTGGTCCAGAAGTTGTCAGATGGGTACAAAATGAGTTATAAGGCAGAACCCAGGGGGCACAGGTTAATGGAATGCAAACAACAGTAGGAAGGATGACCAGTGAGGTGTCCCAGGGCTTAGTGCTGGGGCCTCTGCTCTTCAATGTTTTTATAGCAGACATTGCTGATGGACTGGAAGGGAAGGTGTGTCTGTCCACAGATGACACCAAGATATGTAACAGGGTGGACACCTCAGAAGGCATGAGCAAGATGGAAGCTGACCTCAAGAAACTAGAAGAATGGTCTGGAGTGTGGCAGCTGAGATTTAATGCCAAGAAGTGCAAGGTCATGCACATAGGAAAGAAAAATCCAAGAAAGGAGTTTTACCTAGGAAGCAAAAGTCTTGCGGCCTCAAACCAGGAACAAGATCTGGGAATCATAATCTCAGATGACTTGAAAGTTAGTAAGCAGTGTGAGAAGGCAACATTGAAGGCCAACAGAATACTGGGCTGCATTGGGAGGGGAAACACAAGCAGGAGGAGAGAGGTGGTACTACCGCTATATAGATCGCTGGTCAGGCCTAACCTGGAATATGGAGTCCAATTCTGGAGGTCTCACCTCAGGAAGGACATTGACCAGGTGGAAAAATTATAGAGAAAGGCAAAAAAAAGGATTCAGGGTCTGCAGTACATCTCCTATGAGGAAATACTTAGGGAACTGAATATGTACTCCCTGGAGCAGAGAAGAGAGAGGGGGGACATGATTGAAACATTCAAGTACATGAAAGGCATTAACAGGAACTTCTTCACTTCACGAAGGGCTCCAGAACCAGTAGACATGACCTCAGGCTGCAAGGAGGGAGGTTCTCTACCAACACCAGGAAGTTTTTCCTTACAGAAAGAGTGGTGGACACCTGGAACAGCCTGCCCCAAGAGGTTGTGGGGGTCAACAACTGTGGGGGGATTCAAGAATGCATGGGATAGACACAAGGGAGCCCTGACTACCAAGGGCAACTAGAGTGTCAAAACAGGTCCAAAACAAATGGGCAAACTAGATGGACCTACTGGTCTCCTTCTGCTGTCAACTTCTATGTTTCTAGCTTGCTGAATAGACTTTAAAAATTTACTGTAAATATTTACTATTTTGTTTTTAATATAATTCTGTTACAACTGTGTTTTAATATGCACAAGTAATTCATTTTACTGAACAAAGTCCATAATGTTACCCGGAGTGACTAAGAGGTTCTCGTGTCCAAAAGGTCTTGTGTTGTGTAAGCAAGCACCTGCCCTTGTGTTGTGTGAGCAAGCACCTGCCCTTGCACTGTGTGAACAAGCACCTGGCCTTGTGTTGTATGAACAAGCACCTGGCCTTGTGCTGTGTGAGCAAGCACCTGGCCTTGCTCTATGTGAGCAAGCACCTGGCCTTGTGTTGTATGAGCAAGCACCTGGCCTTGCACTGTTTGAGCAAGCACCTGGCCTTGCACTGTTTGAGCAAGCACCTGGCCTTGCACTGTGTGAGCAAACACCTGGCCTTGTGCTGTGTGAGCAAGCACCTGGCTTTGTGCTGTGTGAGCAAGCACCTGCCCTTGTGCTGTGTGAGCAAGCACCTGGCCTTGCTCTATGTGAACAAGTACCTGGCCTTGTGTTGTGTGAGCAAGCACCTGGCTTTGTGCTGTGTGAGCAAGCACCTGGCCTTGTGTTGTGTGAGCAAGCACCTGGCTTTGTGCTGTGTGAGCAAGCACCTGGCCTTGTGATATGTGAGCAAGCACCTGGCCTTGTGCTGTGTGAGCAAGCACCTGGCCTTGCACTATGTGAACAAGCACCTGGCCTTGTGCTGTGTGAGAAAGCCCATGTCCTTGCGCTGTGTGAGCAAGCACCTGCCCTTGTACTATGTGAGCAAGCACCTGCCCTTGTACCGTGTGAGCAAGCACCTGCCCTTGTACTATGTGAGCAAGTACCTGGCCTTGTGCTGTGTGATCAGGGGCCTGTGGCGGGACATAAAAGAAACAGCCCCAAAAGAGTTATAACTAGAATGGCAGCAACATGATAAAATAAGTAAATCAGACCACCTTTGTCACACCACCCAGGATTCATGGGAGTGGTGTGTGTGTGTGTGTGTGTGTGACACAGAAACTTCCAAGTGCCCCAGTGGTGGAGTCAGGTTTGAGTGGTAGTCAGTTGGAAGGGGAGTTCTGGACTGACAACAGAGGAAAGAGGATGCAGGAGACTGGCCAGGCATAGACAAAAGTTACCTGGGTGCTCCCCTGGTGGCCTCCAGAGTCAGGGCTGGCATCAGCACCTGGGCCACCTGGGCAAATGCCTGGGGTCCTGTCATCAGTGGGGTGCCTGACCCACCAGTGGCTCATTTTTTTCTGCCTGCTTGGGCTCTGTTCTAGCTCCTTCCATGTCTGCAGCTAGTACAATTTAAATCAGCAGTACAAACAACAAAGTCTAAGCCTACTGATGCCAAGTGTCCCGGTGAAAATTATATTCCAACCGCAAGATTCCCCTGGGTCCCCCCAAAAATGGAGAATGCCTGCCCTGATTGACTGGCAGTGTCCCGATCCAACTAGGGAGAGTTTCATGCCTATGGCGCGGGGCATGGATGTACAGTGGCAGCCAGTGGCTGGGGAGAGTGTGGTGGAGGCGCGGGCCTGGACAGTTAGCTGTTGCCGTGGCAGGAAGTTAGACGTTGGATCGGCGGCATGGTGGGGTGCACCATCTGTCTGGTCTGAGGCCCGGGCCAGGCCGAAACAGTAGTAAAGTGGAGTGAGTCATCATCAAGGCGGTTGTGAGGAGTCACCGCGTGAATCCGCTGTTGGCATAATGGCGTTGTGTGTTGTGGGGACTCGTGGAGATCTGAAATGGGCTGGTGAAGTGTCGGTCAGGTTGTGGGTCAGCACCAGCAGCAGCAGAAACACGGTGGATCATGGATGTAGCTCCAGTCCGGCCAGAGGCAGCAGCCAAACCAGGCACAGCATGAGGAATGGGATGGTCAGAGGACTGGAGCATCTGGAGTTGCAGCAGCAGGTCAGTCTCAGACTCAGACTAGCATTGTCTAGATACCGACTTACTTCTGACTCATGTTATCATTTTGGCAAGGTAAGAAGCAAGGGGTCATGATTGATGCCTGGTCAATAATGATATAATCACAAAGTAATCTGTTCTGCATAGTGTAACCGAAAAATCTTTGGCAGTAGGGGAACCATCTCTGGGCTGGCTGGGCAAGCTTGCCACTCCAGCTGTTGGGGGGGGGCAGTAATGTACTCATGTTCACTGCTGATGAGCAGCCTGTGCACCTGTAAATTGGGTGGGACAGTCACCCTTCAAGTAAAACTGCAGGCCACATGCTGAATTGTTCTGTAGAGAACCTATGGCCTAAACTGCAATCCAAGTATGAGACAGTGATGACAGCTTGGGGTTGGGGGGGAGGCTGCCTGCATCTCTCTGCCAAGCCAGTGCTGAGGCTGATTTGATTGTAGTTTGCTGGGTTTTTTTTTTGTTTACAACATGGACGAATCTGAGAAGGGCCCACTTGAGGTGCATTGCCCAGGGCCCACAAAAACCTGGCGCTGGCCCTGTCTGGAGTCCATGTTCTGCTTCCACAGTCCAGTGCCACAGGAATGAGCAGTCTTGTCAGCACCAGAGAGTGCTTTAAGGTGTGTGGCAGCAGTCTCCTGGTTCCCTCAGAAGTGACAATATCAGCATCATAAGAGCACAGTAGTGCTGTGGTCATGCTCGTACAGCAGCGGATGTCTGGCTGCGGCAATGAGATTGTTGGCAGTAGTTTCCTGGTGAGTGGTGGTGAGATCATCAGGAGAAGCAGATCCAGCAGTGGCATTCACAGTTCCAGAGCCAGCCAGGCTCTTCCAGTCGCACTTTCATTCAGTTATAGTAGCATTCAGTTGCGATCGTGAGTTGACCATGGTGTCATCAAGCAGGTGCATCCTGTCTTGTTTTTAAACAAAACACAAGTTTCCGTGGCACCTTAGAGCACAACTGGAGCAACCAAGGCCACAAGAGAGAGAGGTTCCATATGCCAGGTAGTCTGCAGTTACTTGGAAGCCAACAGCTCCAGTCAGGAGTGGCTACCGGCTGGTGACAGACCTGCAATTGTCTCATCACCAGGAGAGTGGAAGATTGGTTAGGGTCACCCAACCAAGGTAGAGCATAGGCAACGACAACAGTAATGACTGACCCTAAGCCAGAGAGCAGGGCAATCATACTAATTTATTTAAACTGCCCTAAGCAGCAGGGCAGGGCTTTTTTTTAAATATTTATGCAAATCTGTTCCAAACTGAGTGTGGGAGAGAGGGCATAGTCCTGAGGTCCTAGCCCCAGCCCAGGAAAAAGTTGCATAAACAAATACTTTAGACAAAGCAACAGAGGCAGAGTCAATCAGCTGGACGCAGTTAAAGAGACAGTATTTATTTATTTATTTATTTATTTACTGATGTTATGAAATGCTCCAAGAGACTTTCACTGCATGATCTGCCCTTTCTAAATGCCTCAGTTGAACGATCAATGCATGCATTAGTGAAACAATCCATTCCCGCTAGCAGGGGAGGGGGCTATGTACTACATTGCCAGACCACAGAACCAACTGATTGGCAAAGCCTCTGACAACCAGTGGGTGAAGCTTAGAATGTAGTTGGTTGGAGAGTTGGTTTCAAGATGGCACAGTGACATGAGGGTGCAGGTGTTCCTCTGGGGCACCCTTGCCTAAGGTCACTTGCCAGGCTGCCTGAGGAGGCAAGGGCCCCCTCAGAGCAGCTGCTTTCTATGGTTCCAGTGTGAGAGAACAACATTGTTCATTCTCCAGCCCTCTCGAAACCTCCAAGGGATGGGCATCATGTTGAAAGTGCTGAATCCTGGGGTTTCAGAGTCTGAAGACATTTAATGTAGATTGCCATTAATTTTGTGGGATGTGTAGGACAGACACCAGGAGGGTGTGGGTATATTAAGGGGCTGACTCTCAAGGGAAGTTCCTGGCGACCTTGCAGCACACATAGGGTTCCAGTGCAGATGGGTATTCATTCTTTTTTAGGAGGGATCACAGTCCTGTTCCCAAGAGAAGTCATCTGTGCTGAACATAGTGAACAATCTGGTGAAAAGGGATTGAGCTGCTACTGCCCAAGGTAGGAGATAAGTCTACTATCTGAACGGGTGCTCTACACTGCCTAAGCCCTCCAGTGATTCCAGCTCTCTCCAGGACTTCTTGCAGTGTGGACTACCCCTCAGAAGCCACCACCTGCGCTACTCTCTGCCACTAGGAATCAAGCCACAGGAGGCCCTGAACGGGTGCTCCACTCCGCCTAAGCCCTCCAGTGATTCCAGCTCTCTCCAGGACTTCGAGTGCAGACAGATCCTCAGAAGCCACTGCCTGCACTACCCTTTGCTGCTAGGAACCAAGCCAGAGGAGGCCTTGAATGGATGCTCCACTCTGCCTAAGCCCTCCAGTGATTCCAACTCTCTCCAGGACTTCTTGTGGTGTGGACAGACCCTCAGAAGCCGCCACCTACACTACTCTCTGCCACTAGGAACCAAGCCAGAGGAGGCCCTGTACGGGCGCTCCACTACACTTAAGCCCTCCAGTGATTCCAGTTCTCTCCAGGACTTCTTGCGGTGCGGATGGCTCCTCAGAAGCTGCCGCCTGCACTGCCCTCTGCTGCTAGGAACCAAGCCAGGTACAGCGACTCCCTGGATCAACCGGATTCCAGTGTTCTTTTGCCCTGGCTGCCTGATTGACTGGCTCCCTAGCTGCTGCTTTACTACTGGACAGTCTAATTTTGAACAATTTCTGGCATCTCCTACTCTACTCCTTTCCACTTTTCAGATTTATTCCTAGTTCTGTGCAATGTTTACAGTGTGCTAGAATTAAGTAGCATTATGGCCAAAGATTCTAGTTAAGTCTAACTGTATTTCTGCCAAATTTTATAGTTAAGTCTATTATTATTTTCAAACTGTATTTACAGACTCAATTTACATCCTCAGAGTGTGTAGAAGCAGAGCTGCCCTAGGCACTTTTGTTAAGTGATTACAGCTACTTTAGGGATTCTTTTGCTAGAACATTGTTAGCTCGTTATTTAACCAGCTGCCCTATATATTCTCTGCTGCTCTCCTCTGCCAGTCTCTGCTCCTCCCTTCCCGCTGCCCCTGGCATCTCCCAAGCTCCCCTGAATTCGGCCCCCCCCCCCCCGCTGTTACATATTTCTCACCTTTGCCTAAGTGCCCTGTAAACACCATTTATCGGCGACCCTATTGTCCTGATTCTTTTCCTCTGCTTTCCCTGCCCTCAGCCTCTGCTGTACTCTTGTCCTGTAGCTTAATCCCCATCACTGCCCTATGATTCTAGCCTTTACAAATCTCTGCTGTTTCTGATCTCTCTCTCTCCAGAGGAGGTCCTGAATGGGCGCTCCACTCTGCCTAAGCCCTCCAGTGATTCCAGCTCTCTCCAGGACTTCTTGCAGTGCGGACGGCCCCTCAGAAGCTGCCACCTGCGCTACCCTCTGCCATTATTTTCCCCGCCCTCCCATTTAGTCTGTTTTATTTATAGCTCCTGATGTTAGGCGACCCCTCCCCCACTCGCCCACCATATCTAGTCTGTTTTATTTAAAGCTCCTGATGTAAGGTGACCTGTTTCTCTTAGTACCTACTCTCCCCTTAGCAGGTTATATTTTTTGTCCACTAGAGGGCCATATACCAAAACCAATCCATCTCAGCTCCTCCCAGAGCTCACTGCCTTAACTACTGCCCTATTCCTTCCTCTCCTCGTTCTCCTACCCATCTGCAATTACACTTGTTAAACCCACTGCTCTCTTACCTCTGGACTATTTAACCCTCCTTCTCCTCTTACAATGCAACTCTGCCTCTCCATTTTCTCCCTTTCACTGCTCATAACCCTCTCCTTACTCCCTCACTTGCACATTACTCACCTGTACCAAACAACCCAAGTACACTCCCTACCCCATATCTCCAGTCTCCTACTTTCAACCTCGCAGTCATACCTTCTTCCCTCCTTGAACCCCGGTCACATTTTCTTGCCCTCCCCCATGCTTCCCTGATTTCCGTGCCAGCTAATTTTGCCTTTCTTCATCTTATGCTCTCCTTCTCTCCTTCCCTCTACTCCTCCAGGCCCAAGGCATCTTCCTCATCCTCTCACAAGTGCCCTAAGATTCACTTCCTTTCTATTGCTCTACTCTTGCTCTCCTCAGGGAATATTCACCCCAACCTTGATCCGATCACCTCTTGCACACCAGGCATTTCCTCTGCAATTGCCTCTCCCTCCTCCACCCCCTCTGTTCTCCCAAAAGGTCTCAAGATCCTACATTTAAACATCTGTAGTTTACAACTAAAAATCGACCTCCTGCAAACCATGGTCACCACTCTAAAACCTGATATACTAATTATTATGGAAACCTGGCTAAAGGACACAGTCTCTGACCACTCGGGCACCATACCAGGCTACTCCATCCTAAGGCAAGACCAGGCTGGTAGGGGTGGTGGTGTGGCCATGTATATTCTCACCACACTTACATTTTCTACTATTTACTCTACCTCCAGTCCTGCTACCCATGATGCTGTAGCCATGCAAGTGACCCTGTCCTTCACTCTTCCCATCTTTATAGCCGGTGTCTATTGTCACCCAAACATTCAGCCCTCTATCGCACTTGACCTAGTAACCTCCATCTCTGCCCTTTCTCACTCTGGTGAACTATACATCCTGGGTGATTTCAATTTCAATTGGCTGTCACCTAAGTATGTCAAAACACGTAATGAAATAGGAGCCCATAACCCCACCCAGCTGATCTCAAAACCCACCTGCCCAAACCACAAGACACTAAATCACTCCCTGCTTGACTGGGCACTCACCACCCACCCTCACAGAGTTATCAAATCTGGCATCCTTCCTCACGCTCTCAGCAACCACAACCCAATCTTCATAGTCAGGAAAGACCACAGGCCAAAATCACTGCATAAAACCTTGCAATTGCGTTCTTTTAACTCCTTGGATCTTGAGCCTCTTCTGCGCAACCTTACCCGCTCTAACTGGTCACCCCTAGCTTCCATTTCCTCAGTTGACCTGGCTCTTGCATATTTTAAAGGCATATTCCTAGATATTTGGGATTCTTTTGCCCCATTTAAAACAACCAGAGTCAGGGCAATCATCTTCCATGGATTACTCCAGAACTTCTGGCCTGCTTCAGGTCCAGAGATCAAGCTTGGAAGCATCATAAATCAACCCAGCTTCCTAGTGATTTTGCCACATACTGTATGCTCTGGAATGCCTGTACCAAGGCAACAAGATTAGCAAAATCTGAATACTTTAAAATGGCTTTCCTTACAAACATAAATACTCCATCAAAATTCTAGAAGGTGGTCCATGCCTTCTTTACACCCCAATCCCACCCTTCCTCCCCTGTGCTTAAAATAAACAACACTTTTGTGGCCGACCCGTGCTGTGTGACCGCGGAATGTAATTCCTACTACACCTCATGTGCCGCTGAGCTTCTAAAGTCTCTCCCTCCCTTCCTACTCCCCCCAATCACCTCCTATACCAACCCCCCCTTCTTCTTCTCCACTGTCACCACCAATGACTCCTTAAATGTCCTACTCACTATCAACCCCTCAAAAGGTTCTTCCCCTGACGACCTCGACCCCAAACTCTTCTCTCTCTCTCAGCCCCTGCCATCACTTACTCTCTCTCTCTCTCTCTCATTCTAAACCTCTTCTTCTCTATTGGCTCTGCCCCTACTTCATGGAAGCATGCAGCTGTCCTCCCCTTACCTGAGGGCAGGGACCCCTCTTCCCCTGGCAACTATCGCCCCATTTTCTCCTCCCTACTCTTGCTAAACTCCAAGAAAACCTGGTTCTCCCCAAACTAACTTCTTTTCTATCTGACTCCTCCTTTTTCACCCCATTCCAATCTGGTTTCAGGAAAAACCATTACACTACCACCTCCCTGCTCAGGCTCACTGACTCCATCCTTACCAGGATGGACAATGGCTTTATCACCTCAGCCATTTTTGTCGACCTTGCCAAGGCTTTTGACACTGTATCCCACTCCCTTCTCCTAGACTCTCTCTCTCTCATCAGCTGGCCTGTCTTTGTCAGCCACTAGCTGGTTCAGGGCCTACTTCACTGGTAGAACTCAATCAGTTAGGATCTCTGGTGTCACCCCGATCACCACAGGAATCCCACAGGGCTTGGTGCTTGGTTCCTTGCTATTTTCAATCCTCCTAAATGATCTGCCATCATCTTGCTCCCCTTCCTCCTCCATCCACATGTACACAGATGATACCATGTTGTATGCTTCTGTCTCAAGTCCTTCTGAGGTTACATCCAGCTTACAGCATGATTTCAACCAAGTTCAGCTCTGGTTTGCTAACCATCAACTCTTCCTCAATGCCAAGAAGACTGTCTCCATGACCGTTGGCACTAGGCAGAGACTCTAGATTCCCAAGCCTGCCCACTTTCCACACCCTGGATGGAACAATCTTAGAGGACACTTCCTCCTTCAGAGGCCTTGCGGTTTAGCTGGACCAACACTTCAGCTTCTCTGGACATATTGATGCCATCCTGAAAAAACTGCACCCCAAGCTTGGTGCCCTGTTCAGGAACTGTAGTTGCATCCCTGCTGCAGCTAGGCGTGAACTTGTCCAGAAGATGATCCTCCCTGTTTTCAACTACTGCAACGTAGTCTATGGTGCTGCTCCCAAATCCTCCCTGACCAGACTGGACACCCTTTTCCACTCCTTCTGCTGCTTTGTCCTTGATGCTTCCTCTCATACTCATCATTGCGTACTCTGTCATGCCCTGTCCTTCCCCTCTCTCACAAACAGATGCCTCTCCCACTATGCTAAGTTCACCTCCAAACACTGGTTGGGTGAACTCCCAACCTATCTCCCCTCCTCATTTATCTCCCCTCCCACTCCCTCTCACTCCCTTAGATATACTGACTCACATGCTTTGGTGATCCCCGTCAGTCCACCCTCATTGATCAGTCAGGCTTCTCTCACCGCTTCCCCAAAATGTGGAACTCCCTCCCTCATCAAGTTTGTCACTCCTCCTCCTCCTCCTACTCCATCAGAACTGCCCTTCACAACTATCTTTCATCTAGCTGCTCCTGCCATGACCCTCCTTAAACCACATTCCTTGCTTATGTCTAGACTCACCCCAACTTATATCTACACCTAGCCTCTTCTTGGGTCAACTCAGTCTTCCTAGTCGCCTAAGCCACACCCTTTCTTAGTTCCCACAGCCATCCACCTCCTTTCCTTCATCCCATCTCTTCTAGCCTCCCCTTCCCCCTTGCAGGGTTCTCAACATCCTGAAGGGGCCCCTAGTTATGGCTCTCCCTTCCCATCCTCCTCCTCCTCCTTCTCCCCTTCCCTCCCCTATCACTCATTGCAATTGACTACCTAACTGCCCAATTCTCCTCTCCCCTTGGCACTCCCCAAAATACCCCCATCTCTTCTAGCCTCCCCTTCCCCCTTGCAGGGTTCTCAACATCCTGAAGGGGCCCCTGGTTATGGCTCTCCCTTCCTTCCTCCTCCTCTTCCCCTTCCCTATCACTCATTGCACTTGATTACCTACCTGCCCAATTCTCCTCTCCCTTTTGCACTCCCCAAAATTCCCCCATCTCTTCTAGCCTCTCCTGCCCCCTGCAGGGTTCTCAACATCCTAGAGGAGTCCCTGGGTTCAGCTTTCCCTTCCTCCTCCCTCCCCTTCTCCTCCTTCTCGATACCTACTTACCCAATTCACCTTTCCCCTTGGCACTTTAAGAATTGCCTATACCTAATGCACTTGTTATTCCTTTGTGCTTCTCTGTGATTGTCTCCTCTGCTGTATTTCTCTGTTCTGTCTATACTCAAGTGATTCCTAACTATTAGTGTTTATTTTTAGTACCCGGTACATGCCTGTGATGCCTTCTTGTTCCCCTCCCCCATACACTAAATTGCATTCACAATACGTAACTGTTGTCTCATGCACCTTGAATGTACTGCTGTTCCATCCTCTCTGTACCCCTTCCTCTCAGGTCACACTGGGAAATGAGCAACTTGTTGTTCAGTGTGCTTTCCTGGTGAAACATTTCAATAAATAAAAATAAGTAGTAGAATCCACACTGGGATAGACATTGGAGACCCTACCACAGGCAGAGGTGTTGGAGGTGAAGCCAAATTCCTTTGCTCTGCCTCTACACTCTTTGCAACGTGGATATTTTGCAGTAGCACTAATTTCTTTGACTTTACTCTTTTAAGAGGGACTGAATTCAGCAGCTTGATCAGGAACTATATGGATTTGCTACAGATTTCAGGGCTTTAAATGGGCATTGTTTTGCTGTAAGTTTATGTCCTTTGAATTTTATCTGCTGCTGAACGGTCTTCTAAGCACCTTAATTAACAGAAGTCAAGGAATTCTTTGCAATCTTTATAGTGTATGTGCCATAGTGAATTTGGAATTTGGCTTAACGACATTTGGATTGTGAGCGCCCCTCATTCCTGAGTGCTTAGTGTGACCTTTTCATCACGGAGGAAAGTGGGCTGTTTTCGAGGTGTTGGGGTGACAGCTGACTGCTGCTTGAGGACAGGTTGGAGGACGTGCTGCCACGTAGTACACTACACCCCATTCTGGTCAGAGGAGAAACTGGTTGATGTAAGGTGTCTAGAGCCAGGGTGGCTGTCAGCCAGGTGTCCTAAGAAAGAAAAACCCTATATCAGTGCTGCATCCGGTCCTGCACACCAGTTGATCAGATGCTACAGAGTCATAGTGAGATGTGTGAACAGGTGTAAAGGGAGTTCTGATAAATTCAGTGCAGCGTGGGAAAAGCTCTGTCCCAAGGTATAACCTCACCCACTTTTGAAATCAAGGAATTGGAAGGATTGTGGAGTGCTGGATGTGATGAGAGGGGGTACAACCTATACAAGGGGACCCTAAAGTTTTGAGTTAAGTCCAGAGCCAGAATTAAACCTGTCTGTACAGTACCAACCAAAACAGCATTTGAGCACTGTGTCCTGGGGAAGGATTTGTAATTACAGTGACAACTACATAAGCACTGTGTAGTATGTGGCCATTGCTGCATCTGACAGAAAGGAGCAAAGAGGTGTGCATGTTGTGTTTTAAGTATTGTGGGATGGGGGAGGGCTCCGGTAAGCATGCCATCTCACCTTTAGGCACAGTGAGTATCCCTGGGCTATGCCATGCCCCCACTGGTACCAAGAGAGGGTTATCACATGGTGTCAGCCTCAGCTGAGAGAAGCAGTTTCAACATCAGCAGCATAGTGCGTTGAAGGAACCCACAACATCTGGTTCAAGGGTTGCATAACAACACATTTAGGGCACCATAGCCTGCAGTATATGTGGGAATGTTCCTTCCTCATTTGAGCTGCTTAATTACCAGTTAATGTTTAAGAGACAGTAAATCTGAATTGCATGAACATTGCATAAGGGAATCATTTGGTGTATGTCATACATATTCTTTGAGGTATTACTTAGAATGTTGCATAAGACAATTATTTAGACTGTTGCAAAAATACCTATTTAGGGTAATTTCTTACAACATTGCATAACCACCTCTTTACAGCCATTGTTTAGGATACTGCATAGGAAGTTCATTAAAAGCATTAGGCTGGTGTGTTTTCCAGCTCCTTATCTGTCCTAATGCATTCGTAGGGTGTTGCCCTAAAATAAATTATGCCATCCGTTGAGTTTGTCTCCTGCCTCTCCTTACTCAGCATATCTACTAAATCAGAAGTAGAATCAGCATTAACGGTGGAGTCAGCCAAGTAGCAGCACTCATTTCACAGTTTCTGCCAGTGACATGCAGCAGAATACCACAGGAACATAATGCGATCCAATGGTGATTACTGTACTTTAATTTGTCACACAGGAAATTGTGTTGTGCTTATCACAGACCATTGCGTTCAGTCTGACTCTGTTGTACATAATGCTTTTCATGCACATTGTATCCTGAAGTGATTTACTGTACAAGCGATGACTGGTGCTCACGTGACTGTAAATATGTAGTGGCAGCCATTTTGTACATCAACACTCACTGTACAGTCTTGAACAGTTGCCTAAACTGTTTCTGTGAGAAGGAGAATCTTGCTGAGGGCACTTGGGAACATCCACACCTTTTGCAAGAAGTGCCTTGGGTTCCTTTATTTGCACCTGAACACCCACAAAGACAGAACCAGTGATAGGCAGAAAGGACATCAGTTCGATGCCTCATCTGAAAGATGGCACACCTCAGCAGTACATCGTCCCCCTAATACTACACTCAGGTGCCAGCATTGATGGTAGAGCCCAAGTCCCAGTGTGGGTCTAAAACCAATGACCTTCTGACCCAGAGGTGGATGTGCTACCAACAGAGCCACGCTGACACCTCTAAGAATGGGAAGAACCAGTGTTCTCAGTACAGTACGAGTGATCTCACTAATATTCTGAGGGTATCAGAAGAACTGCTCACCTACTGTTTGTGGTTCTCACTCTGTAAGAATGTGCATGAGACCACCCTTACAACAATCGGACTGGTGTCACTGACAGTGTTAACATACATGGAAACGTAGAGTCCTATGGTTGCAATTGTTCTTTTACAACCCAGTATCTCCTTTCCTGGTGCTATCGTGCTGCCATTACACAGTTCTGCGAGTGTTACTGCTCTTGCATGAGAGAGACCTGATCATATCATTGGACACACTGTGTCATAGCATTCTCATTCAGAATACTACTACTGTTTGAATGCAGCAACAGACCCCGAAAATCGCATTAATTTGTGTGCATAACGGGCTTCTTTGTTGTGCTCCACGTGCAGCATATGGGCACAAGCTAGCACTCGGAGAGAGCATGCAGTGAAGTAGTGAGTGCTGAAAAAATGTAATTAACATTCAAACCCATTAAAGAATGATTAAAAAAAATACATTATAAATAATAGCAACTTGGAGTCAGTATGGATCAGATGTCACTGCAAGTTCTTGCGCATTGGTTGCTAGGGTTCGCTGTTCAAGTGGTTACTCAGGAAACCAATACACTTGAACCTGCGTCAGCACTGTTCCACACTGCCTGCAGACTTTTATCATCTTTGTATTACTAAACACAGGATAATGTTTCATTTCAAATTTATTTAAGATATATGTATTCTGCCCTTATCATTTCAAAGAAGAATGTTAAACATTTTACTGTATAACAGAGACTATAAAAAACTTTGCAGTAAGAACACATACAAGACACAATAATTTAATTTCAGCTCTGGAAAATGTCAATTGTACTGTGAATTCATTAACTTAGTTATATTAATAAGCTATAATGGCTATAATGACCCTGGATGGGAGTGTCAGTTATGATCTGGTTCTGATTCTGACTGATAATTATCCAAATGATTCTGATACACACTGATTTACCAAAACACGTATGTTTTCCAGGCTGAGAGTAGAACTGAGTCAGAGGAAGAATTAGAGCTGGCCAAATGACAGAACCAGGTTGTCCCTACTCCCCATATAAGCCTTTTTGTTATGCAATTTAATGTTTAAAATAATTATTTTATGTCTTTTCCACCAATCTTTATTATTTGTTAACCAGTGTAAAACTCCAACATCCCCCTGATGAAGCCTTACATGGTGAAGCGCTGGGACAGCTGGTGATACGGACAGTATACCATTTTTTTTTTTTTTATTTAGTTGTTTAACCAGGTATAGCACACTAAGCTGAAAGCTTTTTTACAGGAGCGACCTGGGAGCACAAGGAGGTTAAGTGACTTGCTCAGGGTCACACAGTATGCAAGCAGAAACTGTGGGATTCAAACCCAGGTCTGGTCTGCTGGACGTCACCAGATTTGCAGCTCAGAGCCTTAGACCACTGCGCTATACTGCCTTTTATTTAGTCTGTGTTTGTAAAGGGAAATTGCTCCATTAAAACTTTTGATTTTTGGAATGTCTTTGTGTGAGACCCTTCATTGGAGTTATATCTTAACTCCTTGCTGTGGAGTGCTAGTACGTTCGTTGTGGAGTTAAAAAACTCCAACATCCCTTATATTATTCAGACTGGGTCAGAACCGGGTCACTGGCAAATCCAAACCTGGTCAATGGACTAGACTGAGTGAAATCAGTCAAGTCATAAACAGCACTGATTTCCAGAGTTTTATTATACAGTATTATTTATTTATTTTTGTTGTCTTTGTTAACCAGGTAAGGCTCACTAGGCACAAGTGCCTGTTTTCAGGAGTGACCTGGGAGCACCGGGAGGTTAAGTAACTTGCTCAGAGTCACACAGTAGGCAAGTGGAGGTTGTGAGAATCAAACCAAGGTCTGGTCTGCTGGATGTATCAAGCTCGTTCACTGCACGTTACTCTAACCTCTAGGCTATATTGCCAGCCTGTACCTGAGCCAGTTGCATCAAGGAAAGCTAGTTTGGGGGTCCAGATTTGACAGTCGGTCCTCCCATCCCTGTTAATGAATGTATAAAGTATATGACCTCATCAGAATTAATATTTACACAATAGTACATAAAACCTAATATTCTGGATCACTAGGAAACCTCAGCTATGCTTCGCCCTCAGTTTTCTTTGTTTTGCTCTATATGCAGTGTATGGTCATAGGCTAGCACTGGTACCTCTCTCATCATTAGCTTTGATAAAGATAGCTTACTAAGTCAACAGCATAAAGGAAGCAGTTTGCCAAAATCCAATTGTATCTCTTTGTATAATGTGCATATTGCCTGAGTGATTACTGTGCCTTCATTTTACAAGGGCAAATGCATTCCTCTTCAAGCTTATTTAAAATCATCCCATGGTTATAGATGACTAGGTTCCCTGTGGATTCACCGGAAGGTGATCCTCAGTTTGGAGTTTCTGGGAAGGCATCAATGAGCTTTCCATTCATATGTAACTTTATAAAATTGTCAATAAATTACTTTTTTTTGAGTTAGCTACCCCATCCACAGTAATTTGTTTAATGTGTTTAATTGATAATACACCCTTGATCAGGAACCCATTGTAAATAAGCTATTGTACTACAAGGATCGTTCCTAGGACAAGTATTGTTTAACATATTCATCTGGAAAATAAGGGAGGTGATACAGGGTAAGATCTGTCTCTTTGCAGATGACACAAAGATCTGCGGAAAAGTGGATTCTGAGGAGAGAATAAAGGACATGAAAAGGGACCTGGAAAGGTTAGTGAGGTGGCCCAGGATACGGCAACTGAAATTTAGCACTAAAAAAGGCAAAGTTATGCACACTGGTAATAAAAATTCCCAAACAGATGTCAAATGGGAGGGGTAAAGGTGGATCAGACCTCTGAGGAAGAGACATCACAGTCATCATCAGTGACGGCCTCATATCTACAGTCCAGTGCAACAACCAATTGGGAAAACTAACAAGAAAGAACAAAAAAGAAGAATGATAATCCAGGGGGAGCAAGACAGATCCTATGAGGAACAACTGATATCCCTAAATGTGTATTCGCTGGAGGCCAGACACGAAAGGAGGGACATGATATAAACATATAAGCTTCTGAAGAGTATAACCAGGATGAATAGTGAGGACCCTTTTTTTCTGTTTCTGCCCCCTTGCTGAAGAGCCCAGAATTGCCAGGACACCCAAGCCCCAGCAATCCAATGTCCAACGGGACATACCTGCCAGCCAGAATACTCCAGGTTTTGCTGCCAGCCCCCTGCCAGTGGGGTCAACAGGACCCCCCCGATCCCATGTGACAAATTGGGTCCAGTTGCTGGTCTTGTGAGCCTAGCTGATCAGGTGCAAGGCCAGCAGCTGTCCTGGTGCCATCCTGCCGCTGGTAGCTTTTTCCCATTTTCTGGTTCCCCTTGCATGCCATGATGACACAATGTGCTCTGCGTGCTCCCGCACACTGCACGTTGGTGTCTGCCATGCCCCTCCTTATCCTTCTCGACAGTCCTGCGCATCTTTCCCCTAGCTTCCGATAGGGGCCAGGTGAACAGCGGGCTCTGCAAGCCCTCTGCGGCAGAAGGAGATTAGTCTTGCAGACACTCAGTCCTCCTTCCCCAGCCTCCCTCCAACATCCCGAGTTCGCTTCTGAACTTGGATCATCAACATCACGAGCGGTCGATCTACTGCTCAACTGACTGGTCAACTTGTGAGGACCTGTTTTTAGTAATAGTGATGCAGTCACAAGAGGGCATGATTGGAGGTTGGTGGTGGACAAATTCAAGAGGGATGTGAGGAGGTTTTACTTCACAGAGAGGGTGGTGGAGCCATGGAACAGACTACTAGCGGAAGTGGTGGGGGTCCATACTCTAAACAGGTTTAAACATAGCTGGGACAGAGCACGAGAACTCATAGTCCCTAGTGGGGAATACAAGGGTGTGGAGGCTTGGGGGAAGCAGGGAAGATCTCACCAGGACAAGAGATTGGTGGGTGACTAGTATAGCAGAGGCAGACTAGACAGATCTTTGGTCTCTTTCTGCCAACAAATTCTATGTTTGTGTAAGAAGCAGGGGTGCAGAAGAAGAGTTTTCCAGTAGAAGGAGGGAGGTGATATTACCTCTGTACAGATCCCTGGTGAGGCCAGACATGGAGTACTATGTGCAATCCTGGAATCCAAACCTAAAGGATAGGGGTGACTGCAGTCTCTCCAGAGCAGGGACACAAACATGATACAGGGCATCAGGGAAAATCATGTGCGGAGAGGCTGGAGAGTCTCGCATGTACACACTGGCATTGACATTCAGAAGGGCAAAAGGGGACATGATAAAGACTTATAATTAGGTACGAAAAAAATGGGGGCAATCACCACCGTAGTGGAAACAGACCACACTGATGCACTCGTAATGTTGAAAATGCGCAGTCCTTTCTTGAAAGTGCTCCAAAAAAATACAAAGTGCAAGTGCTCAACTAACTACAATACAGGATTAGAGACCCCGGTGTGGTCTGCCTGTTGTGTTTTTCATATGCTTCATCAAACGCCTTTGATAAATGTATGCTCAAAGCATCAGGCAGACCACATGGGGGGGTCTTAATTCTCCACTACCATGGAGAGTGCCCCGAATTCTGCTTTTTCTTGATTGTGTTTCTATCAAGTGTCCACCCAGCTCTAGTGTGGCCTTTTTGCCATTTTTTGAACAAATTAGTACTTGCAGGAAATCACCAGGGTAGGCTGCAGTGAACTGTTTATGAGGCATGAAGGCACAGTGCTGGGAGGTCACGCGTGGAAATTAGTGGTTCAAGGAAAACGTAAGGAAGTTCTTTAGAGAAAGGGTGGTGGACGAGTAGAAAAGATTACCCATTGAGGTGATCCATGCAAATGACTAGGTTTAAACACAAGTGGGACAGACACAAGGGAATAGTATGAAATTTAAGAAAAGGGGACAGGGTATTCTAGAGAAGGGGATCTTGCAAAACACTAGGGCTGTTGTCTATTAACTCCATCCTAGTGTACGCCGAGTATGACTTCAGACATACAAGCAGATTAGATAGGCCACTGGATCTTTTTCTGCAGTCAAATTCTGCAGTATGTAGCCGTACAGCTTAACTGGTATCTCCTGTTGAAACTTATTTTACTAAATGGTGATCATGTCTTAGAGAATTGAGGAAATCAAGGCTTTACTGTTCAATAAAATTTGTTGTTGATTGAGCAACAAAGATGATAAATTTTTTTATAATATAATATTCTTTATAAATAGAGGCTATGTAATGGCTTGACTCAGATGTGACATTCATCCTTACGACCGAGAGGGCAGGACTACAACTCATGAGTCTCAAATGGAAGATAAATAGTATATTTTGAGTCATAAAATCCAGATGCTATGGAGTAAAGACTTCATATGGATGCTGTTCTTTAATTTTCAGTGGTATAACAGCAATATACGCTGGCCCAGTGGCGCTGAGGGTTGAGGCGCTGGACGCCACATCTCGCGCCACGCCGGCGACCCAGGTTTAGTGACGGACTCGGGCAGCCGGGGGTCGGCAGAGGAGGGAGAGGATGGAGCATCCAGAGGACAGCTCTCCTCTCCCTGGGGAGGGATCCAGGGTCCTCAGTGTCCTGGTGAGGTATTGCAGGCACACCAGCCAAGCACAAGGGGTGGAGTGCGGCACACACCAGCAGGGCAGCCATGTGCAGGCATCATCACACACTGCACTCCAAGGGGGAAAGACAAGAAAAATACCCCCACTTCCCAGATAGGCGATGGCGCCCTCAGGGCCCCCACCATCACAGGCCCAACATCGGGCTCAATCCTCCAGCTCTCCTGATCCCTCCTGCCTGACTTGGTCCAGCGATGGTAGCGTTCCCAGGTCGGCAGATCAGGTAGGCAGGGGGAGTGTCTGTCCCCAATTCCTCAGAGGGGAGAACTTCAGACAGAGTGGTAGAGGGTGGGTGGTGTGAGAGGGATGCTAGAGGGAGTTCTGGGATTGTGGGAGATAAACAGAGTTAAAAAACAGACAAACCAAAAAAAAAAGTCAATATACTATAAGAATAGTTTTTACTGCATTATTTCCGGTGAGTGTGGTTCTCAGATGAAGTGTCTTGATCACAAAACATTGGTTTATCCATGGATCATACATTATCATCTTGGTTGCACTTTAAGTGTCAGTTAACTACAGTATAGTTACAGTGTAATTACACTGTAATTGCATTGCAACTGCAGTGTAGTTGTATGCAACAAATATGTAACTACAGGGTAATTACCCTGTTGCATGAACACATATATATTGGTGAGTGGGTCTTTACTCCATTGTGCCTTGTGGAGACACTGTTGTCCTAGGGATCTACCACCACATCTTCCTTCTCCCTACCCTCACTAAGCTCCAAAAATGCCTCATTCTTTCTCAGCTCTTCTTTCCTTGATTCTTCCACCTTCCTGAATCCCTACCAGTCTGGCTTCCGCAAGTTGTATTTATTTTATTTATCATTTTGTTAACTGGGTTGGGACACTGGAAAAGTCCTTTTTCAGGTCCAACCCAGGACATACAATAATCAACATCAATGACATCACAATAAAGTCACATCAACAATCACACTTAAACTGCTGTAGCAGAAATAACTTAAATTTATATTTAAAACTACAAAAAGATGAAACTTGATGAAAAATAACAGGCAGTGCATTCCAAAGTAATGGGACTGCAACAGAAAAGGACCGCAACCTATTCCAATTCTTATGAGCCGGTAAATTCTATAGGATATCATTAGCAGATCTCAAGTTTGGGGGAGGCGAACAAATTACAACCATATCAGCCAGAGGAAAGTCAGAGGAAAAACAAAACCTAATAAAGCATACAACCAGAAAAAAAAGAAATTCTTGCCCTAGGTGACAACCAACCCAATTGTAAATACAAAGTACAATGATGAGTTTTGAATGGAACTGAAAGAATAAACCTACAGATATTATTATAGGCTACAGTCAAAACATTATACTCCCTAACATTTAGATTCTGAAACAAATAACTAACATAATCAAAGTGTGGCAGCAATGAGCCAACAGCAATATATTTCCTAGTTTCTAAAGAAAAATAAAATCGGAATTTATACAGAACGACCAATTTTTGATTTATTGTCTGACAAACAAGTTTAATATGTAGTGAGTAAGTTAAACCACAATCCAGCCAAGCCCCCAAGTATTTACATTGGGTAACCTGTTCTATCGCAGCACCATCCCAACCATAAATCCGTAAGTAAGGGTTATCTTTCAGCATAAGTGATGTCCCAAAGATCATCGACTTTGTTTCTTTGGAATTTAGGATCATGGAGTTATTTACAAACCATGCACACACATTCCTAAAGCTAGATTCAAGAGCACTAGTCAAATCTTCCAATGATTTGGCCTGACAATAAAATATGAAATCATCCGCGTACATTATTGAATTATAGGATCCACACTGGGCAGGCAATTGATTAACAAATAGGGAAAATAACAGGGGCCCAAAATGGACCCGTGCAGCACTCCACACTCAATTAAAGGTGTTTGTGAATCCTGTAACCCAACATATACAAATTGTTTATGATTAGCTAAGTAATCACCCACAATACAGCACTTTCAGAGAGGCCAATAACGTTTGATTTACATGATAAATCATGATCAATTAAATCGAATGCCTTGGTCAGGTCTACAAACACTGCCCTAGTCATTAGGCCATCTTCAAAGCCCCTGAGGATGCTGTCTGTGAACCTGACCAAGGCAGTATCTATCCCATATCCCTATCAGAACCCATTCTGTCGTGAACTTAAAATGCCATGAGAATCCAAATAATTGGCCTGAAGTCTTCCAGAACAGCAGCATGTGTTTTTTTAGGTAATGGGACAACCCTCGCACACTTCCAGTCTTGTGGGAATTGGCCTGAAGTCAAAGATAAGTTAAAAATATAACACAAAGGATCAACAATATAAAGAATAGCTAACTTCAGAAACCTAGCATCCAAACCTCTCCCACAATCACAACTCTTATCTGGCAGAGCGCAGAGGAAATCAAACATTTCATGCTATTCAGTTGCCCTAAAGTGGAATAGTGATCTCTCCATCTGTCCAATCTCCTCACCCACTAATGCATTAAGTAAGCCTGACCTGTAACTTGAATAGTCAGGAAACTTGATGTTGAATAAATCTGCAACTGCTGCTTGGTCAGTGATTATTTCATCATTCACCTGCAATCTAGTCATCTCACTGTTAGTCCTAGGGGACAATAATGAATTTACATTCTGCCAGAATATTTTTGAATCTGACAGGTTAGTTATAAAGTATTCCTTATAAAATTCTCTTTTCGCACACTTCACCATTTCAAATGATACTCCACTGCCAACTACTTACTACACCTCATTGACTCCTCCCTTAAAGGAATGGATCAGGGTCACATCACACTTTCTCTACTCTCTCCTGCTGGTCAGATTGCTGGTACTGCTCTAACTTTCCCAATGGTCAGCTGGTTCTCTTCATATGTGTATAGAAGGTCCCAGTCCATCTCTGTTGAAGAAGCACTATTCCCCTTCCCCCATCAAGTCCAGGGCACAGCAGGGTTCTAGCATGAGCCCTATTCTGTTCTCAATCTTCTTAAATGATTTGCTCAAGGCCTGGACCTCCTCCAGCATTCAGTTGTATGTGGATGATACAGTCCGATTTGCCTGCCTCTGGCCTTTTTGCCCCTGAGTTGACAGTACAGTTCCAAGTATCCAGAGCTAGCTCTGTAACAACTAACTTATTCTAAATACAAACTAGATAGTCTCTATTACCTTCAGCACCTAGTAGCACCTGGCTTACTATCCTACCTGTCTTCATAGGAGACTTAGGAGGCAGTGTAGTGATGTGGTTTAGGGCACTGAGCTGCACACCTGGAGACCTGGATTTGAATCCCACAGCCCTCACTTGTATACTGTGTGACCCTGAGCAAGTCACTTAACTTCCTTGTGCTCCCAGGTCACACCTGGAAACAAGCTTTGGCTTAGTGTGCCTTCCTGGTTAAATAATCCCCTCCCCCCTTTCCCTTCATAACCCTTGATGGCTGCAAACTAGATGCAGTTCCCTCCTTCAAAGGAAAACACTCTTCATTTAAATAACCCCACCACCCAATGGATAACCCCCTGATAACGGGTTTCACTGGCAAAAATAATTTTTAGATTTTAGAGTCATGAACCCCCCAGGTTAGGTAAACAATGGCCACTCTGTGCAGTACCATTTTGAGTGTGAGCAGATCTTGGCACAGCTCACTTGTGCTGAATGCATACAAGTGAGCCACACCGAATGGCACCACACAGAGTGGTCATTGATTATATATTGGGAGGGGTTACAACTTGAAATAAAGCAGCAGAAAGGCAATCAAAAAATGATTGTCTAAACATGTCGTAATGATCTATGAGGATGAAAGATTTTGTCATTTAACCAGTATCCCCTAAGTTGCTGCTTTATATAGCCTCTAAGTTGGAAGTAATTAAATCTATCATTATTACTCCAGTTATATAAGGTTTTACATTCCTCAAACCTATGGACCTGTCCATCTATAATCAATTGTCAAGGAGCAAACAGCACCAACCTAGCTTGAGTACGAAACCAGGGATCTATATCGCCTGGGGCAAATACCTCATCCCAGGCTCGCCATTTGTACCTCCACAGCCCCTGTGGGGTCAGCTTCCCCCAGGTTCCTTTATCCCAATCCTGGGATGCTGTAGAGACCCCTGCAAACATCAGTGGGACCATGGAACTCATTCAGTGTGTGTTAAACAAAGAGGCCAGAAGCAGGGTCCCCCATCTCCAATACATCCATCTTTTTCCAGTATGCACCATACAAAGGGTCGCTGCACAACAACGCTACTCACATTTGTGCACCCACCCAATACTTCTCTAAACTGGGAAATGCCCAGTGTCCTTTTTCCTTTGGGAGCTGCAAGGTGCTGTTCTGTATTCTGGGCCTGACCCATTGCCACAGAAACTCTTGAAATTTTTCTGCAATCCCTTTAGAAAAGTAACAGGGACCAAGCATGTTAAACACCAAACAGGTACAAAAATCTGGGCAGGGTTTGCACTCTGGAATAAAAGGGGAGAAGTAGTAAATAATTCCAATGATTAACATCAGAGGAGAGGTACCATAGTAAATAATTCCAGTAATTAACATCCTCCTTCAGTTCCTGCTCTAAAGGGACACAGGTATCAAAAAAATAATGAGAGGGGATCAAGTCCAATGTGGATACCCGGATATTTAAGTGATGTCATATCCCACTTCATAGAAAAGCACTATTTAAGGTCTGGATGTATCCTATTATGGAATATTAGCATTTCTAGCTTAAGAGTATTCAGGGTGTACCCTGACAGTTTTGAAAAATACTCAATTTCCTTCATGACTCAAACCAAGGAGGTGTCTGAATCACTAAGATAAAGCAGAACATCATCTGCATGAAGTGCGATTTTGTGGTCCCCACCCCCTACCCACACACCTTTAACTCCCTCATGCAGACATATGTGTTGTGCCAACAGCTCTATGCATAGGGCAAATAGAATGGACCAGAGGGAGCACTCCTGTCTACTTCCCTGCCCCAGGTTATAATACTGCGAGACGAGTCCTTTGGCCAGGACAAAGGCCACAAGAGCTTGTTATGAGGTGCTGATAAATCCAAAAAAGGTCTCTGAGAACCCAACCCAGCAAGAACTACCACCAAATAATCCCAGGCCACTGGATCAAACACCTCCTTGGCATCAAGACTCATCAAGAGAGGTGGCTAATTGATCTTATTGAGATGATCTATAATATGCATAATCCAATGAATGTTATCTTGTGCCTGACTACCCTCAGAAAGTCGACCTAATCACGATCCACCAAACAAGTAATAATGGCTTCCAGTCTCCTGGTCAAAAGGCCCACTAACAGTTTGCAATCTGTATTGACGATCGAAATAGGATGGTAGGAATCACATTGCCTGGGGTCCTTGCTGAGGTTAAGGAAGAACCAAAATAACCGTTGGTTCCAGGAAGAAGCCAGTGCCCCCCTCTCAGCAACAGCCTCCTGAAAGGTGTCTCTCAGAAGTGGCACCAACTGCTCCCAGAAATCTTTGTAAAACTTGCTGGAGTAACCATCTGCACTGTGGCATTTACTGTTCTGTAATCTGGTGATAGCCAAGAGGACTTCTTGATTAGAGATTGAAGCAGTAAGTGCAGCATTTTGTTCCTGGGACACCTGAGGGAGCCCCAGTTTGCCAAGAAAAGCATCTAATTCAGCCCTGAAAACTGGTCTACTACCATATAAGGTGGCATAAAACTCACAAACCCATCAGCGATATCTTGGATGGTGCTTAGTTTCTGCCCAGAAATAGAGTGTGTAATTAGGGCTATCTGGGCTCGCAATCTACCAGCAAACTTATGCAAAGAATGGGGCCCTTGCCATAAAATGTTTTTCTCATAAAGAAGTTTTGCTCCACCATATAAGCCAGTAACCCATTTAACTCCATTTTCAATAAGTGAAGTTCCTTCCCACTTTGCTTATTTAACTTAAATTTCTGGGCTGCATCCAATTCATCAGTTTTAACTTCCAATCTTTTAGATGGTTTCCAAGTGCTTTTTCTTTCTCAAAGCTATGGCTATCAGCCTGTCTCCAAGAATATCTTGACAGTATCCCAAAGCATCACAACTGACATGGTTGGACCAGTGTTCTTTTGCATCACCTAAGGAATCATCCCCTTAACCTCCTCATCTTGCAGCAAGGAGACATTCGGTCTCCAAAATATATTGTGTTTAATCATACCCAGCTGTAGTTTTAAGTATATAGGGGCATGGTCAGAAAGCTCAGAGTTCAACATCCAGCTCTCCAGAATGGAGGAGGTCATGTCTTTCAAAACAAAAAGTTATCTAGTCTGGAGTAGACTTGGTGGTGGAAGAGGAGTAGGTGCGGTCTTAACGTGTGCATAAGGATCGCCATGCATCTAGGAACCCCAGTTCCCCCAGCAGTTTCCTAACCCTGGTAGCTACACAGTGGTCTTTCAGCAGTTTCCTAACCCTGGTAACTATACAGTGGTCCCTCTTAGGAACCTGGGAAGTACTGTACAGATTGTGGCTTAGTAGTAAGATTACTATCCCCCCAGATCAAAGCCCCCTCTACCTACTCTGCTACCAGTAAGAATGAAATATGGAAGAAAAGGTAGTCCAGCCCTGGGGGTGCATATATTGAGACCACTGTCACCAGGTACCCATTGTACCTCTCCTTTACTAGTATATATCTGCCTTCTTTGTTTTTTTTTCTGGTCCCTCAAAAGTGACCATGACAAGAATCAAAATGGCCACACCACTGCGACTGCCCTTTTTACGGCTGCATGGGCAGAGCTCCACAGACGTTATGCCAACATCTTAGAAAAGCACTGTGAAAGCATGTGACTGGACTGCTGTCTGGTGTGTTTCCACAATGCTATGGCACAGTTTGCAGTGGTTGTTTTTATGTGGCCCATCCCCTCCACCGGCCGTATAAACACACCCACACTTCAGGTGCACTTCTTTTCCTTCACAACTGCAGAAGTGATGGCCACCATGCACAAGATGGCAGCACTGAATCAGACTGCACATGCGCAAGTATCCCACATGTGCAATTCCATCATTTCCACCATCTTGTGGGTGCCATACTCCAGCAGTGCTCATCAAAGCTCGACGCAGCCATAACGGCTCTGATCAGTCCTTGCTATAGGAAGCAAACACATGATATTCAATGGACTCAAGTTTATCATGTTCCAGGGCTGAAAGATGGGTCTCCTGTAACATGAGAAACTCTGCCTTGGTTTTCCAGAGAAATGGCATCACTTTACGTCTCCCTGACTGAGTTGGTCAGACCATTGACATTATCAGAGACTTTGACAGTATCTACACTAGCCATAGTCAGAGTGGTGCAAGCGCCAACAGTAAATAAAACCCTTGGACTTAAAATTAGGGAATAGGGATCCACAGCTGCATTACATTGCACAAACAAGGATGTAGCTCAGTTCCACTACCAAAGTAGACAACAGAAGAAATATAAGCCTTTAACTGTGCCAACTGGGCAAATAATTGGTACCAAAAGAACAATTATGTCCTCCAAGGTAGGAGATCTTAACCCAAAGATCTCTCACTCCCAGTTTGCAACCCCCTTGCTCCCACTCAGCTCTCAGGCTGGAACTAGTGGTGGATACTTTTCTGCCATCAAGGAAGGCCACCATAGGAAACAAACAATGATGGCCCATACATATCATGCTTATCACGAATCACCATATCCCTCAGCTACAGGGAAACATTTTTAAGAGAACTACAGTATACCCCTTCCTGATCAATACACTTTGTATTTTTGAAGACCCCAAGATGTGAAATAACAGAACTAATCACACCTTCCTGAAGCTGAAATAAGGTAGTTTCCCCATCTAATAAGATGAAGCCGTGCCAAGTGAGATCAGAAAATGGACCAAGAATGTCAGGAAATAATGAAAGAAAATGATGTGGCTGATGTTAAAGTGGCAGCCTCCACAGTAGGGGTCCAGGCAACACAGTATATGGTAGGATGCAGTATGGGTCCAGGCAACACAGTATATGGTAGGATGCAGTATGGGTCCAGGCAACACAGTATATGGTGGGATACAGTATGGGTCCAGGCAACACAGTATATGGTGGGATACAGTATGGGTCCAGGCAACACAGTATATGGTGGGATACAGTATGGGTCCAGGCAACACAGTATATGGTGGGATACAGTAGGGGTCCAGGCAACACAGTATATGGTAGGATGCAGTATGGGTCCAGGCAACACAGTATATGGTAGGATACATTATGGGTCCAGGCAACACAGTATACGGTGGGATACAGTAGGAGTCCAGGCAACACAGTATATGATAAGATACAGTAGGGGTCCAGGCAACACAGTATATGGTGGGATACAGTAGGGGTCCAGGCAACACAGTATATGATGGGATACAGTAGGGGTCCAGGCAACACAGTAGATGGTGGGATACAGTAGGGGTCCAGGCAACACAGTATATGGTGGGATACAGTAGGATTCCAGGCAACACAGAATATGGTGGGATACAGCAGAGGTCCAGGCAACACAGTATATGGTGGGATACAGTAGGGGTCCAGGCAATGCAGTATATGGTGGAACACAGTAGGGGTCCAGGCAACACAGTATATGGTGGGATGCAGCACAGGTCCAGGCAACACAGTATATGGTGGGATACAGTAGGGGTCCAGGAAATGCAGTGTATGGTGGAATACAGTAGGGGTCCAGAGGATGCAGTGGTGCACATAGAATGAGCAGGGTACACTTGAGAAATACAAGGCATGGTGTAACAACACAACCAGTGACAAGTTAAAGTGATGTAGCAATTGCAATTCAGTGTTGTAAGGAGATCCTTTTTTAACTGGATGTAAACAGATTACTGGACCTAATGCTATGTATCTCCAAGGGTGCATCATTCCATGCTTTCACCACAATATATCTAAGGGATCTCAGGCCTCAGTTTGTTTTTAGCAGTGGGATGCTGAGAAGTGTTTTATATTGTGGCCTCAGGTTCTGTTTGGGCTTTTCGGGGTGTAGAGATCAAGTAGAGGGGAGGGGCTCTCTTCTGATAGCACCTTGTGTGTAAATGTGGCTAAGTTCAGTTTAACTATGGATTCTAGGGGAAGCCAGTTTAGCTGATGATGCAAGTCACATAGGTGGCGGTCTCACTTGGTGTCCATGGCAAATTGCCCTATCGGATTAGTAGGGTGGATCGGGCAAATTGAATCTTGGCTGAAACAGAGTCCCAGAAAAGCAAGCCACAGTTCAGCATAAATAGCAGACTGTATTAAGCTATTGTTTGTCTGGTGACCCTGGTAATTTGTCTTTTTAGCCTGTAGAGTACACCTCTTTTGTGCTGAATATTTTTGGTGATTTTGGATACAGCTCAACAGATAAGTTGGGATCGAGAGGTGTCCCATCAAAACTGAGCACAAAATGACAAAGACAAAAACCGCGATGGCAAAACAGCACTTGTCATTTTGGCAACGTGGCGTAGACAGCGCTTGCCATTTTGGTGACCTAGTAAGGGGGATACAGGAGTGCAGACCCCCAAAGAAAGTCACTGCGGCACTGTTTTCACCATTTCAGCTATCGCTGTTTTTGTGCACTCCCTGTATGTGGCCACACTGTTTTTCCATCACGGTTTTTGTCTTCGCCATTTTGTGCTGGCTATTTTCACATGGAACCGGATCAAGGTGCAGGCTCAGATACTTGTATGTTTTTCTCACTTCAGTTGGGGCATGATTCACTAAAAATACCACCAACAGCTTAATCTGGTTCAAGGTCAGTTGGCATTCATCTGTATCCCCCTCACCTGGGTCATGCCAGAAAATAGGCAGAATTTGTCTAGTGCACTTACCCAGTCAACAAAACTAAAAAAAAAATATATATATATATATATATATATATATATATATATGTATGGTCATTGGCCAGTATTTAGAAGGGGTTATGGGCTTTATTAAGCTTGGCCCTCAACCCAAAAAGCATAGCTTTGGTTTTCTTTTTATTTAACGCAAGGCTGTTTTCTTCTGACCATTTTTCTGGTGCAGTAAAATCTGCCCCCAGGGCAGTATTTAAATCTTCAATTGCATTTTAACTTGTATACAGTACCCCATCATCCACATTTAAAATTACTTTTATTTGGTTGCATACTTTAGGGAGCTGGTTAATGAATAGGGAGAACAGCAGAGGCCCATGGACCGACACTTGCGGCATCTTTGTGCGACAGCATAGGGCAAAGACTTAACTTTATTAAATTTAACCATCTGTCCTGTGTTATGCAGGTAGTCATTTATCCAGTTAACTGTAGACTAGGGTTGATCGAATAGCTCAACATCTGATAACCAGATTTCAGACTATCCTAGTCCAACATCCAATCCAGCTGTAAAAGAAAAAAGCCCTAAACACCTCCTCCCCTAAAGGTACTCCCCAAGCCCCCCATGAGCATGTCACTGTAAAATTCTATACTAAAAAGAACTCTGTGGCTTGCTTCTGTATAATAGAAACCCCCCACTGATTGTCAAACAATCAGGTTGTACTAGAGGAGGATGCCATCATTTCATTAACAACTAAGGACCAAGGACGAGCACATGCTGATTGCTCCAGCGTGGGACCTGGCTCAGATAAATCCTATTATACTAAATCCTTTACCAATTTGGGGGCTGTTGGGGGAGCAGGGAGGTGGCAGCTAGAGGGTGTGACAGGAAGCTCCTGCCACTCTTGAGGACTGACCTTTTCTTAAATCTGTTGCAACAGTTATTCTATTTTCCTAGCCTAATCTATCCTTTACAATTTCTAGTCCACAAGGTTGGCCACCTATGGGCACCCCCTTCCCTTTCTTGACTATGCTATAGTGTCCTTTTTAATTTTCCTTTTCCCTCTCAGGTCTTCATATAGGGAGGTTATTGTGGTGACCTCCAAATGTATGTAAAACAGGTTGTGTTTATCGTTGTTGGATTTAGTATGCACTACGTCATAAAATGCCTTGATCTATATACCTTGTGTTTATGAAACCTGTAAATGTTGAAAATGCCATGGCACTAGGTGTTTTTGATAATGGTAAAAAGTACTAGGTGACTATTATAGAAATTGTTAGTTGTGCTATTTAAAATGCATGTAAATTGCTGTAAACTGAACAAGTCTAAAATTTCATTGTGATTTGCATATATCCCATGATGCTTTGCACTATGGAAGTATTTATGATGTTGTATTTCTTTTAAACTTGATTTGTCGCCAATGCCCTTTGGGGTAACCCATGTTTCCGTGTTTCTGCACTGAGGTTCTTTGTTTTTAGCTTGTTTTGTTTTTCTCTTTTTGAGCCCCCACTACCCAAGCAAATGGGGCCTACATAGGGATGAAGGGTTTTCACTGAAAAGTGGTTAGATCAGAGATCAGTGTCAGTGGGTGCTGGCCAAGTGCAGAGAAAGGACATTCATAGTCTGTTGCTGCAGACTAATGTACTGACAAAGAACTATGCTATTGCTGAAGCTTATTTCCTATATTCTGAATAAAAGTCACACAGAGCTTGTGTGCTAAACATGAAGTTCAGTGTCTGATCCATCTGTTATCCCACAACCCCTCCACAGACTGTGTGTTGCGTGAGAGATTGATTATTGAATTTGAGGGTTGAGGAATGGTGCCAGGGTTGGGGAAGATGTGAGGCTCATGAGTTGGTGTGAGTGAGGGGACACTTTTTTATTATAATGAAGCTAGCTGCAGAGTTTTTTATTATGAGATCTAAAAATAATGAGGTCACAAGGGGTTTGGGGGAGGGAGGTTGCAGGTTGGGGGGTTAACATCGTCAGGTAGAGGGACATTGTAGAGGGTGGGGAGTTTTTTTTAACCAAATAGTGTTGGATTTCACATTGGATCAGATTTCAGTATTCTAATCCAGTATGGAATCCTAATATTTGGGATTTTTGGCAGCTTTCTACAATAATCCTAAACTATGACTGGAATCCTATATAACTGTTTAGAAACATGAATATCCAAGCACCCCACTGCAGACGCACCAAAACTGTAAACATTTAGCTGTTGGAGCAGCAGCGTATAATCCACAAGGTCAAACTCAAAGGGGAACTGTCATCAACAGGGTTTCTTAATGTCTGAAAGACTGTAAACAGCTAATTTGAGAGAGCCATTGTATTTATCTGTGAGTCTTTGCAGTCCAGAGTTATTCATATGTAAATCAACCTGTAATTAAGGGCTGGGGGCAGCCATATGTTTTAGGGTCCTGACAGGAAATGATGTCACCGAGGATCTTGGCCCTCCATTGACTGTAGGTTAAATAGCAAATTGTCTGTTTTATTAAGTGTGTTATAAGGTGTTATTACAACACTTTCTACATTTATAATGCTTCTTCTATATGTGCATTGAAACTACTGAGTTATCACCTTTACATTTCAAGCTATAAGTAGAAATAATCCATCTTTAGGGTTACTTTAACCTCTAGGCTATACTTCCAGCTGATCATCAAAAACTACACATCTCAAGGCTGGCTCTGTGATGCCAACAGGTATTGGGGCCCCATATCAGGATTTCTAAACTATGTCTGTGTTCATGTAAGAACAGATTTCTGGGGCTGCCACAGCATCAACTTCTGTCTTTTTCCATTCACTCTCATACAGCCTTTTTCTCTTAAAATGTTGGTGTGAACCCAGGCTACAAGATGCAAATGTGGCTATGTGCCTGCTGGCCTGGCATCATGGGGCCAGCCTTGAAATGCGAAGTTTTTGATTGTCAGCTGGCAGTACAGCCTAGAGGTTAAAGCAAAGAGCTGTGAACAAGCTTCATTCATCCAGTAGAATGGGTTTTGATTCCAACATGCTCTACTTGTATATTGTGTGACCAGAGCAAGTCACTTAACGTCCCTGTGCTCCCAAAACACACCCAGGAACAAGCTGTAGCTGTGTGCCTTTCCTGGACAAAGACAATCAGAGCATGTGTTATGATTCGGAAAATATTATGCTCTTTCTATCCAGATTTGACTTGAAAAGAAAAAATAGGACACCATTACTTGTTTATTTATTGCAAAAACACATAGATGGACAACACAGTTAAAATATGCATAACCTGAAATGCATTATTAAAAGTGTATTTTAGTTCTTTTGATGAAGTTAAAAGTGTAACAGTTTCTTACTGAAATAGTTTGGATGGAATGGGATTTTCTACCGTAAAGGAAAAAACAGTCTGGTTGATCCTGCCGCCCATACCCTTCGAGTGTCTTACCATCCGCAGCTATGCTGACGGACCACAACTTTCCAGAAAGCCATTTGCACTGTAATGTAAACAAAGAAAGAAAAACAAAAAAAACAAAAACAAAGGGAGAGACAGGCTGTGTGTGTGTGTGTGTGTGTGTGTGTGTGTGTGTGTGTGTGTGTCTTATGTGAAGTGTGTGTAATGTATGTGTGCATGTGTGTCTGTGTCGTGTGTATGTGTGGTGTGTGTGTGCATGTAGTGTGTGTGAAGTGTGTGTGCATGTGAAGTGCATATGCGTGTGAAGTGCATGCGCGTGTGATGTGTGTGTGAAGTGCGTGTGTGTCTGTATCTCCGACCGAAGTACTGCACTAATTGAACTGTGCTGAAAGGGAAAAAATGATCACCATTACTTAAACAAAATAATATATGGGTGGGTGGCTGTAAAAACCAGAATTTTGCATACACCCTCAGTGTGGGATGCTTTTATAAACCACTCGGACTTTGCCATCAGGGTTAATGTAGCATCCCAAACCTCGGGTGTGTGTAAAATTTTGATTACACATACACACCCATATATTATTCTGTATTTTAATAATGCAATGCAGATTATGCTTTGTTTAAACAATTTTGTCCATCCATGTGTTTTTGCAATTAATAAACAATTAATGGTGCCCTATTTTTTTCTTTTCAAGTCAAGTCTGGATAGAAAGAGCATAATATTTTCAGAATCACAACACATGCTTAGATTGTTTTTACTGTCTTTGTCCAGGAAAGGCACTCAGCTACACATTTCAAGGCTGGCCCCATGACGCTAGGCCAGTAGGTACGTAGCCACATTTGCATCTTGTAAACCTGAGTTCACACCCGAAATTTTAAGAGAAAAGACTGTACGAGAGGGAACAGAATAAGACAGAAGTTAGTGCTGCCCTAGAAATCTGCACTGACATGAATACAGCCAGGGTTTAGAAATCCTGATACAGTATGGGGCCCCAATATCTATTGTCACCACAGAGCCAGCCTTGAGATGTATAGTTTTAATGATCAGCTGGCAGTATAGCCTACAAGTTAAAGCAATCCTAAAGATGGATTATTTTTACTAACAGTTTGAAATGTAAGGGTGATAACTCACTAGTTTCAATGCATATACAAAACAATTATTATAAATGTAGAAAATGTTGTAATTACAACTTAAAAAACATTTAATAAAACAGACGATTTCCTATTCAACCTACAGTCAATGGAGGGCCAAGATCCTTGGTGACATAATTTCCTGTCTGGAGCCTAAAACATGTGGCTGCCCCCAGCCCTTAATTACAGGCTGATTTACATATGAATAACTCTGAATTGCAAAGAGTCACAGATAAATACAATGGCTCACTTAAATTAGATTTTTATGGTCTTTCAGACATTAAGAAACCCTGTTGTTCATAGTTCCCCTTTAAAATCCTTGGTCAGATCCACAAACACAACACCAGTGGCATGTGCAGCTTCCATGACACGATATAGCTCCTTTGTGAACCTGGCCAGTGCGGTTATTGTGCTGTGATGTTATTTAAAGCCATACCAGCAAGCTGGAGTTGTTTGTCTGTAAGGTGGCTGGAGATTTTACTAGTTGCAATAATTACAATTTTTTCTTGTAACGTAGCCAGGCAGGACAGGACAATCATACTGTATGCCTGTAGTTATCAGTAGCATGTCGAGACTCCCCCCCTTTATGAACAGGCATTACATGTCCCAGTTTCCACAATTTAGGTACTTGGTCAGTTATGAAGGAGATTATAGATTCTAACAAGTGGGGTGGCTATGACAGGGGCAGCTAATTTCAAGAATGGGGCACAAGCTTATCATTACCCCCTGCCTCATCTTCTCTCAGCACCCTCAGTAGCTTATAGACCTCCTTAGCTGTAGTAGTTTTTTGGTAGAGCATGCCATTAATTTGGTAGAGGGTGTCAAAACTGGTAGTTGAAGGTCCAGGGGAGAGGCTGTTTTGTATTTAGCAAGCTCAGTGAAGGCAGGATTGAAGATATTAACAATGGTGGCTAGGTCAGCTTTTTCAGCATCACCCTATAAAGGTTTATTGATATTATGTCTTACATTTACACCCTTCCAAAGGCTGTAGGAATTTTTCAAACTCTCACTTTGACGTAGTTTCAGGATTTGATTTTTGGCAGCACAAGTTTCTTTTTTACATTTGTTTCTAAAGGTCCTGTATCCAAACCCGTCAACATCAAGCTTCTAGGTTTTGTACAGCTTCCAGTCTAAATCCCCCTCCTTCATTGCTGCCTAGGGGTGGCTGGATTTTCTGGAACCCATTCTGTTTGGTGAATTTTGGCAATTCCAGTTCCATTTTGGATCCGATTGAGGGAGCTGGGATGGAATCAAAGTCGGAATCTGATTCCTGACTGACAAATATTCGCTCAAACCTCCCCCTCTCTGAGGGCACAATAGGAAAGACCTTGCCTGTCATGCTTGTGACTGCCTCTTCCCCTTCCTCCACTACACCACAGTCCTTGGCTGTTCCTCCTGTTGTCCAACGGTCTTGCGTTTTGGATTTTACTGCTGCTGTTTGACGTTTGTCTCTATCCATCTGGTTTGTGGGCCTCGCTTCCGGTTTCATGCCATGGTGGTGTGGCGATAAATAATCCTCCAAGCCAATAAGTGATTCGACCCCCAATACCTACTGGGATGCAGTCCAGCTCTGCTTGCACAGCTAGTGGCTACTTGCCTCAGCCCTACTTGAGGTTGCAAAAAAAAAAGGCATTGGCAAGTGCTTGAACTTGATAACCCCTGTTCTGCCTGTATTATTTAATATGCCAGTCCTCCAAGAACGAGAACCAGCTGGCCATCTGACTGAGTTGACTACTGTGGGGATGGCCTACCAGCACATAATCTTGGGGTCTTCAGACTCCATGTTTACTGAGAAAGGAGCAAGGTGTCAGTATAATTACCCATGGTTTTGAGCTGGTAGGTCATCTCTCTCCTATCTCATCATCCCACTTAGGGTGGGTCACTCACAACACTACTCATGGCAGATCTCCTCTCTGGAGGATAGGGGAAGTGAATAGTGAAGGATCTGTGAATGGCAGAGAGGAAAGGGAAGTGAGGCTGGGGCTAGGTTGAGGTACTGTGGCAGGACTGGTTGCTGATTGGTGTAGGCCATTGAACTTAATAGTGGAGGACACCAGAGTGGACAGTCCAGACAGACTGGACCTACTGACTAGCGGAGTAGTGGCTTGGAGGATTACTGAACTGAACTGACCAATTAGGCCAAGGTGGCCAGACCACATTGATCACACTGCTGGTCAAGACATACTGTGGAGGAGGGATCCCCAAGCCAGGGTGCCATTGTGCAGCAGCTATGGTAGGTTATATCATATACCACTGCAACAGTGACTGTAAGACAGCGAAGACCAGTACAGCGACAGAATTAGCTGTTCGCTGTACTGGTCCACTGTCTTACTGATGCCACTGTCTCGGGGGAGTTAACCCCCTCCCCAAAACAACTCTGACTCAGAGTTGGTAATCTTTAGTGCCGGGGGGGGGGGGTGAGCACATTATTGTAAAATTCTATAGTAAAAAAACACTTGTGTTCCCGGATGACACAATGCCGATTGTTGGCTTTGTACCATTGCTGTAATGGCATTCAACAGTATTCCTGTTGGTACGACACGGTGGAACCGGGTTATATTAGGGTGAAACATAGAATTTGCAAGCAGATAAGGATCGCTTGGCCCACCCAGTCTGCCCATTCTTCCCTGCCTACAGTATCACCGCAGATCCTACTGGATCGCTGGTCCATTATCCCCCCCTCCCTTTCCCCTAAGATTCTCTCATGCCTATTGTGATAAGGTCATGCCCTCTGTGACTTGGAAGGACTCTGTACTGTCATCTTTTTTTTGGAGACTGTTGCAACAGCACTATGATCTCACTATCCTTTTACTATCCTATGTATTTCCTCTTAGTTCTGTGGGAGCCTCCCCCCACCAACACAGCTCTCTATCTGTTGCCCTCTGCATTTTCCCTTTCCCCTTCTAAGTCCTTCTAAAGTGCCTGTGCAGTGCATAAAAGTGCTAATGCTGTTAAAAACATGAAGAATCATTTGATGTTAGGAAACAGTTTGTAAAGGAAATGTAAAATACAGAAGCAAATATGATACAGCCATGCTGGCAAGGCTCTTTGTTTAAAATTGAAAGTTTGAGTTATAAATAATATGTTGGGACACTGTAAACACATTTGTCTTTTGGATAACATATGATGGTATGTGCCAAATAGCCGTGTGGCTCTGTCTGGAGCTGTTTAGGAGTACGGCTGCTGGAAAGTGACATGCGCTTTCCATGAAGAGCTGCTCCTCTCCTGTAAATAAAAGACTGACTTGTAACCTGAACAACGCTGGTAGTAGTTAATATTTGTTTTATTAAATTTTTGATATATAAAATTCAGGGAGGAGCAATCCCTTCCTCCTCACTGCCAGCGTATTTACCTGAATTGCCTTGAGCTGCAGAGTGAGGGACTGGCAAACTACTCCCATTTTTGGTCCCGTTTTGACAAACACTAAATTTTTGTTTTTGGAGTCCCATTTCATAAAGAATGTTACAGAAAACCTTTACTTATTTTTTTTTTATACTTTAGAGCCATTAGAAATACTGCAAAGAGCTCTTTACCTATAAAAGTGTAACTCCCAACCCTCCACTGTTGGGGGCTTAGCTTATTTGCCCCTCGGGGCTGCCCATTTTGGCCCGTTTCTCCCACTCCTCCTGTTTGCCCTGCTGTGCCCGCCACCAGCCCAGGTCATTCAGTGTCCCTCTATGTTCTCTATCCAGCACCATGGTGTTTCTTTAGTTATTTGGGGCTAGCGGAGCAAAAAGTAACAGTCCGCACATATGCAGAAGCGCAGTGTGGTTTCTTGCCCACGATTGCAGCTTAGCGAATGCCGCTCAGGAGCTCCTGACCCCCAGAATAAGCTACTGTGGGCTGGTGACACAGAGGAGGTGGCTGAGGAGTGACCAAAGTGTTTATTTTAAAAGCGCCAATGAGCGCTATAGAATGGGGGCCATTATGAATAGTAATGAGGCTGCTATTAATATTAATGAGCTGCTAGGCTGCCTGGGGGGACAGTAAAATGGAGCCAGCGACAGGCATACTAAAACATTTTAAATTATAATTCTGCAGCCATGGGACTGTTAAAAGAGGCTGCTAGTGGACTGTGGTACAAATAATTATAAAGACTGTATTGTTTGGCTGCAATAAGGCTCAGAAGTTGGGACTGCTGTATAAGACTGCATTGAACTGTTCCTTCGACAGCCATACTGTTTACCTTTACCACCAGAAACAGCCAATAAGAAATGTAGGCACCCAAACCCCTAAAGAACTGACTGCTGGGAGAGATTTGAACCATAATTAAGGCACCCAACTTAATAACCAATCAATAATCGAAGAGACTTAAAGAGCCACCGACGCCTCCATGAGAACTTTGGAAAACATGTTTAGAGGCAAAGAATCTTATATTTCTCAAGAGCTGTGTATTTCTTCTCACCATTATTTATTACTGAGGGTAGATGCATGAAAACTGGATCTCTGTTCCTTGAGGTTTCAGTAGCTCCTATTGCTTATTCCCAACCTGATGTCATAATACTCTGCTTGTGACATCACAGTTATTACCATGGAAACCAGATGTGATGTCACAGCAGAGAATTTATGATTTCAAGTAGGGAATAAGCTGTAGGGTCAGATGAACTCTAAGGGATTAAGATCCAGTTTTGTGTGAAATTCCTCTGTCATAAATAAAAGAGAGAAGAAACCTGTAGACAGCAAATGATACACCATGATATATGTCTTCTGTTGGCACCCTTTGCAAACTGCGTGAGAGGCCTTGCGGCACCATGCATTTCTGCTTAAAGTTGAACCAGCATAATATTCTGTGGTGATCTGCATATGCAGCCCATGATGCTTTGCATTGTGGGGGCATGTGTGATTTTGTATTTAAATGATACACCAGCTGACTTGTGTCTAAGTAAGATGTTTTCCAAAGTTTTCCAAGCGGTGTCAGCACCTCTTTAATGTTTAGTAACATTTATTACCTGGGGGTAATTATATCAGATGACCAGAAGGTGGGCAAGCAATGTGAGAAGGCAGTAAGGAAGACTGAGGGGTTACTGGGATGCATAGGGAGAGGCATCAATAGTAGAAAACAGGAAGTTGTTATCCCTCTATACAGACGGTGACACCCCATCTGGAGTACTGTGTGCAGTTCTGGAGACCCAATCTCTGCAAAGACATAGACAGAGTGGAGGCTGTCCAGAGGACGGCTACCAAAATGGTGCAGGATCTGCACCAGAAGACATACGAAGAAAGACTAAAGGAGCTTAACACGTATACCCTTGAGGAAAGAAGGGAGAGAGGGGACATGATAGAAACTTTCAAGTACCTCAAGGGAATCAACAAAGTCCAAGAGGGTAGCATCTTTCAGAAAAAGAGATGTGCAAGAAAAAGGGGCACAATTTGAAGATAGAGGGGGGACGGCTCAGAGGTAATGTGAGGAAGTATTTTTTCATGGAGAGGGTTGTGGAAGCATGGAACAGCCTCCCTGAGGAGGTCGTGGAGTCAAGAACAGTGGGGGAATTCAAAAATGTATGGGACAGACATAAGGCAGTCCTAGTGGGGGGTAGGAGGAAGTAAGCTGTTGGTTAACTAGGATCTGCAGCTTATATATTAGGTAGGAAAATGGGCAGACTAGGTGGGCCAAGCAGTCCATATCTGCTGTCAAATTCTATGTTTCTATGTTTTGTGATGGATAGTTGTTTTCAGCCAGTTGGAGGCTGGGATTTCTGGAGTGAAACCCCAAGGACACTTGCAGTTTGGTGCAGCCTGTCTTGGGCTCTCAGCAAGTCAAGAGGGCTCATTGTGTGTGTAGGAAAAGTTTATAAGCTGGCCTAGGGTTTCTTCAGCCAATTGCCTAAGAACTTTTAAAAGATTTTCTTCTGCCTGGAAAGCCAGTGTTCACAGACGAATCTGCAGCAGTCTGAGGAACCCTTAGCCTATAAAAAGGGATGTTGAACTGTGTCTGCCAGAGACTGAAGTTGCCAACTTTGTCCTGAAGCTGCAGGAAATTGTGGGAAAAGTTAGCAGGGCTCTGGTGCCTGCCTGCATTGCTAAAATCCGGCTGTTTGAAGGTGGAGCTTCCACCCAATAGACTGTATGCTGTTAGTGCAGATTGTCACTGACTCACTGGAGAGGCATAATCCAAAGGACCTGTTGCTGTATCTCAATCCAGCTGGAAGACAAAGACAGCAACCTGCACAGCCACAATTTGGAGCCAGGCAAGGGAACTGTTAGCCCCTATCAAGTGGGGTGGATTGGGACGCAGGGAGCCATGACCATGTGCCTGAGTGCTAGGGCACTGTGGACTCATTTGGGGAGTCAGACCATGGGGTCACTCCTGTGTCTGGGCTCACTGTGGACCAGGAAGCCTTGCAAAGTGCTCCCATTCTCCAGCCTGCCAGTCAGGCCAAGATGACAAGCGGCCAGATCCTGCAATCAAGTCAGAAGGTGACAAGCTGCCAGATCATGCCACATCATCCCGCCAGTTTTTGCTGTTCGCCTGCTTTGCTTCCCCACCCCATAGTTGTTCTTCCTGCTTAAATCTACTGTGCCAGAACCTGAAAACCGGTGACTTGTCTCCAAGTTTAAAGCTGTTAAAACCTACAGTTCCAAAGTAGTTCCAAGGGCCCCAATGCCGGTCAACCCACGGCATCGACCAGGCCTGCACCAATCCTGGGTATGCAGATAGACTGAAAGGGGACACTGGTACCAGTGGGGGGGAGGGCTTATGTGCTGTTGGGAGGTGGGCACTGTGATTGCAACTGTTTGCTTATTCAAACACCACTATTTTCCCTGTTTTCCCATTCCCTTTTCCCAATAATAAAAGTTTTATGGTTGTTACCGTCAAAAGTGGTTGTGAGCATATTATTAGCTATAGTCATTAATTGCATGTGTTTTACAGTATTACAGTTTAAAGTGGTATTTTGTGTGTGGGGTGACTGAAAGGGGAGGTGGGTACTAGGTACAACGTCCCAGGGGGTTGTACTACGCAAACCTCTGGCCCACTATAATTTTACTCTGGGTGGAGGCAGTTCGCTATTTATTTATACCTTTGGGAAATAACCCTCGATTGTCACCAGAACAGAACTCAGGCCCCTTAACCTGTATTGTAGTCATCTGGCAGGGGTAGTGGCCCACTGGTACACGGCGCAAGGGCTACAATAGGAAACTACAGAGCTGTTTCCCTGCAGCCCGCCTCTCGGAACTTACATTTAGAGTGAGGCTGCTGCTCCGTGGGCTTCATGAACTTTGTTGTTTATTTTAGCAAACTCCTGATAAGCAGTACTCCATCAGATTGAGAGATGCATAAAGATATTAAAAATATTGCATAAAGAACTTACTGTCATGCTTTGGAGACAGGGGAATCAGCGGGGAGGGAACCATAGCAAAGCGCGCTCTCTCTCTCTCCCCCTTTCCCTTGCTCCTGATATTAGCGTACTGTGGTGCTGTACATTAAACTTGACAAAAGATAAAAAGCACTCTGCATCTTTTTCATGAAACTCCTGAATGAATTAAACAAAGTTTGTGCATATTGTAAGGCTGAATATAAACCAAATGCACACACACACACACATTTATATTATTTTAATTTACCCCTCTAAACAGTGTCCTCTTAAACCAGTGAATTTATGTGTTCCTCTGTTATTAAAATTAATGCTACACATTTATTTTCCTCTCTTAAAAACAAAACTACTTGAGGAACATAAAATAAAAAAGTTTACCTGAGCTATGACATTTCTTTATGGGGCTCCTATATGAGATGGCGGGCCCTAATGACAGTTTTATACCAAAGGCTAGACCCTAACATCATGAAAATGAGAGGAGCCTAGACTGATTGGATACTCATTGACTTCTTTTATAAAATAAATGAACTTATTAGTATTTGAAGGTCTCTAATTAATTGTTTTTCTTTTCTTGTATGAGTTAAGGTTTTAATAAAATTGCTGTAATAGATTATTTTGTTATAAAAAAGGGTTGTATCACATGGTTTTCTAGGGGAAGGTATATAAGCCTTGTACCTGGGATGCAAATCAGAGGTGTTGGTCAGAAAAGTGCTGACCTATATAGAGAAAAGACATGCAAGCCTTTATGTCTCCTGAACATATTCTATGCTTGATACTAATTGGAATTGGAAGGAAACCTTAGGAAGCCTATGATCCTTCCTGTTGGACTGCTTCATTATTTTTTTGGGGGGGGGAGTCAATATTCATTTTTTTTAATTATTTTTCTTTTGTAAATAAATATCACGCAATTGCGTGTTAAAACTTAGTCTCTTGTATGTTGCCCATCTGTCAATCCCACACCCCTCTCCACATATCCAATGCATTATTGAACCCCACCACTGTTTTTGGCCCCACTACCTCCATTGGAAGGCTGTTCCAGGAATCCACCACTCTCTCTGTGAAGAAGTACTTCCTCACATCCATCCTGAATTTAGTCCTTTCCAGCTTCATATAATGTCCCCTTGTTCTTGAGCACCTTTTTTTCTGAAAAATACTTCCCTCCTGTAACTTATTTACCCCCATGAGGTATTTAAAGGTCTGCATCACATCCCCCCCTCTCTTCTCTCTTCCATTGTGTACATGTTGAGGTAATTCTGACACTAACTTTGTTTTTGTTTTTTTCTCTTTTAGATATTTCCTGACGAAGACCTAAGGTCGAAACCTAGATTTGTAACTCTATTTTCTATTTTCAGTGTGATTTAATATAACCATTTTGTTTTGCTTTTAGACCACATGCTGATGCAGCACCTTGTTTTTGTATATCTATATATATATATATACTGGCCAGTATTGTTAAAGTTGAATAGTGTTTAATGTTAAATCCCACTTTTTGCACTTTAATGACTTTGGCAGTGTTTAACAAAATTGCCCAAAACTGGTATGCATTGTGTAGATGCATGTTCTCAAGATGTGAGAAGTTTTGTGATGGCAGTTTGTGCAGTTTCTAGATACAGAATATTGCTTTTTAATGAAAAGAACATTTTTTTTCCTATACTTATTACACATTTATTTTGTTCTCGTGTATAGTTTAGATGGTACAGAATTTTTTTTTCTGAAACTTATAGGGTAGAAGCAGCCTGTGCCAAGGTGGTGCTTTTTGAAGGTTTTGTGAAAAAATATTAATTGGTTACAGAGTTATGAGGATTTAAAGGTTTTTTGTGAACATGCTCGGTTGGGTTTTTGGATAACCCTCTGATACAATACGTAAATCTTCATGTTGTAAGATCATTTTGCTTTCACATCATTTAGTTGTCATGACATGAAAAACAATTTTTGTGTTGTGTTGAACATCATCTTGGTTTTTTCCAACTAAAAAATGAAAGATAGCTAAAAATAATGTATTTTTTTGAAAAATAAAAACCTGAACCTAGCTGAAAAGGATTGTTTAGCTAGATTCTGGAGTCAGTTTGTTAAAATTAGGGTCAGAAATACCATTTCTGGGCACCACAAGATCATGGGTGCCCCAGCTTAGTGAGAGGAACCATTTTTGCTTTGTGATTTGAAAATTCCCATGTTGCACACACAGTGGTGCAACAAGGTAATTTTCAGGTTCACCCTAAAAACTCTAATCTCTCCCTCCCAGCTCAGCCAGCCCTCCTCTTCATTCTGATTTTGATCTCCTTTGTTCCCCGGCTCGGTCAGCCCTCCATCATCTTTCCCAATTGATAAAATAACTATAATAAAGAATTATAAGTGGGTCGAGGTGCCAACCCCCAGTACCTTTTAACCATCCCCTCCCCTCTAGATCACCATTGTCCACCTCTGGTGACACCAATCAATAAATACCGACACTGAGGTACCAATCCCCAGTGTGTTGGGTCCCGTCTCTGTTAAAGAAGAAAACTGCCCCTCGTTATTTTTTATTATTATTAATTTGTAATGAAGAAAATGGTCCCTCATTGTTGTTTTCTTCTTTATTAAACCTGAAATGAAGAAAATGGTGCCTCACCAATCTAAGCCCTGCACATCTGCCACCCATGCCACCACAATCCCCCACTTAGCACCCACCACCCCAGCCCCCCCACACACACCCTCATTCACCTGAACATGTCCCACAATGTAGATCCACTCACTAATCAAAGACATGTCTTGCTGCTGGAACCAGCAACTGCAATATGAGAAAATAAGTCAGGTTAATGTATTTCAATTTGTTTTGAACTTTTATTCATAACTTTGTCATTTTTCAATATTTTTTACACCAAATTTTCAACATGGTCCTTTTGGGACACCGTCTCATAAACAAGGTAGGTGAAAGTTTTCAAATCTCCCCCAAAAGGTGATTTCGCAGTTGCTCTGCAAAATCACCTTTTGGACAGGATTTGGAAATGTCCACCCTTTGCATTCATGAGGTGGGGTCATAAGAAAACTACAGTATGTTGAAAATATGGTGGAAAACTGTGATAAATGACCAAATTATGAGAGAGCATTGAAATGTTTCAATGTTCACTTACAAGTTTGCTAATTTTCAATACTTTTTCCACCAAATTTTCATCATGGCCTTTTTTGGACCCCACCTCATGAACAAGGTAGGTGAAATTTTTCAAACCCATCTGGAAAGGTGATTTCGTAGATGCTCAGCAAAATTACCTTTCAGGCAGGATTTTAAAACTGTCATCTATAGGGTTCATGAGGTGGGGTCATAAGAAGGCTATGTTGAAAATTTGGTGGAAAAATATGGTAAAATGACCATGTTATCAGACAGCATTGAAATATTTCAAGGTTCACTCATAACTTTGCTAATTTTCAATATTTTTAACTAGACTTTCAACATGGCCTTTTTGGGACCCCACTTCATGAACAAAGCAGGTGAAAGTTTTCAAAAACATCCTGAAATTTGATTTTGCAATCACTCCTCAAAATCACATTTTGGGCAGGATTTGAACAGGTTCATCTATCAGGTTCATGACATAGGGTCATAAGAAGACTATGTTCAAAATTTGGGATCAAAATACTTAAAAAAATACAAAGTTATGAATGTATGTTTAAATTTTTCCGTACTTCCTCATAACTTTGGTAAGTAACAATATTTTCTCTCCCCCTGGCAGGCAATGCTACCATCTGGACCGCCCCCCTCCGCCCCATCACCCAGCTTCTTGTAGATGTACCAGCTTCTCCCCCATCTGCCTCCCCTCCTTACTTCCTGGGGTGGGGTGTGGCAGGATCCCCAACTGCCACAGACCAAGATCCAGTTCTTGGGGAGGCTGCCATGTCACTGCGGTGCAAGTCCTGTGAGGGGTTGTTCCTTCACCCTACTCCAGCCTGCCCATTTCCAATTTTCTCCCCTCTCTTGAGACACCAGTCCTTGGGTAATGATGCAAAACACATGGAAGTGTGGTGCATGTCATGTGCCAGCGTCTCCCCGCCTACTGAGCGGCTCATGGCTGCACTGCCACTTGTGGACACCCAGCTGGCAGTCATGCACTGGATATGGCTACCCACCCCCCCGGAGGAGGAAACTGTCCAGTGGGATGCTTGAGTCTCCTCTCCCCAGCTGGTCCTGATGACTTGAGCTTGCTTCCGAAGCCGGGTCACCAGTGTCGCAAGCAGACACGCTACCGCTGCGCTGATGGGCCAGCCAGTGGTAATTATCAATATTTTGAATCCAAACATTCAACATGGATATTTTTTCACACCACCTCCTAAACATGATAGGTATCATTTTTCAAATCCTGGATGAAACGTGTTTTTGTACCTGTGGTATGAAATTACATCAGCCACCATCCTGTAAATGCTATGTGTTATGTTTATAAGGGGAGTTATAAAATGACTACCTTGAAAATTTGAGACAGCCCAGTGCACTGAGGGCTGAGATGCTGGCGTCTCATCTGCCACCATGCCAGTGACCCTAGTTCAGCAATGAACCAGGGTCACTCAGGGGCTGGCCAGGGGAGGAGGACTGAGCATTCCAAAGGATGCTCTCCTTCTCTGGGGAGGGAGGATGATTGATTCTGCTGTGATTCTGCCACCTAGGTGGCCATAAGCGGTGGCACACATTGAACCATATAGGGAGGGGGGTGCCTCCTCACAAGAATGCATGCACTTGCATGTATCTGCTCAGTCCATGCTGATGGGGTGCCTGGGGGGGAGAAAATGCTGGAAAATGCTCAGGCCACACAGAATGATGATACAGTCCTTCGTAGGCCATGCACCATCCACTGGACTTCCCACTGCACACATCAATTACCTAGCCTCCTCTCGTGCATTTGGAACCCGGAAAGTCCCACCAAGGGAGTAATCCATGGGGCACTGAATGGCAGCAGGAGTGTAAGTCCCAGAGATGACAGGTAAGAGGGCTGGAGGGAGATGCAAGGCAGAGCAGTGCTGGCCAAGGAAGAAGGGAGGAAAAACAACTTGGGATCAAAATTAAAACAAACAAAAAATTATTAGCAAACATTGTATGTAGTGTCAGCCTTTACCCCAGTGGGTAGTGCTTTGTGAACCCATGCCAGTGAGCTGAGTTCGGGGTGAGCTCAGTGAGCCACCTGGATGGCCTGAGGCTGTTGGCAGGTGCTATTATGTGGCACTATCCCCAGCCTGAGAAAGGAAGGTACAGGGTTGCCCACACAGGCCCAAGTACCATATATTGAAGAGAAATCTTCTCTTGGCATAGGGTCCTGTACCTCTGTACTCACTGCTGCCAGAGGACACTGCACTTCAGCTGACAGATGGACTATTTGTCCTATGTGTCTGTATCTCTAGCCACATGGAAGTCCAAGATCCAGAGGGCCCTGCACTTCTGCAGCTCACCAAACAGCCCCACAAATGCTTGACATCTATTGCCACATGGAAGTGCAGGGTTCAGAGGGCAATGCTCTTCCACAAGCAGATAGACTTTTCCCTTGTCACAGAATCCAGAAGGCCCTGTGCACTGTGTGAATGAGGATGTGATTTGACTATCTGAAAAAGATAAGAAATTCTTTGCAAAAAACTGCTTTAATGCACCAGTTAGGGTTCAACTTAATGCCACAAAAGAAGGGAAGTCTGGCGTTAGGGTTTCCAACCCTAAGTCCTCACCCCCCATGGAGCAAAAGGACAAGACCCCACAAGCAACCACAGACAGCCATCATCAGGTAAGACAAACAATGTACAACTGTTTCCAGATGACAAAAATGCAGTAGCAAGTATGTGCTACCTTTATGGATTTGTATCTGTGGCAGCAGAAGCACAGGCCCCACAGGGACCTGTACTTCTGCAGCCACATATAAAAACATAGAATTTGATGGCAGATAAGGACCACTTGGCCCACCCAGTCTGCCCATTTTTTCCTACCTACATTATACTACAGACCCTACTTGATCTACCGCTCTTTCTCCCTACCTCCTTCCTTTCCACTATGATTTTCTTGTGATTATCCCATGCATTCTTGAACCCCACCATTTTTGCCCCCACAACCTCTGCTGGAAGGCTGTTCCAGGAATCCACCCCTCTTTCTTTGAAGAAGCACTTTCTCACATCTCTCCTGAATCAACACTCCTCCAGCTTCATAGCATGTCTCCTTGATCTTGAGCACATTTTGTACTAAAAAATACTTCCCTCCTGCACCTTCTTTACCCTGGGAGGTAGTAAAAGGTTTCTGTCATATCCCCCCCTCCCTCCTCTCTGCCAGGGTGCACATATTGAGGTCCTTTAGTCTTTCCTCATAGGGCCTTTGATGCAGACACTGCACCATTTTAGTTGCCCTCCTCGGGACCATCTCCACTCTGTCCATGTCCTTCTGGAGATGTGGTCTCTAGAACTGGATACAGTACTCTAGCTGGGGTCTTGCCAGTGATCTATACAGAGGCAACACCATCTCCCACCTTCTGCTGGTGATACCCTTTCCCATGCAACACAGCATCCCACTAGCCCTCTTGACTGCTTTGTCACACTGCCCCACCACCTTTTGGTCATCAGATATGATTATCCCCAGGTCTCCTTACTGCTTGGTAGTCATCAATACCACTCCACCCATTTTGTACTCTGCCCATGGATTTCTGTGCCCTAAGTGAATTATTTTGCACTTTTTTGCATTGAAATCCACCTGCCATATCCTGGACCACTCTTCTAGTTTTCCCAGCTCTCTGCTTATTCTTTACACACACACACACACACACACACACACCCCGAGTGTCCACCCTACTGCAGATTTTGGTGTCATCCGCAAAGAAGCAGACCTTCCCTTCCAGCTCCTTTACAATGTCACTTATAAAGAAATTAAAGAGGACCAGTCCCAACACTGATCCCTGAGGCGCCCTGCTGGTAGATTGTATCCAATTAATTATGTGGGAGATTCAACAGCCTGCAGTGCATATTCCAGTTTATACAAGCTCTGATCTTTTGTTTGCTGATCCCGCTGTCTTCCCTGGGCTAAGTACAGTCACAGAGGACTGTACTTAGCCCCTGACAAAAATTAGAACTGGAAAACATCTAATCAGAGATTATAAAAGCTCTGACATGCACTATAGTCTATAGGCTGTTGAATCTCCCAATGCTGCCTTCTGCTTTGATGTCAGTAGCAAGGGATTCTGGGATTTGTAGTAACAGACGTCAGCCCAAAAGTGAGCAAAATTAGTCTGATACAATCTACTACACTAGATGTAAGCACCCCTCTCTGGGGGATGCTTACTAAAATAACTTCTCCTCCCAGTTGCCCATTTTTGGTATTGTGGGCTGGCCTGCCCACTGGTCAGGTGGGACCAGTCCTCCCAGGGTATTTAAGGGGTGGTTATTGCCTGCTAGGGGAGAGGCCGGCAGGAGAGGAGAGGAGAGAAAAGGAACATCCAGTGGTCCGGGGCACTGGCCCTGGTCATGTTTTGAGCCTTGGTGACTTGGCATAGTAAGTCCACTCAGGGAGAGTGAGGGTGGTCCAGGTATCTATGGCATGTCTGGGACTGGGCCCGTTGGTTGAGAGCCACAGCCTGGGGATGAAAGTGGAGCCCACATGCACCGGGGTGGGATGCAAGCCTAGTTCCTGGATGTATGGCCTGGTGTGAAGGCCAGAGCAGAGGAGGTGGCATAGTGCCTCACGGGGATAGTAGTGGTGGCAGCCCGCCTTCCCATACCCATGTGGCTCTCCACTCCAGTGAAGACAACTAGTGGGGAGAGAATGATTGGTGCCCGTTGCATCCCTCAGATTGCCCACGTCTGTGCTGTGTGGGGATGCCAGGGGCTCAGGCGCTGTAGGCCATATGTTGCAGAATGGATGGAAAAGGAATGGGGAGTGCTGCAGCCTGTCTTTCTTGCCACCTCGAATGTGTGAGAGTGAGAGCTGTAGGCCTTATGTTGAGCTGCTGTTTTAAAGTATAGGCCAAGGTGTAAGAGATGACCGGCCTATGTTGTGTTGCTACCAAAAGTTTCTAAGCCCCTCGGTTCTGCAGGATCCAGGATCATGGCCTTTTCGGCCATAGGATTGGTGCCGTGGCTCTGTGCCACAGAAGTGATATTCTCCCTGATTTAGCCGTGCCCCCAGCTCCTAAGAGCCATGAAATTCTGTTTGTCCTCATTGAATTAATTTGTTCTTGTTAGGTTTTACCTCTGTGTGGCCTCCAGCCGTTGTTTTATGAACTGTGATGCTGTTTGCCTGCAACAGTCTTGTCCCCTGAAGCTTGGGACTTCTGCTACCAGAACCCCATTTTAGCTGCGCTCAGTGACTGCCTGTGGGACCCTATATCTATGCCCAGGTATGTGCCAAGTGTGACTTGCTTTTGGATGTGGTTCTGCTGTTATGCGGTGCCCCCTCCCTTTTTTTTGGACCAGGCTCCCAGACAGCGGGAACGGGGTGGCTACATAGAGTAAACAGAAAGTAAACCAAAATGTTTTTGCACGCAAAGTGCGCACTGGAACCAGCCCCACACTGGAGCATAGGGCTCTTTGTGATGACTTCCCCTTTAAAGGATGGAAGAGCAACTTGAACAATGCCTGATGAAGTCACGATGGCCTCTACTGCACTCAGAACAAAGTAGTGAAATCAAACAGAAACAGATAAATCTTCATAAAAATAACTAATTTAACAACTTTACATTTTGAAATATATTGTATAAATTGGGTGCACAACAGCCTGGTTCTAAATATGCCCTTGATCATCACTTGTGAGGGGGAGAGGGGGGACTTACATAACTCACTAGTGTCTCTGTCACTCATGAGTTATTGCCCCACCCCTTACTCATGAAGAAAATGGCATATTCTGCATCATGTCCTTGTATATCTCCTAGATATATAAATATATCTATATACACAGTAAGCAGTGTAATGGCCAGTAAAGGTGAGATAAAAAAAAAAAAACTAATTTATGTTTTTCTTTTTTGAATGACCCATTGGACATTTGTTTTTGTTTTTTTCCCCTGGGCAATGCATTTTTCTCTGAATTATTGTTACTTGCTACATGCTCTCTGCCTCTGCCTTATTGTTACACAACCTCCTGTACAAACTGTATATATATTATTTTTGTTTCTGAAGCTATATGCTGTACCTAATATACAAATTGTATATATATTTTCGATGCTGTATACTGTACCTAATGTAAAGTTGGTGGTGCATTCACCCCGGGTCGCCCCTGAAAAAGGGACCTTTGGTCTCAGTGGGCTTACCTGGTAAACAAAATATAAATAAATAAATAGTTCAAAGTAGGTAATCTATCTACAGTAATCGCCTGTGAACAGTGCAAGTCCATAGGAGCCAACGTAAACTGGATGATGTCATTCTCATAGCTATTCAGTCTGTCCAAGATTCAGCTAAACTTTTATGTGCTGAAAAATACTGGCTGTATCAACGTCATAATACATTCCACCCTAAGGGAATGAATACGAATAACAATGGTCCTGAGAAAGTCAGACGTTTTTATGCTCTCAATTTCCTGTGGCTTTCATTTCCTCTGCCTCCCCCACCTTTTCCTTTTCCCCTTTCTTTTCCTAATCTCTACTGACCCTTCCACTGCCTATATATCCTTCTGTATGGTTGGGTATCTTTGTATCTGAAGAAGGACTGTGTGTCAGTCTAACACTTAATATCTAAAAATCCAATTTTGTTTTGCTTTTTGCTGTCTGTGTACTGTTTTAACACCTGCCAAATACCTCAACTTTTTATCATTGTTGTGCTAATGATGCATACATCTATTGCAAGACAAACATATTTATTTATTTTATTTAGCTTTTGTTGACCAGGAAATACTAAATTCTGAGATGAATGTCCAGATTATCCTGATTTCTCAGCTGCAGAATTGATTTGCCATGGGCTCTGAATGGAACTTGTGTCCAAAATGAAATAAGCTGCCTGAGGACTTTAATTATATCAACACTGAGTTACACATCACATTATGAACATTTATAAAATGGCAAGAAAATAATCTAGAATTACATTGGCCAACCGCAGTCACCTCGCTGTGCATCAAATCTCTATAAACAAATGGCCAGGTGCCAAATCTCATTTTTCTCCCTGAAAACCCTACTTAGATACATTTTATAAGTGTGATAACCTACTCCAGGGTGTGCATCATAGCAGTTTAATGCACTTCACATGGGTGTTAGGACACTCTACCTTCAGCCTCATGCCTTACTACACCCCGGGCTGTGCATTAAAATATTATAAAGCACACCCTGTTGTAGCTTATTACTTACTTAGTGCACTTGGATATAGCATACAGGAAAGGCAGTTACATAGAAACATAGATGTCGTTAGCAGAAAAAGGCCCTGCTCCCTTTCCAGTTTACCCAGTCCTACCTATCTGTTAATTATAAGGGCCTTAGTGGCCCTTCACTCCTCCTTACCCTCTCCCCTTTTGCTCCCATCTTTACCAGCCCTGTATATCTGTCCCACCCATGTGTGAACACCCCTACTGATTTCACACAGACTATCTCCCTTGGTAGCATTTTCCAACCCCCTCCATGGAGAAATGCTTTGCAGTTTGCAAGAACAGTGGGTAGGATCCACTGAAAATTATAAGGGAGAGAAGAACTGATTAGAACTGTCCAAATTGTCAGGTTTCTCTGTCTCTGTCTGCCTGTCTCCCTCTGATTCATGAATACACTATAGTGCTCCAAACTCAGTGCAAAACACCATGGACAAGCACATGCAAATCCTTGTGGGCTCAGGCTGACACGGCTTCATTAGGATCGAAAGTTGCCCGAAAATACACTTTTATATCATTCCAGTGTAGACTGACAGCACCAAACTATCTACAGCTTTTGTACGGGCCACTTTACACAACAAGGCAGCATTTCCATCGAGGGGCTGATATGACAGCATATGGACCCCAAGAGTGAAGCTCGAGAAGTCCATGCTGTGGTTTCAATACCAAGGTGAAAACACAGTGAGTTGTGTTTGGTTTGCCGAATCTTATTTTATACGGTGTACAGTTTTAAAATAGTGCCGCAGCCACTGCTTAACTAATGTTTTGAGGAAACTGAGGAAATGATAGTTTCATGGCTTGAATGTGCCGCTGGGGGAACGACTCAGCTGCTTTTTCATCGTGCAACAGCTGTGTTGTCAGAACTATGTTATACAGACTTCTGAAAGTTGTTGTACCATAGTTCTGATATTGCAACCATGGTACAATGGAGTTTTTGACTGTATGGATTTCCACACACAATAAACACTAACAATACACTACAAAAATACATATTGGATACATCAACTGTCTTACTATGATTAAGAAACTGTAATTACACTTGGTCCGGATACCAATTCCAAAATGAATTTTCTACACGTGAGGCATTTAAGTTCTAGTGGTTATGGACACAGGTGTTTTTTTTTAACGAATTCACCTTTGAAGAACAGGTATCCACTTCAATATATAATTTCATAAATATGCTTCATTGTTATTTACTAGCGAATACCTTTCTTAAAGTTTCACTTGTATTTCTCATGTTTTGTAGTAGGCAAGATATTTCTGACAGACTCATGGTGGTGTGAAATTTAAATTACAGACTACAACCAAGTTTTAAGCTATACAATGGGGTAAGAGGCATAATGGGTAAATAGTGGGGGTTGTTATGACAACCTTACTGGTTGGTTTGGCTGGCTTACTGTGTGGCTGGCTTCCTAGTTGGCTAGTTGGCTGGATGCCTGGCTGACTGGTTGGCTTGGCTGTCTGGTTGGGTTTGCTGGCTTGGTTCTGGCTGGTTGGGTTGACTTGCTGGCTGGTTTGCTGGCTGGCAGTCAGGTTGGGTCGGTTGGATTGGCTGGCTGGCAGACTGGTTGGTTAGCTGGTTGGTTGGTCAGTCAGCCAGCTGGCCAGTTGGATAGTTGGTTGGTTGGATTATCTGGCTGGCTGGCTGGCTGGTTGGTTGGTTGGTAGGTTCATGGTTCGTGGGTTGGGTTAGCTGGTTGGCGGGTTGGTTTGCAGGTTGGTGGTTAGTTGTTTGGTTGGTTGGATAGGATGGCTGGCTGGATGTGGCTGGTTGGTTGGCTGGTTGGTTGGTAGGGATGGCATGCTGGCTGGTTGGCTGGTTGGTTGGTTGGGTTAGCAAGTCACTTAACCACCCAGTGCTCCCAGGTCACCCCTGAAAACAGGCACTTGTGCCTAGTGGGCCTTTCCTGGTTACCAAAAGACTAAAAAAAGAAAAAAAATAATAATAATAATTACATCTAAGTCTGCCATGACTATTAGCCACTGACAGTATGCCACAACTAAAGTCAGACGGTGTCACTTACAATCAAATTATCACACAACACAGCACACTTTTTGCATTCCAGTACATACCCCTTCAGTGAGGATTTTCTTTGAGATGGGTTGGATAATGGTGACAGACCTGGCAGGCAGGCGGGTAGACACACGATCAAGCTGCCTGCTGTGGCAGTTTGGCACATGTGGTGTTGGTGGAAATTGGCCCTGAGCCCTGCCTGCAGACAGACTATTTGCCTTTTTCTCTACAATGGCTAGGTTGGCCCCAATTCCCTCAGGGTTCACAATGGCTACTACAGAGGGCCACAACTGATGACATGCAGGGGTGTAGCTAGCTATCTATAAATCATACATCAACTGGCAAATCTTATGCCCTCTTAAACAAATTTCATCAATTCGTATAGCAATTCTTAGCTGCACCATGTAGCAGTGCATAAGTAGTATAATTTATATATCAAATGTTGCAAAATAGCCAGCCCAGTGACACTGAGGGTTGAGGTGCTGGACGCCACACCCCACACCGTGCTGGCAACCCAGGTTCAGGAATGACCTTGGGCCACCGGGGATTTGCAGGGCCAGGAAGGGATTGAGCATCTGTAGGATTGCTCTCCTCTCCTGGGGAGGAGGCACTGTCCTCCGCAGCTTGAGCGACCTCTGGTAGTAGTCAGGGACTGTGCACTGTGGAGACCACAATGAAAGGGGTATGGGAGCTTCGACAGACGTCCTGTGGGAAGGTGCGGGAGTGCGACCGTCATGCGCTGTACATCATTGCATGTCTGAGCTCCCGGAGAAAACCAAGAAAAATAGAAAAAACCCTGGCATCTGGGTAGGTGAAGACCTCCTCACCTAGCCCAACCACACTCACTGTCAGGCCCGCCCCATCCATCTCCGATATTCCACTCCCCTGGTGGCAACGTGACCCTTAGATATAGCGCCGGAGCAGTTGGCGGCCCTTTCCCGGGGGGGGCTCAGAGCTGGGCAGTCGGCCACCAGGAAGGAACTGGGGGATGTGCCTGCCAGAGGTAGGACATTGGGGAGGGTCTCAGACTGAGTGGGATAATAGGTTGGATCCTGGGCAGAGCTGGAGAGAGACCTAAGGACTAGCAATAAGGAATAAAGAAAATGTACAAAAAAAAAAATGTTGCAATAGATAGATTTATTAATAAACCAGCAAATAAAATGGTGTTTTCTGACTTTTATTTGCACAGCATGTTACAGATATAGAACAAAATGGTAATATTAAATGCATGCTGAAAATAGAAAATAGAGTTAGAATCGATGTTTCAACCCTAGGTTTTCTTCAGGAATTATCTAAAAGAGACAAGAACAGGTAAGGGAAATAAAAGAAATATATGTGAGGAAAGAAAAAATTGGGAGGCTGTAGGGGAAAAGTGACAGTAATGAAGGTAAGAATAGAATCTAGAAAATGAAAGGGTGATGATGATAGGTATGAAAAGGCATAAAGAAGTGAATGAGCTGAGGAGACCTTAAGTGGGGACTAAGTAACAGGACCTAGTGAAAAGGCTGAAAGGTGAAAGCTATGTGTGCACACTCATTTTCATTTTCTACAGATCAAAGAAATACTCGAACTGGAGGGACCAGTGATTTACATCAGTTCTGCAACAATTGGTACAAGGACACCTAGCGCAACGACACCTCACCAGAGCCATTCAGCCTAACAACATTTTCTGTAATGAGACAACTGGCAAAAACAACCCCAACACCCACCGACAGTGGGACTGTTACCATGTAGAAAGCAGTGATGTGATAAATGAGGCTACCTTGTAGTCATAACAACTGTGTTAGAGCAAAAGTCTTGTAGGGCAAACCAGTATTGAGTCGAAATTGCTAGGCTAAATGTCACAAGGCTGTATGTCTTTGCTCCAGTTGTCATGCCACGGGTTTACACCATTCCGTAGCTCTGGCAGCTCATAATATCTAGATACTGTGACAACGCAAACCTGAATATTAGCAACACTACAAAAAAAATCACCACACAGCAATGAAATGTTGCCTAAACTTTATATTGTGAAAAAAGGTAAAAAAATGGTAGGCAACTTACATTCACTGGGCCCTTTGTTCAAAGGTGCGGAGCACCTCTGTGCCGTGTATGTGAAGCACAGAGACACTCTGCACCCATTGCACCCTTGCATGGGATGTACTATGGGGGGCATGCAGCCCCCATGCACCCAATCCCCCATCTGCATGGACTGCAATGCACAGAGGGTGGGCCAGCACTACGTGGCATGCACAAAGCCACATAGAGCTGCACACCAGGTGTGTAGGAGGGTAGCCATTATGCCAGGGTAAACCCTGCCATAAGTCTCCTATGCACCCTGCCCCCATGCACACCAGATGAGAGAATGGTCCCATGGCAGGTGGGCATTCCCCACAGAGTGAGTCAGCTCTGTCCCTGTACCCCAGAGACTAACCCCCCCCCCCACACACATATGGTGCCACCCCATCCCCCGCAGCTACTCACCCATCCCAGGGCATCACCACCGTGCCTATGCTGCCCATGGCCCAACACTGCCCCAGCACAGCACCTGGTGTGGCAAGGCACACACCCCCACCTGGCTGCACCCATCCTTGGCTCGCACCCCCCATGTGGGCACTTGCCCCTGGTGGTACACCCCCCTCACCCACACACACAGACACAGGGATGCCCTAGGTCTCTCTCCCACACACTGCTGTCCAGTGATAACCCTCCCCACACACACACCTCTGGCACTGACACCCCCCTCCTCCCGCATGGTCCATCGGTGCTGGGTCTCGGGACGGCTGACGGCACTGCCCACCACAGACCACCATGGCTACCAGCTGTTCAACAGCTACAGGAGCAGTCACGTGCCCTGCCATGAAAGGGATCTACTGTTGCACCCATGATGGGCATCCAACTGGATGCCCATCCAGGTCCACAACTCTGCCCCCAGCCACCTCACAGAGAGCTGCGCACCGGGGGGTGTGTGTCCATGGAGAGGTCACGGCCATTGGAGAACACCGGTGGTGCACACCTGTCCACAGGTGCGGAGCTCTATGGGTGGGATACGCGCCTCAGGTGCGTAATTCCCGCCCATTAGAACACAGGCCCCAATGTGTGAGGTGAAGATGCTGGGTGCTCAAGCAGTGCTTGTCAGAAGGCAGTTTTTTAGCCTGTTGCTGTAATAAATCAAGCATGCAGCCAGCTGAGTAGTCTTTGTTTACACTGAACCCTGAATATCAAAAGACACCTGCACAGTCTCCGGATTCCTGTGAAATCATAAACCTCTTGAGCTTCGCTCTTGAAGTTGTTTTTTTTTTTAATATATAGCTCTTTGTGTTATTTTGTAGGCTTTCTCTCATTCCAGACCCAAGGCCCTGGCACACGGCCATGTTTTTTTTTTATATATAGCTTTTTGTGTTATTTTGTGGGTTTTCTCCTGTTCCCGACCTGAGGCCCTGGCACATGGCCATGCATGCATGTAGTGGCACGCACGCACACCATGGCACCAGCTCAGTGGCTTCTGCCCACCCTTAATGATGCCACCCCTCCCACCTATGCTACCCACTGGACATCCACCCAGTGGGAGCGGATCTACAGGAGGGCGACAGCCCACCCCCACCACCCCCGGGATAGGACAGCTGCCTACTGGCTTGCTCAATCCTGCTCCTCCCTCCCTCCCCCATGCGCCGACACCCCTGACAACCTAAGGTAATTCTGAACTCGGGTCGCTGGTACACATTTGCAGGCATGCCCAGTGCTCAACCAGTCACGCCAACGTAATACGCTTTAGGTTTATGAAGTCACAGGAACCCTTGATGGATTACTAGTAACCATAACAGATGGATGCCCATCTGTTATTCTATTAATATTATAGTAACTAGTTACTTTTAGGGAAAAGTAATATCATTCCAGTTACTTATTACTTTATTTTAAAAGTAATCCATTACTATTACTAGTAACCTAAAAAAGTAATCAGATTATGGTTACTAGTTATTCCTCAACAGCACGGGGTCATCTTGTCGTACACAACAACAGCGCAGCAATGTACCGTGCTGTAAATACAGCGGATACATTGCCAGCGCTGAAACACAGTGCTGACAGGAATGTCAGAGCAAATCGCAATGGACTTAAGTATTTTCTGCAGGGGCTCCACCCCCCGAACCCCACCTATTAATATAATCAATAGCAGGGGGGGTTCAACACGGGGGTGTGGAGAAACACTGACGGGGGACAAAAAAAACAGTACTGCACAATGCAGGATGCAAAAGTCTGGGACCTGGATTCGAACCCCAGTCCACAGATGCAAAGCTGCCCTGCACTGCCACGGCTCATTCCTCTGAGGCATAGCGGCTGCTGGGTGGATCACCTCACCAGCAGAGGTCTTCACCTCTGTGTCATTCCTCCCCTTCAGTCATCCGCTACAGGGTACAAAAACCAAGCATGCTACATTTCTGCCTTACGGGGTTTTGTACCGTCGCTATACTTCCCAGCACTGTATGCGCTGCATGGTTTTCACTACGCTGTTCCTCATACAGCGAAGTGACCAGGTACATTCCCCAATACTGAACCAAGATCCTCCTCTAGCAGAATCAGTTATCTGGGATGCAGTTAAAGAGGTAGTATATGGCCAAATACCAAGCATTACCTCAGTCAAAAATATACGGTGTAAAGCATTACAAGACAATTTGCAAGCTCCGATAAGGAGTAAGAGTTGCAGCATAAGTCTTGATCAGGCAATAAAACATTACTATGTGACTTGACCAAAGCTAGGCAGGATTTGAAAGAATTTTGGAGCATTGGGTAGAGGGCCAACTCAGATACGCCAGCCATCCATATTATGAAGTGGGAGGGAAAGCTACAAAATTGTTAGCTTATCAGCTCTGACAGCAAGCTGTGGATAGGGTAGTGCAGAGCATTAAGGATGGACGAGTCCCAGTTAAAAGCTGGATCACTCCTTTAAAAACTGCATAGTACTTTGAAGAATTTTGCTCAGAACTGTATTCTGAATCTAAAGCTACAGATGAGAGCAAACCCAAACTATTGATTTCCTCTCTGCTATTGGTCTACATGGCCTTTCTCCAGACAACAGTGTGAGTCTAGATAGACCTGTTTATGAAGAGGAAATAACCATCGTCTTCTTGGAAGCAAAAGGTGACAAACCTCCTGACCCTGATAACTACAGTGCTGGTGTTTATAAAACATCCAGAGAGGAACTAATCCCTATTCTCTTGAAAGTGTTCAGTGTGTGTGACAGATGGAGTAATCCCAGCATCCTGGAATGAAGCATTAATATCAGTTATCCGCAAACCAGTGAAGGGAATGGATACATGTGGTGCATTTAGTCTGATATCGCTTTTGAACAAAGACATGAAGTTGTTTACAAATAGATTGGCAAACAGTCTTAAAGTTGTTGTTGGTACAATAGTCTCCCCAGACCAAACAGGTTTTATACCACAGTGCCATCTCCAAAAGAACATCAGAAGACTTAAATATTATAACTCAAATAATATCACGCAGCTCTTTTTCTTGATGGGGAGAAGGCATTTGGTTGCCTACATTGGGCATATCTTGAAGTTACAATGAAATATATGGATTTTGGTGAGGGCTTCATGTGTTGGGTTCAAATGTTACACTCCGACCCGAAAGGGCGAGTAACAGTGAATGGTATTATTCGGCACAGGGTCAATACCTTTACGACAGAATGCCATGCGACATAAAGCGCGTTGCGATTCCATGATTTCTTTTTTATTCTGTGGGGGCTCTGCCCACTGATACGGGGCTGCTTCGGACCCCTCACTAAAGATTCTAGCTCAGGGGTCCAACTCGGAGAGCGCATAGGTCCGGATTTTGCCATAATGCCATACGCTATTAAGCGTACGACATTATGACCCGGTACGTATTATTTCCAGTTATTGTTTTGGTACTGAGAGAGGCACAAGGCAGAGGTGTCCTCTTTCACCCCTCCTTTTTGCTTTAAAGGAGAACTGCACTGAATCTATAAGTATTTTTTCCAAAAGATGCTGTTTTTTTAAATACTAGCTCATGTTCTGTTATTGCTCTAGCTATAGAGACTTTTCAGTTATCCTAGAGGATGTTTTAGATTTACATACTTCTGATAAGAACCATTTTAGAACTGTATGACGTAGTTTATGTCCCTGTTCTGCTTTCCTATTGCTGGTACAATGCATCTGTGTTCTTCTATAGAACTCTGTGGCTGAGTGGGACATAAACTACATCACACAGTTCGAAAATGGCACTTAACACCAGAATATAAATCCAAAACATCCCCAGAGGTTACTAATAGGTCAATATAAATAGAAGAATAACATAATTTAAAACAGTACATAAAAAACAGTTTCTACTGGGAAAAATGACTTCTAGATTCAGCGCAGTTCTCCTTTAAGTATGGAGCCCCTTGCAGCAGATCTGAGGTAGTCCCCCGACTTCCAGGGAGTACAGATGGAACCACACAGGGACCACAGATGACAACCACAATTTCCACGTACGGGAATTAGAGTTTGATTTATGTAAAAGACCTAGAAAAGTGGATATCACCTTTGTTGCAGTTGCTGCAGGATTTTGAGGATATTTCAGATTTCGAAATTAATAAACATAAAACCGAAACTCTTTTAGTCCGTGGCAATGTCACAAAAATCTAAAGCCTAGCATCAAGCAACATGAGATAGCTATACACGGCTACAACTGCTTCAGGAAAGATCAATTGGGAAAACAGGGAGGTGGTGTCCTCAGGTATGTCCAGGCAGGCTTAGATGCCATTGAAATCTCTACCCCAGCCCCTGGACCCCCAGCAGCGGAATCACTGTTTCTCTCCTGGACTCTTGGCTCTGTCAAAAAACTAATTGTGGGTTGTGTCTACCTGCCCCCCAAAGATGCCTCTACCTGCCTCCTGCCCTTCATAACCTTCTTCACCAATCTCCCTCACCGTGACCTCATACTTTGTGATGATTTTAAAGAGGACAGGAAATTATTTCAAATATGCAGCTGTTCATAATGTTCTCATTTACAGAAATTATACCCATAAGCCTAAATGATTCATAAGTAACTGTACCTGAATAAAAAGAGATGTGAAAAATTGTATTTTGATTTTATGGGCAGCATTCTTTTACAGTTCTTTTCACAGAACCAGTGATCTGGAGTTTTAACTATGTCACGGTTTGAGCAAAGAACTCTAAGCATGGTTCTGATAGGACAATAGCTCATGTTTAGCATTCTGTACTCAAACCGTGACATAGTAAACACTATAAATTACTGGTTCCATGAGAAGAATTGTGCAGAATGTTGTCCATAAAAAGAAAACAATTGAAAACACGTTTTTTCACATCCGTGTTTATTAAGGTAAAGTAAAATATAGCTAATTTGGAGGCAAGTATATCACTTCTCATACGAGGAACGTTACTAACTGCTGCCGATTAACACAAATTTCCTGTCCTCTTTAATTTTGACTGGCTGAACCCCAACTCTGACAAGATATGTGCCACTCTTGCCGATTGTAATCTGGCTCAGCTTGTCACTGACCCAACAAAAATTAACACAAAATCGGGCAACCACTCCTTGCTTGATTGAGTGGTCACCAACGGTGCCTTCAAGGTGAAATCAGTGGGTGTTATCTCTGACAGCATCAGTGATCACTCTCCTACCTTCTGTATCTGGCAAAATAACTTCCCTAACCCCCCACCCAAGGACACCCTGATCTGGGATTTGTCCCGCCTCAATCCCAGTGCTTTTCTTGCCTCTATCTCGGATGCCAACTGGGGACCTATAAACACTCTACCAGATATCAACCAGGCCCTCGATTTTTTCCTGACCACCTTCACCAATATAGTTGATCTTCACGCCCCAATGAAGTGGTGCAGATCTAAAGGACTCAAAGCTCCCTGGCTCTCTAAAGATCTAAAGAAAGCTCTTGACCACTCAAGATCGGGCTTGGAGAACATTCAAACAGAGCGGGCTACCCATTGACTGGCAAGCCTACAGGCAGCTCAGAAACACGTGTAAAAATTCTATTCAGAAAGTCAAGTGCACCCACTTCAGGGCACTCTAAACCGAGCATCTCTGCAATCCCAAAGAATTCTGGAGGCAGGTGAACCCCCTAATCAAAGGCAAGTCCTCTGAAGCCATTAGCTCCCTTACTGCCCAAGGCACTGTCTTCTCAGACCACCCCCCGGTCCATCGCCACTGGATTAAATGAGTTCTTTACTGATCCACATAGATATACTGCCCTCTTTACCAACTCCCCCTCCTCCCCACCTCCACCACTGGACATTGGTGCTCACCCAGCCTTCCACCTTAAACTCGCCACCCTCAATGAAGTTCACAGGCTTCTCGTTAATCTAAAGACTGATAGCTCCCCTGGTCATGACACCCTCAAACCCAAATTTCTGAAACTGGGGGCTGCAGCCCTTGCCCACCCAGTTTGTGACCTGTTTAACCAATCCTTCCTCATGGGGACTGTTCCTGATAAATGGAAAGTAGCCGTGGTTGTTCCCATTCACAAGAGCGGACCCAACACTACTGTTGAGAATTTTAGACCTATTTCTCTCCTCTGTCTGCTGGCAAAAATCCAAAACTGAATACTCTATAACCACCTACAGGATTATCTGGACCACCACGACCTCTCTCAATGTTCCAGCATGGTTTCAGAAAAAAACACAGTACCCTCACTGCCTTAATAAAAGTTACATCCGACCAGTTCCATGCTATGGACCAAGGCTTTGCCATCAGTGCTGTCTTTGTTGATTTGATGAAGGCATTTGACTAGGTCAACCACAATCTCCTACTATAGCAATTACACTCTTTTGCCCTTGATGCTAGTGCCTTGACCTGACTCTAAAATTACCTCACAGGCCACACTCAAAGGGTCAAGTGGTCAGGATCTCTTTCAGACCTCAGACCTATAACCCACGGCCCCCCTCAGGCTCTATCCTGGGCCTGTTACTATTTTCCCCCTTTATTAATGAGTTATCAAATAATTGCGGAGGGGCCTCCGTGCACCTCTATGCGGATGACTCCATTGTTTACCATTCTTCATCAGACATTGGGTGGCTCAACAGTATGCTAGCATTGGACTTCTGAACTCTTGAGGGCTGGTTCCTAGAAAACCAACTAGTCCTCAACACCAAAAAAACACAAATGCATGCTGTTCTCTAACACCTCCTCCACACTGCATCCCTACCCCTCTTTTGCGATACTCTCCCACAATGATGATGCCCTTGAATCTATCCAATCATTTAAATATCTGGGTGTCACATTAGATATCTCACTTTCCCTCAACACTCATGTCACCCTCCTAACCAAAGCGCTAAACCAAAAGCTGGGCCTGCTTTATCGCATCCATCTCTTCCTCTCGTCAGCTTCTTGCCATAAGATTGCAACCACCATCCTCCTTCCCCTCCTTACTTATGGCACCCCGTTACTACTCACAACCAGCACAACCACCTTATCTCACCTCAAACAGGCTTATCAAAGGGTGGGAAGTTTTTCCTTATGGGTCAATGCCCGTCACCACCACTGTGATGTCCTCTCCTCCCTGGGCTGGCTATCATACGAATCTAAACTCCAGTATGCCACCCTGAGCCTAGTGTACAAACTGGTCCACCATTACACCCCTCCTTGCCTTGGTGAACTTATTCAGCTCCAGCAACCACCGCATGCTCTAAGGTCTGCCTCCCTCCCCTTCTCATAATGTCCAAACCATGGTGAGCTGTGGCCCGGAGATCATTTGCCTTCTCGGCAGTGCCTGGCTGGAACTCCCTACCACATGCTACCCTATCCTGCTCCTCTCTCTCTCGCTAAATTTCAATCCTCCCTATTACTCCACCTCTCTGCCTCTTCACTTTGCTCTTGTTTCCAATGACTCTTGTTCCAGCTTCCGAAACTCTATGTATAAGCATTCCATACTCTCTGAACCTCCTATGTATATTTAAATGTAATTTGTAAGTGCATCTGTAAATGATGTAATTTGTAAATCTGTGAATGACGTAAATGTAACCACTGTACCTGCCACCTGCCATGTCTTTGTCAATGTATTGCACTTCCTGGGTCGCCCCTGAAAAAGGGACTGTAATGTTTCAGCGGGCTCACCCAGTTACCAAAATCCAAATAAATAATAATAAATAAATAAATTTCAATTTCCCTTTAAATGGGTGAGAGACAAGGTAGGATATTTAGGGTGCGAGTCTCCACAACTAGTGGCAATTTATACCTCTACAATTAAGACCCACTAAAGCAAGCAGTCTATTCTAATCTCAGACGTTGGCAATGCCTCCCACTGAGTTTTTCAGACAAACTGAAAATGGTGACAATGAATGTTATACCCTTGTTTTTTTTTCATTTTTGCACTGCACTTTACCTCTCCAAGTTCCATGTAGAGAATGGAAGAAATTAAGGAAACTGCTTTCTAAATTTATCTGGGGAGGGAGTAGGCCTCACATCTGTTGGGACATTCTTACGAAACAAAAACGTCTAGGAGGGATGGGTTTGCCTAGTTTCCCACCCTATTATGAGGCAGCTCAGCTGAATCACCTGGTTGACATTATTTGGGATTCAGAAGACGATGACTGGATGAATCTAGAGTGCAGGGCCCACCTTACTACCCCGCTATGATATTTGCCTTGGACTGTAGGCCAGCACACCTTGACCAGTATTAATAACTGGACCAAATGTACCCTGTGAGTCTGGCTCACAATAAAACATAGCTGGCAGTTGCAGGGCCCAGTCTGACATAAAAGTCCTAGCCTCTGACTCCCTCACTTCCCTGAGCATGGACAAATTAAACTTTTACCAGGTGAGAAAGAGCAGGCCTTCAGTATCTGAAACTTTGCATAACTAAGTCAGGAATTCAGCCTTGGACATACTTATTTTTTTTATTCTTTACAATGTAGTCACTGTTTATTGATAGGCGCCATGGTGGCAGGAGCCCAGGCTGTGCCACACCTGGGCCTGCTCCTTCTATGGCATATGGGGGGCAGGGGGAAATCAGGCTTCATATCTCAAATATATGCATTGCTTAAAGGAGAACTTGGTATGCAGGCATCTCTGAGATGCAGTCTAAGTGGGAAAGGGAGGTAGGAGTACATTTGTCATGAGACCTGTGGTCTTTGATATGGCAAGGTATACATCACACCATGGCATTTCAGTCATGAAGAGAGTTCTGCTGGAAGATGGTAGCCTAATTTTTCATAACATGGTAGCCCAATCTTTCATAACACCACTAGTACCTAAACATTATGGTACCATTGCCATGGCTCAATGCTCCCTTCTTGTATATCCCTTGCTGGACAGAATGCCTTCTCTTACCGCTTTCCTAAAATTTTGAACTCTCTTCCCCTTACAATTCACTCTGCCTCCTCCAAATGCTCTCTTTCCTTGTTATTCCAAGCCCACACATGTCCCACCTGCAATTGCCCTTGGTCTAATGTCTTGCCCCCTTTCTCTTTTCCCAGCATCCACTGCCAGTACCCAAGCTACTATACTACTAGTACTAAATGTTTCAACCTCTGCATGCTTCCTATTCCCTTCTTCCCCTCCTTTTCCCTTCCCCTACTTCCACCACCTTCCTCCCTCCCTTCAACCCTTTTCCTCCCTATCTCCCCCCTCTACCCTTCACTACTACCTGCAATCTATTCACATTCTTTCATCCTCTCCCTCCTCCCTGCTCCCTACCCCTCCTTTTTTTCATCATTTCCTATCTGTCTTTCTTGTTTAGCAATTTGCTATTTACATCACTGTATATGCTGTACATAGCTGTGCCTTTTGCTTATCAGATTACTGTGCTTTGCTTATACTGTGTATTTATTCCCACTCCCGTTCCCCCAGGACACATCTGGAAACAAGCTTTATGGCTCAGTATGTATTTTCTGGAAAATCTGTTTCAATAAATAAACAAACAAACAAACAAATAAATAAATGTGGGAGAGGGTGTGGGTAACTGGATACCCAGTTTCATATTTTCTGGGACTGCCCTTTGCTGCAACCACTCTGGGATGCAGTCAAGCAAGAAATTAAAGACCCACAGAGCTCACAGTGGAGCTTGTTTTTGATCATTTAATTCTTGGACTACTCCCTAGAGGTGCTCATCATGGTAATGAGAAACATATATTCCTTATCCTGAGAGTGGCCACAGGAAAAGTTGTTACCCAGCTCTGGCTCTCAACTGCCGCTCCTCAGGTAGCACAATGCTATAAGATCATGCAAAATATTAAAAGTATGGACACCATCATTTCCCTTTTAAGATTCAAAAATTACACATTTGAATCACAAAGGTTACCGTTCTTTAATCATAGAGAAACTGTCGAAAGGATCTTGACTTCAGAGCAACTATTAAGCACTATGCTGCATTTTTATTTAGGCGACCCTTCATGTACAGTAGCTGTTAATATGCAGACAGTTTTGAGAACATGTAATTGAGCACACAACTGTTTTTCATTATTTTTCTTCCTCTTATGGCCTTCTTTGAAAATGCAATCGCATCCTGAAAGACAGAATTTTAACGTGAACTTTCATTAGATATAGTGTCTAACAGATGCACATTTTGTCAATGCAAACAAGCATATATGTGGATCTTCATAGACATGCCATGGGGGCTGTTATATTATTTCTAATGCTTGTACTGTACCATGATGTAAACTTGATGTATGGGTGCATTTTGATCTGCATTCAATACACTTTGCAAGTGTAACCTCCCTGCAGGGGGCTTACCTGCATTATGCCCCTCGGGGGCCATCATGTGCCTCCCGTTCTTCCATTTCCCCTGTTCTGGTCCACCACTTGGCCAGAGTCCCTTAGACCCCCTTTACTCCTTTAAGTCTCCATCCGGCCCCTGAATATTTTGCCAGTGGGTGGGGACCAGAGAAGCTAAACTGTGGGTCCGCCATGCACCTGGAAGCTTAAAATGAATACTGGCGGCCCAAGCATGCACATTTGTGCCTATTTGTTTTTGAGCCACTGCGGCGGCCAAACAAACGGCTCACCGATGGTCCTGACCCTCTGTGTTAGCTGAACAGGGGCCGGAGACCCAGAAGAGGCCAAAGAAAACCCGAAAAGTGTTTTTATAAAGAATGCCAATGAGTGCTGAAGTAGGGGTTGAAGCCTCATGAATATTAATGAGGCTGGGCGAATATCAAAGAACAAGCCTGTCTAGCACCTGGGGGCAGTGTATATCATTGCACAGGCAGGGGGGCAAAACAAAATTGGTAAATGCTGAAACTGTGTAAAAGGGCAGAGGGCTGCTACAGTTGTGTGGGGACTGGAGAAATAAAAAGGTTTATTTTGGCTGCACTGACTCTGTTAAGTTGGACATTATATGGGACTGCAGTGGGAACTCTTTACCAGCAGCCATGTTAGCAGCCTTTGACCCCTATGAACAGACAATCAGCTGCTTAGGCATTCAAAAAGGCAGAGAAATGACTTATGGGAGGGGTGTGAACTAAATTTAGGTGCCAAAGACCCCTTAGCAATCAATAATCGAAGAAGGGTTATGTTTATTAATATCTGTGATTGCCAGCAAGAATCAGCCAATCAGAAGCTGGGATTTTTGGGTGAAACCCTTGGGAGTTTGGGTAGTCTGTCCAGGGCTCTTCTCGAGTCAGGAAGGGCTCAATGCTGTGTGTTGGAAATACAGGAGGCCTTTTACAGGACCCAACTGGTGAAATGCTGAATTGTCTAAAGATTGGAGTAAAGGATCTTCTCAGTCTGAAGGAAATGTGTATTGCAGCTGAACGTTTTAGGCAAATTGATGAAAGCTTCTAGTGTTTTGAAGTTTTGGTGTTGCATTGAGCCTGCATCAGTATGGAAAGACCCTGAGCTGTGTAAAGGGAAAATCGGAACTGCAAGTGACCCTGAGCTGTAGAAAGGGAAAACTGGAACTGTGTGTGCCAGAGTAAAAGGTTGGCACGGTACCTGAATCCGAGGACTTTTGAAAGGAAAAAAAACTTGCAGGTATCCAGTGTGCAGGAGCCTGTTGTTTTTGCTGAAAAACAGCTGTGGAAAGGTAGAGGTTTGATTCCAGAGTCCGCAGGTCACTAGCCAAAAGTTACCAGAGAGGTGAAAATTCAGAGAACTTGTTGCTGCACACTGGAGCTGTTTGTTCCTGCCCAGCAGAAAGATGAAAGATGAACATTGTCACAGCTGTGACTGGGAGCCAGGCAGAGAACTTGCAAACCCCTACCAAGTTGGGCAGACTTGGATGCAGGGCGCCACGGGCATGTGCCTGAGTGCTAGAGCACCCTGGACCAATTGAGGGAGTCAGACTGTGGAGTCACTCCTGGGCCTGGGTTCCTTGTGGTCTTGTAGGCCTTGTGCTTGCGCTCTGCTTCTGGCCTGGAAACAGGCTGAAGGGGGACAAGCTGCAAGACCTCCAAGCAAGTCAGAAGCTGACAAACTGCAAGAGTCTTCAAGCAAGTCCAAGGTCGACCAACAGTTTTCTGCTCATCTGCTTGCTGCCCTCACTAAAATTGATTGGCTGATCACTGAACTGCCAGAACCCACTGTGCCAGTAACTGAATCCCAGTGCTGCAGGACCATGAGTAGCCCAGGGCTTTCCCCGACAAAAGGGGAGTAAAAGATTTAAAGATGTTAGCATCCTAGGAAGAGTTACTCAAAGAGCCCCAACACTGGCCAACCCATGGCATCTAGTAGGCCTGCATTAAGTCTGGGTACCGAGCTAGGACTGTTAGGACACAAGGGGTTTGCACTGGTACCAGTGGGGGTGGGCACTTTGTTTGTTTTGGCCCACTGGCCCTGTTAAGCCAAATAACCAAACTTTTCTTCTCCACAGCAGTCCTGTTCCTGGTATCCCCTTTCCTAACCCTCCCCACTAAAATAAAGCTGTGTTTTGTTTGTTGTAATCTTGTTGTTGTGGGCAATTTAATGGTACTGGCTGCTAAGTATATGTGGGTGGTTGGAAGGGGAGGTGGTTAGGTACAGCATCCCAGGGGGTTGTACCAATCAAACATCTGGCCCACTGTTACTACACTCTGGGTGGAGGCAACATGCTACTTTCTTTCTGTTCTGGGATAGAACCCCCAACCACCATTGCAAAAGAAATCAGGCCCCTTAACGTGTGTTAGTCAACAGGCAGGGATAGTAGCCCATTGGCACACGGCACCTGGGCTACACAAGTTTAAAAATAAAGAAAATATGACTAAAATGGCTATAGGGCTAAAAAAAGAAAAGATGCAGTGGCTAAAGAAACCAGTAAGGATTTAGTTAAATGACTAATTATTGTTGGTGTCTCCAGCAGCCAGCACTGGTGGATGCTCCCACCACCTGCAGCAGTGCACTTGCAGTGTTGGAAGTGCTCCCACCACCTGCAGCAGTGCACTTGCAGTGTTGGAAGTGCTCCCACCACCTGCAGCAATGCACTTGCAGTGTTGGAAGTGCTCCCACCACCTGCAGCAATTCACTTGCAATGTTGGAAGCGTTCCCACCACTTGCAACAATGCACTTGCAGTGTTGGAAGCAAGTATGGGGAGGGGGAGCCAGGTTGATGCAACACTCCATAGTTTCTGCACTGCTCCACAGCTCCTGCGTGTGAATACACTGGAAATGCCTACAACAGTGCACTTCACACACAGGGGCTGCATGGGTGCCAAATGTCAGCATGTGTGTAAACACACTTTAAAATTCAACTGTCACTCTCTCATTATGGACCACCCCCAGGCTGCAACTGTACTCCTCTGCTTTAAGTTGCACCCCATCTGGGGAGGAAAGCCTAAGATTGCATTTAACTGCAGAGACCAGCTGACCAGACACCATACTTACCAGGACACCTGTCTGTGATGTTACTAAGTTCTAAAGTGTAATGAACTTGACTAGAATGAATTGTAATACGTAATTACACCAAGCATGCTGTCTTACTATCTTTTATGAACTGTAATACTCAGTTACACCAAACATGCTGTCTTACTATCTTTTGTGAATTGTAATACTCGGTTACACCAAGCATGCTGTCTTACTATCTTTTGTGAATTGTAATACTCGGTTACACCAAGCATGCTGTCTTACTATCTTTTGTGAATTGTAATACTCGGTTACACCAAGCATGCTGTCTTACTATCTTTTGTGAATTGCAATACTCGGTTACACCAAGCATGCTGTCTTACTATCTTTTGTGACTTGTAATACTCGGTTACACCAAGCATGCTGTCTTACTATCTTTTGTGAATTGTAATACTCGGTTACACCAAGCATGCTGTCTTACTATCTTTGTGATTGTAATACTCGGTTACACCAAGCATGCTGTCTTACTATCTTTTGTGAATTGTAATACTCGGTTACACCAAGCATGCTGTCTTACTATCTTTTGTGAATTGTAATACTCGGTTACACCAAGCATGCTGTCTTACTATCTTTTGTGAATTGTAATACTCGGTTTCACCAAGCATGCTGTCTTATTATCTTTTGTGAATTGTAATACTCAGTTACACCAAGCATGCTGTCTTACTATCTTTTATGAACTGTAATACTCAGTTACACCAAGCATGCTGTCTTACTATCTTTTATGAACTGTAATACCCAGTTACACCAAGCATGCTGTCTTACTATCTTTTATGAACTGTAATGCCCAGTTACACCAAGCATGCTGTCTTACTATCTTTTATGAACTGTAATACTCAGTTACACCAAACATGCTGTCTTACTATCTTTTATGAATTGTAATACTCAGTTACATCAAACATGCTGTCTTACTATCTTTTATTGAGTTAATATGCTTAGTTAGATTATTTATGTATTTCTTTATTTCTTTATTCTCTGTGTATTTTTTTAAAGTATAAACATCCGAGATCCTAATCTTTGAAGTAACCAAACTTAATATATGTCTGATCTTGTGTGTAATTTATAATTTAAATTTTATTAACAATTTATAAAGTAATAAAAAAAAAACACAGCACTTGTGAGGTCAGTTGGGGACAGTCAGCTGTTTTTTTAACCAAGTGGTGGAATAAGTACTGTACTTGTTAATATAAAATATTTTTAATACACTGATGACAGGAAGAAGCTAAAACCTTAGAAAACAGAGCTAAATAAAGTTGTTATAAACAGCCTGGTTGTAAGCACTTTGAGTAGGTACAGTGGCTATCCCGGAAAGGGGCTAGTCTCCCCTCTGGGGCACAGTGGTGTGTGAGGTGCCATTTCACATAGCTCCCCTGCCCTGTGCTCTCTACCTATTTGGCTGTGAAAGCTATAGAGTATATGTACTTATTAAAGAGCACATGTTCGCTTTATTTATTTATTTAAGAGATTTACCAGATAAGCATACTGAGTGGAATCCATTCATTTCCAGATGCGACCTGGGAGATTACATATATACAATACAGTTGAAATAAGACAAAGGTTCAAACAGCAGGTACAGAGAGCATACAATAAAGGGTGGGATAACAGGTCCAGAAAATGTTGCAGGCTGAACTATGCAATTGGTACTTAAGAAGCTAGTTTAGAATCAGAGTGCATGAGTACCTAGGACATAAATCAGACCGTGCAACTGACTTACTTATTGTGTTTTGCATGCACTAGTAATTATTTTCTACTTTTATAATAAAATATTTGTTTGCACAGTGAAACATGTGGGTTTTCTCCTTTTCTTTTCATACTGCTAGTAAAAAGAATTTGGTAGAATTCTGGTATTGTGATGTCAGAAACTACCAGCTGCTTATGAGCTCAATGTATTTTAGTGAGAAACTAATTATATTTTTTTATCCATTTCAAATGAAATAGATGTGTCTTTCAGCTGCAGACTTTGTCTTTTTTATGTTTTTACTGCTGTGGTCCATTTGCATTATTTCACCATTTTTTAAAACTGTAATTGGCCTTCCTTTTCTTCTTCCCAAGTAAAATCTGGTTAGGAAGAAAATATTAACAGCTAAATCATAACAAAAGATCCGTTTAAGAAAAATCAAAAATTTCTATTAAATCTCTAATACCTTAGTGGTAGAAAGCTTTATTCCTCTATATAAATCTAAAAGCAGAGCAACAGATTCCCATTGGCATACACTGCCAGCCCTGCTAGTAAAGATTTTCTAACTTCACAACACAAGGATCCCGTTTGATTCTTTTTTTATTAGTAGCTAGCAAAATTTTAAAAACATGATGAAAAGATAACTAAACAAATAAAAACAAATAAAAATGATTTCCAAGGCATCTCAAGGCCCCAAATCTTCATTCTTTAAGTATACATCTTTACTAAGCACATGGCTCTCAATGTTCAAAGCATCGGAAATAACACAAGGTGCCTGCATCAAACAGATTTATAAAACGGGCAAAGGATTTCAAGCAATCTGATTGGTTGTTAACCATGCATTAGATGTGTCCAATGCACAGCTAATACTAGAACCCCCATTTAGAATACACAGGCTCATTTTATAAGCGCAATAAGCCACTCTGGAGATGTGCATTAGACAGTTCTAATGCACGGCAAGGGGACTGGAAGCACTCAGCCTTTGGCCTTGTGCCTCACTACATCCCCCTAGCCGTGCATTAGAACTGTCTAATGCACACCCCATTGTGTCTTATTGCTTACATGATGCAGCGGGCACACTGCACCAAATCTTGCATTATTTCCAATTTTCAAATGGTGCTTGCTGCACCAGTGGGACCCCCTACACCAGACGGCCTTGCGTTGGGCGTGTGGTGATCTGCAGGCAGCGCCATGGTGCTGAGAAGGCATGCACCACAACTCAGCTGCACCATCACTGGCAGCGGGATTTTCAAAGCCTCGCACTAGCTGCAAGCCAGGCCCATAGTTAGACCAGCCAGAGCTGCTCTAACGGCCCTCTGTGCTGCCACTGTCGACAACATACACGTGGGAGTGGGTGGCCAGTTGTGAGCTGCTGGCACATAGGACACAGGCAGAAGTTGAGGACAGTATGCTTGCAGTGGACATGTATATACATAGGACTATAGCACTACACAGATTTGTGTTTCAAGCTGCACAGTGTAATGAATGATCTTGCAACAGTATTACTCAGTATACCACAATCTCATAACCAAAACTGCATTGTGTAGATCGAGATGGAATCCTTGTCATATGTAAGTAGACTTCTCATGATATGAAAAGAATTATGAATAGTCATGAAAGAACCATGAATATAAGAATGAAATAGGCAATGTCAATCAGAGGGACTGTGGTCAGTGATGGAGTTCTGGAATGCCATACTGAACATTTGGGAGCAGACTAACCCTTGTTCAAGCATGGGAGTATGTGTGCGGTGTCTCACTGTGTGCACCGCAGGAATACATGCATCATGTGTAGTGATTTTGGCAATACACACCTTGTGTTCTGCAGAGGTATGTGCCCAGTTTGTTGCTTACATATGTTGCACTAAGCCACTCGGACATTTACTAGCAGACACCAACCGCACAACATCAGACTCAAAAGGCCATGCAGGCATCAACTCAAAGATGCCAAGTATGGCAAGCTTGGTCACTAGAGCATATCCTGTGCAGTTGGAGACCCATGTGTGAATCCCATCACCACCAACTCAGTTCATGCTCTTGAGTAAGTCATAATGGTCACAGCTCCCTGTGTTGTCCTCAACCCCCCCCCCATGGCACCAGTCATTGTACTGCCCATCCCTCATGGGCCTGTCACTGTCACTGTGGCATTGTCAATCTCTGTCCCTGTCACAGGACTGTGCAAACCATCGCCTCCTAACCCAATCCATCTTGTCCTGCACAGCCTCTGCTGACCACCTGGGCACACAGCTGATAGGTCTCTGGCATTGTTACAATGCCACATGACCATTCCAGGGCTTGCAGTAATCCCCTCCCATGCGTCATTTGTTTGGCACACAGGAGCGGTTATGATAACTGTGGGGCGTTTGGCACTGGGACCCCTCCTGTGCCAAAATCTGGTGCAGGGTACATGCTGCACTGGTTTTGATGCAAGCTTCCGTTTGCTGCACAGACCCTTTCAAAATCAAGCCTATGGTCTTTAAGTGGTTAATATCACCAGAAGAACTTAACTGGCAAATGAACATTCCAACCTGTGTAATTATTTCCCCATCATTACACGGGGGGGGGGGGGACAGCCTACCAAGTCAAGAAAATATTTCTTACTTTAAACCTCCCAAAACACAGTTTTTAAATGAATTCCTGTACTTTTATTTTAAAAGCCATTTTGTAAGAATAATCAGACTCCAGGGATGTGGGATTATGACCACATAACTGCGCTTTTCAGTTAGGTTTTGGTCAGCTGTGGCTCGTGCGTAACGTACACATGAGGCATGCGATTATTTTTGGCCCATAGTTACACACCCTGTCTTGTCTATTGTTTACATAATAATGTACAGTTCTGTCCCCTGCCCTTCACAGCAAACCTGCACAGAGTTTTGAACTCTGACAGGCACCACATTTGTACAGAAGAAGCTGTTTTGCCAGCTCCAGTGCTGGACTGAACACAGCTACACAGATTATGAGAACCACATGTTAACGGTCTTTTTCAACGAACTTACTAATTAGTTATTCATCCGTTTGAAATTTCTTTTGTGTGCATATGTAAGATTTCCTCCTTCTGCTCTGCATTTCAGATCCCAAATATAGATGAACTAGGAGGTTAGGTACACATGACGGCTGATATTTAGCAGTCTGGGCAATAATCCAGCAGTTAGGGTCAGAGATATTGATTTTCCCCATGCGGTCAGGAAGAGCAGACCAGAGACATGTATGCCATGTGCTCAGAGCAGACCAGAGATAGTTACCCCATGTGTTCAGGGCAGATGAGATATCAAGTCTATAACTCACATGTTTAGGGCAGTATGAATATGGGCTACTCAATGGTCTGACTCAGAATGCTACACTTATCTTCACATATTAGGGGGTAGGCCATAATTGACAAGTGGCGGAACCACAAGTAAGTTAATGTAAGTCCTGTCCCCTCACAAGTGATGATGATTGGCTTAGTCTGAGTCAGACCATTGTGTGCCCAAGTTATACAGACATTTACTCAGAATCATCTACCTATGTGTTTAGGGCAAAACAGAGCTATTTACTCTGTGTATTTAGGCAGAACAGATACATTTACTCATGTGTTTAAGGAAGAATATAGACTTTATCCCATGTGTTTGGGCTAGAACAGAGACATTACCCCATATCTTTAGGGTGGAGAGAAACATTTAGCCCATGTGTTTAGGGCAAAAAAAACACATTTACCAAATGTCTCTAGGACGGAACAGAAAATATACACCACATGTTTAGTGTAGAACAGTCATTTACCCCATGTATTTAGGGCAGAACAGAGACATTTGCCGATGTGTTTGAGGCAGAATACAGATGTTCTACGCATGTGTTCAGGGCAAAACAGAGAAATTATACAACAGGTGTGGTCAGAGCTGAACAGAGATATTATACTTCAGGTGTGGGCAGGGCAGAAGAGAGATATTTATCCTGGGTGGTCAGGGCAGAATGGATCTAACCCATGTGATAGGGCTGGGGAAGGGATTTATACTGCATGGCGCAGGCTTGAGCAGCCGGCTAGTAACCTACTTACTTTTCCCTTTCAGTTTTGTTTCAAATGTTGGCTCCCATCCCTTCCACCCTTCCTCCCTTGATCTCCAGATGTTAAACTTCAGAACCCCTCATAAGTAGTACAAATAAACTCAAGAGTTGTGCAGCAGCCTCACTGCAGGCCCCCAGGCCTTCCTGTTTCCTCCCAGATGCTGACCTTTTTGAACACTCTTTCACTCCCGAACCACTCCGTTCTTAAAGTTTTACAGCTGCATTATAGTGTGCCCAAGGGTGCAGTTAGATTTAATGTAGGACTCAGTTTAATATATGAATCAGTTACAAACCAGGGGCAGGCATAATACAGACTATATTATGCTGGGTACATTTCTTTGCTGCTAAAGGCCACAACAGCACAGATGCTGGCACAAGACAGCGGTCATGACACTCACAAAAGAAGTCCAAAACAAGTTATAATGTATGGTAGAATGCTGTTAACCTTAGGAAATCATCATTTCCTAAGGTTGTTAACCTATCGATGTGATGTAGCAATGTTGTTAACCTATCGATGCTCGTCACATCGATAGGTTAACTAACTTTAGCAGATGATCTCTTGCTGTGTCACCTTTTTAAATGGCGAACCAATGGATGAATGCAGCGGTTAGGGAAGGACTGAACGGCGGCGGCGGTGACTATTTGTCAAAAAGTAAGCAGCCGTTTTACTTTTTACTTGGGACCATACACTATAAAAAATAATGTATGGTCCCTCTATCGGCAACCGGTCACTGTTAACCGTCTCAAGGTTGCCATGGTGAAGTAAACCTCTTGAGCTTCGCTCTCGAGGTTTGCACGGTTGCCCTGGCAACCTCTCGACAATTAACAGACCGGTTACCGATAGAGGACCATACATTATCCTCTATATGTTATCTTGTAAAGTGCTTTCACTTTATTGGTGCGAACCCCACAGGGGCCCAATTCATGAAGGCCGATGAAGAGTTTGCGTCAAGCTCTGTGTCAAACCCATTCTTTTGCACAGCTGCGTCAGATATGTTGTCGCAACTTGCACCTGATTCAAGAAGATCGGGTGCATTTGCGACACGTTTCCCACATTTGCAGCACCTTGCGCCAAATAATTGGCGCAAACCGCATAAAAAGGGTCCCAAGATAGCCACAAGTTAGACCAGCAAAAGGCAGGTCTGACTGGTGGCAATTGGCACAAGAGATCAAGAATCCCAGTTGCTGGCTGGGGAGTGACACAAGCCCTGTGCGCCATATGTTCGATGCACCCTTGGGCTTACAGCATTACCGACACATTTGTGAACTGAGCCCACAGTTTTTCCTTCTCAGTAACCACCTGTGGCTGTGTGACAGAAGCTACTATGTGCCACGCTTGTCCGACCCAACACTGAAATTTAAAGAGGAGCCTGATAAATAACTCACCTATATTAATGATAATCATTTTCTCCCTCCATAGGTTATCTAGTATCTAACAGTGATAGCCTCACTTGGGGCTTCATTTTACCTGGTCATGAGATGGGGGGGGTGACTTGCCCACCTTGAAATTATGGGCCAAAAATGGCCACACTATGAGCAAAATAATAAAAACTTTGAAAAAACCTAAGTACCAAAATGCATGTATTGCACATGTTTGTGAACTTAGGTTTTTTTTTTTAAGTTATTTTTACTTAAGTAGATGGTGGCCATATAAGGTAGAAACAGGGTTATTCCAGTTGTTCAATGCTGGATTTTACTTACAAGATGGGTGGGGAGTGAGGGTGGATATTGGTGCAAAGTGAGTTGGGGATGGGGGTGTATTATACTTGCATGATGAGAGGACGGCATGGGTGCTAGCTGCTGGGGATGTTGGTTTTTGTATGATTGTCTGATACCTGGATTTAACACCTGGTATCAAGGAAAGCAAAATGGTGGTGGTGTCTTTGAGCCACGTGTGGTCTGCTCCCCTGTGTGTCACTATGCAGCTGCTTCATTTTACATAAAAGAAAATACAAGGGTCAATAACAATTGCCAGTTTAAAATCAAAAAGAAATAATAATAAAAACAGTACTATGGCTAACTAAAGAAAGGTTTTTAAAAAGGTGTGCCTTAAGACCCCTCTTAAAAACCTCCACCAATGGGGCCATCTCAGAGATCTGGGGAGCAAGTTCCAAAGGGCCGGGCTGGCCACTTCAAATGCATGGTCTCCCAAGGTTTTCAGACCTGGGCTTTGGAACTGCCAGGGGGGGCCCCTGCAGGAAGAGCAGAGTGAGTGCACTGGGAGGGCAGGGATCAGGCGGTCAAGAAGGTAGCCAGGGCTAGAGCCATATAGGGCCTTATAGGTAAGCAATCCCACTTTGAAGATGATCCTCCATCTAACAGGTAGCCATGGCAGATCACACAGGACTGGGGTCACATGACAGGACCTAGGAAGGCCTGTCAGCAAACTGGCCGCTATGTTCTGCACCAGCTGCAGTCAATGGAGGTTCTCTCCACTGACCCCAAAGTAAACAGCATTACAGTCATCTAGCTTTGACGTGACAAAGACATGTACCATCGCTGGCAGGTCACCACGCAGAATTAGGGGTTTAATCCAAGCAACATTCCTTAAGTGGAAAAAACCACTCTGGATGATGGCTGACACCTGAGACTCAAGTGTCAAACCATCATTGAGGATCATGCCCAGATTTCTCACCCTAGTGGCTGCCACCAACGGAACAGGGCCAAGGAACAACCCTGTTCCTGACCCAGTAGCAGCCACATCATGCCAGTGACCAGCCTCAATCACCGGTACCTCTGTATTGTCAGGGTTCAGTCGCAGCCAGTTAGAGGACATCCAGTCTTGGATCTTGGCCAGGCATTTATTTAGCACTTCAATGGTGTTATTTGTCCCGGGAGCAAAAGACATATAGAGCTGGATATCATCTGCACAACTGAAAACCCAGACTGTAACATCTAGTGAGCTCACTGAAGGGTAGCACGTATGCTGCGACCAACATTGCTGACAAGATTGAGCCCTGAGGAACTCCACATCACAGGGCTTCAGACAGGAGGAGAAATTCCCCATCACTATCCATTGCGTCCATCCTGCACATGAGATAGGACTTAAACCAGTCGATGACAGTACCGGTGAGTCCACAATAGTCTCTAAGGTGATCCAGAAGCACAATATGGTTCATGGTGTCATATGCTGAGGAGAGATCTAGAAGAACGAGAACTGACCAGTCTCCTCTATCTTTCACCCAGAGAAGGTCATTTTGCACCCTGACTAATGCCATTTCGGTGCTATGCCGTGCCCTAAACCCAGACTAAAATGGCTCGTAGATGTCAAAGGCTGAGAGGTGCGCCTCGAGCTGCAGAGCCACCACTTTCTCAACAACCTTCCCTAAGAATGAAAGATTGGAGATAGGTCGATAATTCACCAAAATGTCAGGGTCGAGTGATGGTTTCTTCAAAAGTGGCTTCACCACCATCAGAGAAGAACCCCTCCAAAAGCAAACACTGGAGAATCTCGGCGAATACTGGACTAAGGGACTCGGCACATCCCATGTGTAAAGCTAACGAGGGAACAGCTTCTGGAGATCCTTGATTCCAATGAAGAGCTTAAAGCCGCAGCATGTGTACAGTGCATTAGCTTACTCAATGCAGAAAGACTAATGCAGCAGGTATGGGCTTGCATCTCCATGGAGACCATAGTACGCTGCTTCAAAAAGGCTGATTTTGCCCAACAGGATGATGTGTCAGCTGCTGCTAAGGAAGAAGAACTGGACACTCTCCCACCAGCCTTATCCTAGAGTAACTACTTTAGATGAGCTCTGCACCCCTGGCAGCAATGAAGAACAACTGGAGACAGGGGATGACATTCTGGGTGCAATCCGAGGACCAGAAACCAAGGTGGAATCAGAGGGGGAGGAGGATGGAAGCCACAAAGAAGAAAGTGCAGAGGTTTGGGTCACTCCATCAAACATTCGAGAGGCTCTGTTGACTCTACAGTGAGTCATGGAACAAGCTGAAGAATGTGAGCCAGATTGGTAATTACTCACTAAAACAGAAAGAGGTTGGCAGAAATATATTAAATCTAGGAAGAAGCAGACACAAATCACCAGTTTCCTGACACACAGATAAAATTTTACAGTGGCTTACTTTTTCATTGTTTTTAATAAGATAAATCAGAGTGTGCATATATATATATATGTATATATACCTATATTTAGGATTATGAAGGCACTTCTATGTTAAACTAAAAATTTTGCATGTTAATAACTTTGGACACATTCAATGGATTTGCATGAAATTTGATATTCATGGTGGGGCATGATAGAGATCTTGATTTGCCAAATTTTGTTTTGGTCAGACTTACGGTCTTTGCGCACCAAAATGCTGAAAAATACACTTTTCGCCAGTTATGTGGGCAGTTTGGGGGATTTTGCCTGTGGCACTGCACAGTACTTATGTGGTGAGCTGCTCTGCAAGGAGGCTCATCTGCAAGAGCTTCAGTGGCCGAACATGCCGCTTTCCATTTCATGAAAAAATATTAATCCATTCAAAGGCTATTGCAGTTTTAAGTTCCCATTATAAGTCGATGGGGAAATTAATATGGTTGTTTTGCGAACAAAAAATGGGATTTCGGACATCTGGTCCCGCCTCACAATCAAAGAATTTGCAGCCTCATGGTCAAAGAATCTTTGATCACGAGAATTTTTTGATTGCGACGGCCGCCATCTTGTTTTAAGCTTCCAGTCAGAAAAACATAAATATCTCGGCTCAGGAGTGACTTATGAAGTAAAACTTGGATGGGTTTTGCTCAGGGGGCTTCGTTCTATTGAGCCATGCCTTTGGTTTTGTTCCAAATGGTCAAAAAATAGTGTTTCACAACTTTTTATTCTTTGATCGTGACTCAGTAACGATCTTTGATCACGAGCCTGCAGATTCTTTGATTGCGAGATTCTTCAACCGTGATCTTTGATCACAAGCAAGGGACAAGATGGGCAGTTGAAAAAAGCAAATTTCTCAGCTCAGGGGTGGGTTATGAACACAAATGAGGGTGGGTTTTGCTCAGGGGACTTCGTTTTATCGAACTATGCTAGTGGTTTCATGTATTTATGGCTAAAATTAGAATGTCACAACTTTTTATTCTTTGATCGTGACTCAGTAACGATCTTTGATCACAAGCCTGCAGATTCTTTGATTGCGAGATTCTTCGACCGTGATCTTTGATCGCAAGCAAGGGACTAGATGGCCAGTTGAAAAAAGCAGATTTCTCAGCTCAGGGGTGGGTTATGAACACAAATGAGAGTGGGTTTTGCTCAGGGGGCTTCATTTTATTGAACCATGCCAGTGGTTTCATGTATTTATGGCTAAAATTTGAATTTCACCATTTTTATTCTTTGATCATGAGCCTGCGAATTCTTTGATTGCGAGATTCTTTGATCATGATCTTTGATCGTGAGGGAGGGAGGGATTAGATGACCAGATTTTAATGCAACAGATAGGCCAATTTTAAACATTTTTAACTTCTAGTCTCTCGGAAATAGTTTGGTCTTTTTACTTGAAATTTGGAGGGTGTTGACGGCATGTCCTGTAGATGTGAATTATGGTGTTTAAGTATCGCACAACACATTTTCTGCTGAGATACTTTACATTTGGCAGACAGCATTTTCCATTCTCGTACTAGCTTGAATTTTATATGGTAGCTAGCCTTACTACCAATGATCTACTTTTTAGTCGTCAGGTGTCTCAAATATTAACAGGTGCAGAACTTTGCCACTCCAACGAATGAAAATCTCAAACTTTCACATGTTATACCTCGGAAACGGTTTAGTCTTTTATATTGAAATTTGGAGGGTCTTCAGGAGATGTCCTGTTCATGTGAATTGTGGTGTTTAGGAGTTTTGAAAATTAAATTGCTGCAGAGATATTGCATGACACACTGTATGTTTTGCGTATGACGTTTTGCATTGTGGTAGAGGGTTCACATTTATAGGAGGCCTAGCATTACTGCCATGGAGGTAATTTCCAGTGGTTACGTGTCTGACATGTAAATAGTTGTTGAATTATGCCACTCTGATGACTGACACTTTGCTTTCTTTCAATGTGGTGGGAGCTTTCGGGCCCCATGCTCCCACCCATATGCGCTCCCAGCAGTACATATGATATTCAGTACTTGCAGTCTTATCTAAGCAGAAATTTATAAATTGGTGGGAGCACGGGGCCTAAATGGCCCGGGCTCTCATCAACTCGTGTGACTTTTCACTTTTAATGAATTTGGAAGTTGGTGGGAGCGCGACTTTTCACTTTATATTCTTTTCAAAAGTAAGGAAATTCTATGCAAAAACTTAATTAATGCATTATTTAGGTTAAAACACAGAAAGTAAGCGAAACTTGCAGGGTTGACTCTCCCCTTAGACATTATCATCCGAGATTGACAGCTGATGGTTGTGTCTCAGTTAGAGAAGCCCAAATCTCTCACCCCATTCTTCTTTTTGTGGCTTTTGAATATGGAATGGGGTGAAATTTAGGCCTCACACCCCTAAGGACACAGCCTGTCAGCTGTCAATCTCGGGATGATGGGCAGGTCCATGGGGGAGGGTCAACCCTAAAAGTTTCATTTCCTTGCTTTTTGTGTTTTAACCCTAAATGATGCATTAACGAAGTTTTTTTGCATAGAATATATATATATATATATGTGTGTGTGTGTGTGTGTGTGTGTGTGTGTAACCCCCCCCGCCAATGGAGGTTCCTAATATTGCCTGCTTGGGTTTACCTTAGCCGTGCCATTCTCTGTCCTTCTGGTGTCTCCCAGGCTTCTCCTGATCTTGTTCCTGTCTCTTGGTGCCCCAGTCTGTGGCCCAACCTAAAATCCAGCCCCTTGGGGCTCCAAACGCTGCCCGCAATCTCCCGCTGCCATAGTGCTGCCCCCGGGGTAGCGGGAATCGCACTGGCACATAAAGCACCTTTAATCTTGAACCACTTAATTTTGCGGTCACCTCAGGGACTAAGCCATCGATCCTGGGATCTCTTCTACCTAACTGGGACCTGGTGGCCATGGGCAGCCTGCTGAGGGGTCGCTAGCATTAAAATTAAAGGAGTTTGGTGAGGTACTGGACCGAGGCTCATTTAAATATTCATGAGCCGAGCCCCGGTCCTCTGAATAATTCATTTGTGTGCCCGGCCGCCCCCAGGGCAGCTGTTATTGGCTACGGCCAAAAAGGAAAGAAAAGTATTTTTATTTTAAATATAACTGCTGCTGCATATGAGGGAAATTTACTGTGCATGTTTGGGGGCTAGTATTTAAATTAAAATAAGTGCTTTACCCTGGCTAAACCAAAAGTTTTGGGACTCGGTCTGCCACAGGGGAGCTTAAATATTTGCAGTAGAAACAGGAAAACCAGTAGAGACACACCTTTCATCTGTGCAGCGACAGCAAGGATGCCATCAGGGCTACAGAACTGAGGGGTATTGGGGCAAATATTTATTTCTTCCTGGCTGCACCAGAACTTTATTCAGGACTGTATCTATTCTGCTATAAGTGACAGTGGGTTAAGCAGCCATTGCAAGCAGCCACAGCCAACTGGAAAGCTGGGATAACAAAGCCAGGACTTGTGGGACATTCTTAACACCTCATGGGTAAAACACCAGGTGCTCATGGGGGACTTACAGGGACATCATTTTAGGTGCCAATTCACCAGACCAATTGTGCCTCGAGTTCTGTGATTGACAAGTCCGACAGCCATTCAGAGATCTGTCATCCCACCTTCTCAGCCAATCAGGAGTTTGGAAAAGGGCCCTATAAGAGACATTGTTTGCCAGCATTTCTTCAGATAGACTGAGACAGAGGAGAACAGATTCAGTCTGCTGGGAGCCCCCAAGGGGTGGGGACTCAGGTCCCTGCCATGCGTACGGGCCTGGGCATCCTAGTTGAGCCCCTCCAGCCTGGAGAGGGTATTTGTTATCTCATTTAAAGTTAAAGTAATTCATTTAATTTTGCAACTGCTAGTCTGGAGGTTACCAGAATTGTACTCCAGGTTCTAGCCCACCCTTCCACGTCGGGGAAACATGTGGACCGAAGACCAGTTGACATCAATCCTCAGTTATGCCAGATGACTGAAGCCACCAGGACACCTACTGTTCTGGATACCACCTGTGGAGGACCTGCGTGAGTACCTTTGTACCCCCCCCACCAGTACAAGGGAGAAGTTTTACCTGTAATCTTTGGGCCTCAAGGCCGTCTTACTGCATATGCTAATCTTTTGAATCATTTGATGTGACCATATAAGTTATCAGTCTGGACCGCCAAGCCCCCAAGAGACTACGTTGTTTGGAAATAGTTTGGATACATCTTGTCTGCTGCCCAAATGGCTCATTGCAGGTGCATCAAGATGTTGGGTAGTTAATCATATAAATGTGGTGATATTTGTCTGTGCCCTATGGGTTAGTTTCTGCCCTCTTGGAGTTGCCAGCCAAAGTCGCATTGTCGCTTCATGGGACAGGAGGCCCTAGAGCTCATTTTGTCTGTATTTTGCCTGGAATTAACTTATTTCTGACTTTGCTGGATTTTGTCTGAGAATAAGAATGCTTGATAAAAGTGTTTGATATCTGAATGTATTGGATGAGACTTCGCCTAGAGGAAAGATGCCTTCGTTTGGTATTTAAATGTACCGGATGTGACTTTGTCTGATGAGTAAGAATGCTTGATAAAAGTATTGCTATCTAACTATACCGGATGTGACTTTGATTGGTATTGTGCTGAATGTTCAGGATGTGAAATCCAAGATCTAGCCAAGCTGCTTGTCCTGGAATATTCGGTTTCTGTGATGTGCAGGGCAATCCCTGCCTGTCTGTGACCAGCAGGGCCAAGCCAGTTACTTCTGCCAAATGCAGGGCAGTCCCTGCCTTCCACTTCTTTAGGATCGACAGTCATTGTAGGAGTATGGTGTCCCAAGTTTGCCCCTCCCTTCAAATCAAAAGCCGGCCAACTCGACCACCTGCAACATCCAGGACTTTGGTACCTGGGTACCCAATGTGTAGTGTGAGATTGCGGGGTTTCATACTGTTCTGGGACTGGTACCAGTGTGGGGAAAATAATTACTGTGCAGCACATGATTTTAGTCAGCTGTTAGATAGCCAGGGCTCTGGGTATCAATGTCAATTTGAGAATGTGATTGCTTTTTTCTATTAGTATAGTAGCCACCCAGCTGGAGGGTTCACCAGCAAAAGCTAATCAAGCTTTGTACATATGTAAATAGCAATCAGAATAATCTCTATTCCATTTCCCCATTCCTAATTCCCATGTCCCCTAAATAAATCTGTTGTTACTGTTTTGAAAAGCATCATCTTGTGGGTGAGCATATTATTAGAGAGAGTCATTAAATGTGAAATGTTGAATTGTGGGGAAACATCTATTGGGTCATGTCTGGGTAAGGTAATTGGTACTTGCGGGTGATATAACATCTCAGGGGGTTATACCTGGTAACAGCTAGCCCACGTAAAGCACACTCTGAGTGGAGGTACTGCACATTGTTTAAACTTGGTGTAAGTTAGCGAACCCAAACCCCTTCGCCTAGCTCCTGAGTAGCAGGCAGGGGTGCAACACTAGGGCTAGCGCTACCTAGGGGTTACATATGTATGATAGTGTATGGCTCACCATACACAAGAAGGCTTTTCTCACTCGAGTGGTTACTATGCCAACCGGATGACCTCAAGAGCAAAGCTTGAGAGGTCTCTCGGTCGGCATAGTAACCACGAGGTTGAGAAGAGCCTTGTTGTGTATAGTGCACCATACACTGTTCTATATAATGTATGGGGTCTTCCTAAACAAATAAAAATATTTTTGCTACCTTTCTGTTTGTTTTTTCTTGAGTAGAAAAGTCATTGATTCTATCCGGGAATTGGCCCTGATTGCTAGGGTGCAATGGGTGGTTGTTAGGGATCTGGCACCCCTATGTATCAGTCATGAATTTCAGTTGGGTGGCTTTTGGGTTTGGGTGGGGTTTTGAAGTTAAAAAACATGGCAGCTGTTCCTCTCGCTTAGCGAGAGAAACATTCATTGTGAGGACCAGGTGTTGTAGTTTAAATATCTGGCTGATCCTGATTTCAGAGAAAGCACTGTTTATTGCTGTTGGCCCAAGTGTTGCGGTGAGTGTGCTTGACTAGAAGTGAGTTTGAATTTGACGGTTCTCCAGTTGGGGAGTTTGTTGAGCCTAGTTTCCACAGCAACTGAAGCACTCATGGACAACATAGTGTGATGTACATACTGAAGCAGAACAAAATGTCGTTCTGCTGCAGTACAGATGTCACTACTGTTGCAGAACCACATTTTGAGCTTTACTGATTTCTGTGTAGAACTATGTTCTACCATACACTATATATATATATATCTGTTCAGCAAAACACAAACACACAGAAAGAGCTGTTTTCACTTATAGTGCTGATTGTGTGTTTGTGTGTGTGAGAATTAGTGTTCAGCGCTGAGGGTTGTACATTACCTAATGCTATGTCAAAATGAAAAAAAAAAAAAAAACACTTTGTTTCTTGTTTGTCCAGACGCTGCTTATACTGGACATCTATGGGTTTGCTGAATGTGTCCGGTATAAACAGTGCATACTGCACCCAGGGGGAACGTTTCCCCCACACAGTTTACATGGCTAGGAGAGGCATGCACTCCCTGGGGGTTCGAAGGTGCCACCAGTGTTGCCTCCCATTCTCCCCAAGAATTGACTCCATGGGCAGAGAATCACTTCTTAAGGTTTTGTTCCCTACATGAGGGGATCACAGCATAGAGGCAAGGAAAGGCAGACACTCCCTAGGGGTCCAAGGCTGTCACAAGTGCCACCTCTCACCCTCTCCAAGAATTGACCCCATGGGTAGAAGGTTCCAGACCAAATTAATACTGCAGGGGCATACTTTCAAGCCGTCCTGCCTAGTGCAAGGAGGAAGGGCACTGCTAGGTGCCTTGTGCGGTCCTGATGTAAAACAATTCTAGAGCACCTCTATTTCGCTTTATCTGAAAGTTGCTGTTTGTTCTCCAGATGAGTCCTTTTCTCCTCTCAGACTATAAATTTGTGAATCACTGGGAGATATTCTCCTCTGGGGGTCCTTGCCAATGGCAGCCACCATGATAACAGTAAGATGTTTTGGGGCTTTCCGCACAGGCACAGAGGTGCAGCCCAGGGAGCAGGCAAACGTGCATACCTGCCGCAACCTTCCATGAACTGAGGCAACTTCCTGCAGCTCTCTCAGCTACAGGCAGCTGGCTCCTTCCCTCAGGAAGATAGAACAGGCCAGCTGGCCCGGCCCACTGAGACTCCAGGGGAATGAACCCTTTAGGGAATTCTGAACAGTTCTCATAGACCTACATAAGGAGCAGAGCCCTCATAGATGGTACATTAGTAACAAAATGTTTTCCATGGCTTTGTAAGATAAAAGCAACATGGCCACTTGTCTTTTGAAAACTGGGCCACAAGACATACAAGGTGGAAGTTAACATTATACCGACAAAGTTCTAAGGGCTATGCCCTGAACTTTGTGGCTCTGACCGCTGAGTAAAGTGCACTGGGAGTGGAGTCTTTGACTCCTATGACCTTAGGAGACACTTCAGCCTATTGGTAAGAGAGCAGAACTCTGAACCTGGAGACGTGGGTTTGGATCACACCACAGTCCCTTACTTACTGTGTAACACCACAAGTTACTTAACTTCTTTCTACAGTATGTCTTTCTCTCTGTCTCTCTCGCTTCTGCTTCTTAAATCACAGGATTTAAGAATGCATGGGATACACATGAGGGAATTCTGGAGGTCAGGAGTAAGGGGCAACAGACTTCTAGAAAAACATAAAGGGAACTTACAAGCTTCAGTGGGCAGACTGGGTGGGTCATAGGCCCTTATCTGCCAACAGCGTCTATGTCTCTCTCTCTCTCTCTCTCTCTCTCTCTCTCTCCTCCCTCTCTCTCTCTCTCTCTCTCTCTCTCTCTCTCTCTCTCTCTCTCTCGTTCAAAACTCCCTAGAGGCCTACAATTATGGCAACATTCTTCCCCAGCCCTGAACCAGGATTGTAAAGAGATTTGGGATACAATTTGTATGAAAAGCATTATATAAAACCAAATCCCTTTCCTTTCTAAAGACTAATGTTTTTACAACCTACCAGAAACACCTGCTGATAGGTCCTTTCCAAGGGACTGAAGTAAGTCTTCATATTTAGAACCCTTTAGATTGTTATTGCTTTCAAGTACAAAAACTGTTTTAAGCTTCATTTCCACCCATAGGTTACTGTCAGTGAAGAGAAATGGAAATGATCCTAAAAACAACTTAGTTACATTAACTATACCTAGTGTCATAGAACTAGTTAGTACCCTTTGTGCAGCACCCTGCTAGGAGCATGGCCAGTTATTACAGACCTGGCTCACTGGGTCCTTTAACCATCACCAACCTTCTTCCTGAGTCTTTGCATCACCTAGCGTTACAAAAAACAAGAGAGCACGATCCACCACAGAGTTATAAAGCAAACATCTATTAAACAAGCATATGAAAAAAACGCACAGCTGCTTACATAGTTGTGCAAAGATTTGCCAGTGAAGATGCCAACACAGCTGAAAACAAAAAGGCGCGACCAGTTTCGCACGTTTGTTTCGTCAGGGAGCATGCATGAAACCTGTCAGGCCTGCTTAATGAATAATTGCTTTAGCTACTCTGCGGTAGATGGTGCCATCTTTCTTTTTTTTTGTAGAACTGATTATTTTGATGAGACGTGGCGCGTCTCGCTTCGGAAAGGTTGCCTCTCTTATGCATTCACACTCTTCATCACCCCAGTATTCTTTCTGCATAAAGACCTGCTGACAAGTAAATCAGCTTCCAAAACCAGTATTCTATAAAAGTATTCAAGCTATAGCAGAACCCAAAAAATCATTCTGATATGCTGTTTTATAGAACATTGCACAGGTTCCATTAGGTTCCAATCTGAACAGATCTGAACCAGTTCTCTCATCCTTAGTCTGTTTTCTCTCTCTCTCTCTCTCTCTCTTTCTGTCTCACTGCCTCTTTGTCTGTCTGTCTGTCTCTCTGCAACCGTGACTAAGTTTGCAACAGTGCAGTGTGGTCCATACCATCCCAGGAAACCCTCCAACACTCAGGAAACACCAGTGTTAGACTCTCACCAGTAAGGGACGGAAGCAAGGCAAAGGTCTGAACCACAATTACATCACCTCTTATTAGCTGCATCCTGCTTCTGACACAAAGTCTATCAGGACAGTCAGCTGGGAAGCAGGGTCTGACAGCAGCTGTAAAAAAAACAAACTTTCAAAACTTATTCTTCTCACTGCTCTTGATGGAAGTGTGAACTAACCACTTCAAAGGGTGACGCACACTTCTGCCAATCAGCAGCCTCCGCCCATTGTCAAGGACTCCCCATGACTCAAAGCTCTTTCTCCCTCCCACTTAAGCAGCAGGAAATCTCCCTGGAGAGCTGTCACTCATTTCTCAAACTGGACATGGATGCAAAGACTCTGTTCCCATGTTCACAGGAAAGCTGCAGGAAGCAAAGTTGGTAATATTACCTTGTTTCTCACTAGTTCCCAAATATTTCTGAATGAGCTCCCTTTTGACTTGATTTAACTAGAAGGTAATGTCACAGAAACTTTCAAGGGCTCTTATAAGGTTGCTTAGTTTATTCAGTTTCAGATGGTGCAAGTGCGAAGACATAATACTGCACAGCAAGAAGCTAGTAGTGTGCAGGGGTTATAGAAGCAGTGTAGTCTATTACAGAGGTTCAGTCACAAATCACAAATCCTAGCAGCCTGAAAGTTGCTGCCATCAAATCTTATTAGTGGGGCCGGCCTGGTGGCATTGAGGGCTGAGGCGGTGGACACCTTACCTCACGTTACGCTGGCAACCCATGTTTGGGAACGAGCACAGGCCGTCGGGGTTGGCAGGGGAGGAGAAGGATTGAGCGTCCAAGGGACTGCTCTCCTTCTCCAGGAAGGGGGACTTCAGTGGTTGGCACTCTACTGGCCTCTAGTAGCTTCTGGGGGGCAGCGCGCCAATGCTGCAGCAAAAAGGGGAGGAGATGGGGCAGACATGTGGAAAGATCGAGTGCGGAAGCGTGCGTGCTTTCTCCGCAGGCATTATTGCACGCCCCACCTCTACACAAGGGAGTAAATGGAAAATAGCCCCGGATATATGAAGCTATCCCCGTGGCGCCACCCTCGAGAAGGCACCTCCCTGGCAATGATCTGTGTTGGGTGGGTCGAGTCGCTCCCCACCACCCTACCATGAAGGGTAAGTCATGGGTGCTCAAGGGAAGGGGTCTGACCTTCGGGGGTTGACGCTGGGGTGACAGCTGAAGGCGGCAGTGCCACCGGGGCTCCGGAGAAATACCACATAAAAAAAATAATAATCTTACTAGTGGCCTCACTTTTTATATTTTCAGCCCCAACGCTTGTTTATAAAATGGGCAATGAAAATCCAGTAACGTCACTGCTCGTAACATACCACATGACTGTGCGTTATTTTCTGACAACAGAACACCTCACCTGAACTATATATATACATATATATTATGGTAGCACGGTAGTGCTACCATAGTTAGGGATGAGGAGCCATTTACATGTTAAACCCAAAATTTTGCACCTTAATAACTTTGGAACGGTTTGACGGATTTGCCTGAAATTTGCAATATAAGATCAAGACCTGTACACCTTGGGATCTGCCAAGTTTCGTACCGGTCGGATACACGGCTGCAGAGTTATTAAGCGTGATCTGCGCATGCGCGTTACACTTTTCTGGAATTCTACGGTCGTTACAGACAGGTCGACGGTTTTATGCTGATCGGGCCCAAATCTTCAGAAAACGTGCAGCAGGGGTCCCCAATGTGTCTTTCAAAGATTTTGTGAAAAAATATTAAATGGTTCAAAAGTTATTCAAAAAACAATTTCCCATTATAAGTCAATGGGAAAAGTTAACAAAAAGTTCGACAGTGTAGCAAATGCATTTTTACTTTCGCAAATGACCCTCTTACTTTCACAGATCTGCCATCTTGTTTTCAGCTAGTGATCAGAAAAATGCTTGCCATTTAAATTTGGGACCCTCTAGCAACCTAATTATTTTTGTATTCACCTAGTCGGAGCCTGAGGATGCTAGCCATGTCTTTATTTTGGGGTAAAACACCCCAGAAATATGTTTTTCAAATTTCTGGAAAAAGAACTTTCACAAAGTACTTTCGTGCTCATGAAAGTGTCGCAAATTTTTGCGAAAGCTTTGCAAATTGTGACAGTACTTTTCTAGGCTGTGGGGAAATGACAGCAATTCTTTGGCACCCCGCTGCAAAAGAACGGTTGGGAGTTTTGGGCTGAAATTTGGAGGGAACCCAGCTGACATCTCACAGATGTGCCCTTCAGTGTTGTGTTGAAAAAATATTACATGGTAGCAAAGTTACGGCACTCCAAGTTTGACTTTTTTCCCATAGGATAACATTACGGCAGCCGACGCATTACAGGAATCCTTTGGCACCCTGCTGCAAAATAACGGTTTGGTCTTTTTTCCTGAAATTTGGAGGGAAGACAGCCAACAGCCCACAGATGTGCCTTTCAGTGGTTTGGTGAAAAAATATTACAGGGAGGCAAAGTTATGGCACTCCGAACTTCTCTTTATTTCCCATAGGATAACATTACGGCATTCGCCGCGCCTTTCAGGGCCCTTATCTCGGAAACAGTGCGAGATACGGACTTTTCGTCAAAAAAATACTTAGCCCCTATAAAACTAGCCAGGAAAGTCATAAATTATATGACTTTTACATTTTTTTTCTACGTCGTACGGTTCCTGAGATATACGCTATTTATTTTTCCAACTCCTCATTTTCTGCTCCGAGACCCATTATTATGCATTTATTTATTTATTTATTTTTTTATTTAGTTGTTTAACCAGGAATAGCACACTAAGCTGAAAGCGTTTTTTACAGGAGCGACCTGGGAGCACAAGGAGGTTAAGTGACTTGCAGACTATGCATACATTCTTTATACTCACTGTGTTTCTCTATGTAGCTTTTGGGGAAAACTAGCCTGTGCACTTCCATTACTGTTACCATTGCCCTTTCCGCTTGCGGTTCCGTATCCGTTTCACTTACCGTTCACGTCTACGCCACCATGTGCATTATCCTTTGCGTTTTCATTTCCGCTTGCGTTTCTGTTATTTTTTGCCATTTCTGTCTACAGTACTGTTTCCCTTTCTGTTTCACTTGCGTCACCATGCCCATTGACATTTCGTTTACGGGCACCATGTCACTATGTGACAAGACATCACGTGGCGGACCGTTCCGTCATACGCCACTGTGCGTTACCCTTTCTGTTCTCATTGTGCTTGCATTACCATGTGCGCCACTGTTAGCACTTCTGTTTGTGTTGCTGTTCCTGTTACTATGTCACAAGACATCCGCGTGGTCGGAGCCCCGAGCTCCGCTGCGTACATTCACTATTTCTCATTATCATTCTCTCAAAAGAAATTAGAGGCAAAAACTCCATTTAATGCATAAGTTAGGGTTGTTCTAGCGACAAAGTGAGCCGGTGTTAGGGTTGAAAACTTTCGACCTCTATTACCCTCCAACCAGCACCGGAGTGCATTGGGTTCAGTTCTAACTCTCACCCCATTCTCCTATACTTCTGCTGCTTTACACATGTGATGGGGTGAGAGTTAGGGCCAACGACCCAATGCGCACCCCAATGCCGGTTGGGGGTGGGCTGGGGTCCAGGGGGTTCAACCCCAACACCAATTCTCACTTTGTGTCGCCACGACAACTGATAATAAACGGAGTTTTTGCCTCTAATATATATATATATATATATTTAGATAGATATATAGAAATACATGAAAGCTCATTTTATAAGTGGGATAACACACTCCAGGTTATAAGGGAATACTGCATTTCTCAGGTGGTTGCAGCACTTGGCTACACCGCATGCCTAACATCCACCCAAGGCATGCATAATTCTCTTATAACCACGCACCCTGTCATGTATTATACCTTACAGAATGTATCTCTGTTTATACCGTAAAAAGAACACAATGTTCCTGCTGCACAGTCCCTTGAGATTTGTCTCCCACAGATTGCTTTTCAAACAGCTTATTCTCAAGCAACTATATTTTTTCTCTTCTTTTTGTTTTACTTTTTGTTGGCCAATAAAGGAGGGCCTTGTCAGATGCAAGCTGACATATTACTGTCTGAACAGTCCTCGAGCCTGAAACTATGCTTCGTGGAGAGGCTCTCCCAGCCGCATCTTCGGCTAACCCCAACAATCTTGTCCACTGAGGCTCTTTGTGCAGGGCCCACGAGTGTGACTGGTCATCACCCCAACAGTGCTTGGGTTCTATCCACTGGTTTTCTTTTCATCTGCCTCTCCTGCAGCCCCTGATAATGGTCAGCTGTTGGCTACCAAACCTGGGGTGCAGTAGCATTGCTGCTTGGTCATCGAAGCGGTCCTAGTCCACATTTTTAAGGTGTGAAATTACAACTTCCATGACATTTGTTGTGGGCTCCTGTAAGACCCCAGTACCTGCACAAAATTGGTGGCCACATGAAGTCATGGTGGCCTCACTGAGACACAATAGTCTAGTGGTTAGAGCCCATGAAAGCCCATTTTGTAAGTTCAGTGCCTTCACAAAATTGGCAGCCACATAACGTCATGTTGGCCTCAGTTGAGAAACAATAGTCTAGTGGCTAGAGCACTGAACTGTGATCAGAGTGCAACCCCCTTAGTTGGGTGCGCACCATAAGGCTAGGTTCCTGGCCATGTTCGCCTCTTAGCACAGTAAGTGGGGAGCTTGGGCTAATACCCAGTACTAACACTGTAATGTAGCACTAGGGGGTGCTGCCTTGCTGAGGTGCTATGTATTAGATGAGATCCAGAAGCAAATGGTTTGATACCTTTTATTGGACCAACATAGATGTTACAACAAAAGAACAAAGTGCTCTAGCTCCGGACCAACCAAGTCCTTCTTCAGAAGCTATATGACAGTCATTTAGAAAATTCCATACTACTAACACCCAAATAATGCATAAAAACAGAAATAATTCTCATTGGTTTAACATACTCATTCGAAACATAACAGAAGATCATGTCATAAAAGCTAATTAACACCAGTATGCTGTTAGCTGAGAAGCCCCTGAAGGTTAAAGGTTATCAGAAGATAACTACAAGCAGAGAGTTCTCCTCACATATATTTTAAAATGTCTCAGTATGTTTCAAGAAAAACAGTCTAATGAAAACAAAACCTTAGGATGCTATTCTCCCTAATCACACGTAAGATGAGGCGCTTACAACTTTAATTGCAAGTGTCCTTGTGTGTTAAAGAACACAGTCAACGAGGCAAGCCTGTGGATAATAATACATGCTAAAATGAAGCCTAATTGAAGTTAAAAAACAAGCCCCCAAATTAAAATAAACAGAAATGTTATATATATATATATATATATATATATATATATATATATATAGTGTCATCCCACTTAAACACATACCTGATAAATGCATAACCCGCTTAAATGCATAGAATTTCCAAATCTCAGTTTTTTTTCCTTTACTTCCTACATTAAATAGACCTGTTAAATGCATATAATGGCCCCTTTTAAATGCATATTTTCTCTCAGTTTTGTTGCTCAAGTGTGGACTGACTGGCCCAGTTTTACTGACACTGCCTGTAGCTACCATACTAGTTAGCAATTACGTGTTTGTAAATCCACTGCTCTATTTAAAATGAGGTGTTAATCGCCTACTTCAGCCTTTCAACTATCAAACCCAAGTCACAGAACCACCCTCCCTCACACTGAAATCAAAGCAAAGAACCCAAAAGAATGTCACAGAAGCACTTTACATGACTCCCAGAAGCACCCTCCCTTACACAGGAATCAGACCAAAGATTGCCACAGCATGTCACAAATCACTTTATCCCAACCAAAGAAACACTTAAGTGCTACTGGCATTTCTTTTCCCTATTCAGCCCCCTGGCACATACTGCAAGTCGTGCTCACCATTAAAAGAATACAAGATCTGATAAACACATAGCCCTCTTAAACGCATACTTTTTGCTGGTCCCAAGGGTATGCGTTTAAGAGGGCTGCACTATATATATATATATATATATATATATATATATTACAGTATAGGGGCATGGTCACACCCCTATATTTAGGGTTATGAAGGCACTTCTATGTTAAACTCGAAATTTTGCGCATTAATGAGTTTGGACCCGGTCAAAGGATTTGCATGAAATTTGGTATGTCCGGTGGAGCATGGTAGATCTCTTGATCTGCCAAATTTTTTTTCAGTAAGACTTATGGTTTTTGCACACCAAAACACTGAAAAATGCACTTTTCGCCAGTTATGTGAGCAGTTTTTCAGATGTTGTCGGCGGCGCTGTGTGGCCGTTGTGTGCCATGCCACTCTGTGACTTGGCTCATCTGAAAGAGCTTGGGTCAAGGAACATGCTGCTTTTCATTTGGTGAAAAAATATTAAACCATTCAAAAGTTATTAAACTTTTAAGTTCCCATTATAAGTCAATGGGAACATTTATATAGTTATTTTGTGAACGAAGAATGGTGTTTTGGCCATCTGGTCCCTCCTCACGATCAAAAGAATTTGCAGGCTCACGATCAAAGAATCTTTGACCCGGAGAAATTCTTTGATCGTGACGGCCGTCATCTTGTTTTCACTTCCCGGCTGGAAAAATTAAAATTTCTCAGCTCGGAGGGACTTCTGAAGTAAAACTGTGATGGGTTTTACTCAGGGGTCTTCCCTCTATTGAGCCATGTCTGTGGTTTTCTTCAAAATGGTCAAAAAATAGAGTTTTGCACTTTTTTTATTCTTGGACTGCGGCTCGCTAACGATCTTTGATTGTGAGCCTGCAAATTCTTTGATCGTGAGATACTTTGATCGCAAGATTCTTTGATCACGATCTTTGATCGTGAGGTGACGACCAGATGGCCAGATGAAAAAATTAAATTTCTCAGCCCAGGGGTGACCTAGAAACACAAACTAGGATGGGTTTTGCTCAGGGAACTTCGTTTTATCAGACCATGCCAGTGATTTCATGTATTTATGTGTAAAATTTGAATTACACCATTTTTTATTCTTTGATTGTGAGCCTGCAAATTCTTTGATCGTGAGCCTGCAAATTCTTTGATCATGAGATTCTTTGATCTTGATCTTTGATCATGAGGTGACGACCAGATGGCCAGATTTGAATGCAACAGATAGGCCAATTTTAACAATGTTTAAAATTAAATATCTCAGAAAAGGTTTGGTCTTTTTACTTGAAATTTGGAGGGTGTTCATGGGATGTCCTGTACATGGGAATTATGATGTTTATGTTTCGGACAATAAATTTTTTACAGAGATATTGCATGGCACAGTTTACATTTTGCGAACAGCGTTTTCCATTGTGGTAGTGGCTTGAAATTTGTAGGGTAGCTGGCCTTACTGCCGTGGATGTACTTTTTAGCCATTAGGTGTGTAACATGTCAACAAGTTTGGAATTCTGCCATGCCAATGAATGAAAATCTCAAACTTTCAAATGTTATATCCCGGAGACGGTTAGCTGTGTGACACTGAAATTTGGAGCATCTTAAGGGGATGTCCTGTGCAACTGAATTATGGTGTTTAGTTGTTGTTAAATTAATTTGCTGCACAGATATTGTGTAACACACTTTATGTTTTCCATATGGCGTCTTGCATTGTGGTAGAGGCTTCACATTAATAGGGTACCTAGCGTTACTGCCATGGAGGTGATTTTCAGTGGTTAGGCGTCTGACATGTAAACAGGTGTTGAATTATGCCACTCTGATGAATGAAACTTAATTTTGTTTCAAGGGCCCCACGCTCTCACGAATATGCGCCACCACCAATACATATTATATTCAGTAGTTGCACTGTTATGTTCAGGCCCCGCGCTACCACCAACTTGTGCGACTTTCTACTTTTCTATTCTTTCTCAAAAAGTAAGGAAATTCTATGCAATAAACTGTGTTAATGCATCATTTAGGGTTAAAGCATAAAAAGTCAGGAAATGAGACCTTTACGGTTGCCCCCCTCCCTTTCTTCGTGTAGCCCCTCCCTCCTCCTGAGATTGACAGACAACGGGGTGTGTCATTGGGGTTGTGAGGCCTAAATGTCACCCCATTCTTCTTTACTGTGGCTTTTGAATATGATTACACATAGAATGGGGTGACATTTAGGCCTCACAACCCCAATGACACACCCCATTGTCTGTCAATCTTGGGAGGAGAGGGACTACACGAGAGGGGGGAAGGGGCAACCCTAAAGGACACTTGCAATTAAAGTTGTAAGCTCCTCATCTTACGTGTAATTAGGGAGAATAGTATCCTAAGGTTTTGTTTTCATTAGACTGTTTTCTTGAAACATACTGAGACATTTTAAAATTTATGTGAGGAAAACTCTCTGCTTGTAGCTATCTTCTGATAACCATTAACCTTCAGGGGCGTCTCATCTAAAAGCATACAGGTGTTAATTAGCTTCTCTAATGTAATCTTCTGTTATGTTTCAAATGAGTTTGTAAAAACCAATGAGAATTATTTCTGTTTTTATGCATTATCTGGGTGTTAATAGTATGGGATTTTCTAAATCACTGTCATATAGCTTCTGAAGAAGGACTTGGTTGGTCCAAAAGCTAGAGCACTTTGTTCTTGTGTTGCATCATCTATGTTAGTCCAATAAAAGGTATCAAACCATGTGCTTCTGGATCTGTTCTTGCTAGGACCAATACGGCAACTACACTATTTGTTTATGCATCAGATGAGAAATGAAAACCGAGGGCCCTTCTGCCCATCTCTGGTAGCTATCTAGGTGGAAGTTAAAAATCTTTTGAAACTTGTATGAGTGTGGGATTTCCCTGGTGTCCAGGCCAACACTCCACCTGTCAATAAAATAGGTCTATGTAGCCTACCACCAGTACATGCCAGGAAACCAGCTGTCAAACATTGCAAATAAAACTAGAGCAGGCTGACACCAATGATAGCTGGTCCTGTGTTTGTAAAAATGGTAACGTAAGGTGACTATGTATGTATTAGTACTGTGTACCAGAACAACTGGGTGGAGGGGTACGTCGAAGTTACATGTGACCGGGTTGCCTGCTGTGTCACCCCTCCTCCCCCAGTTGCCAACTGTGTTACTGCTGGCTTATCATTGGCAGCTTTGTCCTCACCCCTTCCCATTGCCATCATTTGACCCTCTTTATTGCCAGGTGTTACTGCATGCCCCAGTACCAGCTGTGTGACTGCCTCCTCAGTTGCCAGCTGCGTCAGTGCTGCACTGCTAGCTATATCACTGCCCCCATTACAGCTGTCTCACTCCCCCTCATTTCCAGTGGCCACTGTTCCACCTTTGCTGCTAGCAGTGTCACTACCCACCCCGTCATTGCAGCTGTCACAGCCTCCATTTCCAGCTTCTGTATTTCTCTCCCATTATCAAGTGTGTCACTGCCTCCCTCGTTTTCGGCGGTCACTGTCCTCTCGTTACTGTTCCCTCATTGCAGTTGTGTCACTGCCTCTGTTTTTGTCAGCTGTGTCACTACCCCCCAAACCATCTGTTACTGCTGCGCCATGTTGCAGCCTGTGTCGCTGCCCCCCGTCCCCCCAAAAACATTCTCTTTACTGTGCTTCTCTGGTCTAAGCGCCCACACCACCAAATGGAGACATCTGCCCTGGTCTTGCTTCACGCTTCCATCTGCCACATGCATGCAGGCACCCAGCAGACCCCCAGCAGCTTGGTATATAAGATGGGAGCACGCCTCCCTCTGTAGGGCCACTCCTTTCCTGATGAGCTATGGGGGTCCTCTGTTTTAGATGGGGACCAGCTATAAAAAGGGAGAAGGAGATGGGCTCTTCCTGTGGAAAGGGGGATATAATGACCTTTGGACATGTACTAAAGATTGCATGTAAGAAAAATATTACTGCCTCGGAATTAGTATGCTGCATCTAGCAGGCTGCCGTCACAGACTAAAAGACCCCTTTCGATTTCTGCAGTCATTATCACCCACTAACAATTCTCTCACATGTAAATTTTGGTCCATTTTAACTGGATCAATAATCAATTTAGCAAACATTTACAGTGGCATGTAGTCTGGGAGTTTATATTATGCATACAATGACAGTTGCAATCCCATTACTGTCACAGAAAATCAGCTCTTCTGTCTCAATTTGCCACCCCCTCTTGTCACCTTGCATGAACAAAGCCATACCTACTTGCTGTCACCAGGATCTGAAAAATTGGCCACCGTCATGCTTGACTGGACCCAGTGCTCGCAGCCCAAATCCTCTGCCATGTATTTTATAACACAACTCCAGGAGCTGGGACAAAGCGACACAGGTCCCGGTTCCTGGATTCAGCGATGCCCAGTTTAAAGTGCAGCTACTAGCAGCACAGAGCACATGAATAACTGGCTCTGATCTAAGAATAAATTGTGTTCATATTGGTTCCCCCTGCTGCAGTATTGCTGTCAGTCCTTCATTCACCCATGATGCTGAACCCAAACATACACAAGTAACCTTGTGTGGGGCTGAGCAAGCCACCACCATAGCCTGTTCCCAGTGCTGACACATCTGTCCCACTCTACCATGAGAATTATTGGTGCACAGTGGTGGGTCCTTTTATGGAGTCCACTGCCGAGCCTTGGTTGGGAAATGGGAGGGGAAAAAAGTCTCTGCAGAAAGGCAGTGATATTACTAAAGCTCACATGTGTGACAACCCCCTTCACCCCTTCAACCATACTTAGACGAGGGTGGGCCATAACCAAGGGGTGACGCCTGTGTCTAGGGGAATCTGGATGGTAATGTCTTGCCAGAACCTATTCCTGGCAAACAGTTTTGGATTAGGCCACCTATTTTCCCTTGCTAGACCACTAAGGAATCATATATACTAGCCCTTGCGCTAACCCAGCGGAGCCGTTCAGTCCATGCTGCACTGTGCTTCTCACTGTCCTCTTCTCACCTCTGTTCAGTCCCCACTATTGTGTCTCATTTACCTGCAGGGGGGTGCAGCTCTGTTACATTCTTCATCCCTTTAAGATGACAAGGCTTCTCAGCGGTTGGTCAAAAATAAATTTATGTACAGTGATCAATATTTACAAATCTCATCAAGGCAACTTAACTAGGTCTCAGTGTGGCTCAGTGGGTAGCACATCCACCTCTGGGCCAGAAATTCATGGGTTCTAGTAGCACACCAGAACAGGACTCGAATCATAAATTCTGGCACCTGAGTGCAGTACTAAGTGGATGCTGTACTGTTGGGGTGTACTGTCCTTCAGATGAGACTTTAAACCAAGGTCCCATCTGCCGGTTCTGGTTGTTCAAGTGGTTGTTAAAGATCCCATTGCACTTTTTTGAAAATGAGTAAGGGAATTTTCACTGTGTCCTGGCCAAATGTCACCCATTCACGCCAGATATCACCAACAGCTTCATCTGGTTCAGTTTCAGTTGGTTTGCATCTCCATCCTCCCCCACCCACCACCAGGATGATGGTGAAAAATAGACAGTATTGTCTACCCTCCTTTCCCGGTTAACTAAATTGAAAATAAAACTCAGAATATATCATTTCCAGACTCTGTAGGAAACCTCATTAAGCAAAGTTCCATTTGGTTTGCATCTTACTCTGCTCCCTTCCTTGCTACAGATACAGCATCGACATGGGACACAGAGCAACACACTTGAAGAAGAACTTGCTTGCAAAATACCAACATTTATTTACATGGAAAGAAATTCGTACTCAAGTGTGACAACAGGCAGCACACAGATCAAAAACAGTCAAAAGTCGAGCCATTGAAGTGCTCGCAGCCAGTCACTCCGAGAGTGTGTGTGTCAGGTAAGGCTAAGCGTAAGGCACTTATGAAGTGCCTTTAATCTTTGCTTGTACTGCAATTTGAATTTTTAAAAGCCTGAAATACTGCACATAATGCTACAAATAAATATGCCCTGCTTGAAGACAAGGTAGGCAACAAGCAGCTTTTGTTCATTTTTTTATGTTTGCCTCGCGCTTGTACAGCCAACATATTGCAGTAGTAGCAGATTTGGAGGTGCGGTCACTGTGGACAAATGCAGGGCACGCATCAGTAGGTGTGTTCCTCATTCCCCAATATGGCAGCTGCAGGCGCTGACACCCTCAACATGCAGAGATTCCCCCCGACCCACTTCATTTGCCGGCGGGAGCCCACTCCCCATCGGCATAATGCAACCCCTCCCATTTAACATGTGTGCCGGGGTGCCCAATCCCCTCAGCATCATGTCCCCCCTTCCCAGTTTAATTTGCTGACAGAGGCCCACTCCCTGTGGGCATAATACCCAAACTGTTAGCGTGCCAACGGGAAATTGCCCAATTCCCGCCAACTACAGACCCCAAAACAAACACCAGGTGGCACACTGGGAGCCCAGCCCAGCGTTACAAATGCCCCTGTAAAAGAAAAACCGTCCCGCAATTTTTTTTTGTTGTTGTTAAAACCTGCAAAGCAGAAAACGGTCCCTCATCGACTCCGGTGGCCCTCCCGCAACCCGTGCCCACCCTCTCGTACCCTGCCTCCCCACACAGACCCTCACCCCATACTTACCTCCAGAGCATGGCGCGACGATCTTCAGTGGACCGGGAACATGTCTGCACTCTTCAAAGCTGACCGCGAACTGAAGAAATGCCGGTAAGCTGTATAATGGCATAAATATGTTTTTTTCAACTTTGGTGCATATCTCGGGCATGTTTGGGAATTTTGGCACCAAATTTTCAGCATGTGGTTATTGGGACCCCTCCTCATTTCAGTCACTGTCATGGCATTATACGGTCCCAAAAGGTGATTTTGCAGTCCCTGTGTGGAATCACCCTTTGGGACCAATTAACGAAACAACAGTGCCACTGTTCATGAGGTTGGCTTTCAAAAGCCTATGTTGCAAATTTGGTGAAAAAATCCAAAAATGAGTTGTTTTACTTAGCCGCATGAACAGTTTCCATGCACCGTAACTTTGTGAATTTATAATATTTGGACTCCAGATTTTCAACATTGGTATTTTTCCACACCTCCTTGTGAACAGTACAGCTGTCATTTTACATATCCTGGCCAAAATGTGTTTTTGCAAGTCCAGTGCAGAATAGCATGGTCGCTGTGCAAAATCAGTTTTCAGGACAGTCTGAGAAAATGACAGTGACACTGTTCATGAGCAGATGTCCTAAAATGCCTATGTTGAAAATTTGGTGCTGAATGTCCATACAATGACTGTGTTGCAAGCATGCATTGCGCAGTTTCCATGCACCCTTGTAACTTCGCAAATTTGCAATATTTTCATGCCACATTCTCAACACTGGCATTTGTTCACATCTCCTTATGAATAGTACAGCTGTCATTTTTCACAGCCTGTTCAAATTGTGTTTTCGCACCTGTGGCACAGAATGGCGTGGTCTCTGTGGGAATTCAACTATTGGGACAGATTAACACAATCACAGTGCCACTGTTCATGAGGGGAGGTCCCAAAATGGCTATGTTGAAAATGTGTCTCTTCAGGGTGGGGGTGAGGTTGGCGTCAGTTCAATACTTCACTGCCATTCCTATTATGCATCTCTAACTCCTGCACTATCAATGCCAATGCCAGTGAGACAACATGTGGCATTGACAAATGCTTGTTGGTTTCTGTGTTGCCTGTTGTCACACTTAGGAGCAAATTTCTTTGCATACTAAGTAATTACTGGAAAATGCAACAGGATCACTGCCCTCCTACTAAGGGGCTGAGCACCAGAACTCTGCTCCTCTCTTGCATTTATTTACATGCGACTATGCACAAAACCCGTTAAGTTGACAAGGGATTATACAGCCAGAACCCCGACTGCAACCCCACCGAGTGCCCATATACATCAGTATATAGAAGTCCCAAAGTCATAAGCAGTGGGGAACCACAGATCACAGTATCTTTACTTAGTCTTTAAAGATATTTACAGTTTATACTTGTCTCCTCACAGCCATGAGGAGATTGGGCCACGGAGTGTACCTTTATCCTCAAAGGCGCAGTGTTTACACAGAACCTGCACTGTAACTTAACCCTCCCAGCTAGCATTAAACTGGCATCTGGGTATGGGCACCAAATAGCATGAGGTAGGACATGGCTTACTGCATCTTACCCCTACATGGGTCTCGATGTCACAGTGCCAAATGGTCAAAGGTATTAGACCTAACAGGGCTTACTCATGTTACCCCTCTCTCAGGGGTTGATGTCACGGCACCACCTCTTCTGGTTTTCCACAGATTGTGTGAATGAATCAGTGCTAGTTCAGCTCCTCTACTAAGGGGTCAGAATGCCAGGAAAACTGCAGGTTATCTTTTAGTTCAGCAACCATCATAAACCACTGAAAACACAAAAACCTGAATAGATTCACAAACTGCTGCTGCACAGGCTTGTGAACCTGCATTTAGACTACCACAAACAGCAAGCTAGCAGCACAAGGGAATATGGCAAAATAGATTTATGTACATGAATTTATACAAAAAGCATACCACACATACCGCTCCTCTGAGGAAGTATCAGTGCGGCAGGAAGCACCAGGGGCTCCGTCACGCTAGTTGCTGACAGTTTTTGTGTGTATGGTGCGCTTTTTGCATAAATAAATCTACTTGGTCATACCCCTACGTGTTGTAAGCGTGGTGTTTGCATTTACCGCTTAGTTCAGAATTGGACAAACTATAACAGCCATAAGCTAACCCTCCTTGAGAGTGGACTGCAAACAGGCCCTTGCTATACCCAAACTCAGACCATGGCCAGCATCTAAGCCTTCAGAGACCCAACTGGAAGGAGGTAGTACAACTCCGGACCAGGAACCTGCCACCATCCTGAGCCCGTGAGAACCCTCTGGCTGGCTGGTAACAGCCACAGCACAATACCCATGGATGCCAGAGCCATCAGCATTCTGAGCTTCAGAGCTCAACTCAAACCCAAAACTTTTGCCCAAACCAGGGTCCCATTTATATGCCTTGGGCAGTCAGAAAAACCTGGAAAAGCGCTGAACCAATGAACACAGGACATCCTTTGGCATAGACTGCTCCCTGTTGCTGGGGCAGAAAACTGCAGTTACAAAAAACAAGCATTCATATTTCTGAAATGAGTTAAATAATTAACACTGTAGTGCATTTTCAAGAAAATATGTGAGCAGGCTTAGTAACCCCCCCTTCCACAGGGAGGTTGCATGTGTATGTAAAAATATTACTGCCTCAGAATAAGTAAGGGCCACCCAGCAGGCTGCTAACACAAACTAGAAAACTGCTTACTATTTCTGAGGTCAGTGACGATCCTCTCACAAATATATTCCTGCCTGCAACTACATCAAAACTCAGTTTAGAGCAGCCACATGCAACAGTGTGTACAGCTGCTGTGAATTAAAACTTTATCAATGAATTGTTGGCAAAGTGCCAAACCTTGCACTTCACGTAGCTCAGTAAATTATGCATTCATTTTTGTAATTAATTTTAAACAAAAACGTTCCTTTCCTACCCTGTAAAGGAGCACATACTACCTGCCTCTCTCCACTAAACCCTACCTAGCTTGAAATTACACACACACACACACACACACACACGCACACACGCACACACGCACACCAATAACACCCACCCTCCCCTCCTCCCCCTCCTCTCCATCACCAGCTCTGGCCCTGGCAGAAGGAATGAGAAAAATTCCACCCACCTGACAGCAAACCCAACCCCAACCTCCGCCCACCAGCCACCAGCCAAATTAGGCAAACACCCCCCCTCTCACATCCACCCACTGCAGCATCCATCTGCCTCCACTCTGCACCTCATGCCACCCTGATTTTAAGAAAAAGGAGATTGTGAAGACTGAAGGTATGATGACCAGCACAAATCTTCCTCTCACCCCCCCAATATGAATGAATGACTGAATGAATCGATCAACTGACCAACCAGTATGAGGCAGCGTTTATTTTTTTATTATTTTTTATTTAGTTTTTGTTGACCGGGTAAGCGCACTAGACAAATCCCACCTATTTTCAGGCACGACCCGGGGAGGGGGATACAGATGAATGCCAACTGACCTTGAACCAGATTAAGCTGTTGCTCGTAGTCAGCTGTTTTACTATAAATGTACACTGCCTTCCATTCACTCAGATGGCAGCCGGCCGAGGTGATGAGAAGAAGGTCTATGGCAGCCACTGTCCCTCTGGGAAAAGCTCTGAAGTGTAATGGGTGGGGTGGGCTTTGTATCCTCACTCACCAGGGGAATTCTTTTGCCATTTGTCTCATCACTGGAATCTTTATATAACATGAGGGCAGCAGGTCTAAGTGAGTCTAACTAAGACAGTGCTGGGCACTACAGCAGTGTAAAATACAGGCCTGGAACAGGAAAGTGAGGTAATGCACACTTACAGGTCTGGAACAGGAAAGTGAGGTAATGCACACTTACAGGCCTGGAGCAGGAAAAGAGATCATGCAGCAACTTACAGGCCTGGAGCAGGAAGTGATGAAACACAGTGACTTACAGCCATGAAGCAATTTAGTATTTTCAAGCCTAGAGAACAAAGATGAGGCAGCATAACTTGTCTTCTTAAAGCAGGAAGCCTGTTACATGAGGTAACACAATATCCTTCAGGCCAACATCTCTATTACGTCCTGAGCTGACAGTCTCAAATGTCAGGGACAAGTACCAGTTTGATCGTAAGAGGTGTCAGTAATGAGTGGCCCTGCTGGAAGATGTGTCATCTTTCCTTCCCAGCCTGCCAGCTAGAGCTGTCAGAGCTAGTTCGGGAAAAATTCGAACCCCCCCCTCAGACCCTTGGTGTTCGAGGTCTAAAATTAGAACTCTAACACTAGAGGGTTCACAAAAGGATTTGAGTTCTGTATTTTTTTTTTTTTATTTGTTTAGTTGCCTGTTTGCCACCACTTACTGGGAGGGAGGGAGGGAGTGACTGCACTGACACTAACACGTGAGGTGCTGGGAGGGAGGGCCTTGGGATTAGAGGACTTCCTTGCTGCTGTTACTGGAAGGGAGGCACTGACAATTGGGAGGGGGGGACCCCGGAGGGACTTCACTGCACTGGCACTTGCGTGAGTCAGGCATGACGGAGAGACTAACAGCTAGGAGGGAGGGACGCAGGAGTAGGGACTGCCTGGCTGCCATTGAGGGAGGGACTGACAGCTGAGAGGAAGGGACTTCGGAGGAATTGCCACTACACTCACTGACACTCCCACAAGTCGAGCACAACAGGGAGGGACTGACAGCTGGAAGGGAGAGACTCAGGACTAGGGACTGCCTGGACTGGTTGCCATTACTGGGAAGGAGGGACTGACAGCTGGGAGGGAGGGACTCAGGAGTCTGAGACTCATGCGAGAGGTGCGACTTGTACAAGTTGAGTCATGTAACTCAACTAATCTTTATTGAGCAGCAGGAATTAAATCAGTGGAGCAGACAGAGTGCAAGAGTAGCAGAGCAGCATGTGTTCTGCTCTGCTGCGCCATGTTGTTTTTGGTGCCTTTCTTAATTATTCCTTAACCTTTATGGCAGGCACGCACTAGCAGTAGTGCCAGCCAAGCGTTTTTTCTGTGTGCCACGCAGAAAATAAATTAGAGGGATCAAATTGAAAAAAAAAGCCAGGCAGTGAGTGGCAAGGTGGTCTGATGGGAAGGCAGAAGGGGTAGGCAGGTAGGGGGCACTGTGGAGGAGCCTGAAGTCTCTCAGTATACAGGTCATTATCATCCTGCTGTGTGCACTTTGCTACACTTAGCATGTGACTCTTTCTACGTTGGGTACTGGCCACCAGCCCATCATCCTGCTGTGTTCCCTTGACTGCATTGTACCCTGCATGACTGTGCACTGCAGCCCACCTCCCAGCTGTGGTATGTTTAAATACATGCCAGAAATATTCCTCTGCTGGGAGGAGGACAGGAAAATCCCTTGGGGGGGGGGAATATATACCTGTGTGAGTGTGTCACTGTATTGTGTGATTCCATCTCCTACGTGGCGCACTAGCCAGCCCATCATCCCGCTGTGTGCCCACTACCCTTTGACTGCTCTTACCCTGTCCATTGTGTGTGACCATGTGCAGCCCAGCAGCCAGTTGTGTGGTATCCTTAAATACATGCCAGACATATATTTTCCTGTTGAAGGAGAGACAGAAAACTGTGTTGTGTGACTCTGTCTCCTGTGGCGTACTGTACCCTAGTCTGTGTGTGTGACTGTGTGCAGCCCAGCAGCCAGTTGTGTGGTATCCTTATTTTGGGGGGAGAGAAAAATTCCCAACTCAATAAAAAAAAAATATGTGTCTTGTGTCTTGCACGACTCCATCTCCTATGTGGCATACTAGCCATCATCCTGATGTGTGTCCTTTGACTGCTGCACTGTACCTAGTGTGTGTGTGTGTGTGTGTGTGACTCCTACATGGCGTACTGGCACTGTACACAGTGTGTGTGTGTGTGACTTCAACATGGCGTAATACTGGCCATCATCCTACTGTGTGCCCTTTGACTGCTGCACTGTACCCACTGTGTGTGTGTGTGACTCCAACATGGTGTACTGGCCATCATCCTGCTGTGTACCCTTTGACTGCTGCACTGTACCCAGAGTGTGTGTGTGTGTGTGTGTGACTCCTACATGGCGTACTGGCCATCATCCTGCTGTGTGCCCTTTGACTGCTGCACTGTACCCAGTGTGTGTGTGACTCCTACATTGCATACTGACTATCATCCTGCTGTGTACCCTTTGACTACTGCACTGTACCCAGTGTGTGTGTGACTCCTACATGGCATACTGACCATCATCCTGCTGTGTGCCCTTTGACTACTGCACTGTACCCAGTGTGTGTATGACTCCTACATGGCATACTGACTATCATCCTGCTGTGTGCCCTTTGACTGCTGCACTGTACCCAGTGTGTGTGTGTGTGTGTGTGTGTGTGTGTGTGTAACTCCTGTGTGGCATACTGGCCATCATCCTGCTGTGTACTCTTTGACTGCTGCACTGTACCCAGTGTGTGTGTGACTCCTACATGGCATACTGACCATCATCCTGCTGTGTGCCCTTTGACTACTGCACTGTACCCAGTGTGTGTATGACTCCTACATGGCACACTGACTATCATCCTGCTGTGTGCCCTTTGACTGCTGCACTGTACCCAGTGTGTGTGTGTGTGTGTGTGTGTGTGTGTGTGTGTGTGTAACTCCTGTGTGGCATACTGGCCATCATCCTGCTGTGTACTCTTTGACTGCTGCACTGTACCCAGTGTGTGTGTGTGACTCCTACATGGTGTACTGACCATCATCCTGCTGTGTGCCCTTTGACTGCTATATTGCATCCAGTGTGTGTGTAACTCCTACATGGTGTACTAGCCATCATCCTGCTGTGTGCCTTTTGACTGCTGCACTGTACCCAGTGTCATACCTCTCAACCTCTCAGCATTAAACATCATAGAAAATAGCCAGAATGTGGAACACTTTTTTATTTTAAAGAATGATATGTCTACAAATAGTGGGCCCCATATAGTTAGCGATAAGGAATGTTTCTATCAGCTTAGCTCAATTATTAAACAGTTTGTGTGTCCAGAAATAGCTCTAACATTATTAAGAATATCAGTAAACCTATGTGAAGCAAGGGTAAAATTGAGTGTGAAGATCATAGTACTATGCGAAATTCACAGTAGTTGAGAGGTATGCCCAGTGTGTGTGTGACTCCTACATGGTGTACTGGCCATCATCCAGTGTGCTTCTGTTGACTGCTGCACTGTATCCAGTGTGTGTGTGACTCCTAAGTGGCATACTGGCCATCATCTTGCTGTGTGCCCCTTGACTGCTGCACTGTAGTGTGTGTGTGTGTGTGTGTGTGTGTGTGTGTGTGTGTGTGTGTGTGACTCTTATGTGGCATACTGGCCATCATCCTGCTGTGTGTCACTTGACTGTTGCACTGTACCCAGTGTGTGTGTGTCACTCTTGTGTGGTGTACTGGCCATCATCCTGCTGTGTGTCCCTTGACTGCTGCACTGTACCAAGTGTGTGTGTGTGTTGTGTGTGTGTGTGTGTCACTCCTATGTGGCATACTGGCCATCATCCTGCTGTGTGTCACTTGACTGTTGCACTGTACCCAGTGTGTGTGTGTGTGTGACTCTTGTGTGGTGTACTGGCCATCATCCTGATGTGTGCCCTTTGACTGCTGCACTGTACCCAGTGTGTGTGTGTGTGTGTGTGTGTGTGTGACTCCTACATGCCTTCATTCTCAAATTTCATAAGGCAGATCCATCCTAGATAGCCACCTACAGGCAGGTAGTGCTACTGCTCGTGATGCTGGTGACCAGGTTCAGGAACGAGCCTGAGTCATCAAAGGGTTGGCAAGAGGCAGAGGATCAAGCATCCCACAGGGAGGTAGGGCAGCCATTCCCACTACAAGAATGCCACCTGGCTGGCCACAGGTTGTACTGCAGCAGGGAATGTTTCTGAGGGAGGGGTGGTTGCTTGCCAAGTGCTATGCAGTGGCATGCAGTAGTGGAAGCACGTGTACTTGACACAACTCAGGCATTGGCTTCCATGAGGGAGGGCAACCTGGAGCAAGAAACAAAACATGCCAGCAGGATGATATTGCATGCTTGGCCAGGGCTCCGGCAGCTGGCCATCTCCTCCCACATCTTGAAGGTCCCTAAAAAGAGGGACCAACTATTCCCCTGACTCTTGCCCAGTTGGGTGGGCCGCCTTGGGGGTAAGCTGAGAGGGGTCAAGGGAGAGGTGTTGTAAGTGCCAGAAAAGCCAGGGTACTGGGCTGGGCAGCAGCCATTGATGGGGGATACCCTGGAATGATGGGAACAAAAACAATAAATTTAAAAAAGAAAATCATCTACAGGCATATTTGGTGTTCGATGCCTCATGTGTTAATTTATTTCTCTTTTTTTATTTTTTCCTCTTTTTAGTTCCCCTGTACCCCACCCCCACCCTGATGCCCTGACTGCACCCTTCCTCGGATGAGGACGGTAGGTGAGTGGCTGGTTGCCTTCACAGCTGATGACAATGCCTCTCCATGATCATCCTGCAGGGGTTGCAGGAATTCTGGCATGCCCACGCCCTAGTGCAGTGTTCCCCAGGCTCCAGGTGGCAGTAGAGTAGGGTTGTGCAAGCCACAAAATTTGGCCGAACAGGTCAATTTCAATCCTATCTGACCCAAACCTGAATTGGCCCAATTTGGCACCAGCGCACAATTCTGCATGCCCCATAGCTGCTGAAATCAATGCTCCTGGTACAAAACACCATCTGATGCTCTCTCGTGTTGCTGCAATACCTTGATTAACTCTCTGGCACCTCCAATACAGATAAGAGCTCATCTTAAGCCCTTACAGGTCAAATGACTTGTGAACTGTTTGTCAGGTTTTTACAAATAAAATCTGAACTGGTCTGTTTCATCAGACACCCCCCAAACTCAAATGGCCCAAACTCGGGGTCAGTCCCGATTCCCGGCCCTACTGTAGAATAGGATTTCAAGGACTGGATGTAAGCCCAACTCTCAGAGATGGCAGCGCAAAGTGCTAACCTTAATGTACTGGGTGCAACCCATGCACGACTTGTCCAGCCCCCATGTAATATCTCAAACTGAACCTCAGTAAGAGCACCACCCCAGACACATCTACCCACTGACAACTTTCTTATTGTCTGCCATTCTTCCTCTGTCACCCATCTTGCCAGCTGGGGTCACCATAGCTGCACCTCTCCTCTGACTGGGAGAGTGGTAGCACTGGGCAGAATTAGAAAAATCTGTTTTGTGCACTGTGCATGCAATTGCACCACTTTTGGGTAATATTTTACAATTTCACAAATTGGAAAGGATGTTTAAAATGGGCATTTTGGGGTGAAATTGCACCATTTTTAAAAATGCACAGTTTGGATAAATGGCACTATTTGCTGAAATTGCACATCTTTAACCACCTACATTTCTTAAAATGTGCAATTTGGGGAAAATGCTGCTATATTCAATAAAAAAGTTGCTGAAATTATGCCAGAGTTTGGTGCATAATCGTGAAACTTGCGTAAATACAAAGTCAGCAATTTTGCACAATTTTGCAAGTGTAATAGATATTTTCCAATTCAAATGTTCCTCCTTGGTCATGGGGAGGGGAGACACAAATTGTGAACACCCCATGATCTGCCTCTGTGGGACTCAGAAATTACAGTGCAAAAGGGTGGCAGCACAACAAATATCAGAAGGCCTCCCTGATTTGCAGTGCCACCCTCTAAGACTTAGAATAGTGCTCACTTAGCCATTTAATGTGGGAATTACCTTACCAGTGAAAGTCATACAGTTTGAGTGGGCTATCTGACTATATAGTTTAGTTTAGTTTAGTTTAGTTTATTTATTGAAATGTTTCACCAGGAGGGCACACTAAACAACAAGTCGCTTGTCTCACGGTGCGACCTGGGGGGAAGGGTTACATAGGGTTGTGAAGGATGATCAGTTACAATAGTATGTGGGTAGTACAAACAATACAACATTGTAAGATTGTGCAACAGTTGGAACACAAGGCATTGTACAATAAACAGTAGAGGAACATTAGTGGAGTTACTATCTCACATAAAACCCTTTAGGCATGTGCCTATTGTCAAAGAGTTTAGATATCCTTCTTTCCAAATGTTACTAAATTAAGAAATATATATGAATAAAAAAACACAGTGCATAAATATGAGTCCTGAAGAGAGAGATGCATAGTACATATCTAGACTAGTGCAAAACATCTGAAAGTTTCTTAGCACTTTCTGCAGTGAATGTTTTCCCTGCATCTCAGCCTGATTTGATAGACGTTCCTAGGACAATGGCACCATCTAGAGGCTAAATTACATACCCAGTCCATAACTTCAATGAGGGCACTGAGCATGCCCAGTTGGCTGTTATTGACATTAAAGGCATTGAGCATGCCCAGTGTGTAATTACAGTGACCATGCACTAGCCATAGATACTGTAATAATTAATAATACATGGTTACCTTGTTTTGGCAGTGTTTTCCAAAAGTCTTTCTCAACAGCAAGCATTTTTGAACCATTCATGAAAAATTAACATTTTCCCCCCTCTTATCTGTAGTCAAACATTCTCAGTAACAACATGTGTGCACACACCTGGAGCTGGATTTTCAAAGGTGGAAACATTGCACACGTGCAATAAACAAAGTTGTTCAAGGGGGAAGGGGTCCCTTACACAACCACAGTTTATGTCGCATGCACGCAGTTTTAAAAAAGGATGCCTTCTTGAGACTTTTCCACATTTTATGGTAGCTTGTACAATTTTTTGTGCACCTGAGAAAAAAAGGCAAATACTACCTTGCACAAAAAAATGCATTTTTCGCCAGTGCGGATATCTTTCCCTGCACCGGTGAGTTGTACACGATGACTTAGTCCCTGGGCCTGTTGCAACTGAAACAACTTTTACCTCAGTTCATCTTAAAGTGTGTTTTAACTGTGAGTCTTCATTGTATACCAAAACCCTACTCCACAAAATGAGGTAACTATGGTATTATCCAAAATAATAAACCCCTTATTGTTAAGAACAGGCCTATGTTTTCACTTCATGGGTTCTGTGACATCATTCATGAGTTCTCAAGCTTCACTCTCAAATTCCCATGATTTCACAGAACTCACTAAGGGTCTGTTCTTTATATATTTATTTTAATTTTGTTAACCGGGTAAGCCCACTGGGCCCAGAGGTCCCTTTTTCAGGGGCAACCCGGAATTAGTTACGTACAGTCGTATTGGACTTTTAGCACATTACAAAGAAACAAAGGAACTATAGGAACAAGCTATGCTTGTCGAAGTGTTTAACATTTCATAGGTACTGTACGTGCCATTCTTTGAGAGATTTTATTAGCACATTACTCTAGACAGGAGGCGATTACAGACAATAACAGATTGTTAACACAAGCAATTACAATTTGAGGAAACAAGCAGATGGCCCCAGTGGAGCATTTTGGCACCGTTCATCTTACAATGTGGTTCACTGGGGCAGAGGCTTTACAGCCTGGGCAGGCAAGGCAGCATGCGCAGAGGCTATTTTCCAGCAGGTGCACTTTGAGCCATTTTCTGAATACATCCTGAGAGCTGGCAGGCTGTAGATGGGCAGGCAGGTCATTCCATAGCACTGGAGCTGTATGGAAGAACGACTTGCTACCTGCTGCTGTCCTTACTCTAGGAACCTCCAGAAGCTTCCTGTTGGCGCTACAGAGCAGTCTACCTGGGCACTTGGGAATCAGCAAACCGACAAGGCCTGTCAGGGAAGAGGCATTTGTGATTTGTGTGGGCAGACTGGATGGGCCTTGTGGTCCTTATCTGCCATCAACTTCTGTGTTTCTATGATTTTGTATGCGGTGCACAGGAGTGGGTACTGCAGCCGATGTTTAAGAGATGGCCAGTGTAGTGGATCAAGTGCCTCGCAGTGGTGGCACTTTGGGGGGGAGTTCATTGCAAAAATGGGCCACCTTATGGTAAAGTATTTGCACCCTCCCAAGTTCTGCATTTGAGAGTGACTGCAGGACAGGGGCAGCGTAGGTAAGGTTTGGCAGGAGTACACTGTTTGCAGTTGTAATCCTGGTTTCTGGGATAAGTTGTGCACTCAGTCTGTAGAGTAGGCCTAGCTTTTGGTGTGTGGTTTGGGTAACCAGGTCAATGTGTTGTTTAAAGGAAAGACCTTGGTCGAGGACCAGGCCTTGGTACTTGGTCTTTTGGATGAGACATTAAACCGAGGTCCCATCTGCCTGGATTGGTGGTAGTTCAGGTGGATGTTAAGGATCCCATGGCACTTATCGAGAAGAGTAGGGGAATTTCCCTGGTGTCCTGGCCAAATTTGCCTCATTCACTAAAAATACCACCAACAACTTAGTCTGGTTCAAGGTCAGTTGGCATTCATCTGTATCCCCCTCCACCGGGTCGTGCCTGAAAATAGGCAGGATTTGTCTAGTGCACTTATCCGGTCAACAAAAACTAACTAACTACTTAAAGGAGTTCACAACCTGAATAGGTGCACCAGATGAGGAGATGGGGGGGGGGAGACTGGAGGCTTCTGTTTGGGCCAAGAGTTTTAGCCCCAAACAAGATGGCTTTTGTTTTCTTGGTGTTCAGCAGCAACTTATTTTCCAGTAACCACCTTTCATTGTCGAAAAGTCCTCTTGGAGCTGAGCTCCAAGGTCAGATATGTTCTTCGAGGCTCTGTACAGTACGGCATCATCTGCATATTGGATTGCTGCACTGCCACCACAGTTATTGCTCAGGTCATTCACAAACAGAGAAAACAGAAGAGACTCCAATATGAAGCCCTAGGGTACCCCATCCTCTATGTGAAGCAGGCCAGATATAGACCCCCTCCATCTGACCTGTTGTGTGCAGTGGGACAGGTAACTCTCAAACCAGCTTAGGGAATGACGGTCAAGACCAATGGGTTTTAGCTCGCCTAAAAGAAGATTGTGATTGACCAAATTAAAGGCCTTGGTAAGGTCGATAAAAATGGCTCCGGTAGAGGTGCCATTGTCGAGAGCCTTAAGAATGTCAGTCGTAAATTTAATAAGAGCGATGTCTGTGCCATGCTTTTGTGTGAACCCGTGCTGGTCACCTACCAGCAGCTGGTTTGTTTCCAAGTAGTCACGATGTTGATTATAAATGAGTCGCTCCTGGATTTTGGCCAGGATGCAAAGGAGTGATATTGGCCTATAGTTTCCGATTGGTTCCCTGGAGCCTCCCTTATGTATCAGAACTACATATGCCTCTTTCCATTTGGCTGGGACAACACCTGCAATTAGGGACCTGTTGATTTTCAGCCAGGTCACAGGAGAGGCAGTGGCCGGGCAGCGGCTTTTAGCAATCTGGGTACCAGACCATCTGGGCCTGCAGTACCTCTTACCTTTATCTTCCTTAAGAGAGGGAGCGCCTCTGTTCTTAACACTTAAGGGTTAATTATTCTATACATAATGCTAGCTTGACCAATTAAGCTTATGTAAGATTATGTCTTAATTTGCACATGTAGTATTACTGTTGTTCAAATAAGTTATAAAGAACATTGTGTCATTCGTCCTGTATTCGTATTCTTGAATGTTTATCAGTTATTTATTCGATACCTTCTTTTCTGCATTTCTACAGGTTTGTGAGCACTTCTGCAGCCCAGCAGATGGGGCTGTGGTGAACCAGTAAGGGGGAAGGGGGAAATTGTTTAACCAGGAAAGGCACACTTAGCCAGAGCTTGTTTCCAGGTGCGACCTGGGAGCACATAGAAGTTAAGTGACTTGCTCAGGGTCACACAGTATGCAAGTGGGGGCTGGGGGGATTCAAATCCAGGTCTTCAGGTTTGTAGCTCAGTGCCCTTAACCACTACATTATCCTGCCTCCAGTAAGTATGTCTTTTGCAGCAGAGAGGGCCATGGGCGGCTCCAGGACAGGGCCAGCAGGGCACGTGTCCCGGCAAACATCTGCTGTGCCCCAGTAGTGATACATAGCTGGCAACGTAGTCTGGATGTAAAGTGCCCTGCATGCCTAGACACAAGCCCTCTGTATCCTGCATGTGCCCTGGTCATCCTTAATTCCTGGAGCTGCCACTGGAAGGGGCTTATTTTTGGGTTACACGGGGGGTCCATAAAGAGTAAGGGAAAGGGGCCCTTAGTAATTAGCTGTGTACCTAGCTACATGTCCCTAAGACTTGCATTTTCTGTTATTGAAGCCTGCGAACAGAACTCACAGCCTCCAGAACTAGACTGTCTCTGCAACAGAAACCGTTACATAATTGTTGGCCGCTGGTTGGGCTCTTTCTTAGAGGAGGAAGGCCATTGTTTTTAACCCTGGGTGGGAGTGTCTGAGCCTACAGATTGCTTTGGAACCTTCTGCACACTGCATGTTTCTCTTCTACTGTATTTTCATAGTCGTTATGACCAAGGAGGACATCTGCTGCTACTGTACTGTACACCTTTAACCACGTCTCAAGAACAGCAAGACCCAGGAAAATGTGGACAGCACTCTTGCTCACATGCCCACATCATGTGAAATGAGAAACAGTTTTACCATTTAGAATTGTCACTGCCATTTACAGGCACAAAAGCTGAAGATTTCAATGCATAAGTAAGACATTTTGAAACTCATGTGTCAGCTGCTAAGGATTTTACTGAGGGGGATTTAGCTAAAGTGCTGTTACCAGCTAGATTAGATGGGGTTGCACTAAAGGCTCATTCACACTGCATATTCTGAGTTGGCGCTGGTGGTGCACAATGCCCCTGTGCACATGTGAACGCCACCGTTCTGCCGTTTTCCACATGCGTTCTTTTGTGCCCACGATCCCTGTTTTCTTGGGATCACGCAGTGGGGTAGGAGTTTTGCACTGGTTTGCTTGGCTGTGTGAACAGCCGGCACCATCCAAAACATTGCCCAGTGTCACGGCTCCACTGTGGGACCGTGTTTTCGAAACTTACAGCCCTCAGTTTTTTAAAAGAACTACTCGCCCGAGTTCAGCTGTGCTTAATGTACTTAAAACTACCTTTGGCTGAACTCGGGTCTGAAGACCCCCTCCACTTTAGTATTGTTCACTGCACCCCCCCACCGGAACTCTCCTCAAAACGCCGGAACTTCTCTTGCAGCACCTGTAGTGTTCTAGAGCTATGCGTGTGAACACTGCTCCACAGCATTTTAGATCGCTTAGCTGCAACCTTCAACACAGCAGCGATCCAACTTTCTCTCTGTGAACAAGCCCTAAAGCTCTGGGATATGACTGTTTGTTCACAGAGCAGGAGAATTTTGCTTTTCGTGAACACTATCTGGAGTTAGTGTTTGGAGGGAAGCAGTAATCATGTACTTTACAGAGCCTGCCGACAACTATCAGGTGAACCACTGGAGGTCTGCACAGCAGAACAGCTTATTTGGTGCTTCTTGTTTTCCTGAATATGGTCACAGCTGGGGGGGAGTCAGATGATTTACAGCATGATTAAATGCTGACCTACAATCAAAGTTGTAGGTGTAGGAACGCATACATGGAGAAGGGAAAGGGGAAATTGTTTAACTAGGAAAGGCACACTAAGCTGGAGTTTTTTCCAGGTGCAACCTGGGAGCACAAGGAAGCTAAGCGACTTGCTCAGGGTCACACAGTATGCAAGTAGGGGCTGATGGGATTCAATCCCAGGGTCTCCAGATTTCCAGCTCAGTGCTCTTAACCAAGCCACGACTTACAAACTGATTGGAGAGGGGGCAGCATTCCTGACCATTGATTTGGGTTGGCTCTGCTGTCTGATATCCACCACTTCTGGTGTTATATGATCATTGTGCTCCATTTGAAAAGCACTGCTGTATTATTTGCTCTTACTATGTAGATCCCTGTTGTATAATACAGGGTGTGCAAGGGGTCTGGATAAAAAATACGGTCACTCTACAATTGTGGGGTTGCAAAGAGGCGCCAAAACGTTCTGGCTTAAACGTTTTATTGTCCAAGCTACACCACTGATCAAAATGTCCCATGTTTGGGGCACAAGGTATGCAAGGTTCATTCAACATTACCAGCCAGTGCGAATACACCCATGAAATGTTCAAGATTCCCTTATTTCCCTGGCTCTGTAGTCTTGAGGATTGTTGTGCACAGTACTACTCCCACCACACCATCTGCTAACAAATCACTATGAGAACTCACCAGGTCTTGAACGGGTTTAGTTTTATGGCAGCATAAATAGTGGTTGGCCAATTCTATCAGTTATCAATTAGGAGAGACTCCGTTAGAAAGAGGTACAACAGCAAGAAAGGGTAAGCAAATAAAAGCTATTTCAAAAATATGTGTGGATAAGTTGTAGTCATTACAGAATGTTAAAGTGATTTTGTCATGTTTTCCATAGCAAATGGGAGTAGTAACCTGCAGGAGTCATGAATCAATCTCCTACCATTCAAACTGCCAAAAAAGTGATGTTTTCCATGAAAAAAATGCTTTTATTTCTGTGCTCTGCTTCATTTGCATAACCCTGCCCCTTTTTTTCTCAGCGCTGCAACCCCAACCATGCCATCATGCAAGGGAAACAAAGCTTTTAAGCACTGTTGAAAAAGAGATGACCTCTGTTGGCCAGTCTTGCATCGCAGACATCCTTTTTCTTTCACAATTTTGAACTCATAGCAGAAGCTGGACACCAAAGAAAAAGAAAAGTAGTCTGACCCATAATTACACTCCTGAACTATCTATAGTCATTCAGGCCCTATAATATAAACATAAAAAAGTATCATCACGCGCCCACATTCTGACAGGAGCTGCCACTTCAGACCTGCCACTTCACCAGCAGGCAGTAAAAGGCAATCAACGTCTACACAGACTGGGAAATTATCTTTTTGGCCTATCTGCATCACAAAAACAGTTTTCCAGAAACATTTCTATAGACTGCACTGCTGTAAATACTACCAATATAGGAGACTACACTTTGATAAGGGAGACAGAAAAATCAACTAGGCACTTACCCACAATGCCTTGCTACACACACACACACATACATATATATATATATATATATATATATATATATATATATAGATAGATGGTGACAGCAGATAAGGGCCTATGGCCCACCTAGTCTGCCCATGTGCGCACATACTTAGCTTCTTCAAGCTTCTCTAGAACTAGGCTATATGTCTACATAGTAGGTGCTATTCTGCAGTCCCCACTACCAAAATAAGGGACAGCACCTCTGAGTAATGAACATTTAAGTCAGCTTTATTTATCAGAATTCCTTGTTGCTGTGTGTAAAATATTGACAGTTCCCTTGTATGATATCATTCTGTTTAAAGGATTCAAGTGAATCTCCCACAGACCTTGGAGATGAAAACTCAGTATTAGAACCTCAAGGGAGACAGGAAATGGGTACACCAGGCTAAGATATCGAAAGTGGGAGAGCAGGACAGTGCAGATGTTAAATACATGTTTCTTCCTGCTCATGTCCCATCCTTCCCATTTTGCAATAATATGCTTGGCTTGTTCAATTTGTAGTGACCAATTACACCAGGCCATATTCCCAGGCACATAGTACATTCCTACCAAAGAGCGGGGGAATTTTTATTGAGAATAGGACTAGAGGCAACTACTATATATGCACGTTGGATCCAAGATAGAGGCTGTACACTATGCTGGTTGTGGAGGAGCCACAGTAGCAGAGCTGTGTTAAGGCTTTATTATACTTTTAAAAGGTAAGCCACTGTTGCCTGAACACAACCTTTCCAGGCTTTCGGGTGCCTCCTTTTTGGAGTTTGGTACTGCTTTGGCTTTTCTGTTCTCTTGTCATTAGAAGGAAGATGACCAAGCTGGTGGAATGTTTGGTCGGACCAGGGAGAGAACGGAAAGCCCTTTGGGGGTGCGTTTGGTCAAGACCCTACTGAACGAGATATTAGAGGACAATGGCATAAAGAACGGAATTTAAAACTTTATGCAAGACTCTTCATCTAGTTATATCTATATGAAATTCTGGAATCAGGGAGTCAGAGCTCGAAAGTAGAAAGTGGAGAGTGGGGAAAAGGAGACTGAAAGAGAGAAAACTGGAGTGAGCAGCGGAGACAGAGGAGAGAGCAGCGGATGACCAGACAATGCAGAGCAGAGAGTGAAGAGTGGAGAGAATGAAGAAAACATTTCAACAGTCTAGAGGGACTTTCTCTAAAAATCTTCTCCTAAAATCTCTCTTAATATATTCCTCCTAATATATTCTAAATACATTCAAAGAATTCTAAAGAACTTTGCCAAAGACTGCTCGAGCAAACAAATCCCGGTCTCTTCTCCCTGTACTTTGGATAACTTGGAGATAACCGTGATTCCGGGCTTCTATCAAGTACTGGTACACAGGTGAGGAAGTACTTTCCGCACAATAAACTTGTGAAGGCTCACGAAGTGTAAAAGCAAACTGAATTCTGGAGCTCTGACACCAAGAAATAATAGCGGTGATACCTTTTTTTCCTGCAATCTTCAATGAAAAGACTGAAATTTTTCTAATCTATAGAACTGCTTTTAATTGTATTGTTAGCTTGATATTTGGAGTCTGTTTTGGTATTAAATCCTATTCCATCTTTTTAACTTGGTTATTAGGAAAGGAACATTTGTATTTAGTATTCACTGTGATAAAATTAGAACTAGAGGGATAGGATCATCTGTTAGTTCATTTGTATTGTGTGTGTGACACATTTATTTTTAGAGGTCCCTTTGGAACATTAGATTCTAATTAAGCTCCAATATAATTTTTTTTTAGAAATCATTTGGGGTATATAATTATCTATAATTGGAAAACCATTTATATACTCAATTAAGCAATTTGCTATTTATTCAGAACAGTTTAAAGCGGAATTAAATATCGCTAAGAAGATCAAAATTAACTTACAAGGATCACTTGGTTGACAGGTTGGATTGAATAACTGGTGTTTATCAAATTTCAAAATATTTACCAGAAGTGGGAAAGAAATAATTAAAAGGGAAGTTGGAAAAACAGCAGTATTTACACAGAAGATTTAACTCTAATTACTTCAACACCAATAAACACAAATCAAGTATTTTCATATGCAGAAGCAATTAAGAAAAACACTACAGGACAATGTAAGATAATAGGAGATAAAAATAACTCAGATACTAATATAATAATTATTTTTAATTTTATTTATTTTATTTTAGTCTTTGGTAACTGGGTTAGGCCAACCAGGCACAAGTGCCTGTTTTCAGGGGTGACCTGGGAGCACTGGGCAGTTAAGTGACTTGCTCAGAGTCACACAGTATGCAAGTGGAGGTTGTGAGAATCAAACTCAGGTCTGGTCTGCTGGATGTACCAAGCTCGTTCACACCTCGTTCCTCTAATCTCTAGGCTATACTGCCACTATACTCCAGGCTATTTTTATTGAAAATGTGAACAAAAATTCTATAATTTGCCAAGAGACAAGTAATAAAACAGAAGGAAAAGAAGGAAAATCAAACAATGAGCAAATGGAGGTGTTGGGTGAAGAGGAAAGATTCCAATCAATAAATAAAGCAAAATGGAGAAAGACAAAAAAGGTGAAAATAAAAAATAAGAATAAAAAAGGAAAAAAGCTGAAACAGAACAATCTAAAAAAGAAATGATAACGGCCTATTTTTCCCCAATCAAATATAGTCCTCAAATAACTGGCAATAAAAAGAAAACCAAATTGTTGCAGATAATAGAATAGAAGTCCAAGAAAGATATTGGGCCTAATACTCCAGTCAACATAAAAAATTAGAGATAGGCATTACTAAATTGGATCTCTTTAGCCCACTAGATCTTAGTAAAAACTCTAAACAATCTATTTTTGAATTGAAAGATTATTCAGTTCGTGCAGGGTCACCAAATACATTTTTTGGAAATCTAGACAAAGAGGTGGAGAAAAAAGAATTAGAACCCTGCCTCCTAGCTCAGTGCCCTGATATGCTTTCTAAGTACACTATTAAATTGCTGGCACATCTGATTATGGTAAATATTGTGATCTTGGAAGCACTAAATGACTTGAAACACAGAATGGATGGACTTGCAAACACTGTACTGGAACAAGCTGTGCTCATAAACAAGATTTGGGAGAA